>JALGQJ010000002.1:61060430-62267930 GCA_023055345.1 Quercus wislizeni | reverse complement strand
CTTTTGCATGTCTATCATAATGTCCATAAGGTAAATGAACAAAAGGCCTCTATGAAACAATTTATGTATCCCTATCATAAGCATAATTTGTAAGGTCCACAAGACATTACTCATAAGGGATTATAAAAACATTTATGGATACAAACAAACATTTGAAAAGGTCCCTCTATTAGATTATGAAACATTCATGAATCCAAAACATGTGACCAAGGTCCCATGAAACACTAATTTCCATCTCTATCATGTGCAAACAAATAGTCATAAGGTTATAAGGTCATAGGGATTAAGGTCATAGGGATTAAGGCCATAAGGTCATCAGGTCCTATAAAATATGGCCTCACATACAAGAGTTATATATCACGATATAATCAACTCAGAATTGCTCTCTTCGATCATTTTTTGAGTACCAGTCTCCCAGAAGAAAACATGGCCTCCACTTCCTTCGACCCTATCGTTTAGTCAATGGGTATACAATACAAGTTCAAAAAATTTAGGGCTGGTAGATATAATGTTAATGTGTGACCTATAAAAGTATAAATACAGCATCCAATCCAAAATATTGGGTTTAACCAAAAACAAAAACAAGATCAATAAGTAGCCCAAGATTTGATCATGTCTCACAATCCTTTTTAATCCAACTAGACTAATTATTTTTGGTTTGCTTTAGGCTATTTTTATGATAAGGAATGTGGGCAAACTCACTGTCACCAATTCGAATGTACGGTCAACTCCTAGAGACTAACATTTAAGAGTACCAAACAAACTTTTATTTTATTTATTATTTTTAGATTTCACTTTAGTTCCTATATTTTCAAAAGGCCAATTATTAACATATGATGATGAAATGTTGATATGAATATCACATCATGGGCTTCATGTCATTAAAGTGGCCTCAACTAAATGAATTTTGTTTTATACATTAATATTTTATATTCATTAGATAATTTTAAGGATATTTTTGAAACATTTTAAAGTATAATAATACTTTTGAAACCAAAATTGTAGGTTAAGAAACAAATACGTAATTTAACAAACGGTCTTTTACCAAAATTATCCAAAAGTTGACAATTCCAACCAAATAGTTGCCATTTTTTTTTTAATAGTAGTTAGAAAAAGTAAATGTGAAATTTTATTTTTACAAATTTTTAGTGTCAACCAAAAATAAACAAACATAAATAAATTGTGGGAAGTTATGCCCACTAAAGGAATGAATCTAAGATGGCCTACCCTCCTTCATTGGTAAAAAAGCAATTAAGCAACTCAAACATGTTGTTTTAAACTGTCACTATCTTTAAAGGCCACAATACAAACCACAATTATCAAAAAATAATAGCATACTTAACTCTATAGGCGGACTATATATTAAAAAGCATAATCTTGACTTGAATCCAAGCCTTTCTTGCTAAAGCATCTACACATTTGTAAGTTACTATTAAATTCTTCAGTAACCCAACTGAGCACAGTATTTGCATCAAGCTCCATCTCAACTACCAAAAGATTTAAACTAATACACAACATCAAACCATCCATAAGCAAGGTGTAGAATGGAAAAAAAGTCTTTATGAGACTGTTGTCTAAGATGAGAATTCTCAACCAAGTTTAGGATATGGATGGTGTAGAGGAAAAGGGAAGCAGATGGGGAGGAAAACCCAGCATTTGTAATTCCCCCAATTTGATGGACATTGCAAGTAAAGTGATATGAATGCGCAATTGTATCATGGATTATGGATGGCAAAATCTGATACGACCCACGAACTCGACATGACTGACTTGTTTATAAACAAGTCATGGGTTGAGACTAAATGGGTTCGAGTTGTATTCAGGTTGACATAGCCAACTTGTTTTATAAACGAGTCGTGTTCGTATTCAACATGCCAACTTGTTTGGCCCATTTTTAGCTTATAAAGTAATTAGTTGTTTTGATATTTTTGCTTAATTTATAGTTTTTTTTTATATGTTTATTACTATATTTATAGTTGTAATTGTACTTTAATTTTAGATATATGAGAATTGATAAAAAATTATATAGGTTAGGTATGATCTATTAATCAAATATATAATTAAATGGGTCATTTGTATTGACCTTTATATGATTTGTTAATTAAGCGAGTTAAACATATCGAGTTGGGTCGACCTGTTTAATAATCAGGTCATGTTCGGGTAAAGGATACCTGACACTTTTACTAAATAGGTCGGGTTCGCGTCAACCCATATGGCTGAATAGTCATGGCTTAACACGACATGAACCCGACCTGTGAACACGAATTGCCACCCCTATCGTTGATGGATTTTAGATTGATTTTAGACAGAAGATGGATTGCTTTTTCTAATTTACAATCAATGCAAAATGGGTTGTTTTTCCATTTTATAATCAATGCTCTTATATACAATCTGCATTTTAAAAGCATCTCCAGCTGTCTCTTTAAATTTTTATACTGTTTGGATGATGAATGGTTTCTTTTAGCTTTTACTTACCTACTTTTTCAAATACAATTTTCATTAAATTCTCTATCTTTACTCTATCTCATTTAAATATTATTTCTTCATTCATTCTTTATTCTTTCTTTAATTCTCCTTTATTATTTTTTAATCTTCAATTTGTAAATACTTAGTGTTCATCTGGCATGAATTATTTTTGTTAACTTATTTTACTATTCAGCTTATTTTTACTATTATTTAATATTTATCGGTCCACTGTATTTTTTAGTACTATTAATGGGTCTCAGTGTATTATTTCAGCTAACTTTTACGTTTATCTACTGTACTTACAGTAAAAAGTTTTCAATTTCAACAAAATAAGTGAATCCTTAATCTTCATTTTTTTAATCTTTTCCCAATTAAATTTTTAATCTTCAAAATTTTCAAGAGTGTTATTTGTTAATAGTCTACTTTTAATTTAAGAGATCATCCCTTAAATTATCCCCTAAAATTTAATTATTAATATCCATTAACTTATACCACTATCCCTTTTTTTCAATAAAAAAATTATATCTAATCTTAATTAAAGAAATTATTATTCATGTTCATTAACTTCTAATTAATTTCCATTAAAAAAAAAAAAAGAAGAAGAAGAAGAAGAAGAAGAAGAAGAAGCTGGAAGGCTGAAGGCCACGTTTATTTCTCCCATCAAAACACCTATTAAAAATCAAAGGGCCACACACCATCCACACGGTTCAACATCTGGATTTGATTTCTTCTCATCAAACAGAGAGAGAGAAAGGGGCAATCTCCAAGAGGAAAATCGGCGTTGTGCTTCACCGGTCGAGAGAGAGAATCGCGTCATCTTCGTCCTCCGTTGTCTGCTCTGCTTTCACCGCCGCTCGTCCTCTTCCCCACTGCCAACGACATGCGGTCGAAATGGGTTGGATCGGTTTTTTTTTTTTTTTTGTTCTGATTTCATTAGTTTATGTGAAAGATTGTATTTTATGATTTCATTGCATTTTTTGTTTGTGTTTTGTTCGTATTGTATTTTGTTGCAGTTAGTAGCCGTTAAGATAAAGGCTGGATTTTTTTATTTTTTTTTTGGGTTCTGATTTTATTAGTTTATGAGAAAGACTGTATTTTGTAGTTTTAGTGCATTTTTGTTTGTGTTTTTGTTCAGATTGTATGCAATAATTTTACTTATGAGAGAAGAGATGCTTGCATCTGTTCTCTCTGATGAGTAGCGAGTGAGGGAGTTAAGAAAAAAGAGAAAAAATATTTTTTTTATTCAGCGAGTATTTTTTAAGATAAAATAATAATTTCGAATTGCTACAGTATTTTCTATATCAAGAGAATTACTGTAGCAGCTTCCCCCAAAAAGAAAAATTGGAAAAGTTTTGACTTTTGCAGCGCAAAAGTCCAAAACTAACAAAGTGTCAACAAGGTCAGTGATTCCAAGATGCACAGGTGTCGACATCCTAACGGATCCAACGGGTCCAGTGCATACGTGTCCGCAATCCGCGTTCCATTTAACAAAGCTGTCCTCCTTCGATTCGCTTATATATAGATTGCTCAATGCAGTTCTCTGATTACTCTTTCCTCAACACTAACGTTAGCATTTTCCTTGCTAAATCTGGTGCCATTCTACCTTTTCGAATCCATTCTTTAAATCTTCAGAAAACACGTTTTATGTGCATCATATTTGCAGCTTAACATGTTTATATTTGGATTTTGTATCGTTTTTGGATGCCAAATTTTCTGTCTTGCAGCTCTTTGGGTTTGTTTATCATCATTATAGCAGCGTTTCTTTGTTTTTGTGTTTTGTTTATTTTATTTGTTTTATCTTGGTTATCTGTGTTGGGGGCGAGAGTTATATTATCTAAAATGATTTTTTTTTTTCCTTTTTCTCATCTCTAAATTATACTACTTGATTTTCTGAGTGTATTATGATTATAACCAGATATTCATTCTCATATACTTCATTTGATTTTTGGAGGTAATATATATTACTGATTTAGTTACAGCTTTTAATAATTTAAACAGCTGCAGCCTTTAGTAGTCTGTTTATCTGGTTGCTGATGAAGCATAATTAGACTCTCCCATATGGTTTCTCTAAAAATAAGCTTTGACTGTTTTGGTGGGCAAGTGTAGTTTATTAGTTCCCCAGTTTCTTTTGCTTTTGTCATTTGAAGACTAGTCAAGAATCAAGGTGGCTTTGCTTTGTTTTAAGATGTTGAATTTTGCTGTTCAAGAGCTTTTGTACTTTTGGGCAATATGATGTGGACATCTAATCCATTAGTGTAGTTTGATGGCAGTGGGACATTTCATTTTAGGGTGGCTTGGTGTTGTGGCCTTAAGGTGATGAGTTTACTACAGAGTTTGGTTTTCTTCACAAATTTCTATTCACAATTATATCCTAACCTTGATGTATTTAATTACTTTCAAATTACAATGATAGAATTTGTATGCAAGGAAATCAATGGTGGATCAAAATGTTTCTAAAAAGTTGGTGAGCATCTCTCTCTGGAGTGGGGTTCTCTTTTAAACTTAAAAAGAAGATAAGAAAACTCTCTCTCTGATCGTCTAACATTAAATTTCTTGTGGGTTTTTGCATTTTACTTTTGCTCATGTTTTGCAGTGTCGGTATATTACGCATTATGAATTTGAGACCTATATTTGCAATACATTTTAAATTGGCTTGCATACCAACAACTCTGCTTCCTCCTTGTGGTGCCCCCATTCTTCTCAATCTGCACTCTTCATTTTAATTCTTGTTAGTTTCATGTTGTTGGCATAAATTGGGTTTCCGCTTAATACTTGAGCTAACTGTATTTTTTTACTTTAGAGCTTTTTAGTTTGGTGTTATCAGTCTTATTTGAGCATTAATACTATGCGGTTTGTTAGGTCGGGCATCAGATATAGTTGTGCTTTTGATCCTGGAAATCTATTTTCAGGTGTGAGGGTGCTCTTTTTGTCAACTCTAAGTTAAATTATTAGGGTAATTACAATAAGCTCACTTGTGGTTTGACTCAAATTCACATTGACTACTCATAGTTTGAAAAGTGTCATTTTGCCCACCTGAGATTCACTCCGTTTATTATTACCCACATTTGTTAAAAACAATGGTAAAAATGTATTTTTTCTCCCTTTTATGTCTCTCTTCTCCAAAACATAAAAAACATAAATGGACAGATAAAACAAGATCAAAAAGTGCTATTGAGAAAAAAAATTATGCAATGTCTTAGAACTTCAAGCTTGTATTTACCCTTGCCATTATTTGAATAAAAAACATACGGCTAAATATACACAAAATAAAATCACTTTCTCCGTACTAAAATCCCTATTTTCAAATTCTACAAGTTCCACACACTCTCTCTTTCTCTCTATATATATCCATATAACAAGACCCACTCCCCATGCTCTCAGTCCTGCTTTGTCAGTGACTCTTTCATTGCCTTTGTAAGTGAAATGTTTAAACCAAATCGTTGCCTTTGGGTTTTGGGTTGTATTTTGATAGATATGTGGGTTTGTACTTTGATGGTGTGGGTGTGTTAGTGTTGGTGTCTGCAAAATCAGGTTGTATGGGGATTGATTGTTGAGTTTTTATGCAGATTACTGTGATGGGTTAGAAGCTCAAATCACTTTTTTGATCTTGTTTTATCTTGTATTTTTATTTATTTATTTGTTTTGGGAGGGGAGAGACATAAAATGCAAGCAAAAATATAAGTTTACACCTGTTGTTAACTGAGGTAGGTAACGAGAGACAATCGGAGTAAATCTTGACACTTTTCAAATCATGGGAAGGGAATTCGGATTAAACCATATGTGGATTTACTATATCTACTTTGATACTTTTTAAATATGTTACATTTGGAATATGTTACATGTTCATTTTTAAAATCTCATATCCTTTATTTTATTCCAAAAGGAGCTGTATATCACTCATTAGCTTCTAGGTGTGAAAGTACATCTTATTATTGGTTGAGGCTTCCGTGGCTCCGTCCAGTGCATAGGCACTCATGGCCATTGGACATTAGGTTGACTTGTGCATCTTATCTACTTTATTATTATTATTATTATTATGAGACTCACTTATATGCTTTATTTAATTTCAAAATGAACTTATACATCAATGATTTAATTATTCCGGGAAATTTGGCTTTGTTATTTTGAGAGAATTAAATTTAGGTTAGGTTAGATAAGGTGGAAAGGGTGGATGAAGGATCGTTTTGGTCGGTCGGCAGTTGTATTTGGTTCCTCAATTGTGAGTGCTGACGAGGATTCTCACTGTCCATCAAAGTTCAGATGCAAAATTGATAAATGGGTGGTAACAATTCCATCAAAGTCTACTTTTTTATTCAGTCCTGGTAGGGCATGGAAAAATTCATCTGCTTTTTAACACCTAGACTCCTAGCCACACCTGTGCCTATCTTAGATTCTTAACCCATAAGAAAAGAGATCAAAGGTTTGTCTTTAATTTCCATACTTTATCATGATCACACCTTTTCTTGGAGTGCTGCTAGGGGCGTGGAAAAATTGATCCACTTGTTCACGAAAGTCTGAGAATGCAGGCGGCTGTCGTGAGGAAATGAGAATCTCTCTCTCTCTCTCTTTTCTTGCATGATCGACGGTCATTCTCTCTCTCACTAGCATGTGAAACCGTACCTTGTTTGACAAATTGCAAGAAATGCCAAGCTGTGTGTGTGTGTGTGTTTATATTGTATGATTGACGATCGTTCACTAATCACTAGCATGTGAAGCTATTTACTTGATCGACAAATTGTTTTCACAATACAGTTTTTATTTTTTTAAAATTATTGTGCAGAACAGTTTTTACATAACGCAGTGTTTTCTTTTCTCTCATAATTTTTTGTTCTCAAATTTACAGTACACATATTAATATATATATATATATATATATATATATATATATTCTTTTCAGTGCTTACTCTCTCTCTCTCCCTAACAATTTCCCAACATTCATATATGTATTCTAAACATCATTTGAAGACTATGGATTAACTTTATTATCCATTAATATTTTCAAATTGATATATGTTTAACTATAAATGAAAATTTAATGCTTACCAATATGAAAATATATTTTAATAATTAACACGTTCCCCCAAAAATATATATTTTCTAATTAATTAATTATTGCTCAAATAAATGAATACGATATTCCTTTAGCTTATTTATTTATTTATTTTCGGATTAGTTATTTAGTTATTTTAGCTTTACAATCAAGTAAATAAATACGATATTCCCTTTTGATTTTGCATTGAACAGTGCAACAAAATTGTCCGTTTATATATATATTCTTTTTCACATTCTACTTCAAGAAGATGTTGATATCCATTAATTTTTTTTATTATTATTTAAAATCCAAGATGTTGATAACTTGAAATCAATTCTTTCTTATTTTTTCCTCAAAAAAAAAAAAAAACTTTTTTCTTTTCTTTTCTTTTTTTAAAGAAGAAACTCGATATCATTTGATTTAACAGAAGTGTAACTTTTTTTTTGGTCATAAAATTTTAAAGACCAAAACTTTTATTACTTGGGTTGATGCATTCTTCAAAGTTTAATAATGAGACCTCAACCCAAGTGAGTACTGGGTGGTGGGTAGATTGATCTAAAATGTGAAGTAAATTCAAAAGTCTCAAGTTCAATTCGTCATATTATTAGTTCATAAGGTTTTTATTTTTTAAAATATTTCATAGGTAAAGAGTGACCAAATGTTAAAACATCACTCTTTTTTATATATATAATTAAAAAAAATGTAAAAATACAAAACTGGTCCTCTAATTTTCAGTTTTTTTCATTTTAATTATTAAATAATATAAGAGGTTAATACTTTATTTTATCAATATACACACGAAAAAAGGGCATCTATAATTTTTCGTGTGCAAGAAATTTCTGAATCCGTAATTACCTTTCTCATTTTAATATTTGTAGATTTTTTTTGTTGATATTTGGTAGAATATTCGTACCTAATTTCATGTTAAAAAGTGATTGATAGATTCAACAACATATGCCATTTCCAAGCAGGTCATAATATGATTACCTTTTTCCCTAAAGAAATTATTGATACACTCGCCTACAGCCACCAACTGCACTGACTTAAGTTAACTAATAAACAAACCCCACGTATCCAAACACCCATATAATAAGCATCTATGACCAAATAAAAATTAAAATATTGAAATATGATCAGTATAAACTTTGAAGTTTGATTTAATCAAAAAAAACTTTGAAGTTTGTACTTTGTACCTACAAATATCGGCTAAAACAAGCAAATTTTTACTATACTCAAATTAAATAAGTCACATTTTGTATATTTTCTCTTGTCTTGTGTGGTATCATTTGGAATGACAATTTTTATCCATATCTATAAACTTATTCATAACCTAACTAATTTGGATAAGTCTTAACTCAACCCAATTAAACACTAGGATTAAATATGTAAAGACCCATTTGGATAGTTTAGTTAATGAGTTTTAGGGTCCATTTGAGATTTGTTTATTTTGCTAAAACTGAAAACTTTTTGTTGAAAATACCGTAGATAAAGGTAAAAGTTAGCAAAAATAGTACAGTAAGACCTATGAATAGTACTAAAAAGTGCAGTGAGAGCCATGAATAATACTAAAAATAAGTTAAATAGTAAAATAAGTTGGTAAAAATAATATTTACCAAATATAATATTCTGGGGCTATCCTTGGAAAGAACTTTAGATCGCCTAAGAGCAATCATAGGCTCAAACTTTTTTTTTTTTAATACCATTCATAGGGAGATAAAAACAAAAGTTACAAATAGGCTCAAACTCTTTAGTAGAATAATTTTCAATATTTGGGGAATGATCAGATATGTTCTTCCAATTTTATGATTATCTTTATTCATAAGTTCATAACCTTCATATTCCTTCATTTGTTGTGTGCCCCCAAATGAACCGTCACTTTGCCATCTAACTATACCTGAGCCTTGGCCCTTAGATGTCCACATCACAAATTAATGAAACAAAAACACCATTTAAAAGTTAAAACCAGCTTCTTAAATATTCAACAATACATAAGATACCCAGCTAGCTATGTTCACATAGCTTACACTACCGATCTTGACCTCTCTTATACTATTTGTTCTGGTAGTCCACCAATGACATGAGCAAAAAGAACCGTAGAAATCAAATAAATATTGCCCATTTGCTCACCATAATAATCAATAGTTGCAATTAGAAAACTATTTTGGACAACTCAGTCTCTGTCCGCAACCAGATACAGAGACTATAAGACTGCAGTTGCTTAAACAACCTATGTATAAGCAGCATCATAGGATCTTGGTCATCCAATGACGAGTTCCAAATTTCCAATTTGTCTTCCATCTCCTCACTCTCCTAAAAATTTCTTTAAGGCTCTTTTACTTGTTACCCTTGGCTAATGTCAATTTCTTTCTTTGCCTCTATTTTCATGTTTCCATTCCCATGATCAAATTCCATTAAGAGCACATTTATATTTAAGCTTATAAGCAAACTTCTTTTAAGCTAATTAATGTATGTTTTTATAGCTTTAAGCTAATTAATGTATTTTAAATTGCAAATTGGAATTGTATTTTATTCAAGTTATATTTAAGCCAATAAATTTAAACTATCCTAAACAGACAAAATAAAGAAAATACATGGATTAATTTAGTTAGAATAGCCGAAACTAATACTTCATTGTCAAAAGACTCGGAAACAAAGTAACAGACCATTAGGCTCACCAACCTAGACTGGCCCAACGAGGGGGAAGAAACGAACAAAAATGACTTCCCAAGAGGTTCCCGCTATCTCACCATCATATATAAAGAGCAACTTCAAATGGTGGCTATTGCTTAACATGTAATCAAACAACTTCGGATGGTGTGAAAAGTGATCTCTTGATTAATTTATTGGCTAGTGGCTAGGGCCCACAGCCTCCAAGTTTGACAATGGAAAACAGTACTGGCTGTAACTTGTAAATAAGACGCAAAACTGTAAAAGGGATTCAGTAGAGAATCAAGGGTCCGGCTCTCCTCCCGTTTGAAACCCTCCCGTTTTCTTCATTTTTTATTTTGATGAATGACACGTGACAAAGAAGTAATCTAACTATTAGAAAAACGCCAAGACAGTCTCTCTATTTTTCTAATCTTCTTTCCCTCACCTCTCCTCTTCTCTCTGCAAATTACCGCATCACCTGAGCATGAGAGACCCATCAATGGAAGCTTTATTCAACACAGTACCTCTCTTCTCACCTGAACTAATCATCAAACTAATATATATATATATATATATATATATATATATTATGAGATCTCTAGGGCGAAGATGTAATTTTATGAAATTTTAGAGAAATTTCTTAATTTAGATTTTTTATTTATTTAAAAAACCATAAGTTTTATTTAGATACTTTTATATTATTTAGTAGTTGAAATATCTTTAAGTTTTATCCATAATTATTAGGAGAAAATGGACAAATGCCCATTTCAAAAAAACAATCTAGCATTTTGCCCTATTTCCCAAACTAATTAGGGAAATGCCCATCTTTTGAAACTCGATTTTCTCAAAATCGAGTTATAAAAATAAATAAATTTATGGTGCCCTATAGTGGTATTTTAAGGAGCCTATAGTGACGTTTTAAGAACTTATAGTAGAGTTTTTAGACTCGATCTCCCTGAAGTCGAGTTACATGCAATTTTTTTTTTTTTTTTCCTATAACTTGACTTCATGGAGATCGAGTTAAAAAACGCCACTATAGGTTCTTAAAACTTCACTATATGCTCTTTAAAAACGCCATTATAGGGCTTAACTTGATTTTGAGAAAATCGAGTTTCAAAAGAGGGGCATTTCCTTAGTTAATTTGGGAAAAAGAGCAAAATGCTGGATTATTTTTTTAAAAATGGCAAAGGCCAATTTTTTCCATAATTATTATTATCTTTATTCACATGTTATGAAATAATTTTTACTCTATTGAAACTTAAAACCTTTTAAACATTAAAATTTTTACTTTAAATTATCACTTCATTGAGCACTCACAATGCAAAAGGAACTTGTGAGATGCACTAGATGTCTAACATATATAACAATCATTTAATTCATAAATAACAAAGCAATACACCAATAAATTTTTTTTTTAGAGAGTTTCAACCTATGACGTTTACTCCTGATGATAGCTCTTTATCATTAAACTAAGACACCAATTAGTTTTTTGTGTAGGTGGGAATTGAATTATAAATCTCTTATTAAACTATCAAAGACTCTACCAATTGAGTTAACTGGAATCCACATCAATAAAAATCATTTGAAGAAACTATCATTCTAATATATATATATATATATATATATATAGGGGCCTGAGAGTGCTAAGCCCACTTAGAATGGTAGAGTTAGGTTTAGAAGACCCAAACGATTAATAATTTGTTAGAGTTATGGGTTTTCAAGGTTAATTTTAATGCAATCTTATGTTCTAGTTGCTTAGCCTATAGAGAAAAAGTTGAAAAAAAAAAAAACAGAAGAGAAACTAAATTGGGGATTAACACTTCCTCAGATTTGGCGGAGGAGCAAATGTTCATATAAAGATAAAGTCTTAAATATAAGATTGTGCTATTAGTTTCTCTGTTCTGTTTCTCTTTTTTTGTTCCCCTAGTTGGAGGAGTTTCCTTTCCTTATATAGTCAATTGAATTGCATCCTAGCCCTCCACTTGTATAGCCATTGGCCTCCCTTTGAATGCTTGTCCCTTCAAGACTACGGTAGAGGTGGTAAAATATGCTGCAAGTTGTGAGGCTACTATTCATGAGTCATTCCTTCATTAATGTGATTAGCTGAGTTGATACAGTGCATTTAATGCAGAGGTGATAGCTACTTTATCTAGATATTTCCCTTCTTCTTTGCTTACACATCTCTACCATTTTCTTCGATATCTTGTCTTCTAGTGCAAGTGGCTTACTCAATAATTTCAAAGGAACGCTTGCTCTTTGGGCTCCTCGGAAGGCCGACCTCATCGTTTTTCCTCCTAGGACTCTCATCCCGATGTCAGGTTAGGACTGATGTGGAAGTGGGCCCTTTTCCCTCCTTAGACTGGGCCCATGGGCTCTATTCCGTACTCGGGTCTTACCCCTCCCACAATATATATATATATATATATATATATATATATATATATATATATATATATATATATATCAATAAATAAAACAAATATAAGTGCTAAAAAAAATTATAAAAACTAAGCATAACAAACATATACAAAAAAACCTAAAAATTCTTAAACAATATTTTATTACTCATATTAGGTGTTTTATTTGCTGGGTATACACATGTGAATGAAGTTCCATATTTGTTAGGTTCTAAATTTATTGTATGTTGGCAAACCGAGTACAAAAACATGTCTAGCATAAAATATTTATGTCTTAGAAGTGTTTTAGACTTTGCTTAAGTTAATACAAGTCAAAATTCAAGAACATACAAGCTGTAGAAAGAAGATACAATCTGCAATTGATCGAACTGCGATTCTACAAGCTGTAGAAAGAAGATACAAGTTAAAATTCAAGAACATACAATCGAGAGAGGCCTTCGACTGATCGAACTACGATTCTACAAGTTTTTAAATCAGGCCCAACAACCCGCGAAACATTTAAGATTTGACTCCAACACCGCTAGGTATAAAAGGAAAACCCTAATACATGTATTTCAACTCTTGAGAGTTACTCTTGTAAGATCTGTGAGGTTCTGTAACCTTTTAACTCTGCAAGCACCTACTAGAGATCAAATCCATATTGCTAGTACTGGTGGAGTAAAGTTGCTGCCAAGCCTTCAGCTATCAAGCGTACTGAAGATCAAAACATGAACTGGTGGTTAATGTTAGAATAAGATCCAAATCAAGGAAGTCTGTGGAGTCAAAGCCCAATTTGGTAAATGTGTTAAATTTACTACAAATTGATATTCTGAACTATAAATCTCAACTTGATATAGTGGATTGTTCTCTTGGGATAGTTTCCTTGGTTTTTTACCTTAAAATGAGTTGTTTCATTGGTTTTCTTGGGTTATCATATCTTGTCCTATCTACTTTCCATTGTGCATGATATGAATTATTATTGTTTAACCTAGATTTGCATAATTGACCTAAGTAACAACTTGGTTATTAAATTAGGTTAAACAAACTATGTTTACAGGGATCTAAAATCTAACAACATTCATTAATGATGAGAAAATTGAGTGATTAATATAACGTAATTGAATACATACCCATTGAACTTAAACTTTTTGGGTTAAAGTGTGTCTCAATATATTATATTAATTATTCAAGTAAGCTATCCAAAGTGTTTATCTCTACAACAAGTGGTATCAGAGTCCATGGTAGTGTGGAGCAAAGGTAGCAAGGTATTGAGGCTACTTTTGCAATTGAAACAATATCAGAACATTATTTGTATAATCTATTGGTAATTTTTATTGTTTTTTTTTTTTTTTTTATGAGATATTACAAACTTGTTTAAACTTTTTTAAGTTCCTTAAAAGAATTTTTGAGTTTTTGATTTGTGTTTTTTTTTTAAAGAGAGGTCAATTCATATATTTTTAGAAAGAAATTGGAAATACCACTATTAGTCGAAATTAATCAGTAAGAATACTAGTAAAAAAAACAAACGCATAGTCACATTAAAATTCCTATAAAGCCTGTAAAAAAAAAAAAAAAAAAAAAAACATCTGTCGGTTGCCCTCTCACACCATAAATTTATTTTTTCAGCTCAAGATCCAACTTACAACTCTGAAAGTCAACCCTATTTGAAGTTTGAGCCTCCAATATATATATTATTTGCTATATGCAATTTGCAGCTTGTTTGGAAAAAATCACGTTCGTTCATAAAGTCGAAACAGAGTGGAGTCCATGCTTTTGTTGGTTTAGTTTGATTACTAAAATAAATCGTCTGTGCTATGAGGTTTGCAGTTTTTTGCTTGTTCTATAGTACAACAAAACAGAGTACTTTCCAAATGCCAGATGATGATGCTAGAAAATCAACAGTGAGCCACACGATAAACACGTGATCGTGATGACACCTGCATAACACAAAAAAGAAAGGACCTAATAGAGAGCACTGGTGTGGTGCCGGCCAAATACCCTCCGAAGGTCAAGTTAGAACTTCTCACAAATCTAGAGTGCTAGAAAGGGGTAAATTATATGTACCTTGGTTGGTGAGAGTATTGGGGCTTTTATAGTAGTAGGGCATGAACATCCCCTAGTCAGATTAGAAGTCTTTTCCTTTTAGGAATCTCCTTGAAGCGTACTTTACGGGATTCTTTCCTTATGGGAATCCCTTTGGATTCTGCGAAGCGTGGAGAGCAAGTTATTTCCTTATATACTCGATGCATGGGTGGCAAGCAAATATTGATAAGTACCGTCGACTTGTAATAACCATCCAGTTTTCACCCCGTCACCTCATGAAGGCATCAGCCCCCTGAGGGCGTCAATCCCCTAAAGGTGTTAACCTTGTGGAGGCGCCAGCCTTTGGGGAGCCTTTTGGGGCTTCCTATCGTCAATGATGAACGTTCTGGGAGCTGACGGACGCGAAAGCTCCCGTCAGCTAGTATCATCGCCGTCTCCCCACATCGTCGACATAAACCGTCTGTCTACTTAGCATTACGTCATCTACTTATTTTTATCCCACATTAGTTGCCCCCTACTCCATAATTTCGTCGATTTTAAACTAACAGAATTGTGGAGTCTTGTCGAATTACCTTTTTGGGCCTAGAGAAGCGGGAAAATCATTGATTAATTCCTCGTCCCAAGATGCATTTAATGCCCAGAACATGTGTCGTCCATTCGTTGGCCCCGTTTCTGACGAAGGCGTTGCTTCATCTTCTGCGTGTTTTTCCTTCCTATATATATGGTGCTCCTTCCTCATTTTCCTTTATTTCATCCTGGCTTGTTATTAAAAGAGATAGAGAGAGACCGTTGCTTGTTACTCTATCGACTTAGCTTCCGTCGCTTTACCTTCCGTCACTTTATCTTCCGTCAGCCTTCAAACCTTTCTTCAGAGCAACTTTTAACAGTAAGTTTCCATTTCCTTACATTTTTGTTTGTAGTTAAATAATTCTTTTAGTGAGGTCGTCAACTTAGGTACTTAGATTGGATCCGTCACTTGTAGGTAGTCAGACGTCAAGTGACGCGATGAGTAAAGAGTCATCAGTCCGCGAAGGAGAGGGCTACGACGAGGCCTTCGGTTCAGGTGATGAGTCTGAGGATTTCTCACCTTCGTCAGGGAGAGAGACGTCAGCCCAGTCCCTTAACGACGAGGATAAGTGTTATGCTGAGGAGAGTGAGGAAGTAGAAATCGAAGTAGGAAAAGAGGGAAGTTAGGTTGACGGTGAAGATACCCATGACGGGGAGGATGGTGACGGTGACGAGGATGATGATGGAGAGGGATCTAGCGAAGAGGCCTCAGTAGGTCCTGGAGATAACTGTCCCTTTATTCTTCCTGCGAAGTGGGCCGTCAACAAGTTTCTACCATCGATGAGTGATAAAATTTTTAGTGAGTTACGAGTTAGGTACCAAATCCCCGAGCACATTCCAATCCATCTCCCTTATGAGAACAAAAAGTGTTACACGGGGAGGACAGCTGACGTCGGTATGTATGACGCTATGTTTGCTGCCAGACTTAGGCTTTTGCTAACGGCACTGCACCGTCAGCTGGTTGACTATTTAGGTCTATCCGTCAGCCAAATTGCTCCTAACGCTTAGAGAACTTTCATTGGAGCAGAGATTCTGTAGGGAACTCTGAGTAGAGGGAACCGTTACATATCCTCCTCCAAAGGGACATACCATTTTGCCGTCAGGGAAAAAGACTTGAAGTTGGTGTCCGACATGCTAGATTCTAATAGGAACTGGAAGAGCAGATTTTTCTTTGTTGAAGGGACGAATTGGGTGTGTCGTGAGGAAGAGTGGGCGACGATGCCTCGTGGTTATTTTGACAGTACATGGGTTTTCTCCAGAGAATCAGGTTGAACCCATCAACTACTCCTTTATTTGTTTTCTTCTGACGCTTCTAATACCGTCTTCTTTTTCTTGATTTCAGCCAGTGTGCGTCCCCGCATAACTGATGAGCAAGT
Source organism: Quercus wislizeni (assembly GCA_023055345.1). Classification (NCBI taxonomy): domain Eukaryota; kingdom Viridiplantae; phylum Streptophyta; class Magnoliopsida; order Fagales; family Fagaceae; genus Quercus; species Quercus wislizeni. Next base: position 62,251,401 of record JALGQJ010000002.1, on the reverse strand, counting down.
GGAGTTCATCCAACGGGTTCTTGAAATCCCCTTGGATCAGAGAAAGTGTCGGGACTTACTCAACCTCGACACCCTCCACTTGTATTGCGGAGGTCCTGAGCCGTTGCTAGAAGCTCGGAAGTTAGGCGAGTACTCCCGTCGGCGTAAGTGAATCTTTTACATAACTTCTAGAACTAACGTCTTGCTTTTTCTGACGACTGTTGGTCTATTTTGTTGGACGTTGCTAAACAAAGGATAAGGGCGACGGCAGCCCGTAAAAAGGAGGAGAAACTGGTGAAGGGGACGGAGGAGGGAGAAAGAAAAGTTGACGGAGATGACACCCATTCATCCAAGAAGACTGTCGTCATCCTAGGTGATGGCTCTCCGAAAAGGAAGTTGTCACTTAAGCCAACCGTGGTGCGTGCAAGGGGGCAATGACTTCCTCTGGTCCCGTCCATGAGGGCCCAAGTTACCTCCTGACTCACAAGGCTTACGCCTTTAGGGAGGTGGGTTCTTTTGTGAAGCCGACGGATCTTGATCCCTGTGACTTGGTGGGGACGGAAGATTTAGGGGCGTCAACCCTTTTTAATATTACCAGGGTATGTTTGCTTTTTACTAGCTCAGTTTGGTTTTATCTCCTTCTTACCTGACTAACGTCTATGCTCTTCTCTTTTTCAGGCCTTGGTTCACATTAAGGCTCTTTAGGAACGTTGCCTTGCCAAGGAGGAAGTCGTCACCCATGTAAGGAAGCATAATACTACCCTGATGAATGAGCAAGGTCAATACAAGGATGCCATGCGTACGTTCAACCAGGAGGTGAAGGAGTTGAGGGAAAAGTTAGTAGAGGCAGGCTCTCAAAAGCAGAAGCTCCAGAAGGAGGTGACGGCTTTGCGAGAGAAAGTAGAGACGGCTAGAATTGACGCCGTCCAGAAGTTCAAATCATCGCAATCGTTCATTGACTCCTGTGCTGATTACTATGGCACTGGTTTTGACGATTGCCTCAAGCAAGTGGCGTTAGCTTTCCTGGAGCTGGACTTGTTTGGGATTTCAATGGACGCGCCTGAGCCAATGACGCCTGCCAGGGACGTCGCCACTGATGATGATGACGGCGTCTTAGAGTCCTAGCCTTCGCCCAAGGTTGACGGCGGCATCATTCTAACCCAGCCTGCTATTACCCCTCTAGCTCTTGTTTCTAAGACCCCCGAGCTAATTGTTGATGCTGATGGCGCTCTACTCCAGAAAAGTGGTGGGACCCCTGCTGACGTCCTTGACGTGTGACGTTTATTGTATTTACTGTAAAAATATTAAGAATATTGTTTAAGTGCCCTTTTGATTTTGGACTTTTGTCTGTAAACAATTTATTTTATGTATGATATTTCTTCTTGTTTTCGTTTCTGTTGATATGTTGCCTGTCGGGGGCTGGGATTCCCGTCGCTTGTGGTATCATTTTTACTAGTTCTCATTTCTATTTGCTTATGGAACCGTTAGCTTTATTGGCTATCTTACATGTTTATTCTCCCCGTTTGGCTTTTTATAGCCTTACCCATTTATGGGGTTCTAAAAAAAAAACTTAAGGCTGTTGACGTTGTAGCTAAGATTCTGTGAATCCGTCAGTCTCGCCATTATAGACTTTAAGGGGCCGTCGGTTTTTAGTCTTATCTCTGTTTAAGAATTTTATTTTTATAGGGTTGTCAGCTTCTTAGCCTTGTCCCTGTTACCTTAGTGACCTTGTTACTTTTAGTGGGCCGTCAGCTTTAAGGCTTTACCCAGTTGGATTTCATTAATCCGTCACTTTCATGGGGGCTGTCAACCTGCTTAATCATCAGCCTAATTACAGACTTCATAGGTTCATCACTTAAGTGAAGGTCGTCAGCTTATTAAGCCTTGTATTTATTCGAGGTTTTTAGTGAACTTGTCACTTTTTAGCCGTCAGCCTGATTATAGACTTTTATAGGTCCGTCACTTTAGTGAAGGCCGTCGGCTTTTTAAGCCTTGTATTTATTAGAGGCTTTTAGTGAATTTGTCACTTTTTAGTCATCGGCCTAATTATAGACTTTACAGATCCGTCACTCTAGTAAAGGCTGTCGGCTTATTAAGCCTTGTATTTATTCAAGGCTTTTAATGAACTTGTCACTTTTTAGCCTTCAGCCTAATTATAGACTTTATAGGTCCGTCACTCTAGTGGAGGCCGTAGGCTTATTAAGCCTTGTATTTGTTTGAGGCCTTGGTCACTTTGGTGTGATATGAATTTGTCCGTAGAAACTTTGACTATTTTCTGAATAAACTCCTCTTATTACCATGCATTCGTAAAAAGTAGTTCTTTAAAAAGAAAATAAAATCCTGCCCTTTTGGGCTTTGAAAAGTTATTGTAGCGAAAACTAAAGTAAAATAAAGAAACTAAGGAGTGTAGTTATAATTAAACAAGAAATAAAGGGGTGTTGTTTCTTCACGTCATCGTTCTCATTGGTAGTACTTTCGTAAGTGCTCGGTGTTCCATAGATGTGGCAGCTTCTGTCCGTTTATCGTCTCCAGATGGTAAGTGCCCTTCCTCTGCCATAACGTGATTCGGTATGGTCCTTCCCAGTTGGGGTCGAGCTTCCCTTGCGTGGGGTCTCTAGTAGCACCCATGACTTTCCTTAGGACGAGGTCTCCTACCTTGAAATCTCTGTGTCAGACCCGGGAGTTGTAATGCTTCTCCATGTGGTCTTGGTACCGTGCGAGCCTTTGTTCTGCTATCACCCTGACTTCATCTACCAGATCGAGTTGAAGGTGTATGACCTCGTCATTCCTTGCTTCGTCGTGGTTATCTACCCTGTAGCTTGTGAGTCTGATCTCGGCTGGGATGACCGCCTCATTTTCGTATGTCAATCGGAATGGTGTCTCTCCTGTAGGTGTCCTTACCGTCGTTCTGTATGCCCATAGTACACTCGGTAATTCTTCAGGCCATATGCCCTTTGCCCCCTCAAGCCGAGTTTTGATGATCTTAAGCAAGGATCGATTCGTAACCTCGACTTGCCTGTTTGCTTGTGGGTGGGTGGGTGGGGGAGGAGTAGTGGTTCCTGATTCCTAACTATGAGCAAAAGTCTCGGAATGAGTCGTTGTCGAACTGTTTTCCATTATCCGAGACTAAGACCCTAGGAATGCCAAATCGACATATGATGCACCTCGAAACAAAACTCCGTATGTTCTTTTCCGTAATGGTGGCTAGAGCTTCAGCTTCCACCCACTTTGTGAAGTAGTCAATGCTTACTACCAGGAACTTCAGTTGTCGAATCGCTGTAGGGAATGGTCCCATAATGTTTAGTCCCCACTGAGCAAATGGTCAGGGGGTCGTCATCGGAGCCAGCTCCTCGGTTGGTTGCCTAATAATGTTGCTGAACCTCTGACATTTGTCGCAGGCCTTAACATAAGCTTCGGCGTCCGCCTGCATGGTAGGCCAATATTATCCCGTCCGCACAAGCTTGTGTACCAGTGACCTTCGTAAATCCCTTTGTGTACCTCTCTCATGACATAATCCGCCTCGTCATTACTTAAGCACCTTAAGTATGGGCGGGAGAAGCCTCTTTTGTAGAGAACATCTTTTATCAAGATGAACCTTGCTGCCCGGACCTTTAGCTTTCTTGCGGCTTCCTTCTCGTCCGGCAAAATGCCGTCTTTCAAGTATGAAGCTATTATTGTGGTCCAGTTGCTTTCAGAACCTATCACCTGCATGTCTCTTGAGTCTATTAGTGGAGAAAGTTGAACAAAAGAGAGTACATTACCATGGGTGATCATGTGTTCTGCTGAAGCGGCCTTGGCAAGGCGGTCGGCTTGCTCATTCTCTCCTCTGGGGATCTGGATGATTTTGGCTTGTAGGTTGTCTACCCTCATTTTCACTTGATCCAAGTATCGTTTCATCCTTTATCCCTTGCACTCGTAATCCCTATTTATTTGGTTAGTAATGACCTGGGAGTCGCAGTAGATAACTACGCTTGTGGCTCCTGCGGCTCTGGTGAGGTCAAGGCCCGCTACTAACGCTTCGTATTCTGCTTCATTATTGGTGGTAGGGAAGTCGAGACGGACCATGCATTCAACTACATCTCCTTCAGGTGACAGTAATACTACGCTAGCCCCTCCGGCCTGTCTATTAGATGATCCATTTGTATGCACGCTTTACTGACTGAATTCTTTTGCTCCCTTGTCTTCATCATGAGTAAATTCTGCTATGAAGTCCGCGACGACCTGCCCTTTGATAGTTATTCGGGGACGATATTGGATATCGAACTCGCTCAATTCTATGACCTAGAGTGCTAATCTTCTAGCGGCATCGGAGTTGCTTATAGCTCACCGCAAGGGCCTGTCGGTTAGGATTACTACCGTATGGGCTTGCAAGTACGGTTTGGGTTTGTGAGCTGCCGTCATTAGCGCGAAGGCTAGTTTCTCCATGGGCGGGTACCTCTCTTCTGCTTCGTGAAGTGCCCGACTGGCGTAGTATATGGGTTTCTGTACTTTTTCTTCCTCCCTGATCAAGGCTGCGCTAACGGCGGCGGGTGAAACGGCTAGGTAGAGAAAAAGTTCTTCACCTAGTTGAGATGGACTTAGCAATAGTGGGGCAGAGAAGTAGGCTTTCAATTCTTTGAACGCCTATTGGCACTCGTCCGTCCATTCGAAGGACTTCTTTAGTGTGCGGAAGAAGGGCAAATATTTGTCCGTTGCCCTTGACACGAACCTATTTAGCGCTGCCACTTTCCCATTGAGGCTTTGTACCTCCTTTACATTTCTTGGGGGCTTCATCTCTATTATGGCCCGGATCTTATCAGGATTTGCTTCTATCCCCTTTTGCGACACCATGAACCCTAGAAATTTTCCCGCTGTCACTCCGAAGGCGCATTTTCCTAGGTTGAGTTTCATATTATAAGAGCGGAGGGTGTCAAATGTCTCTCTAAGGTCTTCCAAGTGATCTTCCTCCCTCCGGCTTTTCACTAGCATATCGTTCACGTAGACCTGTATATTTCTCCCAATTTTTGGCACAAACATTTTGTTCATGAGCCTTTGGTATGTCATGCCTGCATTCTTCAATCCGTAGGGCATTACTCTATAGCAGAAGACGCCTTGACTAGTTACAAATGAAGTTTTCTCCTGATCATCTTCGTGCATCCGAATTTGGTTGTAGCCCGAGAAGGTGTCCATAAAACTTAGCAACTGATGCCTGGCGGTAGAGTCTACTAGTACGTCGACTCGTGGGAAAGGGTAGCTGTCCTTAGGGCATGCTTTGTTTAGGTCGGCAAAGTCTATGCACATCCTCCACTTCCTGCTAGCTTTTTTGACCATTACTACATTCGCCAGCCAGTCAGGGTGGTATACCTCCCTTATGAAGCTCGCTTCCTAAAGTTTGTGGACCTCTTCTGCAATGGCTTGGTCTTGCTCCGGGGCGAACACTCGCTTTTTCTGTCAGATGGGGGGAAAGGAAGGCGATACACTCAGCCTATGTACGATGACTGATGGATCTATCCCGGGCATGTCTTTGTGGGTCTAGGCAAATATGTCTCGATTGCTTCTCAGAAAAGCCGTGAGCTCTTGGCAGATGGCGGGATTGGCGAGAGTCCTAATCTTGGTTGTTCGTTCGTGTTTCGAGTTGTCAAGAAATACTTCTTCAAGTTTCTTCACAAGTTCCACTGTTGTTCGGTGTTCTTCTATGTTCATTGCCTGAAGGTGGTCATCCATTTCCATTATGGCCACGTAATATTTATGCACGGCCACTTGATTTCCACGCAACTCTCCCACGCCGTAGTCGGTAGGAAACTTAATCATTAAGTGGTAAGTTGAAGTTACGGCCTTCCACGAATTGAGGTTGGGTCGCCTGAGGATAGCATTATAGGCAGATGAGTAGTCGACCACTAGGAATGTCACGTCCTTGGCGATCTGTTCTGGGTAGTCGCCTACCACTACGAACAATGTGATTGCACATAGGGGGAGCACCCTTGTTCCTCCAAAACCAACGAGAGGAGCGTTTGTCGGGATCAACCGTTCCCTGCCAATTCCCATCTGCTAGAATGCCGGATAATATAGGATACCTGCTGAGCTTCCATTATCGACCAACACCCTGTGCATGTTGTAATCTTCTATCTGTATGCTGACGACCAGATCGTCGTGCGGGTGGTAAAGACGTCTTGCATCCTCCTCTGAGAATCCGATTATAGGGCTTTCTCTCCGTGCTATCTTTAGCACAGAGCCCGTCAGCTGAACATTCTAGACCATCCTTAGGTAAGTTTTTCGAGCTTTTTTGGATGATCCAGCGACTGCCGTTCCTCCCACGATCATTCTTATGTCCCCTATGGGGGGTCTCGGTCATTCATTATCCCGTTGGAGGTTCTGCTCCTGAGGGGGTTGATCCGCTCTCTCCTTTTTGACAAACCTCTGCAACTTTCCTTGTTTAATGAGGGCTTTAATTTGCTGTTTCAAGTCGTAACAATTGGCCATGTCATGACCATGGTCTCGGTGGAAGCGGCAATACTTATCCTTTGAGCGTCTGTTGGGATCTCCCTTCAGCTTCTTGAGGTAAGTTAAGGCTTCCTAGTCTTTGATCTGTATTAGAACTTGATCTACCGGGGCCGTAAATGGGGTGAAGCTTGTAAACCTTCCCCCTGGGGGCTTGGGTCGACGTTCGTCCCGTCTGTCTCCCGTCTGGGCCTTCTTGTGCCCTTGGTCTTGTCGGGTATCATCTTGCCTTTCCCTTTTTTTAGGTTTCTCCTCCTGAGTTGACAGCTCATCTTCGGCGTTCATGTACTTAGTGGCCCTGTAAAGTACTTCTGACATGGTCTTCGGATCATTTTTGTATAAGGAAAACAAAAACTTACCCTTTCGTAGCCCATTTGTGAAGGCTGCCACAAGTATCTTATCATCGGCTTCGTCGATCAAAAGCGCCTCTTTATTGAAGCGAGATATGTAGGATCGTAGCGTCTCATCCTCTCGCGATTTAATGTTCATCAAGCAAGCTGTGGACTTCTTGTATCTAGGTCCACCAATGAAGTGCGCGGTAAACTGAGCACTCAACTCCTTGAAAGTGCAGACTTAAGTTGGGCGTTAGTCGGCTGAACCAGATTCTAGCTGCTCCCTTTAGCGTCGTAGGGAAGGCCTTACACATGATTTCATCCGCTACACCTTGAAGGTGCATCAATGTCTTGAAGGTATCCAAGTGGTCTAGAGGGTCCTTGACCCCATCATAGCTATCTATGTGCGGTATGCGAAACTTGTGTGGCAAGGGGAAAGAGTTGACAACGACAGTGAACGGGGAATCAGTGCGGTTGACGAGATCGTCAAGATCGCTGGATACCCGTCCCTTGAGAGCGTTCATCATCACTTCCATCTGCTCCTTCATCGCCTGTATCTCTGTGAAGACAGGGGGTGGAGTTGCGTCCATGAGGGATAGGATGCTTACATTTTGCCGCTCCTGTCGGCTCGGGGCGTTACTTCCTTCTGGTCCTTCGCAGTCTCGCCGCTCAGCACTGGAATCTTCTAGGTCTTCTGCAATATTATTGTCTGCCTTCCGATGTAGCAGCTCTTCCAAAACCTGATTCTGTCTAGTGAGGCGTTCGACGGCCGCAGTCAGGACCTGCACTTACTTCTCTAGTGCAGTCGGTTACGACTTGTCTCCTTGAACATTGTTGATGGTTGCCATTGATCGAGTGAGTACCATGTAACTCCTTTGTTAGGGGAGCGTTAGCTGTGGCTTATGACACTACTTGCGATGATGTTCCCATAGGCGACGCCAACTGATGATGCTAGAAAATCAATAGTGAGCCACACAGTAAACACGTGATCACGATGACACCTGCACAACACAAAAAAGAAAGGACCTAACAGAGAGCACCGGTGTGGTGCCGGCCGAATACCCTCCGAAGGTCAAGTTAAAACTTCTCACAATTCTAGAGTGCTATAGAGGGGTAAATTATGCGTACCTTGGTTGGTGAGAGTATTGGGGCTTTTATAGTAGTAGGGCATGAACATCCCCTAGTCGGATTAGAAGTCTTTTCCTTTTAGGAATCTCCTTGAAGTGTACTTTACGGGATCCTTTCCTTATGGGAATCCCTTTGGATTCTGCGAAGCATGGAGAGCAAGTTATTTCCTTATATACTCGATGCGTGGGTGGCAGGCAAATATTGATCAGTACCGTCGGCTTGTAATAACCATCCAGTTTTCACCCCGTCACCTCATGAAGGCGATAGCCCCCTGAGGGCGTTAGTCCCCTAAAGGTGTCAACCTTATGGAGGTACCAACCTTTGGGGAGCCCTTTGGGGTTTCCTGTCGTCAATGATGAACATTATGGGAGCTAACGGACGCAAAAGCTCCCGTCAGCCAGTATCGTTGCCGTCTCCCCACGTCGTCGACATAAACCGTCCGTCTACTTAGCATTACGTCATCTACTTATTTTTATCCCACATCATCGGATTTGGGTCAGTGGACATACAAAGTTCACAAAAGTGAGGAGGAAGAACTATGAAGTGTGAGTGTAGCCCATAACATAAGCTTCCGGTCCAAACCCTCTAACTTGTTACGGTGTTACCCACTCTTTTTTTATTGGGAAGAAGTTACCTACTTCTTCTTTTATTTATTTATTTATTTATATTTTTAGAAAAATGCAAGTTTACTTTACTAACTTAAATCATTTTGGAATACAATTTTCAAATAAGACGGGAGCTCTTCTACCTAAACATCCAAACCTGAAGATGAAAAATAACTCTTCCTGAAGATGAAAAATAACTCTTCTATCAAGGCATGAGCTAAATAGTTGTCCGCACTCTTAACATATTTAAAATTAAACTATTGTAAAGATCTTGACAAGATTTTTGTCTCTTCTATAAAATGTCCCTACAAAGCAAAGGACGTTCTGTTGTCTCACAAGACCGAGATGACCAACAGTGTTCAATTTCAAGCTTGTGAATGCTAAAATCCTTGGCAAACTGGACCGCTGCATTAGCAACAAAAGCTTCAATGGCTTCAACGGTTACCTACTCTTTCTAACTCTAACTCTTGATAATTGTACAAGTGATCTTACACTAAATTTCCAAATGGCGGTGTGGGACATAAAATTTCCAATCACTTGCAACTTGATAAAACATAAGGAATAAGAAAGACCAAAATGCAAAGCATTGCTAAAATTTTAGATGAAGAAAATAACGCGCCATAAGTTTAAGTAAGGCACCATACTTTACCTTCTAGGAAATAACCAATTAGTTGCAATAGTATCATCAATTGTGCTAAAAAAAATTTATTTTCACTCAACAAAAAATTACTTTATCTACCTTAACACATCATTCTACAATACACTTTACATCACATCTCTTACTTTACCACACCACCTATTAAAATAACTTAAAAAAAATTCCTACCTTCTATTTTGAAAAAAAAAAAAAAAAAAAACACACACACACACACACACACACACAACTGCCACCTCTCCTACAAGCAGCAACCAGCCAACTGCCACAAAAACCCACCGAAACTTTATTGGAACCTACCCAAAACCGGAGCAACCCAACCCAAAATTGTACCACCCACCCTTCGACCCCACCATCAGAACCACCCATCAATCCACAACAAAATAATAATGATAATAATAATAATAATAATAATAATAATAACCCACCACAAGAAGGAGATCTAGACAGAATGGTGAGATCAGCAGTGTGGTGAGAGTGAGATAGACAGAGAGTTAGAGGGAAGCATACCGATGGGGCTGGCTGGAGCATATATTAGTAATGACATAAGGCCCCCAAATAAAGAATGTCCCATTTTTTTAACTAATTCTATACAGTGATGGTTCTAAGAATTTTTTCTAAGGTGCTCATTTAGAGCATTCATATTAGTCCGTATAAAATGGCATAAGGGCCAAATTTTGCACAACCAACCATAAAAATCATCCACATCAACTTATGTATTATTTTGCAAAATGCATTTGTAGTTATAGTGGCTGTGCAAATATGTAAGGTTACTATTTATATGCAAAATTGTTTTCTAATACTTTTTATACTCATATACAGAGAGAGAAATTATTTGGGAGAGTAGTAAAAAATTAATAAAGAAATGATACTTTAATAAAATGTAGTGTCAAATAGATTATTTGATGTAGATTTTTTTTTTTTTTTTTTTTGAAAAGGGGTTATGTAAAATAGAGAATTTAGCTTTTTATGCAAAAATAGATAAGAATTTTTGAAGAATTTTTGCACTAGGAATTTTTGTTGTTACTCAACTTATTGATTTTTGTAACTATGTTTACCCTTAGTTGTCTTTGTAACTGCATTTTAGGGTGTTCATTTTTATTTATGGTAGACAAAAAAAAATATATTATATAATTTTTTTCCCAAGGTCAAAGTGTTCATTTGAACACCCTAACCATAAAATGGAGCCCCCCTAATTCTATAGTATAATATATTTATGTGTATATTTTAATTAAGGCTTCTTTAGACCTATACTCAAGAAAAAATTAATAATAATAATGCCTATTTGTTAGCCAATAAAATGCATTGTGTATTAAAAAGTCCCTTCTGATACTCACAAAACACAGAAAATGAAGGTGAAGAGACAAAATTAAATTAAAAAGGCCCCACTGACAAACGTTTACACACCTAGTCAGAACCTTTTTATTTTACTAACACTAGACTACTACCATTATGGCATTATCACGTGTTTTGTTAACTTTTTATTATTATTTTAATTTCCAATAGTTTATTTAATCTGAATTGTTTAGGAATATTTTTATTAGTTATTCTTTTAGAATAATTTACTTTATATTAGTACTAATTTATAAAGTTATGTGATAAATACATGTTTATTTGTGCAGATTTAGAGTATAAAGTGATTACATCATTTAGTAAAGTTGCAATCTTGTTTTTGATATATCAGGTTCTATTGTTCTATTCTTTAAATTTTATTTTAGTTAAATTGTAATTTTTTATTGTAAATCGTGTTTTATTTATTTAGAAGTATTTCTCACTTATAAATATCTATTAAAAATGGATATAAAAAACTTTAAAAATAAAGAGAAAACTTGAAAAATAAGTTGAATCACAAAAATGATCTATGGATAAATTTGTTACTAGTATTAAACAAAACACAACAAAAAATTAGGATAAAAATATAAAAAAATGAACAAAAAATCCATAAAAAATAATTAGAAGATAATGAAATTATACAACAAAAAGATAATAATGAAAATAAATTTTATTTAGTTGATATTTACATATAAGAAAATGCTCCACTTAAAATTTTCACCTTAGGCTCCAAAACTTGTTGAGCTGGCCCTACATACCTGGGAGAGAGAGAGAGAGAGAGACATGTGTTAGAGGAGAGAGAAAAAGAGAATAAAAAAATAAGAAAAAAATTTACCATTTTTGCTGCACACCCTTGGTGTGATGGTCACTCCACAAGTATAAGTGCTTGTGAGATGTGTGGGGCAAGAGCCGGGGTTCAAGTCTCCAAGAGGGAGTTTCATACACATATACACTTAAATTAGGCTAAAGTAGAATTCTATTTTGTATAAAAAAAAAAATTGTACTGTTCATCAATGCTAAATTTTTTAGCATTTTGAACATTTGATGTGTGAAGTTTTTGGTGTTTGGTGTGCTATGCTAACCTAATGCTAGTGTTCTTAGTGGGTATATAATATAAAGTATAGGTCTAATGGGTTTGTAGAAATATATAAAGCAAGACTCTTGGCCAAGGACTACACTTAACCGGATGGGCTTGACTACTTTCAAGTCTTTTCACATAAGCCAACAAGGATTATTTTAGAAAATGATCAAAATTAATAATTTTTAAGGCAATATTGATTTAATTGTGTATTTTTACTAGTAACTATATATTTATTTAATTTGGTGCTTTTTTTTTTTAGAATTTGTATATATATATAACAAAAAACTTAGGTACAATTTTATTTGTTGTACTTTAGGTTTCTTAATTAAAATTAAACAAATTATTGCATGACCAATACAATACAAATTATGTTACTTTCCCTAAAACAATTAAATTCAATGTAATCATTTTTTTTTTTATTTAAATGAGAAACATAATGTATTGAGCCTAAGAAACTGTCTCAAATGTTTAAGTCATAGGCAAGATAACATGCTTTCTAAAGGGTTGGCATAAACCTCACCAAAGGTATTTGCTTGGATTTTGGTTTATCTTTATATAAAAATGTGTGTAATTATAAATTTGTACATATATGTGTACATGTGTTAGAATTATTGTGTCAATTTGTGTTAGAATCATTGTGTCAAAATTTTTTTTTTTTTGGATGATTCAATAATTACAAGTAAGGGGGATTTCAATATCTGGAAGTAATAATTGAGCTAGAGACATTTAGCATGTGTTAAAGTATTTCAAAACATTTTATTGTGTAACAACAAAATCTATGTTGAAATGAAAAGGTTGAACCAAATTACCAATGACCTTTATGTTAGTTGGCTTCGTACTTTTGAGTGTTTCAAATGTTCAGTGTTCAAATCTTCATCTCTTATTTGAAATATATATGCAAATACTATGAAATAACTTGGATCTATTCAGTATACAATTTAAGCATGGCGCATGACCAGACCAATATATAGGCAACTAAGTTTGGCTCATATCGTACTGAAGATCAACTAAATCTTCAAACTGGTTGTTGTTTGTGTAGAGAGGGAAAAATTCCCGACCTATCACAAGCTGACACATCATACTACTGAGTCCACAAAATACAACCAATTACAAAGCACCACGTATTGCTACTAGGTTTTACTATCACTACTCAGAAACCAACAGAAATTTGCCAAGTGTCATGCAAGAACCAATCACACCTCAGCACGTGTAAGCAATGACACAAGCAACCTCGCACGTGTAAGCGATGACACAAGCAAGCTCGCACGTGTAAGCAATGACACAAGCAATCCTCGCACGTGTAAGCGATGACACAGGCGGACCAATCAGGTGGTGACATGTGTCACCAATCGGACTTCGCCACGTGTCGCTCACCCACCCCCAAACTCCTATAAATAGAAGCCTTCCTAAAGCAGTTAAGAAGAAGAGATTCAGAAGTACAAAAGCTCTGCAAAAATCAAGTCTCAAAGCCTTCAAGAACTTCAATCCCAAAATTGAAGAACACTCGAAGCAGAATCATCCAAGATATCTGCCTAGATCCTAAAGTTTACGGGAATCAAGCTCAAAGGTCCGAAAAACATCAACAAACCACAAATCGGTGAAGCTCTACGGATTCAAGCCTCTAAAGCCCCGAAGAACTTCCACCATAAACCTTCGAAGACGAAGAACACACGAAGAACACACGAAGAACACGAAGAACGCGAAGAACAAAGGATTTCTAACAAGCTCATAGCCAGAGATTCATTGCAATTCCGTTTCAACAATCTTCGATCCATCCCTCTACCAAATTGAAGGATATTTTGTGTTCAAGTCAAAATCACATTACCACAAATCCAATTAGCAAATCTTTTAAGGAGATTGAATCAGAGGATCACTCTTTTGTAATCACAGAGAATTGTACCACAATCAGCAATACAAATTCGCATTTGTGAAACTATTTTACTTGTTTGATTTATTTCGAACTAAGAATTTAGTCGCTCTATAGTTTGATAATGCATTTGAGACATCATTCTCTTCCTATAGTTATATGGACTTAAAACATAGTCCCTCGACAAGGTGTACTTAAAAGATTTTATTATTACTAAATACTAGTGTAAGTGAGTAACACAACAAAATTTTGTTACAACAAAATTGTCATGAAGTTATGGGGATTGGTTCAATATAAGATTTAAGCATGGCACAAGACCACTATAGGTGGAGGTGAAGTTAGGGTCATAAAATCGTATTGTTGATGAAATCTTCTAACTATTAATAATGCATTAGAGACATCCTTCTGTTGCTATAGTCAAACGAACTTTACGTATTTTCTTTTAGAGAAAATGATAAAAGTTAATATTTTAATATAGTATTAATTAAGTTGTATACTAATATATATAAATAAATAAATTTATTTTGAATTCTTAGAATTTGTTGAACGTAAATCTCTTAAAAACAAATTAAGAATAATTTTGAGAGGTAAACCAATTATAATTATTTGCGTTTTTTTCTTTTGTTGTTAAGGGAGATAAACTAGAAGCAAGCTAAATGGTTCAGAATTATTGCTGTAAATTACCTAGTTCATTTAATGATAAAGTCCCACATAGGATAGAAATAGTAAGGATGAATGGCTAATATATGGTTGTGAGACTTTTGAAATTAGCGTATTTATTTGGTAGTTTCCGGGTTAACCCATTCTGAATGCAAGTCCGCCCGTCTCGAAAGCATCCCTAATCAGATAAACTCTCCGTATTAAAATGACTATCTTATCCCTCAGAAGTTCTAAGACACGAACTCATTCTTACTCTCTCTTAGTAGTCCCACACCAGATTAAAACTCCACAAAAACATACTCTGTCACACACCAGATTAAAACTCAATGTCACACACCAGAGTCGTTTAAACGAAGTCGTTTAACAAACAAACAACAACAAAAAAACATACTCTTTCACACACCAGTCGTTTAAACGAAGTCGTTTAATAAACAAACAACAACAAAAAAAACATACTCTGTGTCACACCAGATTAAAACTCCATGTCGAGGAAAAACATTTTTCCAACTCCTAACATCAACACTAAAAAACAAAAAAAACATACTCGGACTAAAAAACAAAAAAAACATACTCTGTGTCTCCGACTCAACACTAAAAATTCTGTGTCTCTGACTAAGAAGTCACATCTCTAAAACACTCTAAAACTCCAACACAAACAACATACTCTCCAAACAACATACTCTCCCTCGGAGAACAACCGCTTCCTCGCATCCTTTACTCCTCCAAATGGGTGAGAATGAATATATATACCTGAATATATCTTTTCAACGATTTTTACTTTTGTTGGTTTCACTATTTCATTCAGTTAATTTTGTCTTGGTTACTGCAGGACACGAGCTTAATTCAGACATAGTTCTTGGCCTGGTCATTCTCATCATCACACTTCTCGCTCTTTTCAGGTTTTTAACTTACAACACTTCTATGTTAATACCAACTATGTGGATTTTAATTTTACATAACTTCAAGCTTGCAATATAAATAAGTTGAAACAGAGTGTGCACTGCTTCATGCTCATTTTTTATTGGTTTGCATTTTCTCACCAAATAATCTCAATGGCACATGATGGGTAAGCAATATTTCAACTTCTTCCTCCCCCATATCCCATTATTGACGCTGTGTAAATTTTACTGTTATTCTAACAATTCTTCTTTTTTTTTTTTTCCAGATTTCCGCAAGTTGTGTCAGTTCTAGAACTAATTGATGATGTAGTTGTGTCCCTTGTCAGCCTTATTGATCTACTCCTACGACTAATACGCACATGCAGAGGGATTTGGTCCGTTTGGACTGCAGGACAACCTGCTGCCGTTGCCAATGACCACCAGAACGAAGTCCCACCTACTGATGCTGAAGCTGATGCTGCCAATGGCCAAAACAATGTAATTGTGAACGAGGAATCGAACATCTGAACTCACCGATTTCGAGAAAACCTATCTTGTATGTGTAATACCACTTTCACCACCTTTACTGTTCATAATATGTAATCTTTGTTATTCCAAATTTTTTCTTTTTTTTTTCGTCGAAGAGTACGTGAGCTTTCTTTTTAGACTTTATTGTGATCAAAGTGTCCTTTTATGTAACTTCATCAGCTTTTGTTTAAGTTATTACTACAATGATTCTATCATATTTATCTGCGCACACATGTGCGTATATTTTGGGTCTTTTTTGTTATTTATTGATAATTTCCTTTTTTAGAAACACAATATTTGGGCATGTTCTGTCATTTTCTCATGGTATAAAAAGAGAAAAAGAATGAAATGCATGTTTGCTTCTGATTTCTTCAGCAGAAAAAAAAAATAGCTCTAGAAGATTTATTTAATTATCTGTGTTTATTTTATTTTATGTTGGTTATCAGTGTTTGGCGTAAGATTTATATTATTAGTGAAAATTGAATGCTTTGCTTTTCACATTTGATTTTCTGGGTGTTTTTCACTATCATGATTATTATTAGACACTCATTCTTCTATACCATCTGATTTTAGGAGGAAATAACATATTATATATGTCAACAATTTGTAATTTATTACTGTGAATTTTACAATATACTATGTTGGCTTCACATCATTTAATATACATAAAGTTGAAACAGAGTGTTCTGTTATCCATGCTCTGTTTTTGTTGGTTTGTTTGAATTACGTAGCTTGAATTGAATTTTCTTGTGGTGTGAGGTTTAAAAATAAGATCCATGCTCTGTTTTTGTTGGTTTGTTTGAATTACGTAGCTTGAATTGAATTTTCTTGTGGTGTGAGGTTTAAAAATAAGAATTGATGATACTAGGAAAAATTACAACTCTTTGCTCGTCCATGGTGGGTCGTCCTGATCTACGACCTCAACACATGGAAGTCAGGACGAGTAAACTCGTCCTGAGCCTAGCGGGAAGGACGAATTTCAGGCATCCTCGTCCTTATCCAAACCTCGTCTTGAGCCAACTAGGTGGTGAATAGTACAAACCAGACATTGGACATCACACCTTTCCGTAATCGACAAAGTTGATGGGAACCGTTGCCAACGACGGTTAGATGAACTTGGCCAAACGATACGGTGTTAAAAACAGTTAACTTACTGTTAAAACCGTTGATTCATATGAAGGGAGACGACTGTTCCGTGGGTGTGCTATAAAAGCACTGATCTACGAACAAGGTGATTCATTCAGAA
Source organism: Quercus wislizeni (assembly GCA_023055345.1). Classification (NCBI taxonomy): domain Eukaryota; kingdom Viridiplantae; phylum Streptophyta; class Magnoliopsida; order Fagales; family Fagaceae; genus Quercus; species Quercus wislizeni. The sequence goes on along the minus strand of JALGQJ010000002.1, from coordinate 62,234,633 downwards.
CTTCTGTAAACTTTTCCTTCAAACCAAAATCACAAAAAGACTAACTTTGTCATCGGAGGATTTTTGGCCGGCCTCCACCGGTCACCTTTGATTTGTCTTTGTTTTCAGGACTTGTTAGCAACCCTTGGCAGTGTCGAAGACAGTTTCAGCCCACTGATCATCCAAGCATTATCAGTTGGCGCCGTCTGTGGGGAAGTTCTTTACACAGAATTTTTTAGATTTTGAAATTCTGTTAAGTTCTTTCACTGGTAAAGGGCTGAAATGGTTCGAACAAGATCAAGGGTTACCAGTCCAGGCCCACAAGAAAGCAGGGACGCTTCCAGTAATCCTCACCGCGACCGCCAGTCGGCGCCCGCCATGCAGCCATCTTCTGTCCAGCATGTGCAGTCCATGGCTGCCGCCATGGCAGAGTTAACTCGACAGAACCAGGAACTTACCAGGCAACTTAATTCAAGGAGACAGCATCATGACGAAAATGTCGAAGGGCATACCCAGAGTCAGGGAAATACAAGGAACGCTGACCCTGAGAGCCAGTCAAGAGGTACCACTTCGCGAAGGGTACCCCATCTGGAAAAGGAGATGGACCAAATGAGAAGGGTCATGGATGAGATGAGAGAGAATATGAGAAGGGCAAATCCAGTGGAGGACTTAGTTCATAGGACAGACTCCCCTTTCACTGCACTCATCAACGGTCACCCTCTCCCTCCGAAATTCAAGATGCCTTCCTTAGATTCATACGACGGGACGCGTGACCCCTTCGACCACATTGCTACTTTTAAAACCACGATGCATCTCCAAGGGGTTCCGGACGAGATAATGTGCAGAGCTTTTCCAACCACCCTCAAGGGGCCCGCGCGAGTGTGGTTCAGTAAGATACCCCCCAATTCAGTAAGTTCCTTTGAAGAGTTGAGCAAGTTATTTGTTAACAACTTTATTGGGGGACAGAGACATAAACGTTCCTCATCCAGCCTATTGACTATAGAACAGGGAGAAAATGAGAGTCTGCGGTCTTTTATTACTCGTTTCAATCGAGAAGCCTTGACAGTGGACGAAGTAGATGATAAGTTGCTGCTGGCGGCATTCCACAATGGCGTTAATTCCGATCTTTTCATTCATAAGCTGTACGAGAAAGAGCCACAAACCATGGCAGAGCTCGTCCATTCGGCTCAGAACTTCATGAATGCAGAAGACGCGATTATAGCCAAGAAAAGAAAAAGAGCTGAAAGAGGGGAGGCGAATCCTGCACGTGGTACTGACCAAGGACCTCGTCCAAAGAAGGGACGTGCAGAAGATAAGAGAGACCGAGACACTAAAAAAGTGGGTCCTTCAGCGCGAAATCAGCAGTATACACCGTTAAATGTCCCGCTTGAGCAAGTTCTCATGCAAATCAAGGACGAGCCTTCTTTGAAGTGGCCAGAGAAAATGAAGGGAGATCCCAATAAGCGCAATCGGAACAAGTATTGTCGCTTCCATAGAGACCATGGGCATGATACCGACGAGTGCTTTGACCTCAAGCAGCAGATCGAAAATCTCATTAGACAAGGGAAGTTGAGGAATTTTCTCGGACGAGACTATAAGGAGGAGAAGCTGAAGACGAAGGTAGAGGAGCCATCACGGCCTCCGTTTGGAGAGATCAGAATGATTTTTGGGGGAAGTTTAGCAAGCCAGTCATCCAGATCAAAAAAGACATATCTGAAGGTGGTGCAAAATGTCCAGCTTTCAGGACGATCTCCCAGGACGACAAATCAAGACGAGCAAGCTATCACTTTCACGGACGAGGACGCATCAAGGATACACCATCCTCATGACGATGCCATTGTTATTACCTTGCTCATTGCCAACTATTCGACTAGAAGGGTGTTGGTAGATAACGGGAGTTCGGCCGACATCCTGTATTATCCTGCCTTCCAGCAAATGAACCTCGGACGGGAGCAGCTTCGTCCAGTGTATTCGCCCTTGGTCGGTTTTGGTGGAATGAAGGTACAGCCCGTCGGTACTGTTTCCTTACCAGTGGTAGTGGGAGTGTATCCGCAGCAGGTAACGAGAAATGTCAACTTCATTGTAGTTGATTGTTCGTCATCCTATAATGCTATAATTGGGAGGCCGACCCTAAATAGCTGGAAAGCAGTCACATCCACTTACCATTTGTCGGTTAAGTTCCCTACTGAACATGGGGTAGGAGAGGTCCAAGGAGATCAATTGACCGCCAGAGAGTGCTATCTAGCCATGCTGGCTATGGACGAGCAGACTCAGATGATGAACATAGCAGAAAGAAGAATCATGGCAGAGCCCACAGAAGCATTGGAAGAAATTCCCTTGGACGAGGAAAATCCAGAGAAAAGTACCAGGATAGGGGCAGATTTGGAAGGAAAGATTAAGATGGACCTTATATGTTTCTTGAGGAAAAACATTGATGTGTTTGCTTGGAGTCATGAGGACATGCCGGGCATAGACCCGAAAATTATTACCCATCGTCTGAATGTACATCCTTCCTTCAGACCTGTGCGACAGAAGAAGAGGGTATTTGCTCCGGAGAGAGATAATGCTATTAAAGAAGTACAGAAGTTGATACAGGCAACGTTCATTCGAGAAGTCTATTACCCCGACTGGCTGGCTAATGTGGTAATGGTCAAGAAGGCGAATGGGAAATGGAGAATGTGTGTGGACTTTACTGATTTAAACAAGGCCTGCCCTAAAGACAGTTATCCATTGCCCCGCATTGACCAGTTGGTGGATTCTACAGCCGGACATAAGCTACTTAGCTTTATGGACGCCTTTTCCGGATATAATCAGATAAAGATGGACGAGGTGGATCAAGAAAAAACGTCGTTCGTTACCAGTCAAGGCCTGTTTTGTTATAAGGTAATGCCTTTCGGGCTGAAGAATGCAGGGGCAACATATCAAAGGTTGGTCAACCACATGTTCCGTCCGCAGATTGGGCGGAATGTGGAAGTCTATGTAGACGATATGCTGGTGAAAAGTCAGGACGAAGAAACTCATCTGGACGACCTACAGGAAACATTTGACACACTCCGGCAGTACAACATGAAGTTAAACCCCAGCAAGTGTGCTTTCGGGGTGTCGTCGGGAAAGTTTCTGGGCTTTATGGTATCACACAGGGGCATTGAAGCTAATCCTGATAAAATCCAAGCAATACTGGATATGAAGCCTCCGCAAAATGTCAAAGAAGTCCAGTCACTCACCGGACGGGTTGCAGCCCTTAACAGGTTTGTTTCCAAAGCCACTGATAAATGTTTGCCATTTTTCAAAGTTCTTAGAAAAGCATTTGAGTGGACGGACGATTGTCAGAGAGCCTTCGAAGACCTGAAAGCATACCTTACATCTGCCCCATTGTTAAGTCCATCCGTGTTAGGAGAAGAGTTATATCTGTACTTGGCTGTTACCCCGCATGCTGTGAGTTCGGCTTTGATCAGAGAAGAAGGAAGAGTGCAGAAACCGGTCTACTACACCAGTCGAGCACTTAGAGGAGCAGAAGCGCGGTATCCGCAGATAGAAAAGTTGGCTTTTGCCCTGATCACAGCCTCTAGGAAACTGAGGCACTACTTCCAAGCCCACATTATCAACGTCCTGACGGATCATCCGCTGAAAAAAGCAATGAATAAGTTAGAAGCTGCGGGACGACTGATCCAATGGGCAGTGGAGCTTAGCGAATTTGATATCAAGTACCTTCCAAGGCACGCGATAAAGGCTCAGGCTCTTGCAGATTTCATCGCAGAGTTTACACCGAGTCACAGTGAATCGGAAGTGGTGGAAGTCAAAAAATGGATCATCCATGTGGATGGCTCGTCTACACAGCATGCAGGAGGGATAGGAGTTGTGTTGCAGTCCCCTGAGGGAGATAAGCTGATATACAGGGTACGCCTACAATATCAAGCAACCAATAATGAAGTTGAGTATGAAGCCCTTTTGAAAGGTTTGGAATTGGCTAAGTCCATAGACGCTGAATCAGTACTTATTCTGGGAGATTCGCAGTTAGTCATGGGTCAGGTAAACGGGACATGTGAAGCCAAGGAAGAACGAATGAAGAAATATCTTGAGAAAGTACTGCAGTCAGTGAAGAAATTCAAAGAAGCTACCTTTGTTCAAATCCCGAGGGAGGAAAACATGGACGCAGATGCACTAGCAAAGACAGCCTCAGCGAATCAATCTATGGACGAGTTTGATGAAATCCAATATCTTCCAAGTATAGACATTCCTGATGTACTGCAACTACAGAATAAGGAAAGTTGGATGGCCCCGATAATATCATATTTGAAAGACGGAACCCTCCCGGAAAGCAAGGACGAGGCCAGGAAACTTAGAATCCGGTCAGCCAGGTACATCCTTCTGAACGACACACTGTACAAAAGAGGTTTCTCACAGCCTTATCTTAGATGTTTGTCGCCAGAAGAGGCCAACTATGTGTTGAGAGAAATCCATGAAGGAGCTTGCGGGAACCACTCAGGAGCCAGATCACTTATACATAAGGTCGTCCGTGCAGGATATTACTGGCCAACCATTCAGGCAGATGTTAAAGCCTATGTTAAAGTCTGTGATCAGTGTCAGCGATTCAGTAACATCCCCAGACAGCCATCAGAATATCTTACCCCCATGATGGCCCCATGGCCATTTGCTCAATGGGGTCTAGATATCTTGGGACCTTTCCCAGTGGGAACCAGGCAGATGAAGTTCTTGGTTGTAGGAATAGACTATTTCACTAAATGGGTGGAAGCTGAACCCCTAGCGGGCATCACACAACAAAATGTGAAAAACTTCGTCTGGAAAAATATTCTATGCAGGTTTGGGGTGCCCCGAGTGTTGGTATCCGACAATGGACGACAATTTGACAATTCACTCTTCAGGGATTTTTGTGAACACTTCGGAATTCAAAATCATTATTCTTCGCCAGCCCATCCCCAAGCAAATGGTCAAGCAGAAGTCGCAAACCGATCCTTGTTAAAAATTATCAAGACTCGTCTTGAAGGGGCAAAGGGAGTATGGCCGGATGAGCTGCCGGGTGTATTATGGGCATACAGAACGACTATCAGAACCCCCACAGGGGAAACCCCTTTCAAGCTGGCCTATGGAAGCGAGGCAGTCATACCTGCAGAGGTACATATGGCCAACCATAGGGTGACTATGTATCAGGGCAAGGATAATGAGGAACTACTCCGTTTGAACCTCGATCTCATAGACGAGGTAAGGGCAGACGCAGAGAAAAGAACGGCAAGGTACAAAAATCTCATGGTTAGACAACATGATGCGATGGTTAAGCCGAGGCGATTCAACATTGGAGACCTCGTCTTGAAGAAAGTTTCTCTGGCAACGAAGAACCCAGCTCATGGGAAGTTGGGGCCCAATTGGGAAGGACCTTACAGAATTATCAACTCTAAGAGGCAAGGGTCCTACTACTTGGAAGCCCTGGACGGAAGGAAGTTGGAGCATCCATGGAATGTTGAACACCTGAGAAGGTATTATCAGTAGAATGCCAGCCTAAATGAAGGTTCCCCTGGACGAGTGTATATAAGATCTATTATATGTATTTGCAGTATGGATTACAATGTTATTCTCTTGTTATTATGGTATGGTTATGGACAAGGTGGTGGGTTTGTTTGTATGTATTTAGCTTTTTATAAGGCACTAACTTATGAGTATGTGCCCCGCTTGTGAACAATATTTATGTTATATACATAGTGTTGTGTGAATCCATGATCCCCATATTACTCTTGTTTAAAATTTTGTTTTTGTTCAAATCCGCCACTCCATGGACGAGAAACGTCTATGGACGACAGAGGCTAAATGCCAGTATGCCCCATTACAAGGTACGCTCGTCCAAATATAAGACAAGATAAAAACCTTGGGCAAAGGATTTGGGCACCATCCAGCCTATGGACGAACAAATATTCAGCACGTTCAGCCCATGGACGATGAAATATATACGTGCTTTTAACTCGCCAGAATTACTCGTCCAAAACATGGACGGGGAAATAACACCAAAACAATCCTACATATGGACGAGGAAAAGGTGAACAAGTTCAAAGACGTAATGAGAAATTGCTATCCTGTCATGCTTTTTCAAAGACGAATTAAAACTGGAGTTAGAATAAATATTGCTCCTATGGACGAGAAAGAACTTGTATTTAAGAAAAATTCTTGTTCACATAAACAAAAAAAAAAAAAAAAAAAAAAGAGTTGATCAAATTATTTAAGGGCGGACTACAAAGCGTCCAAACACCCTGAATTTGTTCAAAATCTCGTCCTAAAACTATGGACGAGACAAATGTACTTCAATTACATTTCCTTAAAAAAAAAAAACAGCAAAAGCAATAGAAAATTAAACTATGCAGGAGGGGGTAAGGTGCTGGCATCGTCTTCGATGTTCACGTCCTCAGAGCTTGTTTGAAGGAGAGAGCTAGTGGCCGCGCCTAGGTTGAGCTTTATGACGCTGAAATCAATGTTGGGGAAGTTCTCCACAGCGTCCAGCCTGAAGTCCTCGAACCCAGCTGCGTAGTTCTTGTCCAGCAAGTCAGTAAATTTCTTGGACGACTGGAACTCCGCAACTGCGTCCTCCTTCGCCTTTTCAAGAAGGGTATTGAGCTCATTATTCCTTTTTTGGAGGTCGTCAAGACGGGTATCTTTCTCAATGACATCCGTCCTGAGCTCTTCATTAAGGTCTCTGAGCTCTTTAGCCTCTTCCCTGGCCTTGGCAGCTACCTCAGCCCACACTTTGCTCTCTTCCTTAACCTCCTTTATCCTCGTCTCCAAAAGCAGCCTCGTCTTGTCTAGTTCAGTGGCCTGCCTGGACGCAGCAATGAACTTAGACATGGCCTGCGTGTTGAAATTCATGAGTCAGTGTCATTAATTAAAGACGAGACATAAATAAAACAAGAGCAGCTTAAGAGCTTACCTTGAAGAGATCGTGAACACCAGAGTGCTCAAAGTCCTTCAAGGACATGTTGTAGCACGCGCCCACGTCCACATCAGTCACTGCCTTAGAAAATCTCTCCCAGGATAAGTCCTCATTTTCTAGAAGGTTTTGAGGAACCTCCCTGGGAGCAGAAGACGAGGTGGGAGCATGAATCGTGGACGCCACCTTCCTGGACGGAGGATCTCTAGGCTCAGGATCAAGGATCTGCACAGGAGACTCCAGACCGGACGGAGGAGGGGACTTAGCACCTTGAGGAGCACCTTGAGGTCTGGACGACTTATGTTTTTTGTCTTTCCCTCGTCTGCTAGGGAGGTCGCCCAAGTCCACTCTAGAGGATATGTGCTTCCTCTTTTCACCTGTGGGTGGACGAGGTTGAGACCTGACTCCCTCGTCCACAGCCTCCTTACCCTTGTTTTCCTTCATCGTTGCCATTCCTACAAGGAAAGACGTTGGTTTTCCTTAGAAAAAATATATGTATATAAAATAAATGTATACATAAACAGTGAAAATAACTTACGTCTGCGAGTAGTGATCTCGTGTGCAAGGGCTTCAGGGGAAGGTATAGGACCTAAATCCCAAGTAGCAAGACGCTGTAGGCAGACCAAGGAGTGGAACGTCCTGTCGGTGTATAGACGAGCCTTCTGGATGCGCTCGATGTAAAATCTATCCAAATGAGGTCGTCTAGCACCTGATAAAGGTAAAGACGAGAAAAAAAAAGTTAGAATTTTTGAAATGTAAAAGATATTAGAAACGGGAGAAAAATTAAAACACATACCTTCAGGACGAAGGTTTCCCAGTTCCCCAGAGTATGAAGGGAATGGGTCCCTGTCAACCTCGATGGGGCGTCCAGCCCAGAAACCTGAGACGAAGAAGAACTCCGTCTTCCAGTTCCTATCAGAGGTGACTAGGGATTTGATCAATCTATAGTCTTTTCCCCTGGCTGTAAATTGATAAAAGCCAAGGGACTGATTAATCTCGGAGGGCTTGTAACAAAAGAGGAACTCGTCCACAGTGAGAGGACGGTTCCCCTCAAACACCTCCCTCCACAACACTTGCATGGATACAATCAACCTCCACGCGTTAGGATTGAATTGGCAAATTCCTAAACCTAACCTAGATAATAACTCCCTGGCAAAACTGTTTAGAGGTAACCTAAGCCCTCCCAAAAGATAAGCCTCATATATACCTATACCAAAACGAGGCTGACAGCACCACTCTCCACGGACGGCTAACCTAGGGTTAAGCTCGTCTGGGATTTGGTACCATGTTTTGAGTAATTCTAACTTCCTATCATCTGTTTTTGACTCTATACCTATAGCACAACTGTACACTACCTCCTCATCCTCGTCCTGGACTGTGGACGAGGGGGCACTTGTTCCGGCTTGAGCCCCGGACTCGAACCTCGTCCGTAGCTCTTCCTGGAGAACTTCTAAGGGAACCCCAGGAACGCCGGATACGTACTCGTCCGTAGTGTTCCCCCCACTACTACTACCACTACTACTATCACTATCACTAGACCCACTAAAACTACTATGGTCAGAATACTCGTCTATGGCTTTATCTACACTATCGCTAGACGAGGAAAGAAGAATTGACATTTTATGGAAGTTTATAAAGCTAAGGACGAAGTTAGGAATATACCTGGATCTAGGACGAGGGAAACTTATGGACGCGGAATACTTCTAGAAGAGGCTCTAAGACGAGAGTAATGGAACAAGGAAATTTCAGAAATGGGAAGGGTAACGATGGAAATCCACTATTTATAGGCAATGGGCCCGGACATCTGAAACGACACAAACCAATGAAAGGGAGACACGTGGCGCTTTCCTAGGTAAGGTAAATCGACGCACTTTCCTGCAAGTTAAATTGTGACACGTGTCACCAATTCGTTGGCAGGGTACTCAGAGGTCAGATATCTATGGACGACCCATGGACAAGGGGGCAACTGATGATACTAGGAAAAATTACAACTCTTTGCTCGTCCATGGTGGGTCGTCCTGATCTACGACCTCAACACATGGAAGTCAGGACGAGTAAACTCGTCCTGAGCCTAGCGGGAAGGACGAATTTCAGGCATCCTCGTCCTTATCCAAACCTCGTCTTGAGCCAACTAGGTGGTGAATAGTACAAACCAGACATTGGACATCACACCTTTCCGTAATCGACAAAGTTGATGGGAACCGTTGCCAACGACGGTTAGATGAACTTGGCCAAACGATACGGTGTTAAAAACAGTTAACTTACTGTTAAAACCGTTGATTCATATGAAGGGAGACGACTGTTCCGTGGGTGTGCTATAAAAGCACTGATCTACGAACAAGGTGATTCATTCAGAACTTCTGTAAACTTTTCCTTCAAACCAAAATCACAAAAAGACTAACTTTGTCATCGGAGGATTTTTGGCCGGCCTCCACCGGTCACCTTTGATTTGTCTTTGTTTTCAGGACTTGTTAGCAACCCTTGGCAGTGTCGAAGACAGTTTCAGCCCACTGATCATCCAAGCATTATCAAGAATGATAAAAATTTATGTGAGAAGAAGTGAGGTAATTGCAGCCAAAGTTGTGAAATCCGGACCCGGTTACCTGTGACCTAGGCCACAACCCGGTTCTTTAGCAAGTGAAAACCGGTTCTGAAATTAATTGGGAAAAACGCATGCTCCAAGAATAGAACCAGCGACCTCGTAGGAGTTTTGGCCTTTTGTCCAACACGCTAACCACTAAACTACAAGGCTTCCTTGTGTCCTTCTTGAAACTTATATTTTATTTAATTTAATTCTACCAAGATTAATAGTTTTGGATTTAATTTTATCACTATTTACTTGATAGTATTTTCCCTTTTTTTTTGTTCAAGAATTATTCTTTCACATCAATAAATATGAATATGAAAATTGTAAATTTATGTTAAAAATGATTTTATTTTAAATTAAAATGCATTTTTTATTTGAAAGATTAATAAATACAATTTTTTAAAGCTTGTTTATATTTATTATTTTCTATTCACTTTATAAAAATAATGAAAATACATTTGAAAGTTTTTTTAATTGCTTAATATTTTTTTAAGGGTAAATTTTCATATTTTTACACATTTAATACATTTATTTGTATTTTAATTAATATTAAATTAATTTTGATGTTATCACGGTTGGACCTTGGTCCAATCTTAAAAACCTTGAACTTCTCACTTCTTCGGTTTTTTGAATGGTCCGGATCTGAAAATCTTGATTGCAGCTGGTGCAATACCCTATCCAAATCCTAAAATCACACGTACCAATCAAAAAGTTAGCTTGTGTTTGTCATTGACTTAAAAAGCCAGTTGTTTTTACTATTTAGCTTATTTTTGCTACTATTCATAGATCTCATTGTACTTTTTGGTATTATTTATGGGTCATACTGTATTATTTCAGCTATTTTTTAATTTTATTTACAATACTTTTAGTAAAAAGTTTTTAGTTTTAGCTAAATAAATTGTTCCCAAACAGACGCTTGGTAGAATGAAACAAAACTTATGTCACAACAAAAGCATTTATGCCCTTATTTTATTTTATTTTTTTCAAATATGCAAGAAGAAAAATCTAAGCGCACAATGCAAAGAAACAAACACACCATCTTTGAGCAGTTGGATCAGGGTTTTTTTTTTTTTTTTAAAAAAATAGTAATTTATGTACTTTTTTTTCTTTTAAATACGAAAAAAAAAACATATAATTGTGTTCCTTTCAACCTTTTCTTAAAAAAAAAAAAAAAATAGTAAAAAGGTAATATGCATTTGCATTTCAAGAGAAAGACTAAGCAATGAGTGATATTTAATTTTTCTTTATGGAGTAAAACTTGTTAAATTTAGTAGCAAAGAAATGCAGTGATCAATAAATTTCAAAGAAGCAATGCTTGTGGACATTAGATATTCAAGTATTGGCTAGCACACCGGAGATGGAAATGGAAGTTGCTTTGTCCTAGGCCATTTGGTTCAGGAAGCTAAGGAGGAGTTGTCTCGGTTGCTACATTTCGAACTGAGTCACAAAAAGAGGGAAGGAAACGCTGTTGCACATAGGGTTGATAGAATGAGTAAAGAATTTACTGGGCTAAACATATGAATAGAAAAGCACCTAGTTTGGTTAAATGATCTGCTAAATGAGGATGTTTCTCATTTCGTTGTATTCTATTAACTAATTCAATAAAATGATGGTTTCCATTCAAAAATAAATAAAATGGAGAGCCAAAATGTTTTATAAAACCGTTTAGAAGGCTTGATACCTCTTCAAATATTCAGAATAGTTACTAGAAAATTCTGCAGAAAACTTTAAGTCAGTCGAGAGTTCCTTTCGATCGATCGAATGTTCTTTTCGATCAATCGAACAGGAATCGAATAGCTATCGAATCATTCAGAGATTCCAAAATTATTTTCTTCATCATTTCGATCGATCGAGCAAAAGTTTCAACCGATCGAAAATCTTTTAGTTCGAATTTCACTTAGAAAATTCTAGAACTTGAATTTTCACTTAATGAAATAATACTCTCCAAACTCAAATATCATTATTACAATCTATCCATGTATATACCTATATATACAACACAATATACAATAAGAGATTATTTAAACTGACGATCAATAATTCAAAATGGAACTTAACTTAGTTTTGACCTCGCATATGGTTAGTGACAACTGCATCTACGTTACTGGCAGCGAAGACACTAGCCAACTTATAGGTTTGAAAAATATCGATGGCCTTGGCTAAGCCTCCAATATACTATCATGTAGGCTTCCAGTCAATGAGCTTCTTCTGTAGAAAATCATGTTTTTTCATAAAAGTTAAAACAGAGAAAAACCCATTCTTTGTTTGTGATAGTTAAATGACTGATGCTTGGGATATAAAATATAAAAATTATGTTCATACGATCTCTATTGTGTTAATGATCTGGTATACTTTGCAATGGTCTATTTGATTGAATAGTGAGCAGGGTAATTTAACTCCAAATTTCCAATTGTTCTTATATTTATTTTTTCCTCTTTTTGTGGAGAATCGTTGGTCTCTATATTTCTCATCGTCCTCACCAGTACAAGTCATGCGTTTATTTTATTTTTTTAGTAAGTCTATTATCACAACAAATTTCACAACTTTTGTCGCAACTTTCCTACATGGTGGATTGTAAGTGGTGGAAATAAGATGGTGTGAGTCCATAATTCTACCACTCACAAGTCACCACGTGACAAAGTTATGATAAAATTGTGAAATTTGTTGTGGTACTAAACTTTTTATTTTTACAACAAAACTTGCTTAAGTTTATGAACAATAGTGAATTCATTTAAAATAGAAATAGGTGCTGATTCGGGCCTTTTCTTTCTCTTGGCCCATTTGGGAACGTAGTTCTTATAGGCAAGCGTTTTGGGCCTTGGAATACAAGTTTACGTTTGGGGCTCACAAAATGAGCTATATGGACTTGGATAGATTTGTATAGAAGCCCAAATCTACATGCTGAGGTTACCTTTTTCTTATTTCATTAATTTTTCGAAATGGTTCTCAGTTATTTTCCTAAATGGATGGGTTGTTTCAGGAAATGAAGAATGTGAGCAAACCTACTAACACCCAATCCCGAAGTCAAATGTATAATTAACTCTTTAGAGACAGACATGTATAAGTACAAAACAATTTCTAACAAAAATGATCTAAAAGCTAAAAATAACTTCCATAGTAAAGAACTTTTACGTAATTTAGCACTAGCTAAAAATAAACAACTAGAAACCAAGAAATGGTGTGCATCCTAGTTTAGCTTAATTGATAAATTTTTGATGTCAAATAAAAAACTTAAATTCAAATTTGATCTATATTAAAAACTATCTAGTATCTTGGTTTGATGAAAAAAAAATAATTCACCAATGAAATCGATGTCATAAGTTCAAACCTATCGTATATATCAAAAGTAAATAAATAAATGATGGGAAACTATGGCCCAATGAAGAAATAACAGCTCGCCTCCTTTATGGATAACAAAAGCAAAAGAAAAAGTAGGGCTGAAAACAAATCGAGTTGAGTTGAGTTGAGTATCAAAATTCAGGATTTTTTAGTTTGAACAAGACTAGATTATCATCAAACTAAAAAATATTTCTTCCCCTGTAGGCAGAGATTAAACTAGAAATATATTTTTATGAGACCATTAGGACCAAGATGCAATTTTATGAAGATTTAGAAAAATTTCTTAATTTACTTTATTTTTTAAACCATAAGTTTTGTTAATATAGATATTCATATAATATTTAGTAATTGAAATATCTTTAAGTTTAATATAAATAAAAATTTAATAGAGAATTTATATGTTATCCATAATTATTATTACCTTTATTCACATGTTATGAAATAAATTTTACTCTATTGAAACTTTTAACCTTTTAAACATTTGAATTTTTACTTTGAATTATAACTTCATTGAGCACTCACAATACGAAAGAAACTTGTGGAACACACCAGATGTCCAACATATACAATAATCATTTGACTCATAAATAACAAAGCAATACACCAATAAAAAAATCATTTAAAGAAACTATCATTCTAATTATTTTCTTAAAAAAATATTTTTTTTTCTTCCAAATTGATATCTCACGTGACTTGCATTCTTTTTTGTCTCAAAGATTAAGAAAAAATTAATAGTAAATAAAAATATATGAGTGTTCAAAAAAATTATAAAAACTAAGCATAGCATACGTATATATACAACAAAACCTAAAACTTCTTAAACAACATTTTATTACTCATATCAGGTGTTTTATTTTTTTACTTGATAATGAGATTTCTTTAGCCACATTGATTTAATATAATTGTACTACAACCACTAAATAATTGTCATATGTTACCTCAATAAATGATGAATTTAAGTGGAGTTTCTATAAAAATTTTATAATCTATTGGTAATTTTACATTGTTTTTTATGAGATATAACAATCTTGTTTAAACTTTTTTAAGTTCCTTAAAAAAAATTTGTTTTGTTTTGTTTTCTTCTTTTGAAGAGGGGTCAATTTTTATATTTTTTTTGGGAGTTCAAATCATGGACCACTGACTAAACCTTTTCTTTTAGAAAGAAATTAGAAATACCACTATTAGCCAATATTAATCAGTCCGAATACAAGTTATAGAACTTAGAAGCATTTAGATTTAGATAGGAAACTTCAATGGACACTCGAATGAACTTGCAAAGTTGCAACGATTACAATGGACAATTATGTTTGATCCTTTATCAAGTACACTACTACTTATAGCATGTGCACAACGCCAAAGCATTAGATTAAAGTCCTATAAAACCCCATATTCGGTTCCTCATAAAAAAAAAAAAAAAAAAAAAAAAAAACCATATTTAAAGGAAAAGGATTCAAGCTTATGTGCACTATCCAATGGCGTTACCATGCAGCTGCCAAGACACTATCCAACTTGTAACTCTGAACGTCAACTCTCTCTGAATCTTTATCAATACTATATATGTAGGCTTCATGTTCATCACGTTCACACATAAAGTTGAAACAGAGTGGAGTCCATGGTATGCTTCTGTTGGTTAGTTTGATTACGTAAAATAAGTTGTCTGTGTTATTAGGTTTGCAGTTTTCTGCTTCTGCTTCTTCTGTAATGTCTTGCTTTCTTTCTACTTTTTCTTTGGCTGAAACTGTATTGGGTTGATCTGTTATGCTTTGTAACGCTCTGTTTGATTGAATAATGAACATGGTGTGATTTTACTCCAAAGCTTCCTATTGGTCTGTATTTCTCATTCGTTTTCGTGCAACTCTTGCGTTGATTTTATTTTACTACAAGTCCGGCTGAGGTTTTCTTAATTCATTTTTTTAATTTATAAAATAGAGTGTGTATATGATACATGCCGTTTGGGAAACTTTTTTTTAAAGTGGGGCCAGGCCAAAATATTCTGTTTGGGCCTCACAAGATAAAGATGTGAATTTAGATGGCAATCAATATGTATGAAAAAGATCTTTTTTTTTAAAGGTAAGTGCGGGGAATTGAACCCCCGAGCAATAGGTCATAAGATAACTCGGGTGCCAACTTGCCTAGGAGGGGCGGTGGTGTATGAAAAGAATCTTTTTCAATCTATTACATAAAAGTGTATATATGTTATTTAAAATAAGTTATATGATTTATTAAAAAAGTTATATGTCTAAACTTACACATAAATGATTTTTATAATTGTCACAAAATAGATTTGAATAAAATAGTTCTAAATATACTTGAAATCAAACTTTTTTTGGGGTAACACATAAAAATTCCACCACCTGCTGGTACATAAAATTTCCAAAGCCAAGAAGTAATTTTATTTAAGTCCAACAAATAAGGAAAAAGAAAGACAAAAATGCAACATTTTTCGAAAATTTTCAAAGAATAAAACATTGCAGCCTAACTCCTAAGATTAAGTAATGCACCTAAAAGTCAACTAAATGAATTGTCATTTTTAGAATGCAATTTAGATGACAAATCTGTCAAATCGTTTGGTGTTTATTGTCGACATTGACCCGATTTTTACCTATTGAATACGGGCTAACCCGCCAACTAGATTCGAAAAAGAAAAAGAACCAGCCCACTGGACTACATGCCAATCATTTTGGGCCCAAAACGACTCAATTTCACTAAAATAGGCTACAAAACCTCGTTTCAAGTCTGACTTTTGTGATTCAAAAGCTATTTTGAAACTCAGAAAGAGAAGAACAATTTTATAACACCTCAATTTTAAAATTACACTTTCAAAATCACCCAAGTTTACTTGAAATGTTGAAGGTCCAATCTCTGTTCTTCCTTCCTTTTTTTTTTTTTTTTTTTTTCTCACTTTTTTGGGTCTTAATCTTCGCAAAGCTCATAAATGAGTCTAATAGTAAAGGGCCTATTCTTCTCAGTTCATGCTCAATTTAGCATATTTCAACTATGAATCGAGCTTTGAGCATGTTAGGCGTGGATTAAGCCTCAGAAATGCTCAATGACATGATATCCTCTTGTGGCAACCTATTGAAAGAGCTCGATCACATTTTGGCCACTTTCGAAAATGGGCCTTAAGTGCAATAGTTAGTCTATAGTTTGGATTTAGGAACAATTTATTCAGTTTTTTTGCCAAACGTACTATTAATTAAAAAAAAAGGGGATATACAATAAACAAAAAAATACTTGACATTTTCAAAAAATTAATAGTATAAGACTTGCATTCAGTTAATTGTATTGATTTATCTTTTCCAAAAACATAATTGTGGGACTCGCAAATAATAATCTACCGAACCAAAAGAAGAGTTTTTTTTTGGTTACTTTTTCATAATATAAGTATATTTTAATACACTTTTAATAAAAATAATAATTACAAAAAGTTAAATAAACTAATGTCAAATACACACATAATACAACTACAAGGGTTCAAGCTCATAAAGGTCATACTCCTGTAAGTATTGATGTTAGGATTGAAGAAAGACCATATTTGTATATCCAAGATTTACTACAATGATCAATAAAATATGTTCTTAAATTAAAATAAAAAAAACGTCACATTTTTTCTTTCCCTCATTCTAAAATCTAGGCACAATAAAGTCGCTAGAAAGGGCTGAAGCACAATGAACTGAAATCAATAAAATAAAATAAAATAAGGTACTATTTGTTTCTACATTCTAGGCACAAAGAGCATGTACAATGTACAAATTGTACATTCGGCCTTTCCTTGTTGGGATTTGGTCCATTTGGACTTACACCTCGGCCTCGCTCATAGAGTCACAAATTATTTGTGTTTTTGTTGTTTGTTTCTGTTTGTACTTTGTACGCCATGGGCTCATCTGTTTTTGTTTGGGTTTTCCCCTTTTATAATGGTTCCTAGGTAAAAGTTAAAATTCTATAAGGGTGTGTTTGGTTGGGGTGAAAACAGAAAGGATGAAAAATAGGAAGAGGAAAATAAGATGGAAATAGAATTTTCTCTTATTTGGTTCAGGAGAGAAAACAAGAGAGATAGAAAATGAAATGGAAAATAATTCCTCTACGCCCACATTTTTTTGTCCTCCCAATTTGGGAGGAAAACTAAGGAGAAAATATTATAAATGATGTAATTTACACAAATATTCTCACTTTATTGCACTTACCTATTCCTCTCAATTTTCCACTACAGCTGTGACTTGATTAATTTTTTGTCTCTTTATCCTTATCACTTTCTATTATCTTCACAGCACAACAACGTGAACTCCAAGTTCTCTTCTCTCCCTCTTTTTTTTTTTTTTTGCCTTGTCCTCATTATATTCCTCATTAATCTATTGTTTGTTGTTGTTGTTGTTGTTGTTGTTTTTTTTTTTTTTTTTTTTTTTTGTCATCATTTGTTTATCTACCTTGTCCTCATTCGTTTCCGTTTGTTTTTTTCTCTAGTTGCCCAATTTGCCCAGTCACCCATGTGAATAAAGTTTTTTTTTTGAAATATCTTTCCAGTCTACGTATGGTCACGTGGATAAAGTTTTTTTTTTTTTTTTGAAAATATTTTGCCCATAAATTTTAAATTATATATAGTAATAAAGAAAATCAATATAAATGTATATGTATTTGTGTTAATTTTTATATTATTTAATGGGTGTAAATATATCTATTTCTTATATATTATATAACAATGACATAATAGTCAATTTATATAAACTACATTTTTCATCCTCCCATTTTTCTCTCTAACCAAACAAGAAAGTTTTCCACCCTCCCACTTTTCTACCCTTCCAACCAAACACACATGAGGGAAAACCAAATCTTTTCTATCCTCCCACTTTTCTTTCTTCTCACTAATTTTCCATTCTCCCTCTTTTCTACTCCACCAACCAAACGGACCCTAAATATATGAACTACAATGCATATTTAAAAAAAAAAAAAAAAATTAAGTAGACGTCATTCATTGACTCATGCATATAAATTTATTGGGATTATGTGTACTTTTTTAGATATATTTGTACATTTTTTTTTTTTTTTTGCAAAATGTATAAAAAAATTATTTGAGTAATATTGTGTCAAT
Organism: Quercus wislizeni; assembly: GCA_023055345.1. Taxonomy (NCBI): domain Eukaryota; kingdom Viridiplantae; phylum Streptophyta; class Magnoliopsida; order Fagales; family Fagaceae; genus Quercus; species Quercus wislizeni. The sequence goes on along the minus strand of JALGQJ010000002.1, from coordinate 62,216,714 downwards.
AATGTTATCAGAATAATTTCACAATAAATTTTAAATGACAAATTGTAATTGATTCTAGTTTGGGTTCACCATTGACATCATTTTTTTTATTCACTAATAATAACTTACTATTTATAATTTATTGTGAAAATATTATGGTTGTAGTTATTCAATATTATTCAATATAAAGTATTAAATATATAAATATATTTCAATCACTGCCCTTTGGCCATTTATTAACAAAATTCTTGACGTAAATATACGTTTGGTTTGTACATTTTGGACCAATTTCTATCATGGTCCCCATGTTTTTTTCCCCAGATGCAGTCCCTAAAATCGAAAAATCATTCTCATTTTAGTCTCTACCATCATCTCACTAATGGAAATAGCATATGTGACAGATGGATGGCATTGCTAGCACATTAGATGCTGACAAGGTCATTAAAATAATATTAAAATTTTTAATTAACAATAAGAAAATTACATGTCAACATTTAAATAAATAAATAAAAGAGAAATGTTATATCCATAGCTTTTTCATAACAAATTCTAAGAGACAAGTTGTTATTGGTTATTATAGGTGAGCAAAAAAGTAATTTAAATTATAGATTTAAATTAGAATCAATAACAATTTATTACCTATGATTGATTGTGAAAATATTGTGAAGATGTTGTGGGTGTAGCACTTCTCAAAATTAAAACCACATAAAAAAAAATTAAAAAACAAAATTCCTCTAACTTTTTTTTTTTTTGCTTTCTTGTACTTTTTTTATAATCAAACACATCAAAACTCAAATCAATAATAGTTAAACAAAATATCATTTTATTAAGCATTTTCTAGAAAGAGCATATATCACCAAGCCCTTTTTATGGAAAGTAGATGACTCATCATACTTTAATTTGATTCAGGTGGATTGAACCAGTTGTGGTTGGATCTGTACAGTTTATTACACAAAAAATGCCTCAAAAACAGCTCTTTTTACCTGAAAATAATTATACATTTAATCAGGATTATGGTATTTTCTTGATATCCCATTTGTTTTAACTTTGATTTTGGCTCGTGAATTGTTGTTTCAAAAGAAATTTCTTGATCTTTAAGATCGTTTAATTTACCTCGATTAGATGGTCGGATAAAAAACTCAATATTTTGACCAATCCCGATCAAGGTTTAGTCAGCATTGGACAAATTTGCTAGAAATGGCAAGTTTGATTTTGGATTGTTTGTTCCATCGCCCAATTAGGGTAAATAGGATTTTTTTTTTACACTGTTCCCAACTTTTGGATTTCAAAATCATGGTTTTCACCTAAGTTTCAAGATCTAAATCATATTTTGGTACGTTAATCAGGGCCAAACAAAATACAGTATCAATAGACTATTTTAAAAAAGTTTTGATACCACTTCATAAAAAATATAAATAGTTGTCAAAAAAATCAATAGTTTTTTTCTTTTTCCATAAAAAATTCTAAAAATATTTTAAAACTAATACATAATATCCTTAGGGCATTCATTGACTTATAACGTATAAAATATATATATACATATATATATATATATATATATATATATATTAAAATTTTAAATATTAATATAACATAATTTGACTTATATTAATCTTCTTTTTGAACCAATTTTCAAGCCACTTGGTCACATCTTTAACTGGGAATATTTAAGATGATATGTACACAAGAACCAATCAATAAATTCTCATTTTCGTTAAAATTCATGGGTGTCTTATTTTGAAAATAATCATATAACTGTGTAACATATCTGATCATTTTCCCAAAAATATCTAATCAATTTCTAGCCGAAAATATAAATAACCATTAAAATAAGTCTAAACACCCATTAAATTAGGCTTGCATTGCTTCTTTTTTTTTTTTTTTAAGAATCAAACACACACACAAGGGAGGGAGAAAATAAATTCTAAATTAGGCTTCAATTGTTAATGGTAAGCAAAAGTGTGTGTATATATATATATATATATAGCCAAAGCTCAGAAAAAATCCAATTAGATTCTAAATTGGATTTTAATTGGAATCCAATTTTCCGCCATGTGTCCATTTATTTTTTAAATTTTTTTGACAAGTGAATTATTAGGTGAAAAAACTGAAGAGTTTAAATCCAATTAAATTCTAAATCATATATATATTGATAAACTATTACATATTTTAGAAATGTATGGGTTAAAAAAATTATAAGCTAATACTATGTACAATTTGAATCTCTTCTAAATATATATATATATATATATAGTTGCAATTGTTTTTAGTTGTACCCATGCATATACACGGTGTTACACACTAATTTAGTATAATTTGTAAGACCAACTAATAATCTATTTCCTACTTCCTACTTATTAGTGGGCGCTTAAGAAAAGAGTGCACTTTTTGTTTTTGGCTGGAAGCTTGTGAAAGAATATTCTATTGTTGACGTGTGTTAAATTTCTTGTGAAATTTAATGTGGACTTTGCGTCTTTAGACTTACTTACTAGGTAAGAAAAGGCATAAGTATAATGACCCATTCTATTGTTGCTTAACTTTAACTTTCTCTGTGGGCTTTGACCCCCAAAGGCTTTGTATTTTTTGTTTTTGTTTCCTTTTTAATTTGTTTTTGGTCCCAAGAATTTTGTTATTTTTGTCTTTTTGCCTTTTTTTTTCCCCTACTATAAAAAGTTCAAATACGAAGAAAAGGCATAATTAAGTTGAGGTCTATCAACTCTGATAAATAATTCATTGCAACTTGTAGGAGTATTTTCAGTTCTTCCACCAACCCTTTTGCTACACACAAAGTGACCAATCTTCTTGTAGGAATTGCATAGTCTATAGGGAAAGAGCATGAAGAAAGAAAACCTTTTTCCTAGATTGTCAGCCCAGTCTTTACATTCTATTTTCTGGCTTTTAAACCGTATGTTCTTCTGGATCAATTGCGTTTATTAAAATTTTCAATAAATAATTCAATAACTTTTTAGTTTTTTAAAGCAAATCCAAATATACTATGTAGTCAGTGATATGTAGGTTATAGTTAATTATAATTAAAGGGAAAGAAATGTAGTGAACAATATATTGGGAGGTCAAGAGTAGAATAGAATGATGTAAAAAAAAAAAAAGAGTAGAATAGAAATTAATTTTAATATTTTAGATCCTGCATCCATTTATTTTTTTGTTTTTTTTTAATAATAATTTTGAAATTATTAAAAGAATATGTTCATTTTCATTTTTCTTTTCATTCTAATTCGAGACAGTTTATATATCATCCGACAGTTTGGGGTTTGAAAAATGTGTTCATTTTCTCCTTCGATTTTTTTTTTTTTTTTTTGGATAAATATTTTCTTCTTTTATTTTTATTTTTTATATATCTAATTTCAAAAATTTTAGAAATGAAATATAGTATATAATATCAAACTTATTATAAAATTTAGACCGCATTCTTCAAAAAGTGGTCCTTTAAGTAAGCAGAGCCTTTAGTCGAACTAATTTTGACGACCTAAGTTTGCTTAAGTAATGAGTGCAGCTTTGGAAATGTTTTGGGATACCAACATATAATATTATTATATATGAAGATGAAAAGTTAAACTTTTTTGGGTAATGGAATCTAATTAATTTCAAACTTATTAGGGTTTTAACAACTACATTTTAATTTGTTGGAATATTCTCATATAAATGAGAAAAATAAGTAGTTAATATAATATATTTAGTTTCATAAAATTTACTGGATTTAAATCTTTTAAGTTTAAGTAGTGTATCAATATATTATATGGAGAGTGTTACAACAATTCTTAGAGTTTATTCTCATAATACACATAGATTTCTAGTAATGGTGATTTTTTCCCTTTACAAAGTTTTTCTTAAAAATAATGATACTGCTTTAATTATGTGTGAATCAAAACCAATTTTTATACTATTTAAATTTTTTATTTTTTGTGTCAAAGGGGTAGAATCTTATTAAAAATAATTTTGAACACTCTGATTCTTTTTAGGACAAAGTATAACTATAAAATTAATTGTAACCTTAGGCTACAACCTTACTCAATAAAATGAACATTACTAAATATTTTGAAAATCTAACCGTTGAATTACATGTTTTTTATGCTCTTAATACATATGTTAAATTTTTTGTCAATCGGATATTATTTACTATATGATTTATAAACTTATATTTTATACATAATTTTAAATTATAAAAAACTTGCAATTTAAATAATTTATTAATGACATAGCTATTGATCTTTAATTTTTTAGAAATTTTGTAAGCATGGAGGATATAAGAAGATTATGTAATCCAATGGTGGATTTATCAAAATTCATCTCCAATAAAAAGATATTGAATAAGATTATAACCTTAGGTTACAACCAATTTTATAGTTAATTTTTTTTTTAATGCCATTGTATTTAAATTTATTGATTTTGTAATTGTCCCTAAGGTCAAAGTAGCAGGACATACACCTCAAAACTATCTATTTATTATGATATCAACTTAAATACAAATGATGAGCCAAGGGCCTTGTAGCTAAATTAATATTTTTTTCATGCACAAAGTGCTAAATGGTCTAGGGGGAAGGATTCGAACAACAAGATTAACAGTAAGTTGTAATCTAAAAAAAAAAAAGTACAAATGATGATGTCTCAAAGAGCAAAAAGCATGACTCTTGCCTCAGGTTGACGGTCTTTGGAGAAGAACAGGACCCTTTTTCTCCGAAGGTTTCGCCCCTATGAATTTCATTTACTTTTGGTAGTGATCCAATAGGATTTTAATCTGTACTTTTTTCGGAATTTTTATTATTAAATTAAATCTATTACTTATAGGCCCAAAAGGTGAGTGTGATTCATGGCAGACAGAGACTTTGATAATCTGTAATAAAGAAACTTTAATGTTAAATATAGTGCGGTAGATAGATGAAAATTGCAGTTAGAAATTAATGAGAACCATGTAATCATGACATAGTTGTTATTTAAAAAATTTGTAATTTAAATAATTTATTAATGACATAGCTATTGATATTTAATTTTTTAGAAATTTTGTAAGCATGGAGGATATAAGAAAAATATGTAATCTAATGATGGATTTATCAAAATTTACTTCCAATAAAAAGATATTAAATAAGATTATAAGTTTAGGTTACAACTAATTTTATATCTAATTTTTTTTTTAATGCCATTCTATTTAAATCTATTGATTTCGTAATTGTCCCTAAGGTCAAAGTAGCAGGACTTACACCTCAAAACTATCTTCTTATTGGATTCTATTCCCTTCTGTTTGCTTTGATGCGTGTTGTGCGGAGTCTTCAAACCAACGTAGAAAAGACGACTCTTGTCAGTGTAGGGAACCTTCCTCAGCTCCCACTAAACCATTCCTTATACAACAAGTAAAGTGCCCGTTGTATTACACATGAAACACACAATTTTAGCTATAATTATATATTGTGACTAATTATTTGTTATTGTCTTATAAATTCACAATTTTTTTTAACCATTCATAATTAATTAGCTACATGACAATTGTGTCAACCGTGACAAAAGTTGTACTATAGTCCTAAAATTTTTGTTTGCATACTCTTTGCCTATGCATTAAGTGGTGGAGCCACGCTTGACTTGTGGTCAAATTTTAAAAATTATCTTGGAATAATAGATTCTAAAAAAAAAAAAAAAAAAAAGAAGGGGGTTTGGCAAAAAGTAAATAATTGACTGTTAATGATTTTGTCATTTCATAATACAGTGGTCCAAATGAGCCTTTTAAAAAAAGAAAAAATAAATAACAAAAACAAACTGCTCATTTTTTAACAAGAATAAAAAAACTAATAACATAATTATGATTCTCCTGTTTTAAAAGCTTACAAACTAATGTAACAATATATATATTAAAGATATAAATTCTACTCTAACCTAATCTAAGTGTATTTGTGTGCGAAACTCCTTTCTATATATTTGAATCTCGATTTTTACCCCAAACACTCCACAAGCACTTATACTTGAGGAATAACCATCATGCTAAGGGTACGTGATGGTTAACAATATATTGAAAGTAATTAGTATTACATCAATATCATAATAAATAAATCTCAAAAAACTACTATCTATTTTACTACATAATATTTGCAATTTGATATAGAAATGAATTTATTTGATGTCACATCAATAATATAATAAATAAATTTCTTAATTAATTATTTGTTATGTCTTAATGATTGATATATCAATTTGTAAGACTGATTTAGTAAAATTTATAATAGTTGTCACATCATTCTAAGTAAATTCATTACACCATTAAAAGAAAATATACTAAGGGTCTGTTTGAATACCGCTTATTTTGCTGAAAACTGAAAACACTGTAGCAAAATAATTTTTAAATGTGAAAATAGTACCATGGAACCCATTTTTAATGAAAATTTTGTTGAAAAAATAGGTTTGTGAGTTCCGTGAACCATGCACAGAACCCACTAGAACTTAGTTAGCGCTCTTCTAAAAAAAAAATAGTGAAACACTGGACGCCAAGACTTTTCATCAATATCCAAATGGATACTAAATAGTTGTTTTTGAATTATGCATTTTTCTTTTGAAATAAACCTAATACTGTAGCTAAGTTTCCCATGATTTACCAATCAAATATAAGTCACATTTATCATCATCATCTAATTATATGTGAAATGTTATTGAACTAAAAAAATTAATTAACATTGCCAAGGAAAATAAAAGAGCCACACCTCTAACTTTAAGTACCAAACAACAAATAACCAATGTCAAAAAACTCAAGTCATTTGCATTAAAAAAAAAATGTTAAATAATCAATGAATATGTTTTGAGAGCTAACAAAAAGTCAAAAACTATACACATTAGTACGCACACCATACGGATACACTTGATCACATGGTGCAAAATCACAAGGAATGAGATGTCTGTTATGTTTATTGGCTTTTATGACCAATTTTAATTTTCACGGAGACCAAGTATATATATTTTTATTTTTTATTTTAAAATTTCATTTATATATATATATATATATAATATTAAAAAAAATTAAAAACTCAGCCCCAAAGTCAAAGAATAGCTCGTCCATGATTGCATCTCAGTGATCTCACAGCTTGAAACAATTGTCTCAGCCCCATTGCCCCACCCGAATATGACTGCATATCTCTATATAAACTAAACTAACTTACAGGAAGACTCAGCTTTCTTTTGATTCAGTATATCCACTACGATACATTTAACACAACCAACTCAAAAATATATCTCTCTCCATTTCCTTTTCACTTTGTATTCTACCCAAACATCGTCTATCTCTATCTACTCCTCCAAACAGGTGAGAATATATAGCTGACTATATTTAATCAACAATTTTTTTTTCTAATTTTATTTTTATTGGTTCCAGTGTTGATAGAATTAATTTCCTCTTGGTTACTGCAGGGAACAAATGCCATTGCTTTCGGACCTTAAACTTGCAGCTCAAATACTTGGCCTGGTGATCCTCATCATCGCGCTCGTTCTTGCACTACGCAAGTTTACAACTAACAACACCGATAATGCTACCCAAAGGCTTCCTATCAACAACCTCGCCGGCGGCCATGGCGTTATAAACAGCGGCCAAGACAATCTCCAAATGATAGCTGTGAACGTCAACCCTGTCTGAGCCTTCAGTGTGCTATGTACTATGTAGGCTTTCTGGTTATCCATGCTTTCTTTTTGCTTGTTGGTTTGTTTGAATTACGTGTTATGAATAGTCTCTTCTGTGAGGTTTGCAATAGTAGAAGTCATCCCCACGTGTTTTTTTTTTTTTTTTTAAATTTTTTTTCCTCCATGGTTTATGAATAATAGTGTGGATCTGGGCCTTTTTCTTTCTGCTGCTCGGTTTGGAAAGTTTTAATAGGGGACGGTTTGGAAAGTTTTAATAGGGGAAATTTATTTGGGCCTCCAAAACCAAATTTTCTGTTTTGGGCTTATAAAATAAAGATGTGGATTTGGATTTAGATTTGGATGGATTTTTATAGATGGCTGACCCAACATCGTCAATCTGAGATCATTGATGCATATATATAATTTGCTATTTTGTATGATCTGGAACAGGGTTTCTATGTTTTTTCTCTGACAAAGGGCCATATAAGGGTTGTCTTTTGGTCATGTTTGCCTTGTCAATTTGGCATCTATGCTTGTCTTCATGTGTTACAAAGGAGTTCTTTCCAAATGCTTAGATTTTTGTTAGTGCATGGACAGGTACGGAACTACACTAGGGCAGACCAATTAAAAAAAAAAATAGTATAAAAAAATTAAAATTTGCCCTTAAATATATAGATATTGACCTACAAGAAAAGAAATAAATAAATAAAATTCATGCCCCTTTAACTACAAATAAAATAAAATAAATAAATATGGACTAAATAAAAATCGTGTACAAATTAAGAAACACTTATTTTGTATGTTATACTTTGTTGATATGTTTTATAATATGAAATTTTTAAAAAATACTTATTTTGTATGTAGTATTTTGTTGAATATGAAATAAATAGTTTTTTTTTTCTTTTTTCTTTTTTTGTTTTAAGCTTTGACCCCCAGGTATGAATCCTGATTCCGTTCCTGTATGCATGGATATACAAATTACAATAATAACAAGGCGGATATAGTGTGGCCTATAAATATAGTATCCAGTCCAAATTATTGGGTTTAACCCAAAACAAGATCAAATAAGTAGCCCAAAAATTGTTCATCTTTTACAATCTTTTTTAACCCAAATATTATATTTGTTTTGGGTTTGGTTCGGCTCATCCTGGAGCATATTCATTTGTTTTGGGACACTTTCATGATGAGAAATGTGGGCAAACCCATTGTCACGAATTCGAATGTACTATTAGTATTAACTCTCAAGAGACTTGTAAAAAAAAAAAAAAAACTACTTGCTAGCATACAATGGATAACAAATGTTGCTACGGCAAACAGAATTTATATCACATCTCTAGCTTCACGTCATCAAAGAAGCCTTGATTCATTGGTTTTATGCGTTAACATTTTTTATCCATCAAATTCCGTTAAGGATCTTTTGAAATATTCTAAATTATAATAATGATTTTAAAACAAAAACTAATGTTTATGAACCAAATATACAATTTAACCAACAAATTTTAATAAAATCATCCAAAAACTGACAAATTCCATTCAAACAATTGGCATTTTTTTTAGTAATAGTTAGAAAAAGTAAATGCCAAATTTGATCGTTGAAATTACATCCATACCAAAAATGTAAAATATTTTTTTTTACAAATTTTTAGTGTCAACCAAAAATAAATATAAATGGTGGGAAGCTATGCCCTAAGAAATGAACCAATGGTGGCCTACTCTCTTTCGGTCATTCATAGATAACAAAAGCAATTAAGCAACTCATACATGTTTTTTCAACGGTCACTATCATTGCTTTACCAAACCAAAATTTATTAGGGAGAATACCACATAGAGAAAATTCTTAGGTATTCCTAGAGCACAAAGAAATGGTGCTCCCTCCTCTTACATTTATAGTAGATCCCACCATGAATGTGAGAAGAGGAGGCACCATTTTCTATACTTCGGGAATACCTAAGAATTACTCACCACATGGTCCACAATCCAAATCTATAATGCGATAGTCTTATGTTGTCTTTTATGCAAGGTGTAGATGGAAAATCTTTAAGGGATTGTTGTCTAATATGAGATTGATTCTCAACAAAGTTGTAGATGGAAAGAAAATCTTCATGGGACTATTATCTAATATGAGACTAATTCTCAAGGGTATTATGTTTGGGGGGGGGGGGGGGGGGGGGGAGATGTTCGGTTTTAAAATTAATAAATTTTCTATTTTCTCTTTAATGTTTCTTAAGTATAGGATTTAATAAATAAAATTGCATGTGAGTTTCAGTTAGCTCAACTAGTAAAATCTCTGATGGTTGAATAAGAGATCTGGGGTTCAATCCCCGCCTACACAAAAAACCGATTGGTATCTTGGTTTAATGATAAAAAACATCATCAGCGAACACTATAGGTTGAAACACTCTCTAAAAAAAAAGAATTGCATATTTTTTTTTCCCTTATCTTATAAATCATTCTCTATTCTCATTTCCACCTTACAACCAAACAAAGATAAGGTCTTGGGGGCATATGAACAAAAGGAGAGAAAAATTTACAATATCATCAATTTTTATCATTTCCTCTCCCTTAAAACTTTCAAATTTAATCTCTTATTTTTTTATTATTGATAATGGAAGGAATCATATGAAAAGGTAGAGGAAAAGAAACTTTATTTTTTCTTTATTTTTTTTAGATTATTAGAACGATAAGAGAGTGGTAGAGTCATATTGTTGCTTCAAAATTTTGAATTTTTCTCTATAATTTACACACACACATTTATTCTCAAGAATTTAATGTTTGGGCATCAAAAATCTGATCTCCCAAAAGGATAATTGAGCTAAGCAAACGAACAAAAATAGATTTTTTTTTTTTAAATGGCTAGATGAACTCGCTAGTGGCCTAGGTAGCACTACATAAAGAAATTTTATTATCATTAAATACTAGTGTGAGGGTGTAAAATAACAATTTCTGTTACAGCAAAAATGTTACATCAACAAAAAGGAAAATATACAATTTTGTGTCTACAACGTAAGAATTACATTACTAGTACAATTTTTTGTTTTTGTTTTTTTGTTTTAGAGAGTTTCAACCTATGGCGTCCGCTCCTGATGATATCTTTTTATCATCAGACTAAGACACCAATCAGTTTTTGGTGTAGGTGGGGATTGAACCCCAGATCTCTTATACAACCATCAGAGACTTTTTCAATTAAGCTAACTGGAAACTACTTACTAGTACAATGTAAACCAATAATTACCTCAACAAAAATATTAATTATAAAGTTTTAAAGATCAATTCAATGTAACATTTAAGCATGGTGCAAGACCAATATAGGGGAGGTGAAGTCAACAGTTGATGAACTAAATCTTCTAATTGTTGATAATGCATTAGAGACATCCTTCTGTTTCTATAGTCAAATGAACTTTATTATTATTATTATTTATTTATAATAAATTTCATCCTATCTATGGCTTCTGCTTCTGATGAATGTGCTCTTTATTATCGGACAAAGATATAGTGCTCTTTATTATTAGATCAAAACATTGTGCTCTTTATCATCAAACCAATACACCAATTGGTTTTTGATATATTCGTGGATTGAATTTCAAATCTCTTATTCAACTATCAAAATCTTTACCAGTTGAGCTAACTAGAACCTAAACTCTACGTATTTTATTTTAGAGAAAATGATGGAAGTTAATATTTTAATTTAGAATTAATTGAGTTTCACACACACACACACACACACACACACACACACATATATTAATTATTGTGAATTCATAGAATTTGTTGTACATAAGTCTCTTAAAAATACATTGAGAATAATTTTAAGAGATAAACCAATTATAATTATTTGCATTTTCTTTTGTTGTTGAGGGAGATAAACTAGAAGCAAGCTAAATGGTTCAAAAGTATTGCTTTAGACTGCATTCTTAAAACAATGGTCCTTTTAAGTAAACAATGTCTTTATCTACAGTAACTTTTAGTTAACTTTTACATTTATCTACAGTACTATTTCAGCTAACTTTTACCTTTATTTACAGTACTTTCAGTAAAAAGTTTTCAATTTCAGCAAAATAAGCGAATCCCAAATATACCCTAAATTTTGGTATTTTGATGACTTAAGTCTGGGTATTCTAACTAATGTTCTGGAATAGCAGCGTATAATATTATTATATATGAAGGTGGACAACAAGCTACTTAAACTTTTTTGGGTATGGAATATAATTAATTTCAAACTTATTGGCGTCTAAATAACTACATTTTAAACTATTGGAATATTTTCATATAAATGAGAAAAGTAAGTGCTTAATATGATATAATTGAGTATATATGTATTAGATTTAAAAATTTTAAATTTAAGTAATGTCTCAATATATTATATGGGGAGTGTTACAACAAATTGTTAGAGTTTGTTCTCATAGTACATAGATTTCTAATAACGGTGATCATATAGATTTTTCTCTTTACAAAGTTTTTTCTTAAAAATAAAGATACTACTTTAATTATGTGTGAATCAAAACCAAATTTTACACCATTTAAATTTTTTTATTTTTTTAGTCAAAAGGATAGCATTTTATATTAAAAAGAATTTTGTACACTCTGATTCTTTTTATACCATTCAATTAAAATTTTATTATTTCCCAAAAAAAAAAAAAAATTATTGATTTCGTAATTGTCCCAGAGGTCAAAGTAGTAGCACGCCTTAGAACTGTCTATTAACCTGGATTCCAGAATCCAGACCCAACCCAGTGTAAGGAAGCTTCCTCAACTCCCACCAAACCATTACTTATGTAACAGGTAACCTGCCCATGGTATTTATACATTAAACTCACCAATTTTAGTTATAAGACAAAATTTAGCTACAAAATTAGTTATAACTTAAAACTGCAATCTTACTTAATATTTTTTTATTGAAGGTGAATTTGACAAATCTACCATTGGATTACACTTTCTTTTTATATATTACTTGCTTGCAAAAATTTTTAAAAATTGAAAATCAATAGCTATATCATCAATAAAATAAATATTACTACAAATTTTGAAAATCTAATCGTTGAATTGTATGTTCTTTATGTTCTTAGTACGCATGTCAAATTTTGTATCAATTAGATATTGTTTACTATATAATCTATAAGTTTATATTTTATGCATAATTTCAAACTACAAAAACTTGCAATTTAAACAATTTATTAATAACATAACTATTAATATTCATTTTTCTAGAAATTTAGCAAGCATGGAGGATGTATGAGGTATATGTAATCCAATAATGGATTTATTAAAATTAACCTCCAATAAAAAGATATTGAGTAAGGTTGTAGTCTTAAGCTACAACTGATTTTGTAACTAAACTTTCTCTTTATTTTATATAGTAGACTGTGACTAATTATTTTTCATTTTCATATAAACTCACAACTTTTTTCTCAACCATTCATAATTAGCTATGTAATCATTGTTGTGTCAATTGTAACAAAGGTTGTGCTATTTTACGTGGTACTAAAATTTTTGTTTGCTTGCTCTTTGCATATGCATTCAGTGGTGGAGCCACATTTGACTTGTGGTCAAATTTTAAAATTTTTCTTCGAATAATAGGTTCTAAAATAAGACTTAATTGTCCAACAAAAAATAAGGGTTTGGCAAAAAATAGTGAATAATTGACTGTTAATGATTTTGTCATTTCGAAAATACAGTGGTCCAACTGAGGCTTTTAGAAAAATGAAAAAAAAAAAAAGTTTTTAACAAAAACAAACCGGTCATTTTTTAACAAGAAAAAAAAAGTAATACCAGAATTATGATTCTCCTGTTTAATTAGTTTTTTTTTTTCCCTTCTCTTTCTCTTGTTGCACAAGATCCACTTACACTTCATAAAAAACAAAAATCCAATTACACAATAAATTATGGGTTTCGTGATCTCAACTTTTGAATTCCCTTAAAAATAGAGTATCAATGAAGCTTAACATAAGAAGGGATAAATTAATTTAAATGACAAATTCAAAGTAAAACTACTAATAATTTACCATTTATGATTTATTGTGAAAATATAGTGAAAACATAACACTTTTAAAAGTATTAATTATCTAAATAAGCTTTTCTACGATACCCATATATTTTTGAGGGGTCATTCTACGGTGCCCATATATTTTTTTGGTGGGTACGGTTCCTGCTAAAATCAGAACCATAGATTTTACTTGCTCTAATCCTAACCGTTATTTCATTTTAATGAAAAACCTGCTACCGTTCAAGCGGGTTTAGTATAAAAGCCAAAAAAAAAAAAAAAAACACAGTCACATACTTTTTCATCTAAGCCTTGCACTCTCTCGCGTTCTCCTCTCTCAAACCGCTTCTCTTCTCACTTGGGTGATCTCCATCTCTGTCTCGTGGCTTTACTCACCAGTGAAGGTTTCTCAAAAAGATCAAAATCACTTTGATATAATGGAACTGGAAGGTTAGGATCAAAACCCTAATTCCATAAAATATGCGAAATCTCTTAATTGCCATGTTTGTTTTGTTTCCCCAAACTCTTTGTTTGTTTTTTCGGAAGCAACACAGAAATCAAAGATGGTAGACATTGAGAGTTCATGTATTATTTACACTTTATAGGTTTGAACCGATTTGCTCTCTTCTTGTTTGTGTTTTCAAATGGCTAGTCATGTTTATTATATTTGGATTTTTTAGGACTGGAGTCAAATATGTTGATCATGTAGCAATTAAACTTTGCAAGCTCAATTTTGTGCTTGGCAATAACATTAATTACCTCTCCATTACAGAGGAAATATAATTATGGCTAATAGGATGGTTTTCTAATGGTCTATTAGGAGTACATATTTGTTAGTATTGTTATCTTTTCAGTATAATGCTTCTCCCCCCCTCCCTCTCTCTCTTCACATCGCCTTAAATCTAGTCACCATTATTGTAGCCGATTTGGCTGTATACAGTATGTTAGAGCCTCAGTTTGTTTTTTCCAAGTACAACTATAATTTTAGTCCTTATTTTTTAGAAGAGTAAATTTCATTTTAAATTGGGTTTGACTTCTAAATGGGAATATATATATATATATATATATATATATATATATATTGCAAAGCCAGGGTTGTTCCCTTCAAGGGAATATATATAGTTCAGTTGGAGAAGTCATATGCTTCAATGTAAAATTATGTTTCAGGCTATATTTGGTGCGACGTGCTTTTATGTTGGTCAACGAAATGAATTTCTTTGGGTAATGATTGTTTATTAAGAACCTAGTTTAATCTTTTGAATCTTATTTGATACAAATAGGTTTTTTTGGCTTGGACTTGTTGTCCATATATGCTATTGAATTCTTGATAATTAGGCAGGTGGCAGAACAATTGATGATTATGCATGAAGAATACTTGCATAGAAATCAATAGGTCTCAGCAGTAAGTTAAAAGATTTTTTCTCAAAGTAGAGAGGTAACCATAGTTATAGCCATCAGACTGAAATATTCTTTTCTTCATGTCTTTGCTATGCATCTTCTTATGTCATATGGAGCAACATTTCATTCTTTAAGGTCTCTTTTCGTTGAAAATTAAAAAAGATTTGATGCCATGTTAGAAGATTCAAGTTACAATGTAAAATAAGAGGTTGAGACTGATTATGTTTTGAAAGTATTGAATTTCTTATGGAAACAAGGTCGATTGGGTTACTGGAGCTATTGCATGGAAAAGTAAGAAACAAGAATGTGTTGCTCAATCTACGATGGAAGCTGAATATATAGCTTTGAATGCTGCGGCGAAAGAAGCTGTATATTTAAAACAATTCTTAACAAAGTTGCTAATTGTAGAATGTGTTCAAAGACCCATTCGCATTTTGTGTGATAACAATTTTTCCATTGCTATCACCAAAGATCCGAAATGCCATTCTCGCGCAAAACATATAGAGGGTCGTTACCATTACATTCGAGATATGATTAAGAAGAAGAAAGTGGTTGTTCAGAGGGTTTCATCAAAGAAAAATTTGGCTGACCCTTTTACCAAAGGCTTGTCCTCTGGGCTATTTGAAACACATGTATTGGAAATGGGGTTATGTTAGGCCAAGTGGGAGACTATTAGAATAATGTGGCCCAACATAATATATATGATGCCTTTATTATTAACAAATAAATATTCAGTCTCTTGTGAAATTATGCAATACTTTTATGATGTAAGATATTGATATATTGAAATAGGTCTACTTGATTTAGTAGACTAAGATTATGATTGCATTCATTGCAGTCCTTGACTTGACCATATCCATCATGATGTAGCCTATTCTGATAGGTACATTGTTGGACCATGATGGAAAGGAGGTGCAAGTTAAAATTGCTCAGATTATGGAAGAAAATAAGGGCTAGTCTTTCGATGGTTAGTGCATAATAATCCTGGAAGTCCTTCCATGATGAGATTCATGCACGTTGAGTGTTGGCTTTAATAAATCTATCGTGTCATTACTAGTAACTTGAATTCCTATTGCCATTATAGTAGTTCTAGATATGAACGATAGATGAATCCATGTATTAGCATGGAGTTACAAAAGTAATAACACATTAATGAACTTCTTCATTAATGAATCTAATTAATAAAGTTGTTTATTAACAAATGTAATATATCTGTTACATGAAGTGCTATTACGATAGGAAGGATTTTATGGCTGGTCATGTCCTTTCTGAATATTATAAATATTGTCAAGGTCACACTTGCAAGGGGGTGTGAAAAAAGAAAATAAAGCTCTTATTAATCTTAACCAGCTGAGGAGAGCATCCTGATTGCTTGTGATGTCCTTGAATAACATAATCTAGTATGTATATTTCTCACATCTTATTGTTGAATTTTATTACATATGCACATGATATAATTGTTAATTGATAGATGTATTATATGTGTTTCTCTTGAGTTATTACTTTTTAAGTATAATTCCAATATGGGTTGGGTTCAAGTTACACATGGTGTAACTTTAAGGAATGTTACACCACTCAATATTTCTTAACTGGATGTGAATTTTGACAAATCCTCCGTTAGATTACATTATTTTCATATATTCTCCATACTTATAAAATTTCAAGATGATCAAAGATTAGTAGCCATGTCATCAATCAATTATTTAAATTTAAGTTTTTATAGTTTAAAATAATGCATAAAAGATGAGTTTACGGATCGAATGAAAAATTACATCTGATTGATATGAAAATTGGCATGCATGTTAAGAACATATAGAACATGTAATTCAAAGGTTGGATTTTCAAAATATAAATTCAATAAGAAGTTATTGGGTAATGTAACGTTTCTTAGAGTTACGCTAGGTGTAACTTGAATCTAACCCTTTATATTTATATAGATGGTTTCAAGTTACACCTTTTTTTATAGTGTAAATTTCTAAGAGATCTAACGATTAAAAAAAAACATTATTAAATGTTATTGGTTTTCACTTTATTACCTAATTAATACTAGCACTCTCTCTCCTTATTTATTATTGCTTTCCACTTGATCCAAAACTTCAAATCTGTGCCTATCATCTGCTAAAGCAAAATATCTTCTTCTTCTTCTTCTTTCCTTTTTTTTTTTTTTTTGAATTGCATGCTAAACTATTAGCGTTTTAACTTTTAACAAAGACATATAAACAAAAAAAACAATATATGAATAAAATATCAATACAGCTTTCCCAAAAAGTTTTTATTAGATGGTAGAAGAAGCAATTCAAATCTAAAAACATGCGTTAAGCTTGAACTTTTACCATAAATTATAAATTATTCGAAATAATGTCTTCTATTAATCTTTGTTTATCCTTTATAAGAAAATATTTTTATATTATATGGAGGACCAAAGCATGATCAGGGTTAAAATCACTATCGTTGCATTTGCAATGCGAAAACTTTTAAACTGTCAGTTCTTCTTTCTTGTTGAAATAAAAAGCAATAGATTACTTTTAAATTCAATTGTATATATAATTGTATAAATTTAATTTCATCATCAAATATCTGGGTCATTCTACTGTACCCTCTTTATTTTTTGGGGGTACAGTACCCACACAAATTCTAACCATTAATTTTGTGTTGTTTTGATCTTAACCGTTAATTTAGTTTTAGTGGATACCGGTTACTGGTAAAACAAGTCAGTGTATATAACCCAAAAATAATTCAGATGGAACCTCTCTCAATTTTTCTCTCGTGTTCTCTACATCTTTGTTTCTCTCTCTTGTTCTCCACTCCTCTCAGATTGTTTCTTCTTGCGTTCTCAGGTGAAGGTTTCTTCAAAGATGAAAATTGTTTTGATATCTTAAAGGTAAGTATCAAAACAATAAAACTCTAATTTCATTGTCGTTGTTTTGTTTCCATTTTTCTTTATTTTTAGGATTACCCATCTGAAAATGTAGATATATGAACTCTTTATTTCATTGATTTTCTTGTGGGTATTGTGTATGGGGTGGGTGAGGAGGAATCCTCAATCTTCTTCATGCGGTTTTTGTTATGTTATTGTAATTTCTCTGTATTTCATTCACTCCGGTTCTATCACACTATGTTTGTGTTGTTTGGATTTTTGGGTTCAATTTCAATGAGTTCTTTGGGTGTTATCCTGGGTTTTTGTGGTTGTGAATTTTAGAGGGCTTTTCAATGGGTCTTTGGGTATTTGATTTTTCTGATGATCTGTGGTTATTCAATGGGTCTTTCTGTTTTTTGTGGATCAGTGAGTTTTCATTGGGTCTGGGATTTTTTTGTTGATCTCTCTTGTTCTATCGTCTCTTTATGTTGCTGTGAACTAAATTTTTTTGTTTATATTTCCTCCATGGAACAATTACAAGTTGCAGAGAAATTTTGTTTGTTGTGTTATTTATAGGATCAACAACCAATGTGTGTTTGTGTTTCTTAATAAAGATTTTGCTTGATTATTGTAATAAAGAAACAGGAGTAACAATCTTAAACTTTTTTTATCACATAATGTTTCTTGCTTTTAATTCGTATTATTGATCTTATGTCATTAACATATATATTCATAACCTAATCATTTTATGGTACTTGATATACTATAAAAGAAAAAGAAAATTACTTAAATGTGATATACAATTTTTATATGCCAAACTTGCAATTTCTTTTTATTTTTGACTAGTAATTGGAATAAGGACATGTCCAATTAAGTCACAAGATTTGTGTACATTCATTGTGTGGCTATTTGATCTGTTTGAAAGGTCTTAAGTATGCATATGAACAGCTCAGAAGTAGAATAGGCATGTATATTCACAATGGACTTCTTTAAATGGAGGTGCAAAATGAGGCGATTAAAATTTCAACAAATAGTATTTTTTGTTGTGATAGGTACCCTAAAAAATTTTTAGGGATGCACATGGGCAGCCTACTTGTTTATTTGACTAGCTTGTGTGGAACTTGTGTGTCAACTGGGTTGTGAATTTGAAGTCTATTTGCAACTTCTTGGGATGCTCCTAAATGTTTGATAGCATTTGGAGAGGATTAGCTGCTACCATTGATTCAAGATTTAAGGGTGAGCATATGATGTATGAGGATCATGGTGACAAAGTTGTATGATAAAGTTGGAAAGCCTTTCTTAGATAAACTATTTTGGATGAAATCATTTTCAAGGTTCTAAAGCTAGGTGCTCATTGAATAATTGTCAATTAGCAGGTAATTCGCACTACTGTGTTGGCTTGGTAGTCATTGTCATCATAGTGGGTTCTATGTTTCAAATTGTACCATCCAAACTGAGAAAGCTATAGCAGGAAACACTTTAAGCTGTGTTTTTCAAGTGGGTAACCTAGTTGCTTTTTTTGCCAATAGAATGACCTGTTAAATAGATATGTTAATGTCTTTAATTTTATATTCAGTAATTTACTGTTTACCTTACTATAATTAGGTCTGATTCATTTTAACTTTTAAGAAAATATACTAAAACCTCTTTATAGTTGCTCTGTTTCAAATACTGTCAGGTGACATCTACACTAAATTGGTATGATGAATACTGTTGATGTTTAGAACTAATACGAGATATTGGGAATCAACCTTATAAATTAGTTATATTCAAGGATATTAAGGTTAAAGAAATTTGTAAGACCACATTACAGTTAGTATTTACTTAGTTATTAGTGCTTTCTCAAAAAAAAAAAAAATAATAATAATAATAATAATAAAGTTATCAGTGGAAAGCCTCTCCTTCTATATTTATTTGTTGACACTTGAGATTTTTTTTTGGATTGAGTAGTCAAGCTAGTTAAGTACAGTACAATGTTATATAAACTTAAATTCTTATTTTACCATTCGTCCCCTTTCTAATAAACTTATTAAGTTGTTAAGAGCTAATGGGTAGGATGAGGGAATGGTCAGATGAGTGAAGGTCTGGAATAGAGCCTTTCATGAGCTTATTATGTGCTTTGACGGTCCTATCTACAAATGAATTCTTTTTTCCTTGTAATTGTAATTTGTCATACACGAAACACTTGGCTCATGGTTCATTATTTTAGATTTGTAGTCTTGGGAGAGTTAATTCATCAAATATTTTTCACCCCCAATTTTATAATCTGCTAAATATATTACCCCCTCATAATCTTACTGCTCCATATGTTGTAGACCTGAAAATCTTGGCTTTTTAGCGCCTTAGTTTTTGGACTATTATGTTAATTGGCATATTATTGATTTCTAATACATTTTCTACACTTGTAAATGGACAGTGAAGCCAGTCATCTGCCAAAGATAGAACGTTCAAGGAAAAGGTGGATGCCATCCATCGACAAGATATTTGCAGACTGTTGTTAAGCATATACAACTTGTGAAAGAGCAAATTATTTTTAGTTGTTATAAAGTATTAGTTGTTGGAAAAATTAGTTACAATGGTATAGATTCTAATGTGATATTATAGAGTTCAATAGCCTTCATCTGTGTGTTACAAGTTAAAACAATGACCTTTCCATTGAAACTATTAATTTTTGGTCTATATTATATCTTAAAGTGCTACTATAGGAGATCTACTAAGATGTTGGCTATTTAAACAAAAAATTAAAAAAAAATAAATAAATAAAGAACTTGAGAGTATAAATTCCAATTCCATTGGGATAAAAATAAAAATATATATAAATCAGTAGAACTTGAGCCTATAAAACTAGAGTTCAACAAGGTGTTCTATGGGCATTTCAGTCATTTTTTAGGTTTAAAGGGTATTTTAGACATTTTTTAGGTTTTAAGAATGATGGGTAATTAAAAAGTACATATATTGTCC
Source organism: Quercus wislizeni (assembly GCA_023055345.1). Taxonomy (NCBI): domain Eukaryota; kingdom Viridiplantae; phylum Streptophyta; class Magnoliopsida; order Fagales; family Fagaceae; genus Quercus; species Quercus wislizeni. Next base: position 62,195,937 of record JALGQJ010000002.1, on the reverse strand, counting down.
ATCGGAGTTAGTCCAAAATATCCACATCTAGAAAGGAAAAAGGAAAGAAGTAACACCAAAAAGGAGGAATATCGTCTAGGATAAGAGACAAGTCGTCAACGGACAAAAGAACATGGATGATCAGCACTTAGTGGCACCTAACAAGTAAACCCACTCCAAACTTTATATAAAAAGGACCAAGCTTCACCAAGCTAAGGAAGGTATTCATCCACTTTTCATACTTGAGTCATTAGAAGAAATATTGGCTTAACCGTCGGAAGGTCCTTGGCTGGTTCACCCCAGTCATCTTTGATAGACTTTCAATGATATTTTGGTCATTCTTAGGTTTTAGGGGCATTACAGTCATTTTTATAGGTTCTAAGGGTATTTTGATCATTTTACAGGTTTTAAGGGTATTTTGATAATTTTAGAGGGAATTGGGAGAATTTTGGTCATTTTTTAGGTTTTGAGGGAATTTCAGTCATTTTAAAGATTTTTGAGGTCATTTCAATCATTTTTTAGATACTAATGGTATTTCAGTCTTTTTTAAATTTCTAAGGGTATTTTTAGATATTCTCTAGGTATAGGGGGCATTATGGTCATTTTTTTTCTAAGGGTATTTTGGTCATGTTTTAGGTTTTGTGGTTATTTTAGTCATTTTTTAGGTTTTACAGTAATTTTGGTAATTTTTTAAGTTTCAAGGTCATGTGGTCATTTTTTTTGTCTTAAGGGTATTTTGGTCATTTTTTAGATTTTATCGTTAATTTGGTCATTTTTTAGGTTTTATGGTAATTTTGGGCCTTTTTAAGTTTTAGGGTCATTCAGTCATTTTTTTTTGTTCTAAGGGTATATTGGTCATTTTTTAGGTTTCGTGGTTATTTCGATTATTTTTTAGGTTCTAAGGGTATTATGGTCATTTTTTTAGGTTTCAAGGGTATTATGGTAATTGGAGAGAAAAAAAAGGAACCATCAATTTTGATATATACTTGTCATCATCCCTATATGTATTTTAAACCATTCCAATGTGGGATTGCCATCTTCATCCTCATTTTTTGCTACAAACATATATATAAAGAAATAAGTAAGTAAAAAAGTGACTTCAGTGGTGGGCCCAAATGTAAAAGTACGGTCATATATGATATTGATACTACTCAATGTGATGATGGAACTGTCAAATGTAAAAAAAAGAAAAAAAAAGGGAACCACTAAATGTGACAAAAGTATTGTCAAATGTAAGGTTGGTATTGTCGAATGTAATAATGGAACCATCAAATGTGAGAAAAAGAATAAGGGAGCCGCCAAATATGACAAAAGAAAAGTCACATGTGATATTGGAGCTACACAGTGTGAGGATAGAACCGTCAAATGTGAGAAAAAAATAAAGGAACCACTGAATATGACAAAAGTACAGTCACATGTGATGTTGGTATTGCACAATGTGAGGATGGAACCGTCAAATGTGAGAAAAAAAAAAGGGAACCACCAAATGTGACAAAAGTACTGTCAAATGTGATATTGGAACTGCACAATGTGAGGATGGAACCGTCAAATGTGAGAAAAAAATAAGGGAACCATCATATGTGACAAAATAACTATCACATGTGATGTTGGAACTACATAATGTGATGATGAAACCGTCAAATATGAGAAAAATAAGGGAACCGCTAAATGTGACAAAAGAACTGTCATATGTGATGTTGGAATTGTATAATGTGAGGATAGAACTATCAAGTGTGAGAAAAAAAAAAAAAACCACCAAATGTGACAAAAGAACTAGCACATGTGATATTGGAACTACACAATGTGAGAACAGGGGCGGCCCAACATAATTTGGGGCCTAAGGCGAAAAATTTATGCTGGGCCTTTAATATGTAAATATTAATTAAACAAAATTATTTAATACTAATTAAATTAAGGTTAATTTGATACATTAAATACATAAATAATACCAACTAGACTAATGTTAATTTCATATAGAGAATTGAATATCATAGTTGAATTATAAATATTAATAAAAAGAAATAAAAATATATTGCGATTGAAAAAGATATTTTCTTTTGGATATAAGACGATGCATAGTTAAATAAAGTTGTAATCTAATTTTTAATTTTATATTTTGATTTTAAGAGAGAGAGAGAGATATTATTTAGTGTATGATTTTGTAGGATATTAGTTTACAAAAATCAAAGTCTTAAACTATTAGGGGAGATTAATCTATAATTGATGATTTAACACATTTGCAACATCTTTTTGAAATATTTTGGGGTTTCAATTGAGTTAAGGTTGTCTCGTACTTTGAGAGTCCTAATAGAAATGAAAAAGAAATATGCGCTAATTAAAAGTACTATAAAATGTTCAAAATATAATGTGATATTGTCTCTCATTAATGAACTTCATTAATTTAACTAATGAATGTTTATATCACATTTTTTTGTGATTAATAACATAGCAATTTGTAAGCTAATAGTAAAATGTGTACATCACTAATAAAAAAAATGTACAATCTTTAGAAAAAATATATATAATTTTATAAAAATTTGGGCCTTTAACTATAAAAAATGGGGCCTTTTTTCTTATTGAAAATTTTGTTTTTTAGTGGGGCCTTAGGCCTAGGCCTAACTTGCCTAGGCCTTGAGCCGGCCCTGTGTGAGAATAGAACTATCAAATGTGAGGATTTGGCAACTTGGTATAATTCATTGTTAACATTTTAATTATTATCAAGATTGTTATGAATCGATAAAAGTACAATTATATGTGATGTTGGTATTGCCTAATGTGACAAAAAAAATAATAGGACTATTTTTTTTTTTTTGAGAAGAAAATAATAGTACTATTGAATATAACAAAAGTATGATCATATGTGATTTGGTACTGTCCAATGTGACATTGGAACTATCAAATGTGAGAAAAAAATAATGGTACCACCAAATGTAACAAAAGTACAATCAGATGAGATGTTGGTATTGCCTAATGTGACGATGAAATTGTCAAATGTGAGAAAAAATTTAGAGTACCACCAATTATGACAAAAGTACGGTCATTTTTTTAGGTTCTAAGCATATTTAAGTAATTTTTTAGGTTACAAGGTCATTTCAGTCATTTTTTAGGTTTCAGTGTCATTAAGTTATTTTTTAGGTTCAAAGGGTCTTTTGGTAGTTTTAAAGGGTTTCGAAGGTATTTTGGTCATTTTCAAGTGTTATGGCGTATTTTTGGTCATTGTTTTAGGTTTTTTGGTTATTTCGATCATTTTTTATGTTTTAGGGTAATTTCAGAAATTTTTTTAAGTTCTAGGGTCATTCGGTCATTTTTTACATTTTAAAGATATTTTAATCATTTTTTAGGTTCTAAGAGTGTTCTGGTAATTGTTGACGGTTTCGGGGGTATTTTGGTCATTTTCAAGTTTAATGAGGTATTTTGGTCATTTTATAAGTTTCAACGGTATTTCAATATTTTTTAAGGTTTTAGGGTCATTTCAATAATTTTTAAGGTTCTATGGGTATTTTGGTAATTTTTTAGGTTTAAGTTGCATTACGGTCGGTTTTAGATTCTAAGGGCATTATTGTCACTTTTTAAGTTACAAGGTCATTTTAGTCATTTTTTAGATTGCATTGTCATTTAGGTAATTTTCTTTAGTATCTAAGGGTATTTCGATTATTTTTAGGTTTATAGAGTATTTCAGTCATTTTTTTTAGATTTTAGAGTCATTTCGGTCATTTTTTAGGTTCTAAGGATATCCCAATAATTTTTGAGAATTTCGAGGTTTTTTTGGTAATTTTTAATTGTTAGAATGCATTTTGGTAATTTTAGTATATTTAAGGGTATTTCGGAATTTTAGAGACTTTAGGAGTATTTTTGTTATATATATATTCTTTGATTATTAGGTAATTCAGTGGAGTTGGGTTGGGTTGGCTACATCCATATGTAATGTTGGTATGACTTAATGTGATGATGGAACTATCAAATGTAAGTATAAAAAAAAAAAAAAGCCATTAAATGTGACAAAAATACAGTTATATGTGTGTTTGTACTACTCAATGTGATGATGGAACAATCAAATATGAGAAAAAAGAATTAGGGTACCACCAAATGTGACAAAAGTATGATCAGAAGTGATATTGGTATTGTATAATGTGAGGATAGAACTGTCGAATGTGAGGAAAAAAAAAAAAGAATCACCGAATGTGACAAGAGAATTGTCACATGTGATGTTGGAACTGCACAATGTGAGGATAGAACTGTCAAATGTGAGAAAAAAATAAGGGAACCACTGAACGTGATAAAAGAACTGTCACATGTGATGTTGGAACTGCACAATGTGAGAATGAAACAGTCAAATGTGAGAAAAAAGTAGGAGAACCACCGAATGTGACAAAAGAATTGTCACATATGATGTTGGAACTGCACAATGTGAGAATGAAACCGTCAAATATGAGAAAAAAGTAAGGGAACCACCAAATGTGACAAAAAAACTATCACATGTGATGTTGGAACTGCACAATGTGAGGATGAAACCATCAAATGTGAGAAAAAAGTAAGGGAACCACCGAATGTGACAAAAGAACTGTTACATGTAATGTTGGAACTGCACAATATGAGGATGGAACCATCAAATGTGAGGAAAAAGTAAAGGAACCTCCAAATGTGACAAAAGAACTATCACATGTGACGTTGGAACTGCACAATGTGAGGATAAAATCATTAAATGTGAGAAAAAAGTAAGGGAACCGCCAAATGTGACAAAAGAATTGTCACGTGTGACGTTGAAACTGTATAATGTGAGGATGAAACCATTAAATGTGAGAAAAATGTAACTTGGTATAGCAGATTACCTATTAGTGGGTACCGTACCCCCCTTTTTTTAAGGGGGGTACGGTAGAATTACCCCCAATATCTATTTAATTTCTCTTTTAGGGATGAATCATTTGAAAAGTAGGTTGTTGAAAATGGCAAATTCCCTGTAATCAAGTGAAAAACAATAAATAAGGAGAGAGAAAAAAATGTGGAAAGTAATAACATTTAATGATTTTTTTAAACTATTAGATCTCTTAAAAATCTACGGTGTAAAAAATGTGTAATTTTACAAGAGTTACACCAGGTGTAACTTTAATTAATGTTATACCAATCAATATTTTTTAACTGTATGTGAATTTTGATAAATCGACCGTTGGGTTAGATTATTTTTGTATATTTTCCAAACTTGCAAAATTTTAAGATGATCAAAGATCAATAATGATGTCATCAATCAACTATATAAATTCAAGTTTTTGTAGTTTAAAATAATGCAAAAAGATGAGTTTATGAATCAAATGGTAAATAATATCTGATTGGTATGAAAATTGGCATGCCTGTTTAGAACATATAAAACATGTAATCCAACGGTGGAAATTTCAAAATATAAATTTATAAACTAGTTATTGGGTAGTGTAATATTGCTTGAAGTTACACCATGTGTAACTTGAATCTAACCCTATAAATATATATATATATATATATATATATATATATATATATATATATATATATATATATTTGGCACATTGTGATTACAGGTTTATTATAATTTTTACAATGGACTGCTCCAAGAGTATTTAAGAAGTTGGAGCTACTTTTGATAAGAAATTAATATAGTACTTAAAACCGCTAGATGAGCTTAGCGGATTAAGATCTTTGAGAGTTTTTTAGATAATTCTATCATTGATTTCGTAAATTCTATCTATCAATTTTGAAATAAAAAGGGTTGAATTTTACTACATTAACAACATTTAAACAAATATTAAGTATCACCAAATTTAGTATTTCACCCCAAAAAAATCGTATTGCAAATTTTAATTCACTTATTTTAAAATAAATAAATAGGATTTTAAGAATTCTATAAGTATTTAAGAAGCTAAGTTTAAGTGTTGTCGTTCAATTGATAAGTGATGCATGTGAACATCAAATGCACTAGTGTAGTTTGATGGCAGTGGGACAGTTCATTTTGGGGTGGCTTGAAGTTTTGCATTTATGATGAGGGGATTACTATAGATTTAGGTCTTCTTCATAAATTTCTATTCACAATCATAACATTGACCTTGAGCTATATAATTACTGTCAAATTACAATTATAGAAGTAAAACTCTCTATGTGCATTCTTCATTTTAATTAATTGCTTGTTAGTTTCATATTGTTGGCATAAATTGTGCTTTTGCTTATACTTGGGCCTTTTTTTTTTGGTTTTAGATCTAATTGGCCTTGTGGTACTGTGGATATATTGATCTTATCTGTGCCTTTCTACTTTGCTATTTGTCAATTTGGGCATCAAATATAGCTTTAGTTTATATTTTGGTAATCTATATAGGGTGTGAGAGTTAATATCATTTTTGTTAAATGGGTCATGGGTGTTTTCTTTTTCTCACCTCTAAGTTAAGTTATTTGATTTTTGTTCACTCTTGGAGTATTACATGTTCATTCTCCTGAATCTCATTTGCTTTATTTGATTCCAAGAGAAACTCTATATACTCACTGATTTAACTATTTCATGACATTTGGCTTGGTTGTTTTGAGGGGATTAAATTTAGTCGAGACAAGTTGGAATTAGATAACTATGTCCTCTGTCATGCGATTCTAATTGCATTTTACACCAGAATCTTCAAAACGTAGCCCTTGAAGTAAAAAGAGCTAGTAATAGGAGAATACTTTTTTAAATATTTCAGAATACTACTTGTATTTAAGATGATAAAGATTGGAGAGCAAGTGTCAAATGTCCAAATGTAATTCAACGATTGATTGTTTAGGTAAGCAATTGCATTTAATTCCTCAATTTGTACATGTGTGTCATTTGGAGACAAGTTAAGATGGCCTTGCATTTCTTTTAAATAGAATTTGTAACAAATTAAATTAATTGATTAGAGTGAGAAATGCTTCTCGGTTCTCATTGTTAACATGTAGCAGTAAATGTGTCTCTTTGTGCTTTCTAGTGAAGCCTTTCGCTATCCTTTCTTACCGGCATAACTTATTTGTACTTGCGTTGTAGATTTAAAATTAGATGCCAAATGGATAAAGCATTAGCAACAATTCCTTCAAACAATACTCTATTATTGTGGATCCAAATTGGCCACAAGGTAGTGACCAGCACCAAAGAGAAGGTTATGTACCTTTCTTCTAGCAAAGGCATGGGCTAAAGTCTAGGCCTGTCCACGGGTCAGTCCAGATCGGATTTGTGGCCAACCCGAAATTAACCCAACCAGATTGGATGGTCAAAATTTCAACCCATCGCTGATTGGCATGGTTGATCAAATCAGGCAGATCCGACCTTCAGCAGATGGCGGTCGGTTCAGTCGGAGTTGGAGATTTGAAAATCGGCCAAAATCCTGCGATTTAACTACGAAATTGGTGAAATTTTGGTGATATGTTCACCGGATTTGTCGAAATCTCACCAGATTCGGCGAGATCTCGCCAGATCTAGTGAGATCTCGCCAAATCTGCTGAAGATTCCATGGATCTAGTTGAGATCTCGCCGAAAATGGCTAAGATCTTGCTGGATCTAAAAAACTTTGCCGAGAAATGCTCCATATCTTGGTTCAGTCAAGTTTCTTTAGGTTTTGGAGAGAAAACCCACCAACCGACCCACCGTTTTTGGGTTTTGGAGCCGAGATCCGCCGCTGACGGTCACTGGCGTTGGGTCGGCTGGTTGTTGGACACCCCTAGGCTAAACAATTACCCTCCCTTTTAACATGCTTAAAATTAAACTATTGTAAAGATTTTAACAAGATTTTTGTCTCTTCCATAAAATGTCCATGCAAAGCATAGGAAGGTATGTTGTCTCTCAAGGCCGAGATTACTAACAATGAGTTCCCTTTAATTTCAAGCTTGTCAATGCTAAGATCCTAGGCAAACTGAACTGCTGCATTAGCAGCAAAAGCTTCAATGGGTTAAACAGTTACCTACTCTTTCTAACTCTTGTATAATTTTACAAGTGGTCGTACATTGAAATTTCGAAATGGTAGTGTTGCACATAAAATTTCGAATCACCTTGTTCCTTGATAAAGCATAACGTATAACAAAGATCAAAACACAACGCATTACTAAAATTTTCAATGAATAAAACAACTCACCATAAGTTTAACTATTTAATTAAGGCACCGGACTTTAGCTTCTAGGAAACAACCAATTAGTTGTGAGTGGGTTTATAAGATTAAGTATAAGCCTATTGAGTTTGTAGAAAGATATAAAGCAAGACTTGTGGCCAAGGGCTACACTCAACAGGATGGGCTTGACTTCACTGACACCTTTTCACATAAGCCATCAAGGCTAATTTTAGAAAAGGATTAAAATTAATCATTTCTAATGCAATATTGATTTAATTATGTATTTTTACTAGTAAGTAGTAACTATATATTTATTTAATTTGGTGCTATTTTTTTTTAGAATCTATTAATATATAATGACAAACTTAGGTACTATTTTTTATTTGTTTTACTTTAGGTTTCTTAATTAAAATTAAATATATTATTGCATTGACCAATACAATACAAATTATGTTATTTTCCCTAAAACAATTACATTTAATGTAATCAATTGTTTGAATTTAAATATGAAACATAATGTACAACACACCTAAGGAATTCTATCAAAGGTTTAACTCGTAGGCAAGATAACATGCTTTCCAAAGGGTTGTCATAAACCTCACCCAAGGTATCTGCCTGGATTTTGGCCTATCTCTATATAAAAATTAAAATCTTGTGTGTATACACGTGTTAAAATTATTGTGTCAATTTTTTTTAATGTTTTTATGATTCAATAATTGGGGGATGGGTGATTTCAGCATTAGGAAGTGCCACTTGAGTTAAAGACTTTTGGCATGTGTTAAAGTATTTCAAAGCATTTATTGTGTAACAACAAAATATATGTTAAATTGAAAATGTTGCACCAAATTACCAATGACCTTTAGGTCAATTTGCTTGGCACCTCTGAGTGTTTCAAATATGCAGTGTTCAAATCTTCCTCTCCCATTTGAAATATATATCTAAAAAAAACATAAATACCATGAAATTAGTGGGATCAATTCAATATACAATTTAAGCATTGCGCACGACTAGACCAATATATAGGCAGCCAATTTTGGCTCAAAAATCGTACTATTGATCAACTAAATCTTCTAACTGTTTGTTGATTGATAATGCATTTGAGACATTCTTCTCTTCCTACTTTATATGAAAATAAACATAGTTCCTCAAGAGGGTGTTCTTAAAAGATTTTATTAAATACTAGTGTAAGTGTGTAGCACAACAAATTTATGTTACAATGAAAATGTTACTTAAAAAAAATATATTGTCAAATTTTAGAGATCAATTCAATATCACATTTAGGCATGGCGCAAGACCAATATAAGGGGAGGTGAAATTAGAATCATAAATTGTACCATCTATATACTGTTGAAAACGTATTAGAGACATTTGTATACACTTCCTATGGTGATATGAATATATATATATATATATATATATATATATTCAAACTAACTTTACGTATATGCTTTTAGAGAAGGTGATAAAAATTAATAATTTTAATGTAGTAGTAATTGAGTTATATACTATTTGTAGTGGCTATATATTTCTTTAATCTACTGTGAATTCTTAGAATTTGTTGAACATTAAATCCCTTAAAGCACATCAAGTATAATTTTGAGAAATAGATCAATTATAATCATTTATATTTTAGCTAAATGGTTGATAAATATCGATATTACTTTACAGGAACAAAGCACAATCCTGAATTGATGTAAAATGTTTTGCATGTTTTGAAATAGATACTAGTATGGTACTATATAAGTATACAAAAAAGTACACATCAATATTCATATATTGTCTTGGTTTAATAGTGAAGAGAAATGTCATAAATAAATGTTCTAATTTTTAAGTTTAAGTGTAAGTTACCTAATTAATTAGTTAAATGACTAGGTCCCACATCAGATAGTAATAACACATATGAATAGTTAATATATCTTTGTAGCACTAACTCATTGACAAAAGTAATTTCGAAACATAAGAATTCCAAATCGCAAAGTGGAGCACTTTTCGGACAGTAATATATGATTGGACTCTATATAGAGTCCAAAGCACGTGAAAGGAAAAACGTACACAAATATTACACTATTATTATATAAATAATGCCAACATTCGAAACATGAGTGATCATATAAATAATGCATGAGTGATCATATAAATAATGCATGAGTGATCGCACAAAAGTGAGTGATCCATGAGTGATCATATAAATTCGCACAAAAGTGTATGGAGCGACAACATATAAATAATGCCAACATAATAGGATTGGACTCTATAACATTCGAAACATGAGTGATCATATAAATAATGCATGAGTGATCCATGAGTGATCATATAAATTCGCACAAAAGTGTATGGAGCGACAACATATAAATAATGCCAACATAATAGGATTGGACTCTATATAATAGTAATGCCAACATAATAGGATTGGACTCTATATAATAGGAGCGAACACAAATATTACACTATTATTATATATCAAAGTCAGTCAGTCACAAAAGTGAGTGATCCATGAGTGATCATATAAAAGTGATCCATGAGTGATCATATAAATTCGCACAAAAATGTATGGAGCGACAACATATAAATATTACACTATTATTATATATCAAAGTCAGGAAAGGAAAGTGATCGCACAAATGTATGGAGCGACAACATATAAATATTACACTATTATTATATATCAAAGTCAGGAAAGGAAAGTGATCGCACAAATGTATGGAGCGAACACATATAAATAAATGCCAACATAATAGGATTGGACTCTATATAATAGGAGCGAACACAAATATTACACTATTATTATATATCAAAGTCAGGAAAGGAAAATAATGCCAATTTCACATAATAGGTGAGAGTATTCAAGTGGCTTTGTTGCTAACTAAATTCCTTTTTGTTTCAGAATTCAGCCAATTTCACATAATAGGTGAGAGTATTCAAACTAAATTCGAATCCTGTGGCTTTGTTGCTAACTAAATTCCTTTTTGTTTCAGAATTCAGCAAGTTGTGCTGGTCCTAAAAATCGTTGCTGAAGTAGCTGGGTCTCTTGCCAGCTTTGTTGATCAACTCATACGGTTTATACGCATATGCATAAGGATTTGGACCATTTGGACTGCAAGACAACCAGCTTCTGTTGGTAATGGCTACCAGGATGATATCCCACTTGCTGATGCTAATGACAAAGCTGAAGTCGATGCTGATGCTACCAATAGGCAATAGCCATCTGACCTCAAAGTAAGTGTGTCTTTCTTTGCTGACTTTACTGTAAGAATGAAATGCATTTTTTGCTTCTAAATCCGTTGTTTGTTTTAATTTCTTCAGAAAAAAGAAAAGGCTTTAGAAGATTTATTTATCTTGGTGATCTGTGTTTTTATTTATTTATTAATTTTATCTTGGTTATCATTGTTTGGCGTGAGATTTATATTATTAGAGAGAATTGAATGTTTTCTTTTCGCATAAGTTTATACTGTTTGATTTTGTGGAAGTTTTTCAAAATATTCATTCTTCTTTATCATCGGATTTTAGTAGGAAATAGTCAACCATTTATTATTGTGATTTTTACCATGGACTTTTTAAAAAGTAATTAAATAAAGAGTTTCATCAAAAAAAAAAAAAGAGCGCGCGTGCCAAGCAGTTGAGCCTTTTGCGACTTGTCCGTATAGACTGTTGCTCTCTCTATAACTTTTTGTGCATATAATAAAAAAAAAAACCAGAAAATTTAGAAATTGCTTTTTTTGGTCGTTTTTCTATCTTTCTGCCTGTTTCGGAATCAGGTTGATGCATATATTCTTATGATTTATGCAGATCTAATTGTTCTTTTGTTTTATATATGTATATGGTGAAGTCTAGAAAGTTTAGAAATTGCTTTTTGATCTGATTGTTCTTTTGGAACTGGAGTTGTTTTTGATATATATATGGTGTAGTTTTCGTGGGTGCACACATCTTTAATTGTGAGATGGGTCATTGCCTTTTAGCTTGGTAAGGATTTTTACTCATATGTCTCACAATTTGGATTTGCTTCCTTTTTTTATGCCGAATTTCTGCCTTACTGCTTTTTGGGTTTCTTTGTCATCAGATATTTAGCTGTGGTGTCGATCCTTGTAATCTGTGTTGTATGTGAGATTATATCATTTTTGTGAAAAAAAAAAAAAATTGCTTTCGTTTTCTCGGCTCTTAGTTGTTCTATTTGATTTTAAGTATTTTGGGTCTGATCTGGTCTTTTTTTTTTTTTTGGAGAAAAATCTGGATGGGGTTGTTATAATATTTTAATAGAATGAATTGTAGAATAGGGAGTCAGATGTAGAGAGGATTTGTAAATGTGAAAAAAAAAACTTTTTAAGGGCGAAATTAGAGAAATTTTAAAAGATAGGTGTGAATGTCAAATAGATATTCATTCTTATAAATTTTATTTGATTTTAGGAGGAAGTATATGTCATTAATATTTGGCTTTGTTGTTTTGAGAGAATAAAGTTCTAGCCCTGGGCAGATTGGTGTTATATTCTATATATCTTTATTTTTCACAAATTGTAATTACAGATATTATTGTGAATTTTATAACGGATTCCTCAAAAATTGTTCTCAAAGTAAAACTTGTATCCGGATTCATAGGCTGTTTAAGCAAATTGTGGCCTAGTAATCTGTATATGGTTGCTGATGGAGCATAGCTAGAGTCTTCTATACAATTTTTCTTTTTAAAAAAAGAAAAAAGAAAAGAAACTTTTATTGTTTTGGTGGGCAACTGGGCAAGTGTAGTTTGGTTCCACAGTTTCTTTTGCTTGTGTCATTTGAAGATTAGTCAAGATGACTTTACTTTGTTATTGAATGATGAATTTGCTGTTCCAAAGTTTTTTTTTTTTACTTTTGGTAAAACTAATTGATATGCGCTTCTTTGCCTATACATGGTTCTTCTAGGAACACACATCTCCATATGTGATCAAAACACACATTTAAATCATTATCTTATGTTTGGTTGTTTAGAAAAAGTAGACAAAGTTCTGAACTTTGCAGTTAGGATCATTCCAGCATGTAAAAAATAAGGTACTAAATTAGAACAAACAGTATAAGAAAGGTCAAGATCGGTTAATGAACATATGAGCAGTCATGTCCGTGTTATAGTGTTAAATGGATAAAAATGAGTGGTTTTTTTAAGTGTTGTGATATTCCTTTTCCAAGCTAAAGCCTGTTGAGCAAAGTGAACATGGCTGGTTATCCTATATGATGACTGATAACTATATAAGAAGCTGGTTTTAAGTGTTGTCGTTGCATTAATTTTTAATGTGCTACTTCACCAGTGTAGTTTGATGGCAGTAGGATGGTTCATTTTGAGTTGGCTTGATGTTGTGGACTGATGAGTTTTCTAAGGAATACTGTGATCTTCACAAATTTCTGTTCATAATCATATTATTGACTCTGATCTATTGGAACTAAATGGTTTAATTATTGCATGATTGGCTTTGATGTATTGAGAATTAAATTTAGCCCAAATAAATTGGGGTTAGATAAATGTCCCTTATTTTGGGCAAATTGTAATTACAGAGTTATTGTGAATTTTACAATGGACTCTTCAAAAAGTAGTCCTTAGAAGTAAAAATTTGAAGGAAATTATTTTGATCCTGATACATAGGTTATTTTAACAACTGCAGCCTAGCAGGCTTTATATCTGGTTTCCGACAGAGCATAAGTATGTATCCCATACAGTTTTTTAAATGCAACTTGTGGGCAAATGGGAAATTGTTATTTGGCTCCTCAAGTTCTTTTGTCTGAGTCACTGGCAGACTAGCCAACATGGCTTTGCATTGTTTTTGGATGTTGAATTTGCCGCTCCATAGCTTTTGTACTTTCTGGTAATATGAGATGTTTTGAGCCATTTAAATATTTTGGTAAAACTAATTGATGTGTACTTCTTAGCTTATATATGGTTGTTCTAGAAACACAAAGACACCTTCCTTCTGTGATCAAAACACATGCATTTAAGCCCTTAAATTTATGTTTGTTGTCTAGTAAGATAAACAAAGTTCTGAACTTTGCAGTTTGGATCATTTCAGCATATGAAAAATAAGGTACTGAACTAAACCAGGACAAATAGTATAAGGAAGGTCTAGATAGGTAGATGAACACATGAGCAGCTCTGTTTGTGTTAAGTGTTAAGTGGATAGCAATGAGTAGATTTTAAGTGTTCTAATATTCTCACTTTCCTATTTCAGGTATCTTATGTGCTACTGCACTGGCGTAGCTTAATGGCGGTAGGACAGTCCATTTTGAGGTGGCTTGAAGATGAGGAATTATGTGATGAGTTTACTATAGAGTAATGTTTCCTAGCTAAAGGTTGGTTATCCTATATGATTGACTGATAAGTATATAAGAAGCTGGTTTTAAGTGTTGTGTGGACAAGACAATCTCCAAATGATAGCTGTGAACGTCAACCCTGTCTGAGCCTCCCGTGTACTATGTAATATGTAGGCTTCTTGTTTATCCATGCCCTCTTTTTGCTTGTTGGTTTGTTTGAATTACGTGTTATGAATTGTCTCTTCTGTGAGGTTTGCAATATATATGTTGTGTGGAAGTGTTCTACTTTTTAAGGTTTTATAATTTAGTGAAAAAAAGAAAACGATATTTAGTCTAATACTTGTTGAAGAGTGATTATGAAAATTGAACTTTGAAGTGTTTGTTTTCCTGATTGTTTTAGCCGAAGTAATGCTCACATATTTTTTATTATTATTTTTTTTTTCCTCCAAGGTTGATAAATAATAGTGTGGATCTGGGCCGTTTTATTGCTGCTGCTCGCTTTGGAAAGTTTAAATAGGGAAAATTTATTTGGGCCTCTAAAAACAAAAATTTGGGCTTAGAAAATAAATGTGTGGATTTAGATTTGGATAGATTTTTATTGAAGTCTGACCCAACATCGTCAATTTGAGATTGTGATTGATCATTGATGCATATGTACAAGAGTAAATTGCAAATTACAACTATAAATTTTTATAGTGTTTGGAATTTATATCCTGAAGTTTCAGAATTTAGATTTTACCTCATGAAGTTTGGAAGTATTTAGATTTTACACTCTCAACGTTTTAAAATTTTGAATTTACCTTTTAAATTTTAGGAGTGTTTAGATTTTACTCTCTTAAAGTTTGGGAAAATTTAGATTTTACTCCAAATTTTAAAATTTTAAGATATAAAATCCAAACACTCCCAAACTTTAAGGGGGTAAAGTCCAAATTTAGAAACGTCATGGTGTAAAATCTAAACACTTCCAAATTTCATGAGGTAAATTTCAAATTCTGAAACTTTAGGGTGTAAAATTTAAAACATTCCAAATTTTAGGAGTATAATTTACAATTTTCCCTATATATAATTTGCTCTTTTGTATGTGATGAGAATATGTACGAAATTCCTAGACTTGTGAGATGAAGAAATAGTGAAAAATATACGTCAAAGAGAAATAATCACACACAAAACAGCATTTACGTGGTTCGACAATTTGCTTACGTCCATGAAATTGCAGGGATTTTACTATTCTCAATAAAAATAAATAAAAACATAAAAAAAAAAAAAAAAAACTTTAATCTCTACAACAACAGTTTCTATATCCTGCACATAGGGTTCACAATTTGCTTTTTTGTATGTGATGGGAATATATATAAAATTTCCAGACATGTGAGATGCAAAAATAGAAAAATATATATACTAAAGAGAAATAATCACATACAAGACAGTATTTATGTGGTTCAACAATTTGCTTATGTCTATGAAGTTGCAAAGATTTCATTATTCTCAAGGAAAAAAAAAAAACATCAAAAAAAAAAAAAAAAAAAAAAACTCTAATCTTCAAAACAACAATTTTTATATCTTGCGCATAGAATTCACAATGGGTTACAAAACTGTAACAACATTGTTTTGGGTTAGATCATAATCCAGATTAAACACAACTAGCTCCACAAAGCCCAACAGTATGATCTGGAACTAGGTTTCCATGTTTTTTCCCTGTCAATGGACCAAATAAGGGTTGTCTTTTGGTCATATTTGCCTTATCGATTTGGCATCTACACTTGTCTTTATGTGCTACAACGGAGTTCTTTCCAAATGCTTAGATTTTTGTTAGTGCATGGACATACAAATTACAATAGTAACAAATACAAGTTCATAAAAAGTTGGGAGTGGCGGATATAGTGTGTTGCCTATAAATATAGCTTCCAGTCCAAATTATTGGGTTTAACAAAAAATAAGAGCAGATAAGTAGCCCAAAGATTGTTCGTGCATTACAATTTTTTTTAACCCAAGTAGTGTATTTGTTTTTGGTTTAGTTCGGCTCATCCTGGAGCATATTTTTTTGTTTTGGCCCATTTGGGACACTTTTATGATGACGAATGTTATCACGAATTCGAATGTTTTCAGTTTTTTTTTTTTTTTTTTTAATTTAATATCATTTTAATTCTTATATTTTCAAAATTCAAAAAGCTACTTGCTAGCATACATCGGATGGAAATGTTGTTATGACAAACAGAATTTATACCACATCTTTAACTTCACCCATCAAAGAAGCCTCAATTTATTGAATTTTGTTTTATACGTAAACATTTTTTATCCATCAAATTCCGTTAAGAATCTTTTGAAATATTCTATTGTATAATAATAATTTAAAAACAAAAACTAATGGTTTTGACTAGTGGTGAAGTCAGGAAATTTTCTCAAGGGGCCAAGTGAATACATTTTTTTGTGTAATTTTTAGATTTATTACCAAATGTAAAAGAAAATTAATGGAAAATTTCAAAAGTTAGGGGGCTGTGGCCCTCCTATGGTTCTGACCTAAATATACAATTTAACCAATAAATTTTAATAAAATCATCCAAAAACTAACAATTTACAATCAAGCAATTGGCATTTTTTTAGTAATAGTTAGAAGAAGTAAATGCCAAATTTGATTATTGAAATTACATCCATAGTAAAAAAGTAAAATATTTTTTTATGAATTTTTAGTGTCAACAAAAAATAAACAACCACAAATAAATAAATAAATGGTGGGAAGCTCTCTAATAAATGAACCAATGATGGCCTACCCTCCTTTGGTCCTTCATAGATAACAAAAGCAATTAAGCAACTCGGACATGTTTTTTCTACTGTCACTACCACTGCTTTACCAAACTGTTATAAATACTGAATGAATATATTGTATTTCTCAAGTAATAAAATATACATGAGTGCCTTTATATAGGAGGCAGAGTGTGTATAATATAAATATGTGTGCTATATAAGTAGACAAGGTGGGTCTATGGCCCACAGCCTATTACACATTAATAGCCCCCCTCATACTCAAGGTAGGTGTGAGACCAACTTGAAGTTGTCAACCAAAGCTAGAAGACATCCCTTAGGATATGACTTGGTGAAGATATCTGCAAGTCGATCTTTAGAGGAGACCAAGAATAGTTTGAGAGTACCATGAACAATATGATAACAGATAAAATAACAATCAATCTCAATATGTTTAGTCTGTTCATGAAAAATATCATTGTGAGCAATATGAATAACACTTTGATTGTCACAATAAAAAGGAGTAGTAGAGGACGTAAACATACCTAAATCTTCAAGAAGCTATCGAAGCCAAATGAGCTTACGATATTCTGCTTCAATATTGGAGTGGGCCACAACTGTTTGTTTCTTGCTTCGCCAAGAAATCAAAGAAGAACCAAGAAGAAAGCAATAACCAGTGGTTGACCTTCAATTAGTGGGATCTCCTATCTAATCAGCATTAGAGAATGCACGGAGAACAAGAAAAGATTGAGCAGAGTAGAAAAGGCCATAAAAGAGAGTGTCTTTCACGTATCGAAGAATGTGTAGGACAGTAGCATAGTGAGTCAATTGTGGAGCAAACAGATACTAGCTCACCTGGTGAACGACATAGGAAATGTCTGGATGAGTGACAGTGAGATAAATTAGGCTGCCAACCAATTGTCTATAAAGAGAGGCATTAGACAATGGTTTCCCCCGAAAGGGAGTCAAATGCGCATTAAGTTCAACTAGAGTGTCAATAATCTTGCTATTAGCGAGTCCAATTCGAGACAAAAATTTAGAAGCATACTTGGCTTGAGTAATATAAAGTCCATTTGTGGAATGAGTGATTTCAAGATCCAAGAAGTAGCTAAGATGTTCAAGATCTTTCATCTCAAACTACAGATCGAGAAAACCCTTGAGTTCTTGAATGCCACTAAGGTCATCACCAATTATGATCATATCATCCACATATAAGAGAAGCAAAATAGTGCATTTGTCGGTGAGAGGAATAAATAAGGTGGAATCATAATGACTAGTAATGTAACCCAAGCGAGAGATGGTAAAGCAGAACTTGGCAAACCAAGCTCGTGGAGATTGTTTAAAGCCATAAAATGCATGTCGAAGGTGACAAACCTTGTTCGGTTCAATAGAGAGAGCAGGAGGAGGTTGCAAATAAACTTCTTCACTTAAATTCCCATTAAGGAAGACATTTTTTACCTTCATCTAAAAGAGGTCCCATTTATTGGTAGCGACAACAGCTAGAAAGGCACGAATAGATGAGATTTGAGCAACCGGAGCAAATGTCTCTTCATAATCAACCCAATACTCCTGTGTAAAACATTTTGCAACAAAACGAGTTTTATAATGCTTAATGAACCCGTCAAAGCAAGTCTTGATCTTGTAGATCTACTTACAACCAACCATAGATTTCCTAGGGAGGAGAGTCACCAAATCCCAAGTATAGTTTTTAGATAATGCATTAAGTTCCTTTTTCATTGCAATTTGCTATAAAATGGTCAATTAGGGGTGGCAATTCGTGTTCGTGTGTCGGGTTTATGTCGTGTCAACTCATGAGTATTCGGCTATATGATCAACACTAAACCAATATGTTTATTAAACGGGTCAAAATTCCTATTTGAAGGATGGCCACTTACTGTCAAATCTAGACGAGGCAAGGAAGATAAAGAAATGAGCTACCAAATTCACGCTCCTGAATGACGCGCTCTACAAAAGGGGTTTTTCTCTCCCTTACTTAAGGTGTGCCAAAGAGGATGAAGTGAGGTACATCCTAGAAGAAGTCCACGAAGGCATTTGCGGAGATCACGCGGGACCGAGATCTCTGATATCCAAGATAACTAGAACGAGGTACTTCTGGCCAACAGTGAAGAAGGAAGCGAAGGACTTCATCAAGAGGTGTGACAAATATCAGAAGTATGGAAACGTCCATAGAATCCCTAGAGAGAAGATGACAATCATAACCTCCCCATGGCCATTTGCACAATGAGGGATCAACATAATAGGCCCCTTGCCCTAAAATAAAAAGCATGTAAAATTCTTACTTGTAATAATTGACTATTTTACAAAGTGGGTAAAAGCAGAGGCTCTAGCAACAATCATGGAGGCAAAAGTACAAGGCTTCATGTGGAAGAACATTGTTTGCAGGTTCGGCATACCAAGGACGATCATATCAGAAAATGCCAGACAATTTGACAACTAGGCGTTCAGATCTTTCTGCTCGAGGCTCGTGATAAAAAACCACTTCTCATCACCTGGACACCCACAGGCCAATAGACAGACAGAAGTAACTAATAGAACCTTGCTGAAGGCCATCAAAGTTTGACTGAAGGGGGCAAAGGGTGCATGGCCTGAAGAATTGCCAAGTGTCCTCTGGGCCTACAGAACCACAACCAGAACCTCAACGGGAGAGACGCCGTTCAACCTCACGTACGACATGAAAGCTGTAATCCTCGTTGAAGTGGGGGCATTAGCATAAGGAGAGAATTCTTCGACGAAGAAGCCAATAACAAACAGTTGAGGACGAACCTGGATTGCCTAAACAAGATAAGAGATGACATGTCCAAAAGAATGATGAGCTACCAATAGAAGATGTCAGGATACTGCAACCAGAGAGTAAAGCTTAGGAGATTCAACATAGGGGACCTCGTCCTTAGGAAAGTTACGCCTGTAACGAAGAACCCAGCTCATGGAAAACTTGGCCCCACCTGGGAATGCCCCTACAAAGTCACCCACTATTCCTAACAAGGAAGCTACCACCTGGAGTTGTTGGACGATGACAAGTTTCAGTGTCCCTAGAATGTCGAACACTTGAAGAGGTATTACTCGTAGGAGAATAATCATTTGTAATTGTTGATTAAGTTCTTGTTTTACTCTAGAGCAATGCAATAAAGAAATCAATAAGAAGTTATTCAGCCCATAATGTGTCCTCTAAAGCACTAACAGCTCACAAAGACATAAATCCTTCAAAGGATATAAGCCTACCGACAAGGCCAAAAACGTAAATCCTTCAAAGGATATAAGTCTATTGACGAGGCTAAAGACGTAAATCCTTCAAAGGATATAAGCCTATTGACGATGCCAAAGACTTAGATCCTTCAAAGGATATAAGAAATTTCCAAAGGTAGGGGGACCATGGTTAACTTTTTCTTTTTCTTTTTTTGAGAAGGACCATGGTTAACTTATTATTGACTTTTACTCCGAATAAAAAAAAAAAAATACTCCCTTTATCCCACTTTTTTTGTCCTCTATTCCATTTTGAAATGTCCCAAAATATTGTCTTGTTTCTAAAAATAAAAGTCATTAATTTACTAATATTCCTATTATACCCCTATTAATTTACTAATTCAATTTTTTGATAAATTTTTTTAAGAGTATTTTTGGAAATTTATACATTTTTAAAAGGTAAATAAGACAATAAATTATGCTCCCTTAAAAATTTTAACTTTTCAAACAAGACAAAAAAAGTGAGATGAAGGAAGTATATATTATCGACTAAATGTTTAAAGTGCAAATTCATCGTCTGTACTCTATATTAAAAACCATTTGGTGTTTTGATTAGATAATATAAAAGGTAATTATTATGAAATTAATACTATGAGTTTTAATCTATCATGTCTAATTTTTTATTTTTTTTTTTCAAAAAATAGGAATAAATAGAGATTTTGAGAGCGCTATTGGCTTGAGGAGACTCATCCATGAAAAAAAAAAAAAAAAAAAAAATCAAGGGCACTTGAGCCGTAGCACCATTTAGAGAGGAAACCAAACGTAGGCCACATCTGTACAAGAAGGCAAGCTTAAGAGTTAAGATAGCCCACTTTACAAGTTTGACCGTTTGAAAAGTAGGAGAAAACAGAGCAACTATAAGCTAACGTTAAAAGCCATTGATGTTCATTCTATTTGTATTTTCCCAACCAACATTTTATCATCTGATCCTTAAAAGGATCATTAAATTATTATTTAAATCAATATCTTATGATTAAATCTTGAAAGGACATCAAAGTAATTTTCTTTTACTTTAATTTTTTTTTTCCTGACATGTAGAACTTTTAAAACTTTTAAGTTTAGTATGACAATATATAACTATACTTTTTATCAAATTAATTTTTATTTGATAATTGAGGGTAATAGAATTTAAATTTTGAATATCTCTATTAAAAATATAAGAAAGTACTAATTAGTTTAGGTATAAAATTTTTGACAATTTACTTTCAAATATAATAAACCAACAAAATTAAACTATATCAAACTATCATTATGTAGCTATTTCAATATCCCTAAACAATAACATTCAAAGAAAACTATACCAAATCAATTTAAAAAAAGTAAATTATACCAAATCATCATTTTTTTTTTTAATTTTTAATTTTGTAACAGGGAAATAGATAGACCAAAAAAAAAAAAAATGGAGAAGATAAACAAATAAAAAGTTACAGACTAATTACGCTACCATAGAAGCAGGATTAGTACATAGAATATATAAAAGGTAATATATCAAAAGGGTATTCTCTTAGTAGAGGAGTGTCTAAAATAACAAAATCTTGCTATAATTGGACTTCCATTTTGGCAAGAGCATCGGCACAGACATTAAGGGGCCGTTTAGTGATATTGTTCTAATAATGTTATTTGTATTTTTTGAAAATATGTGTGAGTGAAAAAGTGTGTGAAAATGTATGTAATGTTATTTAAAAATTGAAAATATGTGTTCAAACATATATACCAAACTCTCCTAACTTCAGTAGTTATTCAACTTCTACCGCAAATGTTGGTTCACTTGAGTTCCTAAAATCATCATCAATTGGTGCATAATCAGCAATTGAATAGCCATTTCATACCAAACCATGTTTGAATAGCTATTCCAATGCCTAAACGATAGTAACATTGAAAGAGATTTTATCCATTCCAAGAAACATTGGGTTCCTCCAATAGGGTGCCGTCAACAATGTCAATGTGTTAGACCACGGGGAAGATAAGAATTACGATAATCATGAACCATCTTAATCACGTGCCAGTTAAGTGGGTCCCGGCCACAACCTTAACTTCAACGTCCAGTTTGGTGGATCTGTACTAGATTTGGCTTTAACCTTATCCGATTGACGTGTAAAAGGACACGCTATAATTTAAACAGTAGGATCCATCTGTCTACTTAGTTGACTTAGTCCCTACCTGCTTCCGATAACTTAGGCCTTTAAATTTGTCTTGTCCTTCTCGGCTTAAGCAAAATTTGGCTGGCTGTGGCAGCTCAACTTTAATATATAGTGGCCTCATCACATTTGTACATGGGATGTGATATTTTTTCTCTTTTTTTTTTCTTTTTTCTAGTGTCATAATTTTAAAAAAAAAAATTGAATAAGTTTATTTTGAAGACATAAATTAATAGAAGAGTATCTTATTTTGTAGGTATTTTAAGTAGAGTTGAAAAAATATTTTTATCAAGTTATCCTCAAATTTTTCCTTATTAAACATTAGGTTTAAGAATATTTTTGAATGATATAAGCCCTGACTTGTCAAATTTATTGTTACCTTTGAAAAATTTTTATAATTTTATAAATTAATATGAAATTTTCAAATAAAATTGATATCAGTTCAATAGGACTGGTCCAAGCAATTTTGGGACCTAAGGTGGCATTTGAATTGGTGCCTTCATATATTTAAATTTAATTACATGATTTTTTTTTTTTTTTACTTATAATTTGATTAGTCGCACTTTTTTTATAGTTTTTTACAAAACTTTTTTTTTTTTGGGTTAACAACAAGTATATGTATAAAGCTACAAAGATAGAATTTTATCAAAAAAAAAAAAAGAAAAGAAAAGAAATGAGCGGATGGTAGTCCATCTACACTTTGCTAATGTTCTTTTCATTTTTTAATAATTTTTTATTTTGTCTTTTATAAACAATTACTTTTGAGTAATGCTAAGGGCTAGGGACACACCAACCTATCAACAATTTGTAGACATGGCAAAACGGACCCAACCTGTTTGACACGACCCGTTTGACCTGCAATCCAATTGAGCCGTTTTGACTCGTGATCCGTTTTTACCCGCGACACGATTGACCCAACCCAAACCTAACCCGACCCGCCCGTTTTGCCATGTCTACCAACGTTGAGTAGATTGAGATTGAGGTGTAATTTTTATAAAATATTTACTTATTCTTTTTTACTTAATATATTATGTACTCCATTATAGTTTGTCATTCTTTACTTGCCACCTTTATTTTCTCTACCTATTTTAAATAGATCGAAGATTATACCAAGATTAGCTTCTAGAAAGCTGGAACAAGAGTTGCACCAAATTTGGATATCAAGTCAAGTGTTTAGTGGTAATAGGTAACAATATCACCAGTGAGTATCTAATCATAGTTAAGGAACTCATAAACAATTAACAGATTGCATCTACTTCAAAAAAAATAAAAAATAAAAATTGTTTGAAAAATACGAGTCAACTCGACCCGACTCAACCCGCTACCCGTTTGACCCGCAACCCGATTGATTCGTTTAAAAATAACCCATTTTGACCCGTGACTCGTTTTGACCCGCAACCTAATTGACCCGACCTGAACCCGACCCGACTCGCCCGTTTTGCCATGTCTAACAATTTGACAAGATTCCTAATTACTATAGCAAAAGATCTAAATTAGGATTGTTGTAGGCCCAAGTGTGAGCTGATATGTTAATTTTAAAATGCTGTGAAATTAATTTTGGTATATCCATAGCATTACTCATTTATTTATTTTTTTAATTTATCGGCTAATATTTAGGGCATAATTAATACTCTTATTAGTATACTAATATTATTATTAATTAAAAGTTGAAGGTCTTGTTCTACTTGGGGACTTTAGGCAATTGCCTAATTGGCCTAGTAGTAGAGCTAATCCTGCAACTCGATTATCTAATTTATAGAAAAGTATTATAAAATAAAATTGAGTATAAGAATGCTGATTCTTTCTCCATCAGTAGTTAGTTGAACTAGCTTGCAACCTCATGCATATGCATGAATATACTTAATATATATATATATATATATATATATATATATATATATATATATATATATATATATATTAAGATGCATAGTAAAATAATCTTACATATATAATTTAAATATAATTGATAGTCATTCTTTTATATATATATATATATATATATATATTTTAACTTTTTAAAAAATCTTGTAAAAATGTTATTAGGTACAAAA
This sequence comes from Quercus wislizeni, assembly GCA_023055345.1. NCBI lineage: Eukaryota > Viridiplantae > Streptophyta > Magnoliopsida > Fagales > Fagaceae > Quercus > Quercus wislizeni. Next base: position 62,171,433 of record JALGQJ010000002.1, on the reverse strand, counting down.
TGTAAATTTTTTATTTTTGAAATATTTTTATATTTATTAATTCTAGACTCTTTGATTTTTGTACACAATAACTCACTTGAATGAATATTTATGACATAGTCCCACATTTGATTTCAAAATTAATAAATAAAACTCTCTAAAAATAAATAATTTAGGACACATGGGTCAATATTGAACTTCAATTGTAGAATCTAATTAGATTTTCTCTAACCTTTACATATATATATATATATATATATATATATGACTTAAAAATTTGAATTGTTTTTAGTTATAAAAAAAGGCTCATAAATATAAAATCATTCAAACTCTCCCTTCCTCTAATTTTATATAAAGTGTTAGATATATGATTATTATTATTATTTATGATTTTCATATTGGACTCATTGTTTTCTACCCTAAATTAACTCATTTGGCAAAAAAAATTAAAAAAAAAAAAAAAAACTTCGATTAGATGGAACGCATGTTGTAAAATTAAACTCTAATTGAAATCCAATTTTTACACTAAACTAACTAACTTGGTTCAAAATTTTAAAATTTTTGATTAGATAGGACTATATATATATATAGATGACTTATAAATTTGAATTGTTTTTAGTTCTAAAAAATAAGGCTCATAAATATAAAAATCATTCAAAAATTATGTTTTATATGGTTTACTTATATTGGACTCCTCATTTTTTTTACACTAAATTAACTCATTTAGTACAAAAATTAAAAAACTTAGATTAGATGGAACACATGTCACAAAATTAAAGTATTAAACTTTAACTGAAATCCAATTTTTATATTGAATTAACTCACTTGGCACAAAAAATTTAAAACTTAGATTAGATGGGACACGTGGTACAAAATTAGACTCTAATTAAATTTCAATTTGAAATCTAATTGAATTTTCTCTCAGCTTTACCTATTATTATTATTATTATTATTATTATTATAGATTCCTCAATCAAATGAAGGATTATACATTGGGACCTTTGCCCAATTTTAGAAGATTCCAATTTAGTTAACTGACCAAATAAAACGCCCTAAGATTAGGGACTTTATAATTTTTAGTATACAGATTTCACAAGTTGATGCATCACCAATTAAGGAAGTATCATACATTTATTTATTATGTTATTGAATTGTCACTAATATTGCAACAATTTGTGAATCTTATTAAATAAAATTAATAATAATTTTAGTAATTTCTAAAATAGGAGATTTTTACACACTTTATATATATATATATATATATATATATATATATATATATATATATATATATATAATGTCACACGTGTTACAATCGAAAGATTAAAACATGGTCAAAGTTTGTAGTTAGAACTTAGAACATACAATTTAAGTGAATTTGTAACATGGTTTGCCAAAATATAGAAGTCCTTCTTAATTAGGTTTTTTGTTTTTTTTGTTTTGTTTTGTTTTTTGTTTTTTTTTTAAGAAGATTCTTAATTAGTTCTTAACACTTAAATTAACCTCACCTCATCTTGACTGGTTGTTAGTGTTTATACCTTCTTAGTTCTTACCCCAAATAAATTGGATGGCTAATAGTAAAGCCATATTAGCCGGAGCTACCAACTCAAATTCTAGCCATCAAAACATTCATCTTATCCTTTTCTCTCACACACAAAGACTTTCCCTATAAAAGCCCTAGAATACATTACATCTTCTTTCACAAACAGAAAGATTAAACTCTTTCGGTTCCTATACACACATTATCTGCCCTCTTTCGTTTCGTTCCCACCCATCTCTTCGTAACAGTCGTATTGGGTCCAAAAAAAACTATTCATTTCATGTAAACAAAGTATATATATTGCCATAATATCATACACGTAGGTACGTACGGTTGTTACAAAGAAGAAGTCATGGGTTTTCTTCACAAGCTTTGGGACGAAACGCTTGCCGGTCCACCACCAGAAACCGGCCTCGGAAAACTGCGCAAGCATGATTCATTTTCGGCCTCACGATCTCCTCCTATGTTGATTCCTCATGATGATCATCAAGTGCCTGTAACTCGGAGCATTACCATTCTTAGGACTGGCTCCCATTTGAAGAACCTTTCAGCTGATTCGGGCTCCGCCCCAGGGTCTCCGTCCGGGTCTAGCACTCCGGGGACACCACACTCACGTAAGTTTCATTAGCACTCTTAGTTTTGTTTGAATGAAAGATAATAGAGTAATGGTATAAGGACACAGTTTTATTAATTCAATGTTTTTATCAATACATTATTCATAATAATTTATATCAACAATTGTGAAAAATACTGTTTCTTAAACTTAATTAGGATAATAAGGTTAGTTCAAAATCCATTTTGTGTGTATTGATTAAAAAATAAAAAAGATATCAATTGTAAGTCTTTTTTTTATTTATTTTTAATTTGGTTTTGTCAAAAATGATGAGGAAAAAACAGAAGAAGGAAAAGAGTAGGTTTAATACAAGCATTTTTTTTTTTTTTTAAATGATATCTTTTGGTTTATCAGAAAAATTAACTTTGATTGGTTGGTAGTAAATAATACGAAAAATAAATCAGAACTTATAGTAGGATTTTTGAGAATTTATCTCGGTACAAGTGGATCGTGTTCTTTGTTTTCTTTGACTCTTTGTTTGGTTTAGAAAATTTTAGTAGAAAAGACAGAAGAAAAAGAATAGCTTTATATTGGAGTTAGTAGGATTGGAATGTGTAATGTAAAAAAAAAAAAAAAAAAAACTTATTATACATGAATTCTTTTGATTTTATCATTTTTTAAAAAGTTATTAGAGTTAGTAGGGAAAAGGAAATAAAAAATTAATTTTTTAATGAAAAAAATAAGAACTTAATTGATTAACATCTTATGCATTTTTAGGGGTTGAGATGGATGTTTTAGGATTTTTCATAGCCTCTTATTTTTTCCTTGACTTGATTAGTCAAGATAAGGTATATGGATGAATAATAATTGGGCGTATATCATGTTTGGGTTCACATGGCTATTGTGAAAATTTCAATTCTCATTTCCTTTTTTTCTATATTTTCTCAGTAGCTAGCTAAACTAAGTTTTTTTTTTTTTTTTTTTTTTTTTTTTTTAAATTTATCATTTGTTTATTTTTTTGCAAATTAAGGATGGCTTTGCTCATATGGGTTTTGGCTTGTGTGCAGCGGGGACACCAGGCTTAGATTTTAGGAAAAATACAAAGAAAAAATCGTCAGCTAAGAAATTACACCGAGCTGACTCAAGCCCGACCGCTTATGATTGGTTCTCTATTCTCTCTCTCTCTCTTATATATATATATATATATGTGTGTGTGTGTGTATGTATGTATGTATGCATGCTTTTATCATGACATATATGCACTTGACTCTCTAGCATAGTTCCTACTGGACTAGAAATTGTTCAGATTTTCAATCCAAGATTGAGGTTCAGAGATCCAGTGAATTTGGAATCTTAGCTATATTTGTCCTTTTTAGGCAAACAAGTCCTTCAAGTTGGGGAAGAGCCATAATTAAAGATGTTTATTGGATTTAGAGCAGAAATTAGCTTTTCCTTTCATGCATGCGGACCCAATAATGTTTGGGATTTAGGAATTAATTTTTTAAATGCATATTAGTAGTTCATTGTTGGTTTTTCAATGAAACCTAATTTATTGGTTTGGAATCATTGATTTCATGACAAGTCAATGCCTTATTTCCTAAAACAATGACCAAGTCAAAAAAGAAAAAGTTGCATGCTATATTTTAAGATTTGTACATTGCAAACAGTATTAGTTGGAGAAGCAAATTGTGAAAATGTAAATGCTATAATATCTTAGCTTCTTACTCTTCCTGATGTTTTCCTCCATGTGTTGCAGGATCGTGATTAGTGCTTTGGATCGTTGAGAGAAGAAGTGACAATTTTGCTTCAAGTATCAGCAACAACGCACTTTGTACATAAGAATCTTTAAAGAAAGTTTTATTGTTATATATATCTGAAGCATAATAAAAATAAAGTGGTTCACATGAAGAATGGTCTCACAAGGACCCAATTCTTTTGGAGTTTCATAGAGAGGAAAAGTCTTATTTTTTTTTCCGGTTACCTTTAGGGAGATTGGAGTGTTATTCTGTAATTATTTTCCTTGTCTTTTGTATATATAGTGTCTACCCTAGATTTTTGAGATTAAGGTGTGGTTGTTTGTGATTTTTTTTTGTACATATGGTCAATTCTGGAGTTGTATTTTGATTGTCTTTGTAAATATGGATTATGTATTCTGAATCCTCTTTCAATGAAATTCAAATGGAACCTGAAAAGTGTGTTATATATTTGTAAGCAGTCCCTGATGTGTTCTATATATGTTTGTTTTGCATTTGCTTCTCAATTTTGTTTTGATATTGCCAAAATAGCTTCTAAAACTCATTTACACCACAATTAGCTTGGAGGATGTATATAACATATCTGAGCCAGCAACAAAAGTGTACGTGTTTATGCATGTGGCCCTCAATTATGTATGAGTTTAAATAAAAGTGTATCTGTTCCAATACATTTCAGTCTAATAATCATCATTCTTATAAATAAAAAAGTTTCTCTCACTTTTAATATGAGATTAAATATTTGACTGGCTCCTTATTTTTCATATTAAATTCTACATCTTCATATTTAAGTAGATAATTTTTTTTCTTCTAAAAAAAAAATTTATTCATTTTAATTATTTAATATTTTCTATCTTCACAGTAAAAAAAAATATTTTATATTAAAATGCTACAATACGTATCTCCTATAATCCTTTGCCCAACTTTGTCTTAACAAGAGTCATAATATTAGAGTGAGATAGTAAGAATTGTTGGAGAAAAATAAATATATATAGATTTTGTGTGTGTATATATATATCATATCTGGTTCACCCTAAGAGAAAACAAATGAAGGAAACTTTTTTTTAAAATTCCCTTCTTTTCACTTTTCAGGTGCTTGGTTTGTCAAGGACGTTGAGAGAGAGAGAGAGAGAAGAAATAAAAAGTTTAAGGAAAATACTAAAATATATTTTACTCTTTTTTTAATAGGTAAATAATGGAGATGAGGAGTATGTAAGATTCAAATTACAAATATGAAACACTATGTCATGACCATTATCTATCACTTAAACCTGAGATTTTACTATATCATTTTCTGGGTAAATAAATATAATTTTATTGAGAAGAGGGACTGAGAGGAGTTTATGGGATTGGGTTGCCAAGCCATACAAAGTGAGGCTCAGGGGCCATTACCAAGTTGTGAACCAGTTTATTGAGGGATTTGGGACAAAAAGAAAATAAAACTACAATGCAATTAAAAAGTCGGCGTGAATGTCATGGATTAATTGTGGTTTGAAAGTCCCATCCGCTTACTTTCTATTTATAACTAAGCCATGAAAAATACTATAATCTTCTTCTCTTTTCTTTTCTAAAATGGGTATTAGTGGCATTGTCTAATCACCACATATGCTATACCAAGGAATTTCCTTGAAAATATTGATTGTAACTTCACATAGGCAGACCCAAATTTAGTACTCATCTATTGCTTCGGTACAGCTTATGGATCGGTGCCCAACTTAGCAGTCAGTTGAAGGGTGCAACACCTGAGAATTGCAATTGCCTTGTTCATGAAAGGTTAGACAAAAAGGAAATGAATTGAGATAACTCTCTGTTTATTTCGATAGAAAACTTTGTATAAAGATAGTTTTTCATGTTTTCTAATGTTTAGCAACATTAAAAAAAATAAGTCAAAAGAAATCTATATTTAGTCAACATAATATTTAGTCAACATAAAAAGTATGATTTATTTTTAGAGATTGTTTTCTAATAATTGTTTTTGAAAAATAACTCTATCTCATAGCAAGTTAAATAAAAGAAGTTATGATATTGTTTTTCAACTCAATTAAAGTTACTGTCAAACATAAGAAAATTAGATAGTTTTATAAAAAATGACTCAATTTTTAAAAAATATCATTGCTAAAACAAAGAGAGATAGTATCACTCAAGTAGGCTATGCAAGAGCCATTGGGCGATCTACCAGTGTCGCAGTGGAACTCTGGGCTCTTAGAGATGGCATCCACCTATGCATCTCCCTCAAATTGCCTGCTGTGATAATTGAACTAGATGCAAAACTAATTGTTGATCTTCTCAGCAAGGCAAACGATCCCTCTAGTTCAAATGACTCGATCTTGGCTGATTGCAAGGAAGAGCTGAAGCTTATCCCTAAAGTGAAAATCCAGCATTCCTATAGGGAGGCAAACAAATGTGCGGATGCTCTTGCTCGGTGTGGTGCCCTTTTGAATGATGATTTTGTTTTATTTTTAAATCCTTCTTCTAAGGTGTTGTTGTTAGTTAATCTTGACAATTCAGGAGTGACTTATGATCGCTTGTGAATACTGATGTATTGCCCGCTTAGTTTTTAATCTCATTCTCCGGTTTACCGGGAAAAAAAAAAGATAGTATCATTCAAGCAAGTCTAGGCTATCACAGTAGATAAGGCATCTATACAAACCTCTATACAAACCTTCATAGTAAACTTTAGTATTCACACACCTAAATATGGATCCATGTACTGGTATATGTAAGAATCAAGTAATCAAGCCCATCCTTGAACTAGAATGCATGTCATATATTGTGGAATTAGTGTGCCAAGTGAAGCTACAGAGATTATGGAGTTCTAAATTCTATCCATTCATTTTATAAACAAAAATAGATTGAATTTTACCACATCCTTAATAATTTAGATACGATCAACTCTTTTCAAAATAAATTTATAAAAATTTTAAAAACTCTACGATATAGTTACCTTAAAAATTGGAGAACAACTTAATTATAAAAAGTACCATAGCATATTCTTAATGATTAATTCCAGATAACCATCCTAAACCATAGCAGGTTGCATTACACCCTCCGAGGCTTGAAAAAAATCGGTAGTCAACACAGTAATTAGACCCTTTAATTTCCCCAAAAAAAAAAAAAATCTAAAAAAGGCACAGTAATTAGACAATTACCAATAAAAACTTAACACATCATCTTACCAATATATATATATAACTTTACAAAACATATAGGCAACAGATTTTTCTTAGTATGTTGTTAATTCAGAAAATGCTTGATCAAACATAGTGCAATTCAGAACCTGAGGTTAGTGTCAACATTTTCTTCTCCTTATTTTATTTTGTATAAATTTGATATCATTTCCCCCATTCAATCTATATTTTCCCATAAAAAATTGTGAGTACTATTTTTGTGGATTTTTTTTCTTTCTTATAACACAGATTAAAGATGATTTTTTTAAAAATATGTTTTGGTTTTATGTTTTTTTTTTATTTTTTATTTTCCACCACAAAGTCTGCCTTTTCCTTTTATTACATTGGTTGAATTTTGGTTTGGGTTAATACTTAGTCTTTTTGGAAATAGGAATTTGACTTTATATCAAAACGCAATCTACATGATTATAAATTTGAATATGCCTTCCAATTATTTGAGTAATAAATTAGTATAAAGTCTATATTTTATTCCTTTGGTTTCATTTTAATTTTGGTTAAGATAATATTGTAATTTTGTGATAAATTATTATTATTATTATTATAATCTCCTTATTCCTTAAGAGTTGAAAATTTTGAATAATAGCCAAAGGCCTTGTAGTTGAATTGGCACCTCTTCATGCACAAAGTGCTTGGGGGTCTAGGGGGGAAAGGGTTCGAGTTGCGGGGTTAGCAGCATGTTGTAATTATTTCTCAAAAAAAAAAATTTGAATAATAAACTTTAAACTTATAAAGTTTAGTTGTATATTAGGTAAATATAACACACTATAACAGAAGTTAGAAGAATATGATTCACCTTAGAAAACAATATTAATCAAGTATGCAAAAAATAATAGTATGATATATTTGTAGAGATAAAAAGATTAAAAAAAAAAAAAAACTTGTGAAATCTTAAAAAAAAATACTTGAAGTTGTTGTTGTTGTCGTCGTTGTCGTCACTGTTGTTGTTGTTGTTGTTGTTGTTGTTGTTGTTGTTGTTGTTATTATTATTATTATTATTATACCCCATTACTTATATATTCTCACGCATCATGTAGATCTGCGGCCAGCTAGTTGTGATAAAAGCTATCTTAAATCCATTTGCAACACCATATTGGTCTTACAATGCAATTCTAGTCTTCTAGAAGAAACTCTAACTTTGTAGTTCATCCCCCCCCCCCCCCCCCCCCTCTTTCTAGTTTCTGGGTTTGTGGAAGGAAGGGTTGGCTAAATCCCATCCCTTCTTTTTTTTTGGAAATAATATTTTTTATTCAGCAAAAAAAAAGAAAAAAAAAGACTGGAATGGCATCTGGATTACTTCTTGGGGAAAAGAAACTACTCTTACTATAAATTGTCAGTTTTTGGAGACTAATAGTGCATTGAATTGGTGTCACTGTGTTAGTGGGTATGCACACATTTTTCAACATAAAACATGGCCCAAAACAAATATACAAGTTGGTTAAAAATTTTGGACTAATATGTTAGTTGACCCATTAAAAGTAGATGTCTTCAACCCTCAATCTCTAATGTCTCATCCAACATTGATGTTAATTTTTTGGGCTACTTTTCTACATGTATTTGGGTCAAATAAATGATTTGGAAGTTTATATTATAGGTTTTACTTGCTTCTCACTTCAAAATTTTATGAACTTGTATTGCATGTCCACTAAGGCACTAACCCAGACCTCGCATTTGGAAAGTACTTTGCAGTTTTACTTGTATCAAAAATAGCTTAAATGGACATGACAAACTTATTCCAAAAAGACAACTATTATTATTTGATTTGTTAAGGAAAACAAAAATGGAAACCCAGTCCAAGATCATACAAAAGAGCAATTAAATTTGCATCAATCATAATCTTTGAGAATCATTTCCCATGGCCAAAAAAAGAAAAAGAAAAAAAAAAGAACAATTTCTCAAAAAAGAGGATGAAAAAGTGATCTATCCATGTTGATTTGGGGCAACTACAAAAATCCATCCCAATCCACATCTTTTTGTAAGCCCAAAACTGAAGATTTGGTTTTAGTGGCCCAAATCAATTTCCCCTGTTACAACTTCCCAAATGGCCCAGCTGAAAGAAAAAAGGCCCAGATCCACACGATCATTCATAAACCTTGGCATGTTTCGGAGGAATAATAAAAACAGAGCATGCACTAAACAATCATAAAAAATATAAAATATAAAAAGTTTCAAACTTTCATAATCCTTCAACAAGCACTGTATCGGACTAAAACATGTTAATTCACTGTAGACTAAAAAAGCACAACAGAATGACAGATCCACACTGACAGCATCAACATATATATAGCAAACTTCTTCACACAGACTATTTATACCACGTAATTCAAACAAACCAACATAAACAAAGCATTACACACTCTGTTTCAGCCCTATGGATACTGGAAGCTCCAAATGATGTGAAATCTGCATGGCAGATGGTATATTGGAGGCTCAAACAGGGTTGACGTTCACAGCTATCATTTGGATATTGTCAGCATGGTAGCCTCCAGGAAGCTGTTGGTTAGCACCACCATTGTTATTAGCTATAATATTCAGTAGTGCAAGAACAAGTGTGATGATTAGGATCACCAGGCTGAGTATCTGAGCTGCAAGCTTAACGTCTGAGAGCAACGACATTTGTTAATAAAAGAATATGTAGCTATTGTGACAGAGAAGATGATTGGAGGGAAGGAAGCAGAGCTAAGAATATAGAAAGAGCTTGGTTTTGCTAAGCTTATAACTCCTGTGTGTTAGGTCAGGCCTGTGGTGGGTTTTATAATTATTGTTGAAATGTTTATGCGTCCGTATATAACTAAAGTAAGCAAAATCTACAAGGCCCAATCACTTTCAGTCAAAATCCTGAACTGGTCTATTCCCCACGTGTCCTCCGATAATCCATTTGGCCTAAAAACCCAGCTGGTACCAAACTCATCCCCCACTTTTTTTTAATTTTAATTTAATAATTTAATTTATAATTCCCAACGTATCTTTCTATTTCCAAATGTTAACACCGTTAGCTCGTATAACAAATAAATATTTATTTTATTTTATATTTATCAAATACCTTTTATATTTAATATATATTTAATTTTTTTTAAAATGAGTAATTACAAAAAATTACAAGGGATATAATTAGAAATTGAAATTTTACAAATTCTAGATCTCTAAACCCTACAAACCCTAAATCTCTAAACCTTCTTATAAATATATATATATTTTTTTTCAACCATACTACTCACTCTACTATCTTATAGTCTCACGCCCAATTCTCAAACTCAAAGACTCAAACTAGTTATTGCTCTCTCTCTCTCTCTCTCTCTCTCTCTCTCTCTCTCTCTCTCTCTCTCTCTCATGTGTTGAGTGAGTTTTAGAATTAAAGAAAATCGTTTTCTCGATGTTTCAAAATTTTGTAGTAATTTTTTCTGTATAATATTTTTGTTCTATATACTTTGAACCGATGTGATGTTATTAATATATGAGATATATTAATTGTTGATAAAGGCCACGGTTGTAGCTTTTGTCTTGTGCCGTGTGTTTTTTTTGGTGTTTGTATTAGTGTTGGACACTATCTGCATATCTTACAAGTGGGTTTATTGAGATAGTTTATAAACTAGAATCTATGAATGATAATCGTAGTTATAGTTGGGATTAGCCTACTGTTTGCTCCAATTCTTCCAATATTGATACTTAACATTTGGCGAGTTCCAAGGATATTATATTTTTGTTGAACTATGTTATTTTATTTTTGTTAAACTATGCTATTTTGAATTTGGGTTGAAGTGTATGCACTTATTTTGAAGTGTAAAGAACTTATTTCTAGATGAATGTTATATTTTTGTTGAACTATATTATTTTGAATGTAAGTTGAAGACTTAAAGTGTATGCACTGCTTTTGAAATGTAAAAAAAATTATTTCTAGATGGATGTTATATTTAATATTATGTAGGTTGAAATGGGTTGTATTACATTCATGTCAACCCAACACGACTCGTTTATTAAGCAAATCAAATAAGTTAGGTTAACCCGCCTTATTAATTGGTTGAGTTAGGGTTAAAGGATCATGACACGATTATTAAATGAGTCAAGTTAGGGTTGACTCATTTAATCGAATACTCCTACCTTGACATAACACGAACCCTACACACTAACTTGAATTGGCACCCCTAGTTTTTGGAGACTTAAACTTAATAGTGCATTTGAATTGGTGTTACTATGTTAGTGGGTATGCACACATTTTTCAACATAAAACATGGCCCAAAAAAAATATACAAGTTGGTTTAAAATTTTGGGCTAGTATGTTGGTTGACCCATTAAAAGTAGATGTCTTCAACCCTCAATCTCTAATGTCTCATCCAACATTGATGTTAATTTTTTGGGCTACTTTTCTACATGTATTTGGGTCAAATAAATGGTTTGGACCGAAAGTTTATATTATAGGTTTTAATTGTACCACATAAGACAAAGGAAAAATAGCTTAAATAGACAAGGCAAACTTATCCCAAAAAGACAATTCCTATCATTTGGTGTCAGGGAAAACAAAAATGGAAACAGATCATACAAAAGAGCAATTATATCTACATCAATCAATCTAAATCAATATATATATATATATATATATCAATCATAATCTCTTACACTATGTTTGGTTGGAGGGATTATAGGGAGGATGGAATACAATGGGTGGAAAATGGTGTGGAAAACAGTGTTTTCCACTGTTTGGGAAGCAAAGGAAAACAGAGATGATGGAAAATCCGGGAGAAAATTTTCCTCCCAGACCCACCAATTTTTTCCTCCCAAATCGGGAGGAAAACTGTGGAGAGAAAGCTGCTCTTAACGTGAAATTACACAAATGCCCTCTCCCACCTACCCTCCTCACAAACACAACGGCTGTCCTGGAATCAAGTAAAAAAAAAAAAAACCAGAGACCGAGAGCTGGAGAAAAAAAAATAGAGAAAACACTTCTTGAATGAGGGAGAAAAAGAAAGAAAAGAAGGGGGAGATAAAGAGTTAAGGAAAAACGTGTATGGAGGAACAAGAAAAAAAAAAAAAAAAAAAACTAGAGAGAGCGAGCTGGAGAAGATGAAGGGAGAATGAGAGTGCTGGAACGTGTGTAGAGAAAAAGAAAAAGAAGGGGTGGGGATAGAGATAACGTGTGTGGTGGAGGAGATAGCATAGGAAAAAAAACAAAAAAAACAAAAACAAAAACGTATGGCTGTAATGAAAAGATTGAAAAGAGAAATAATATAAAAAATATAAAATCCTAATTGAGAAATGTTACTACAATATTTTCACAATAAATTTTAATTAACAGATTGTTATTAGTTAATATTGATGAGTAAAAAAATAATTTCAGTGGTGGGTTCAAATTAGAACTAGTAACAACTTTTCACATAAATTTTGTTGTAAAAGTATTGCAAAAAATGTTGTAGACGTAACACTTCTTATTGAAAAATATAATAATTGGTAAATTTTATATTATTTAATGAGTATAAATAAATCTATTTTTTACGAATTATGTAACAAGGGTATAATGGTCAATTTATATAAACTACTTTTTCTATCTTCCCACTTTTCTTTTCAACCAAACAAAAGAGTTTTCCATGCTCCCACTTTTCCATCATTCCAACCAAACACACATGAGGAAAAACTAAATATTTTCCATCCTCCCACTTTTCCATCCTCTCACAATTTTCTACCCTTCCATTTTTCTACTTCTCCAACCAAACGGACCCTTAGAACCATTTCCTAACAAAATGATGGAAAAGTGACCTATTCATGTTGATTTGGGGCATCTACAAAAATCCATCCTAATTCACATCTTTTTGTGAGCCCAAAACCAAAGATCTGGTTTTGGTGGCCCAAATCAATTTCCTCTGTTACAACTTCCCAAACGGCCCAGCTGAAAGAAAAAAGGCCCAGATCCACACGATTATTCATAAACCTTGGCATGTTTGGGAGGAATAATAAAAACAGAGCACGTACTAAACAATCATAAAAAATAAAAAAAGTTTCAAACTTTCATAATCCTTCAATAAGTACTGTATCGGACTAAAACATGATAATTCACTGTAGACTTAAAAAGCACAACACAATGACAGATCCGCACGGACAAAATCACACAACATATATATAGCAAACTTCATGACACAGACTATTTATACCACTTAATTCAAACAAACCAACAAAAACATAGCATTGCACACTCTGTTGCAGCTCTCTATGTATGCTGGAAGCTCCAAATGATGTGAAACCTGCATAGCATGTAACAGTATATTGGAGGCTCAAACAGGGTTGACGTTCACAGCTATCATTTGGATATTGTCAGCACGGTAGCCTCCAGGAAGCGGTTGGTTAGCACCACCATTGTTATTAGCTATAATCTTCAGTAGTGCAAGAACAAGTGTGATGATTAGGATCACCAGGCTGAGTATCTGAGCTGCAATCTTAACGTCTGAAAGCAACGACATTTGTTAATAAAAAAAAAAGAATATGTAGCTATTGTGACTGAGAAGATGATTGGAGGGAAGGAAGCAGAGCTAAGAATATAGAAAGGACTTGGTTTTGCTGAGCTTATAACTCCTGTGTGTTAGGTCAAGCCTGTGGTGGGTTTTATAATTATTGTTGAAATGTTTATGCGTCCGTATGACCTGCTAACGTCATATAACCGGATATAGCCGTATCACCTGCTAACGTTATATAACCGGATATAGCCGTATCACCTGCTAACGTCATATAACCGGATATTACCAGTCATAGTATCAGCTGCTATAACCTTTTTTTTTTTTTTTCTTCTTTTTTTTGGGTTAGAAGGCATTCACACGTTCAAACAATCAAAAGGAGGGTTACACAGTTATTCTAGCATAATACACACCATTATTATATATATCCTTAGCAACTAAAGTCTCAAGTTCAGCAGTAAAAGGAGATTCCAAAAACGGCAAAGTCTCAAGTTCAGCAGTAAAAGGAGATTCAAAAACAGCAAAGTATTCCTCCATTGCACCTGACTTTCATCATTATAATTGAGAAATTATTAAGTTTAACAAGAAAACTATTTAAGTGATCCTCACCATCAGTAAAATAATGTTACTATGCAAATGTGTGAGTCAAATTCTCAATCAGCACAAGAATAAAAAAATAAAATCACTAGATAATGTCATATTTACATAAATAATAGCGTTTTATTTGTTAGAATGATTAAAAAAACCACTTTAACAATCCTCCTAATAAACCTAATAATTTCTCGATATAACCAGACATGAGTAGCAAATGATTGGTTATAACTAGTGATAGTCTTCATAAGGATATATTTCACTATAGGAATAATATGTAACACTTTTTTGGATTTGAAAATTAAAATCTTTTATCTAGAGCATAAAGTACTCAATAGACCACCCGTAGAATACTTCCCCTGTAAAAGCTAATAGTATCTTACAACGAATTTATCAATACACTAGACTAACAGTTTTATTTAACTACAATAAACAGTAGGTTAGTTCAAAATCCATTTTGTGTGTATTGATTAAAAAATAAAAAAGATATCAAGGGTAAGTGTAGAATTGTTTTTAAATTTGGTTTTGCGTAAAATGGTGAGGAAAAAACAGAAGAAAAAAAAAGAAGGAAAAGAATAGGTTAATACAAGCATTTTTTTTTTTTTAAATATGATATCTTTTGGTTTATCAGAAAAATTAATTTTGATTGGTTGGTAGTAAATAATAGGAAAAATAAATGAGAACTTATAGTAGGATTTTTGAGAATTTATCTCGGTACAAGTAGATCGTGTTTTTTGCTTTCTTTGACTCTCGGTTTGGTTTAGAAAATTTTAGTAGAAAAGACAGAAGAAAAAGAATAGCTTTATATTGGAGTTAGTTGGATTGGAATGTGTAATGTAAAAAATACACAATCTTCTTATATATGATTTCTTTTGATTTTATCATCTTAAAAAAAGTTATTAGAGTTAGTACGGAAAAGGAAATAAGAACTTGATTTTTTTTTTTTTTAATGAAAAAAATAAGAACTTAATTGAATCTTATGTATTTGTAGGGGTTGAGATGGACGTGTTAGGATTATTCATAGCCTCTTATCTTTTCCTTGACTTGATTAGTCAAGATAAGGTGTATGGATGAATGATAATTGGGTGTATATCATGTTTGGGTTCACATGGCTATTGTGAAAAATCTCATTTCCCTTTTTTTTTTTTTTTTTTTTTTTTTTTATCATTTATTTATTTTATTTCAAATCAAGTGCATATGTGTATATATATATATATATATATATATATATATATATATATGTGTGTGTGTGTGTGTGCGCGCGCGCGCGCACTTGACTCTCTAGCATAGTTCCTGCTAGACTAGAAATTGTTCAGAGTTTCAATCCAAGATTGAGGTTCAGAGATCCAGTGAATTTGGAATCTTAGCTTTATTTTTCCTTTTTAGGCAAACAATTCCTTCAAGTTGGGGAAGAGCCAATAATTAAAGATGTTTGTTGAATTTAGAGCAGGCATTAGCTTTTCCTTTCATGTGGACCCAATAATGTTTGGGATTTAAAAATTAATTTTTTTAAATGCATGTTAGTAGTTCATTGTTGGTTTTTCAATCAAACCTGCTAATTTATTGGTTTGGAGTCGTTAGTTTCATGACAAATCAATGCCTTATTTCCTAAAACAATGGCCAAGTCAAAAAAGAAAAAGTTACATGCTACATTTTAAGATTTGTGCATTGCATACAGTATTAGTTGGAGAAGCAAATTGTGAAAATGTAAATGCTATAATATCTTTGCTTCTTAATCTTCCTGATGTTTTTCCTCCGTGTGTTGCAGGATCGTGATTAGTGCATTGGATCGTTGAGAGAAGAAGTGACAATTTTGCTTCAAGTATCAGCAGCAACGCACTTTGTACATAAAGAACCTTTAAAGAAAGTTTTATTGTTATATATATCTGAAGCATAATAAAAATAAAGTGGTTCACATGAAGAATGGTCTCACAAGGACCCAATTCTTTTTGAAGTTTCATAGGGAGGAAAAGTCTTATTTTTTTCTGGTTACCTTTAGGGAGATTGGAGTGTTATTCTGTAATTATTTTCCTTGGCTTTTGTATATATAGTGTCTACCCTAGATTTTTGGGATTAAGGTGTGGTTGTTGTGATTGTTTTTGTACATATGATCAATCCTGGAGTTGTATTTTGATTCTCTTTGTAAATATGGATTATGTATTCTGAATCCTCTTTCAATGAAATTCAAATGGAACATGAAAAGTGTGTTATATATATGTAAGCAGTCCCTGATGTGTTCTACATATGTTTGTTTTGCATTTGCTTTTCAATTTTGTTTTGATATTTGCCAAAATAGCTTCTAAAACTGATATACGCCACAATTAGCTTGGAGGATGTATATGACATATTTGAGCCAACAATAAAAGTGTATGTGTTTATGCATGTGGCCATCAATTATGTATGGTTTAAATAAAAGTGTATTTGTTCCCTTCTATTAATCACCATTTTTATAAATAAAAGATTTTCTCTCATTTTCAATATGAGATTAAATATTTTACTAACTCCTTATTTTCCATATTAAATCCTACATTTTTATATTTAAGTAGCTAATCTTTATCTTCTAAAAAAACTAATTTTATTCATTTTAATTATTTAATATTTTCTATCTTCACAGTAAAAAAAAAATTAATATTAAAATGCTACAATATGTATCTCCTATAATCCTTTGCCCAACTTCTTTGTCTTAACAAGAGTCATAATATTAGAATGTGATAGTAAGAATTGTTGGAGAAAAATAAATATTTATAGATTATATATATATATATCTTAATTTTGTCTTCCCATGTTCATGTTTTAACCAAAGTTCATTTTTTGAAGCACTTTTAGAAATGTCACTTGCATCATATCTGGTTAACTCTAAGGGTCCATTTGGATACCGCTTATTTTGCTGAAAACTGAAAATACTGTAACAAAATAATTTTTAAATGTGTGAATAGTGCCGTGAGACTTATTTTTAAAATTTTTTTTTCTAAATAAAGTACTTGTAGGTCCCGTGAACAGTGCATGACTGTTCATGGGACCTAATGAACAATGCATATAGTCTCTTGAAAGTTGAAACTCGTGCATCAAAAAAAAAAAAAAAAAAAAAAACGCAAACACAGCCGGTGAAAACTGTAATAAAATAATTTTTAAATGTGTGAATAGTATCGTAGGACCCATTTTTAATTTTTTTTTCTAAATAAAGTACTTGTAGGTCCCGTGAACAGTACATGACTGCTCATGGGACCTAATGAACAATGCATATTGTCTCTTGAAAGCTGAAAAAAGAAAAACGCAAACACGTGAAATGCAAATCCAAACGCATAATAAGAGAAAACAAAAAAAAAGGAAACTTTTTTAAAATTCCCTTCTTTTCACTTTTCAGGTGCTTGGTTTGTCAAGGACGTTGAGAGATAAATGCTTGGCTTGTGATAAAAGCTATCTTAAATCCATCTGCAACACGACATTGGTCTTTCAATGCAATCCTAGAAGAGACTAGTGCTATTTTAAATTCTTTTTGTAGGCTGGAATGTCTGTTTTGCTAAGAATATAGAAAGGACTTGGTTTTGCTAAGCTTTATAACTCCTGTGTGTTAGGTCAAGCCTGTGGTGGGTTTTATAATTATTATTGAAATGTTTATGCGTCCGTATGACCTGCTATAGCATGTTATGAGCGCTTACCACGTTACATAACCGGATATTACCAGTCAGTTATGCGGGGTCTCAGACGTCAAAGTATCACCTGCTATATAACTAGTTATGGGCTATAACCGCATCACCTAGTATCACCTGCTACGTAACCAGTTTTGGGCTCTCTATTCACAGGATATAATATTGTTTTAAGTTTTATAAAAATATATGTAAGTAAAAAAAAATGTAGAAATACATATTGTGGTGTTTAAACAATAGTTTTCGTTATATAAACATAGTGACCAAACAGGGTTATAGTATTTATCTATACTACTATTTAAGGGGCTTTTTAAAATACTTTCAAATTCATCCATTTCTAAGGCTTAATTCATAGGATTAGAAATGTAAAAATAGTAATTTAAAAACTCCTAATTTTCAGCTAAATTATAATAATAATAAAACACTTTTTTCTCCTATACCTCCACATTTCTCTACTCCTGCAGATGCATCCAATACTTCATCACTATCATAAAAGATTTGGTAACTCATTCATGCTGTGTAAGATTAGTTTGTACTGTTAGGAATTTTGTTATTGGAATAAGTAAGGAGACTGAGGCTTCAAATATGACCCGGGAGATAAATAATTGAGAAATAAGACTAAAGCCAGGTGAGAGCCAATTGAAGAGGCAATATGTGCTGCCTATAAATTACTAAGATTTAAGACCACTTGAACTCAAATTTGTACATGCGAAGTTCATGAACTTTACACATACTCGTGCTCCACAGGCATATCCCCACGTTTCATTTGACCATCCAATTCCAATCAATCAAATTTAGCACACCCCTGACCCTACGTGTGAGAGAGCTTTCCTAGAAATTGTAGGCGGACAAGCAAAGCCGTTTGAAAATCAATGGCGTACACTTGGTCTATTTTGCACTACCACACTTTGCCTGCTGGCCTTTTGCAATTATTTATAGCCCTTTACTAATGGAAGGTTCTTTTGAAATGTGACTTTCCATGGAGACACGTTATATTCAATTCTAAGGGTCAATCAATGTTTTTATTTATTTTTACACGAGTCATGGATCTTACAAGTTAATTAGCGTAACATTATTTCATATATTGTAACTTTATTCTTATCAAATATGTTAGAACTTATAATTTGGGAAGGAAGTTGAACCTAATAAATAAAATTTGATGAAAATAGTAATAAATGAAGTCACCTCCTTCAACAGAAAACCAAAATGATTCTCTTCGTTAGATTTTGATTTTGATTTTGATTTTGATTTTTTAATAAAGGTGAACAGCTGCATACAACACACAATAAAAAATTACACCACAAACGAATGCCAATATATTAGCAAATAACTCAATACAAATACCCCCTAATGAAACGGCATCATGTTTTGGTTTGGGCCTCTTTGCACTGTCCAGGCCCAAAACAAAACATAGTCGCAATTACTTCATTTTAGTCACAACTATCACATTATGTTTAAACTTTATATATCTACTGGTAGGGCCAGCACGCGTTACTGTGAAAAAAAAAAGTATTGTAGTAATTAAAGTCAATTTAAAATTTTATTTGTATTACAAAACAAATATATGTATCATTTGATTTTTAAAGTATATAAAGATTTACATTAATAAAAACAAAACAAATATACGAATCATTTGATTTTTAAAGTATATAAAGATTTACATTAATAAAAAGAGACATTAATTTTAAGAATTTTGATAATTATGTTGTAAAATGTTAATCTAATTCATTTAAGTATTTTGATTAACCACAAAGTTAGTGTAGCTATTTAACATATAAATAGTTATTTAACTATAATAGTTTTTTAGTACTTACTTGCTAAAGACAATATATCTATTCTCTAAAAACTTCTAAGAATGATAACGAATACCATCATCTTCCAACAATAAACAACTGAGTTTTGCTAAAAAATTTAAAAAATAAAAACAACAAAAGGCTTGTGTCATCGAATATCGTCATTCTAACTTTCTAAGGATTTTTATCATTTAAAACTCAAAAATATGTAAAGAAAATTTGTAGGATGTTAAAATTTAGCAAAAGTAATTTAGACATTACACAATAAAATATTTTAAGAATCATAAGTTTTCATTAGGGTTTAACTGAGAGAATAACAATATGATATATTTGCTATTTTCCAAAATATTAAGGGAAAAATTGCTTGATTTTAAAGTTTAAGAAAGAATTGTAAATTATCTCAATCATAAAGGATGAAAAATGTTTTTTTTTCCTAAGTTTTTGTTTTTGTTTTTGTG
Source organism: Quercus wislizeni (assembly GCA_023055345.1). Taxonomy (NCBI): domain Eukaryota; kingdom Viridiplantae; phylum Streptophyta; class Magnoliopsida; order Fagales; family Fagaceae; genus Quercus; species Quercus wislizeni. Next base: position 62,151,499 of record JALGQJ010000002.1, on the reverse strand, counting down.
TGCAAAACTATGTGTTTTTACTTAAAATAGTGTGTAAAGAAAAAGAATACAAAAAGTCAACCCAAGAAAATTGTATGTGGAATAGTGAATTTTGGCTTAACAAAGTTGATTAAAGCAACAAAAAATTTCTAAAAATACAACAGAATGACACAACATTTTTATAATACCTTTATAATTTTGTTATATTTTATTTTAACTTGTAAAGTATTGGCAGCTTAGTAGTTTTGAAAATATTATGACAATATCAAAATTTCTTAACATTTTTCACACAAAAAAATGTTATGTCCATGACATTTTCACAACAAATCATAAATAGTAGGTTACTGCAAGTTGTTATTAGTGGGCAAAAAAGTAGTTTCATTGGTAAGTTTAAACTAAAATCAATAACAATTTACCATATTTGATTTGTTATGAAAGTGTTGTGAAAATTATATTAGACAAAAAAAAAAAAAAAAAAAAAGGGCTAGCAAAACAGTGAAAGTTAAACAAACCAAAACTACTATAGCGAAATTACTGTAATTTTTCCCATTCACTCTTTATATATATAGAAATATACATTGCACTTACAATGTAAATTTATATTGTAAACACATAAAAATTGGTAAATGTTGTACACATTTGCAAAATTTGTACAAATTTTTTTTTTACAAATGTATATAATATTTGCTATTTTTTGTGTGTATACAATGTAAGCTTACATTACAAGTAAAAAGTAAACACATAAAGATCCTTTAAAAGAAAAAAACAAGCTCAAACCAAGTTGGTGAACTTGAAGGAAAAAAAAAAAGGAGGAAAAAGGCAAGTCACTAAACCAAAAATACTGTTCATAACACTATTCATGAGCCTATTCGCTCTTTTTATAAATAGAAAAAAAGAGTACAAATCGATGACTGAAAAAAAAGTAATAAAAAAATAAAATAAAATAAAATAAGCGATAAACAGTACATATTGAACAAACCAAAAATACTGTAACTTTTACGCATTCACCCAACAAGTGTCACAACATTTTCACAAAACATTTATTTTCAGTTGTGGTTGGTCACAGTTTCATATTTTATTATTTTATTTTGACTTAAAAGAAATTGACACCTCAATAATTGTGAAAATATTGTGAAACTTATTGTGTCAGTATAACAATATATATATATGCAGGTTCTTACAAATATTTAAAGAAAAAAAAGTACAAATGGAAGACTAAAAAAAAGAAAAAACGTTGTAGCCACTGTAGCTATAGTGCCACTTGAACAGACCAAAGTGGCACTGTAGCAACTGTTCAAAACTTGGGGGAAAAAAAAAGGCTCACTATACCAAAAGGGGCACTGTAGAGGCTTTGCCTCTTTTTATTTAGTTAGTAGAAAAAATAGCACAAATTGATGACTGAAAAAAAAAATATATATATATATATATATATATATATAGAGTACATATTGATCAAACCAAAAGTACTGTACTTTTTACACATTCACCTAACAAGTGTCACACCATTTTCACAAAACATTTTGTAGGGTCACAAATCGTAGCCTAAACCCAGGTAGAAACAGGGGACGGGCCCAATAAGCCCAATACAATAAATTTGTAAGAGAGTGGGCGAAAGAATTGGGCTGATAAAGGGTCTTACAACAATTAATGGAGGTTAGGAGTTTGTCCGAGGAGAATAAAACACAAGCAAGCGATGATCTCTAGTCCGAGGAGCAAGTTTGGGATGAATTGGTTATTTAGAATGATGTCCGAGGTGTTGGTTCTTAGATAAGATGGTTGTTTCAGACGGTGTTCTCCCAAATGCTACAGTAACTCTTCCTTTATGTTCTTTCTTTTTCTCTCGTGATCCCCCTCTTCTGGAGGTTTTACTCCATTATATAGTCCTTCTTTGTTCGATCCTACCGTCCACTTGTCTACCATCTAGCCTGGTACTTAAGTTTCTGTCTCCCCTCTCGCAGCTTTTTGATTTTCTGGGGGTAAAGGGGGTCGAAAACACTATTCAGAGGTCTTCTCCACATTAATGTGGCCAGGAAAGCTGCTGTAATGCATTTAATGCGGTGGTAGCAGCTTTTTCCCAAGATATTTCTGCATCCTTATCCCTTCCGTGTACATTTGTAGTCTATCTTCACCGCTGGAACTTTACACATACTCGTGCTCCACAGGCATATCCCCACGTTTCATTTGACCATCCAATTCCAATCAATCAAATTTAGCACACCCCTGACCCTACGTGTGAGAGAGCTTTCCTAGAAATTGTAGGCGGACAAGCAAAGCCGTTTGAAAATCAATGGCGTACACTTGGACTATTTTGCACTACCACACTTTGCCTGCTGGCCTTTTGCAATTATTTATAGCCCTTTACTAATGGAAGGTTCTTTTGAAATGTGACTTTCCATAGAGACACGTTATATTCAATTCTAAGGGTCAATCAATGTTTTTATTTATTTTTACACGAGTCATGGATCTTACAAGTTAATTAGCGTAACATTATTTCATATATTGTAACTTTATTCTTATCAAATATGTTAGAACTTATAATTTGGGAAGGAAGTTGAACCTAATAAATAAAATTTGATGAAAATAGTAATAAATGAAGTCACCTCCTTCAACAGAAAACCAAAATGATTCTCTTCGTTAGATTTTGATTTTGATTTTGATTTTGATTTTTTAATAAAGGTGAACAGCTGCATACAACACACAATAAAAAATTACACCACGAACGAATGCCAATATATTAGCAAATAACTCAATACAAATACCCCCTAATGAAACGGCATCATGTTTTGGTTTGGGCCTCTTTGCACTGTCCAGGCCCAAAACAAAACATAGTCGCAATTACTTCATTTTAGTCACAACTATCACATTATGTTTAAACTTTATATATCTACTGGTAGGGGCAGCACGTGTTACTGTGAAAAAAAAGTATTGTAGTAATTAAAGTCAATTCTAAATTTTATTTGTATTACAAAACAAATATACGAATCATTTGATTTTTAAAGTATATAAAGATTTACATTAATAAAAAGAGACATTAATTTTAAGAATTTTGATAATTATGTTGTAAAAAGTTAATCTCATTCATTTAAGAATTTTGATTAACCACAAAGTTAGTGTAGCTATTTAACATATAAATAGTTATTTAACTATAATAGTTTTTTAGTACTTACTTGCTAAAGACAATATATCTATTCTCTAAAAACTTCTAAGAATGATAACGAATACCATCATCTTCCAACAATAAACAACTGAGTTTTGCTAAAAAATTTAAAAAATAAAAATAACAAAAGGCTTGTGTCATCGAATATCGTCATTCTAACTTTCTAAGAATTTTTATCATTTAAAACTCAAAAATATGTAAAGAAAATTTTTAGGATGTTAAAATTTAGCAGAAGTAATTTAGACATTACACCATAAAATATTTTAAAAATCATAAGCTTTCATTAGGGTTTAACTGAGAGAATAACAATATGATATATTTGCTATTTTCCAAAATATTAAGGGAAAAATTGCTTGATTTTAAAGTTTAAGAAAGAATTGTAAATTACCCCAATCATAAAGGATGAAAAATGTTTTTTTTTTCCTAAGTTTTTGTTTTTGTTTTTGTGTGCAAAACTATGTGTTTTTACTTAAAATAGTGTGTAAAGAAAAAGAATACAAAAAGTCAACTCAAGAAAATTGTATGTGGAATAGTGAATTTTGGCTTAACAAAGTTGATTAAAGCAACAAAAAATTTCTAAAAATACAACAAAATGACACAACATTTTCATAATACCTTTATAATTTTGTTATATTTTATTTTAACTTGTAAAGAATTGACAGCTCAGCAGTTTTGAAAATATTGTGCCAATATCAAAATGTCTTAACATTTTTCACAAAAAAAAATGTTATGCCCATAACATTTTCACAACAAATCATAAGTAGTAGGTTACTGCAAGTTGTTATTAGTAGGCAAAAAAGTAGTTTCATTGGTAAGTTTAAATTAGAATCAATAACAATTTACCATATTTGATTTGTTATGAAAGTGTTGTGAAAATTATATTAGACCAAAAAAAAAAAAAAAAAAAGGACTAGCAAAACAGTGAAAGTTAAACAAACCAAAACTACTATAGCGAAATTACTGTAATTTTTCCCATTCACTCTTTATATATATATATATATATATATAGAAATATACATTGCACTTACAATGTAAATTTATATTGTAAACACATAAAAATTGGTAAATGTTGTACACATTTGCAAAATTTGTACAAATTTTTTTTTTACAAATGTATATAATATTTGCTACTTTTTGTGTGTATACAATGTAAGCTTACATTATAAGTAAAAAGTAAACACATAAAGATCATTTAAAAGAAAAAAACAAGCTCAAACCAAGTTGGTGAACTTGAAGGAAAAAAAAAAGGAGGAAAAAGGCAAGTCACTAAACCAAAAATACTGTTCATAACACTATTTATGAGCCTATTCGCTCTTTTTATAAATAGAAAAAAAGAGCACAAATCGATGACTGAAAAAAAAATAATAAAAAAATAAAATAAAATAAAATAAGTGATGAATAGTACATATTGAACAAACCAAAAATACTGTAACTTTTACACATTCACCCAACAAGTGTCACAACATTTTCACAAAACATTTATTTTCAGTTGTGGTTGGTCACAGTTTCATATTTTATTATTTTATTTTGACTTAAAAGAAATTGACACCTCAATAATTGTGAAAATATTGTGAAACTTGTTATGTTAGTATAACAAAATATATATATATATATATATATATATATATATATATATATATATATATATATATATATATATGCGGGTTCTTACAAATATTTAAAGAAAAAAAAGTACAAATGGAAGACTAAAAAAAAGAAAAAATGTTGTAGCCACTGTAGCTACAGTGCCACTTGAACAGACCAAAGTGGCACTGTAGCAACTGTTCAAAACTTGGAGGAAAAAAAAAAGGCTCACTACACCAAAAGGGGCACTGTAGAAGCTTTGCCTCTTTTTATTTAGTTAGTAGAAAAAATAGCACAAATTGATGACTGAAAAAAAAAAAAATATATATATATATATATATAGTACATATTGAACAAACCAAAAATACTGTACTTTTTACACGTTCACCTAACAAGTGTCACACTATTTTCACAAAATATTTATTTTCAATTGTAGTTGGTCACAATTTCATATTTTATTATTTTATTTTGACTTATAAAAAATTGACACCTCAATAATTGTGAAAATATTTTGAAATTTGTTGTGTCAGTATAACAATATATATGAAAGAAAAAAAAAATACAAACAGAAGACTTAAAAAAAAAAAAAAAAAAAAATCTTTAGCTACTGTACATAGCTACAATGCCGCTTGGTACTGTAGCTACTTCCAAAAAAAAAAAAAAAAAGAGAGAGACAAAGTGGCTCAATAAACCAAAATAGCACTGTAGAGGCATTGCATCTTTTTATATAGTTAATAGATAGATTATCATCATATTGTCTAATAATTTTTATTTATTTTAAATTTAGTAGATACAAAATTTAAGAAGTTGAAACTAAGTTAAATTAAAGTAAAATACATTACCACTCTGATGCACTCCAATACGGAAAAATCTATAGCTCACAAATCAATAATGAAAACAAAATGAACAATAAAAATCCAAATATACACAATACATAATCAACACTCCCAATATCCAATAAAATCACCTTATATCACTATGCAAGCTACCCGCTTGCACCAACTCAACAACCCATCATAAAGTAGAAATTCAACATCTCATTGTAGAGTTAAAAAAACTAGTTCATTAAGTAAAAATTACTTACTATGCCCAATGGATCACCCACCTCTTTGCAAGAAATCCAAACTTACCACAAGCAAGAATGCTTCCCTTGTAAAAGCTAATATTATTTTACAATGAATGCATCAATACACTAGTCTAATAGTTGCAACAATAGGCGTAAAACAATGAAGTTATCAATAGATTCAATACAAAAGCCTCTTAATACAAAAAATTAAATTAAATAGACATTCACACTATTTTCTTCTAATCATTGGAACAAGGGCTACAAAAACACAAAACTTTAACCAAAATCAAAACTAAAAATATCAAATTAAACTCACTATGAAACATATATATACACATGCGTAGCACAAACAAACCAAACTATAAGAAAATTAAAAAAAAAAAAAAACACCAAATTAACTACAAATGTAGACATAGAGTACAAAATAGAGATTAAGAGAAAGAGAGAGTTAACTAGAGTGTGGAGGAGATGATTATGGGTTCGAAATTTTGGAGGAGTGGGGGTGGGATTTTAGATTGGGCTTTGAATATAGAAAGAGTTAGAGAGGAAGAGACAGAGATGGAGAGATAGAGGGATGGGGATTGGTATGGTGGTGTTGAATTAGGTATGGAGGAGATGTGGATGAAATGGGTACAGAGGAGATGTGGGTCATCATGAGGAGGGGCAGTTGGCATTCTTCGCCGTTGTTGGCTTCGATAGGAGTGGCATGATTAGCATCAGTAGTGTCCGGGTGTGGGAGGGCAAGGGAGAGAGAGAGAGAAACATATCGGGCAAGTGAGAGAGAGCAAGTAATTTAGTTGAAATGTAAATAGGGTAGACCTATTGTGGCGATTTCAAGAGCTATTGTAGTAGTCTCAAACCGAAGTAATATATATATATATATATATATTTCAAATTATGATTCAATCTTGGACCTATTGTGGCACTTTCGAACCGCCATAACATGTTTTTATTTTGTGATTGCCTATTATGGCAGTTTAAAAGCGCCGTAATAGGTTTTTATTTTGTAATTATCTATTGCGGTGGTTTAAAGGTGCCGTAATAGGTCTTTGTTAAAAATAAATAAATAAATCAATTTTGACGTTGGGACCTATTACGGCACTTTCGAGTCACTGTAATATGTTTTTATTTTGCAGCTACCTATTGAAGTGGTTTAAATGCGCTGTAATAGGTCTTTGTTAAAAAAAATTCGGTTTTGATGATGGACCTATTGTGGCACTTCAGAATCATCGTAATAGGTTTTTAATGGGAACTACCTATTGTGGAGGTTTAGAACTGCCATAATAGGCCTATTATAAATAAAAAAATAAAATGAAAATAAAAATTTTAGCGTAAGTATAAATCATGTCTATTGTGACGCTTTGAAAAGTGTAGCTATAGGTCTAATGTTTCTAGCGGTGTTTACAAAGCTACCCCAATAGGTGATTTATTGTGGCACTTTTAAGAAACTCTGCAATAAAAAAACACCGAGATAGCCCTGCTTTCTTTTCTTTTCTTTTCTTTTTTTTTTTTTTTTTTTTTTTTTTTTTTTTTGGGTAGTAGGTGTATATGGCTTGTGCATGCAAAGTGAGGCAATGAAAAGAAAAAGTATTTAGCTAAACATAATATGCTGCCATATGATAGATGATGAATATTGAAAAGAAAATTTGTTGTATTTACATGATCTATGACTACATTAGTCATTCTTTTAATTTCTCTGACTTTATTAATTATTCTTTAGAACTTCTTGGTTGAAATCTTTCCCCCCACACTCATATGCTTTTTTTTAGGTAAATAAAAAATGGTTAAGAGGAGTAGCGGCACCCTCTACAGTCAATTTTGTAACTAAACTTTGTCCTTAGAAATTTTCATATTGATATGTTCAAGGAGATAAACATGTCTACTTATCCTTGTGCAATATAGTAAACATGTAAATAAACTGCCATCCTTGATGCTATCCAGATCTCTTCACAGTCCTTTGCTCAATTCTGCAGAATATATATGCATCGCATTTATTGAAAAGGATGTAAAGGAGAAGCATATTTAGGTTCCAATTGGAATGTCAATGCTAGAGGACACCCTTGAAAATGACATAGACATTGAAGGTAATACTTGGGCATGCTATTCAAAGTTTTGCACCTCACTTGAGCCCATTTTGACCTCCTCTTGATATTGATATTTCTTTAAACTTGTCAAATAAGGGTTAAAGACAGAAAGGTATTAACGAATTTCACAATGTCTAATTATGTTTTTTATGTGAGATTCATTGATATATTCATACTGTTTAACTATTACTTCATTGAATTTTAGTATGCAGATGATAAGTGAAATTTGCCTCCAGCGATTAGTGTCAAGGCTTTTTAAATTGGTCACTTGAACTTCAAGTAGAAAATTCCTAAGTATCTCTATATAGTGCAGTTCTTGTAAGACTAATGAGTTTTAGTGTGATTGTAGTAGCATGTGAAGGATCATATGCCTATGCCTATTCCACATGTCATGTAATTGTGCAGGTATGTGTGTTTGAAACCTGCTTGTTTGTAGAAGAAGAAAATGTCGCCTACGCAATTCTCACTACATAAGAGCCACCTAATGCAAATTGATGTTTGTGGCTTTTAGCTCTAATCCAGTGAATTTCGCCAGATGGCATTCATTCCCTGGCTAAAATGCACGTTTTATTAACCCATTATTTACTTTTGATTGTGTTGAGTTAATTTATTTCCAAGTAGTTAATGAGGTATAGTCTGAGGGTCGGAGGCTAACTCCTAAAACTCTTGGCTAGGATATGGAGTACTACAATAAACTAGAATATCCTCCTGATGTGGAAAAGAATATGTTGGATCTTGCTTTTGGGCTAACTGAGAAGTATGTCCCTCTTCCGTGAAACTGGCTTGCAGATTCTCTTGTTGTCCAAGCTAGTTTAAATTCTATCAATACTTTGTTGCTGGTGTTGTCTACATTGCCAAACTTGATGGAATTCGCCTAGTACTGCCCTCTGCCACATGACACTTTGCTGTCTATGGATATAAACACTAGATTTTTTTCTGTTTAGAAGATGCAAGAGATTGCTAAGGTCTTGGATGGAACTCTCACAATTTTGCAGCATGCCTCATCTTAGTAAATTATAGGTCCTGGCTACCAAAGTAGTTGGTTCATATTGACCATGCATTACTATTTTGTTGATGAATTATATATTTATCTGCAAGTTCAGTGCCTTGTGTTTTTGTGCACTTCATCAATATAAATTAGCATTGCTATTGTGGCTGCTACTAAACCCTAATTCTTAGTATTACTCTTTTCTTGATTTTGTTGGTGATGTTTGTTTATGAGAAGTATCTATAGCTTAGTTATATTTTAGGACTTGCTAGTTATAATTTAATTATGTGATTATGAATACAAAACTTTCTTTATTATATATAATTCAACTATTACTACAAGGGGGGAAGACACCTTGGTTCTCTTTATAAAGAAGACCAAGGCTACAGGCTTTTGGTGCAAAGCATAAAAAGTTGACACCTCAAAATTTACGCTTAAGGCCTACATAAACTAAATACTAGGTGTGATAATTCAAGAAAAATTGACCACAAAAGAGAGACACACCAGACAAATGATGAGACACAACGCTTAAAAATGTTGTAGGAATAAAGAATTTCCTACAATTTGTTTTACTATACTTTTTAATTAATGATATGTACATTAGTTATCCAAATTTTAAAAAAAAATTATAAATCGAATCCAACATAGAATTACACAAATTGATTAATATAGGCATAGTTAGGATATTTCTTTTACAAAAGAGGTCCTTAACAACCACTTGACAAATGACAACCATTTCATGTGAGCCTTGAATCATATAATAATTTTTGTAAAGTCTCTCACCCGAACTCACCCACAAATACATAAATCCCATCATACCTCTAGGTTTTCAAATGATCAAAACATTTCCTATGGTTTAAAATCATGAGACACAACACTTAAAAATTAATTTATTGAGTATTAGTTATTAGTTATTTTTTTGCTAAATATTTGGTTTTTAAAAATATTTTGTTAAAAAGTGTTTATCATAACTTATTTAGTTATGTAACCTCTTTTTGAAACTTGACTTTCTCAAAATCAAGTTCAAAGTAGAACTCAATTTCGTCAAAGTTGAGTCCTATACAATTCGATGATATCATTGATATGTGGCAAACGTGAAACTCAATTTCTCAGAACTTAAGTTCTACGTTCCACTGAATTGCATAGAACTAAAATTTGGTAAAATCTAGTTCCACATTCCATTGAATTACTAAGTTGCAATAGCAAATTTGTAACAAAATAATTTTGAAAAATCGAATATTTAGCAAAATTGCTGTAAATTGTATATTATTAATGTTACCTCATGTTTCTAAGTATACTATGCATTATACAAACTAAGTTTTCCTTTCAAATTATAATGATATAATGATTGTAGTAAATTAAACCACATTCTCAAAAAAAAAAAAAAAAATTAAACCAAGATTAAATTATATTTCACATTTAATAGCTTTCTTGTGTGCTATTAAATATCAAGCAAATACATGAAAAGTTGTTATTGACAAAATATAAAATAGAACATAAAAGGTGAGATTGAGGATTTGTATCATCCCTTATTCACTTCACTCCAAGTTCCATCCAATAACACATGTTCCGGGTGTTTTAAGTGCAATGATATGTTTAGAGTGGATTGCATTGCTCTAGAGTATTAATGCACTTTGATTTCCCTTCATGAATACTGCCATGATATGTTTAAAGTGCATTGCATTGTTCCAAAGTACACATGCCCTTTGATTTTTCTATGTAAGTAAAGCCACGATAATTGATACGTTAAAGTGCATTGCGTGCGTGGTTGCTAAGTACACGTACATGCCCTTTGATTTTTCTATGTAAATAAAGCCATGATAATTGACACGTTAAAGTGCATTGCATGGTTGCTAAGTACTCGTGTCCTTTGATTTCCCTCTGATTTCTCTCTATAAATAAATGTTTTGTACTGTTATGTTTCACTCACATTAGCCTGATATATTGATCTCAAAGGACTTCCAGAATCCTAACTATTCAGTCATGGGCGATTTTCCTCCCACCCGCAATGAATCATGTGTGTTCTCTATCCCTCTCCTAAGGGATTTTCACTCTATATGTTCGGAATATATATATCATAAGAGTTGGAATTTTATGTTCCTTGCAATAATCGTTTTCTCATCTAAAAAAATTTTTTTTTTTCTCAAAATTTAAAATAAAAAGAAAGTATTTAGCTAAACATAATATGACATATGATAGATGATATATGATGAAAAGAAAATGTGCTGTATTTACATGATCTATGACTTTATTGATTATTCTTTAGAACTTCTTGGTTGAATTCTTTCCTGAACGCTATTCCATACCCAACATTTTTATAGATTGCCCCTTAATTATTCATATTATTCTATTGTATTGCAGTAATCACAAGATCCAAAAGACATTTTACGCCAGATAATTTCCTACTTAAAATAGAATCATTCTCTTTACTGTCCAAGTCTGGGCTAGAGTACAAGTCCGATATTTTTGAAGCTGGCGGGCATAAATGGTGGGGGCTCTAATTCTCTACCCTATGAATTGTTTAGTCAAGTGATTATATAACTTGTCTTCTTTTTGCAGGAGGTTGTCTCTCTATCCGAAAGGAATTGAGAAGAGTGGGAATGGTCACATCTCCCTTTACTTGGCAATCTCTGAGACGGGAAAACTTCCTCTTGGTTGGGAGGTTAATGCCAGCTTTAAATTGTTTGTATTTGATCGGATACGGGACGTGTACTTGACCGTTCAAGGTTTGCTCTCTCATAATTGATGCATGAATGTATAATTCTAATTGGAATTAAAATCTTCAATTCCATTTTTGTGTGTCACTTTATGTTTCATCAATTGTGATATGTCATGTGTCTGATTGTATTTTATCTTATTAAGAAGATGACGTCACTTTTTGTTATATGAAATGCATATAATTCATTTAATCCAACCAATTAAGAAATCATATGCATTACACATGATGAAATGCATACTATCTTTTTATTAGTGGTTAAAGTACAAAGCTCCATATATATTTGGATTCAAACTTTTTCCTTATTTATTTACTAACTTTTTGATGTATTTTTTTTTTATAGATTTAGGTGGTGGTGCTATTAAAAGATTCAATGACACAAATAATGAATGGGGATTTGCCAAATTTCTTCCCCTTAATACCTTCAATGATGCTACTCAAGGCTACCTTGTCAATAACTGTTGCATATTTGGTGCAGAGGTTTTTGTTCATGAACGTAGTGTCAAAAGGCAGTGTCTTTACTTTATTGAAGAACCCTATAACGGCACTTTCACTTGGAAGATTGCAAGATTTTCGACACTAAATGAAGAATATTATTATTCTCAAGAATTCGCTGTTGAAGATTCAAAATGGTAATATGCATTACTAGAAGTTGCACTAACATTGTTATGAAAATGAAAATCTTGCTTTTCTGAACTTAGCAGCTGTTATTTGCAACTGATCTTTTTACTGAATCCAGGAGGTTAAAGGTCTATCCCAAAGGAGATTCTTGGGTAAAAAAGAAAGCGATATCAGTCTACTTTTGTTCATGTAATTGTCATCTGTCAGAGCAAAATGTTTTTGCAGAATTCAAGCTCCGCATAAGGGATCAAATCAAAGGAATGCACAAAGAAACAATAAGTAAATCAAAAAATTTTATCATTTTCTTGTCAATGTTGAGAGTGGAGGGTGCGTGTTTTCAACATGCTTAAAATCGTACCATAACTATATGGTCAAACTCAAGGGTTTCTTCACTATGGATGTATTATCTAGTATCTTTCATTTGTTTTGTTCCAGTTCTGAATGGTAAATTTGTTTAATTTCTTTTTCTTTGCAGCTGAAGATTGGTTTTCTTCCTCAGAAAGCTGGTGTCATTCAGAATTTTTGCTTCTAAAGGATCTCAATAATGCATCAAAGGGGTTTCTTGTGAATGATACTGTAATTGTAGAAGCAGAAATTATAAAAATGTCTAAACTTAAGTAGTCAAGTAACAGCACATACTTATCAGTGAACTACATTTGGTGATATTGTGGGACCATTGTTAATGCAATTTTAGAGATGTTTATCTATATGAGAATAGTTTAAATTCGTCCTGGTTATATACTAATTAATTGAAATGCCAAGTTACTACAAATTTTATTACATAATGTTTATAAACTGATGTGATAATGGATATAATTTTTTTTATTATAAAACAATGAATATTGTAGGGTCACAAATTGTAGCCCACACCTAGATGAAAGCAGGAGATGGACCCAATAAGCCCAATACAATAAATTTGTAAGAGAGTGGGTCAAAGAATTGGGCTAATAGCGATCTTTACAACAGTTACTGAAGATTAAGTGCTTGGCCGAGGAGGCTAAAACACACACAAGTTAAGATCTCGCGTCCGAGGAGTAAGTTTTGGATTAATTGATGGATTCGAGTTAGGTCCGAGGGGTATGCACTTAGATAGAATGCTTTTCTTTGGGTTATATTTTTCCCAGATGCTACAATAGTTCTTTCTTGAGGTTTCTGCTATTTTTCTTTTTTTTCTTTTCCTTCTGGAGGTCTCACTCCATTATATAGTCCTTCATTGTTCGATCCCATCGTCCACTTGTCTGCCATCTAGCCTGGTACTTGAGTTTCCCACTTCTTCTCCCACAGCTTTTTGGTTTCCTGGGGGTAAAGATGATTTTAAACACTGTTCAGAGGTCTTCTCCACATAAATGCGGCCAGGAAAGCTGCTGTAATGCATTTAATGCGGTGGCAACAGCTTTTGCTCAAGATATTTCTGCATCCTTATCCTTTCCACGTGCATTGACAATCTGTCTTCTCCTCTAGAATTTCCTGGAAGCTGGACTAAGGGGAAACCGAGGCCTCTTTCACCGACATACGCCAGACCCGAGGAGGGTATCCCTCTCGGATCAATATTCCTAGACACTCACGCATTCTCCTATTAGTTGCAGGGGTTCCCTATAATTTCTTCTCCTCAGACTTATTGTTGATGAAAAGTCGTATCTGAGCCCACCTCATGGGCCCAGGTCCTACTCCCCCACAATAGCCCCTCAAAATTCTAATTTTTCTTCTTAATCCGAGAAGGAAAGTTAGGATTTTGATGTACATTCGTAATTACAATGCAATCCTTAACAGTATCTAAATTTATGCGCGTGTAAGGGCTATTTCTGCCATTTCGCGAGGACTCCTGACGCTTGGGAACTCGCACAATCATCATTAAACGCTTAGAATTGCGTTTCAACCCAGGCATCCTACGGTGAAATACGAATCCTACGGTCCAGATCTCCACTGCAATATTTGGGCGGGATTGTGGTTTTTCCTTTTTCCATCCCTACTATAAAAACCTCCTGGCGTTACTTTTTGTTTCTTATCAGAGCTTGCAACTTCAGTGTTCATATCCAGGCATCCGTCATTTTTCACAAGAAAGAGAGAGAGTTTGACGATCTTTCAGCGACCAGAGGAACAAACCGTGTTCATTCTCACGTAAGTTTCGCCCTCCGACTTCCGTTGTATCCTCGGCTAACCTCCTCGGCTAACCACTCCACCTTATAGAGACTAACAATGGGTAGATTCGAGCGCTTAGTAAACACTCCGGCCATGATAGAGTTGTTCAAAGAAAAATACCACATTCCCCCGGAGGTAGTGGTACGTCACTGCACCACAGAGGGAGTGGAGTTTGACCGCAAAATAGGAGAGGTGGTCATCCCTATGATTGCCTTCATAGAAGGGGGGATGACCGTCCCCATGGGTAGGATTACAAGGGACTATCTTCGCGCCCATAGGCTCTGCCCCCATCAGTGTGCCCCCAACTTCTTTAGAGTCCTAGGGTCAATCGACACTTTGGACCGTCATCTGGGGCTAGGATTGACGTGGCACGACGTCGCCCACCTATATGAAGGACATATAGAGACTCGGGCAGGCTTTTACCTTAAGTCCCGTAGCAATGTGGTCAAACTAATATCCTGCCTCCCCAAATCTAATAAGGGGATGAAAGACGACTACTTAATCCTGTCGGGGCATTGGAGCGACGGCTTAGCCTGCCCAACCAAGGCTGGGACACCAGGTGGAGCAAACTAGACTTAGGATCTCTAACTTTAACGTTGAGGAGTATTCTGATTCCTTTATGCTTATTTGCTTAGTAGTTTTATGTTAGTGTTACTATTATTATATTTTTTTTTATAGCCGAGGCCTAACAATGTGATTTACTTGTTTGACAGATAAATTCTTTACCAACCCGAAGCTTAGCCTGATCAACGTTCCAGCGCTGAATTACCTGCTGAGATCAGAGATTTTTGTGAACGACGACGGGCAACTACGAGCAGTTCACCTCATTTTGGATTTCGAGCCCATCTCGAGATCGTATTTAGACGTCGGCAACTCCATCCGAGCGGGAGACCACCGTTTGGCACGTATAGACGCGTCTCGGCCAAACTTCCTCGCCGACTACGATCTTCCCCCAGTTGACCATCCCATTCCACAGGGAATTCCCCTTGCCGCCGAACCTCTGCGCGAAGTACTGCTTGGGGAGGCTATTCTCCGCGAAGGCACAGCCTCTTCTTCCTCTCTCGAACTAGAGATTGATAAGTTCAAGTTTGAAGAAGAAACAGTCTTCATTTCAGAGGCCGAGGAGGGAGCGGACGAGCAGTCGTGCGTGCAAACTCCAGCTCAAGCGGTAACATACATTGCCGATACAACTGACGAGGAGGAAGACATGGCTCCCCGGACTGGCCCTTCTTTGAAAGAGTTGATGAAGGGCAGGAACAAGGGTCCATCTTCTTAAGATAAGGGCAAGTCCAAACAAATTGCACACCCTCCCCCTCCTCCGCCCCAGGTGCCTGCAGACCTTGGGCTCAAACCAAACCCTGATCTGAGGAGGAAGAGGCCTGTGGAGCCCATCGAGGAGGGGGAGCTAGGCCCGTCAAAGGGCAATAAGCAGGCCAGACCTACTCATGAACGTCCGAGTAGGAGGGCTCATTCTGTGGAGAGCCGAGAGGAGCGCCCACTAGCCCAGGTTCGCCAGTCAACACGGACTTGGTCGCCGACGCTGGAGGTTGATGGTGGCCCCGTCTCAGTGGATGCCTCACTTAGGCACTTCCGTGGTGGCCATGCAGGCCGACTGGCTGATGCTCTGCTGCAGCCCCTTCTCCTACCTACTGATCTGGCGGCTTACAGGAGCTTCGATTATCCTGATTTACTCCTTTCCATGAAAAGGGATTTGGCGATGGTGAGTATAATTTTGTTTCTTTTTATTTGCCTATCATTTTTTTTTTAAATCTAAGCCATTCTTTAATTTTCCATAACAGGTCGCGCAACAAGTGTATGTGGCTGAGGAATGGGCAAAGCGCTTTCGTGATGAGACAAAAGCCGCCCATGAGGCCCGAGAGACTGTGGAGGACCATCTGAGTGTGCTAAGAACACAACAAAAGCAGATGGCCGAGGAGGTGAAGAAGGCTAATCAGGAGAGGGCCAGCGCTGAGGCTGGATTAAAAACAACTGAGAAGCAGGCAGAGACTCTTCGCAGTGAACTACACCTCTGCGAAATCAACTTAGAAACGGAGAGGCAGATGGTGAAAAACCTGCGCGAAGAGCTCCGTAAGGCTAAGGAAGCTGCCCAGCTACAGAAGGAGGCAGCCGAGGCCGAAAAGCAAGCTTCTTATGCTCTGGGGGTTGAAGAGACACAGAGCAGGTTGACTGAAGAGTTTGCCTCCGTCGCCAGGGACTACTGCGACATCACTTGGGAGAAAGCCCTTGACGCCGCTGGGGTCCCTGCCGACTCCATCCTCAGGAGGCCTGAGAGCGTGTACTATGAATCTGATATTCATCCGCTCCCAGATTCTGATCCTCCTCCTCCAGAGCAGCCAGCCCCAGTATCAGAAGCTCCTGCAACAAGCCAAGCTGAGCCCTCCCAAAGTAATGCTCCAGATGCTGCCCCTCCGCAGTCTGAACAAGTAGCCGAGCACCAGGACCCCAACACGAAGACTTAGGCTGTTTTGTTTTAGTGTTGTTTTCTTCTTGTTGTTTTTTCTTTATGCTTATTATTTTAAAGATTTGTATTACGTTTTAATCATTAATGAAGATATATATTTCCTTTGTTTTACGTGTTATGACAAGTAATAGTGAATCCTTCTGTTGCCATTTCATTTCATTTCATTTTTTTGCGTTGTATGGATGACCAATTTGATTAAGGGGTTTTGGAAGTTGGATTATCATACTGGCGAAATAAATATAATTAAACAAGAAATTTGAGTCATGCATTCACATCTATATTTAAATGCTTAAAAAGGAAAATAGAACAAGTGTTGACTATCCCAGATCATCTGGTCCGAGGATTCATGCATGACTAGACTCAAGTTCAAACACTTTATAAAATCGTGAGGGTGTTAACTAACCCAGATCATCTGGTCCGAGGACTCATGCATGACTGGATTTAAGTTTAAACACTTCAAAGAACGGTGAGGGTGTTAACTAACCCAGATCATCTGGTCCGAGGACTCATGCATGACTGGATTTAAGTTTAAACACTTCACAGAACGGTGAGGGTGTTAACTAACCCAGATCATCTGGTCTGAGGACTCATGCATGACTGGATTTAAGTTTAAACACTTCATAGAACGGTGAGGGTGTTAACTAACCCAGATCATCTGGTCCGAGGACTCATGCATGACTGGATTTAAGTTTAAACACTTCAAAGAACGGTGAGGGTGTTAACTAACCCAGATCATCTGGTCCGAGGACTCATGCATGACTGGATTTAAGTTTAAACACTTCATAGAACGGTGAGGGATACGAAAAGAGGCATACATATTTAACATAAAGAACGAATATTGATTAAATACAGTTTTATTAATAATAATACCTTTTCAAATTATTGACGTTCCAAGGGCGGGGTACTACAAGTCCGTCCAAGTCTTCCAAGAAATATGCTCCAATGCCAGCGTTGGAGGTGATGCGATATGGTCCTTCCCAATTCGGCCCTAGTTTTCCCCATGCAGAGTTCTTTGTCGAGCCCACGACTTTGCGCAGCACCAGGTCACCTGGGACCAAAGGCCTTGTCTTTGCATGGGCATCATAACCTCGCTTCAGCTTTTGTTGGTAATGAGCCAATTGAACCATTGCGTTTTCCCTTTTTTCATCAATCAAGTCCAGACCTCTTGCCAAGTTTTCATCGTTGTCTTTTGGATTGAATGAGCTCGTTCTCGTCGTTGGGAACCCAGATTCCAAGGGTATGACTGCTTCAGCTCCATAAGTCATTGAAAAAGGGGTCTCTCCAGTGGACCTACGAGGTGTGGTCCTGTACGTCCAGAGCACATGTGGGAGTTCTTCTACCCATCTGCCTTTCGCATCATCCAGTCTTTTCTTCAATCCATTTAATATGACCTTATTCACAGCTTCAGCCTGTCCATTCCCTTGAGGGTATGCCGGAGTAGAATATCTGTTAGTGATCCCCAATTCTCCACAGTAATTTCTGAACATCTTACTGTCAAACTGGAGTCCATTATCCGTAATGAGTACACGAGGGACACCGAATCGAGTAACAATGTTTTTCCAAACGAATCTTTTCGCATCCGCATCTCGGATATTGGCTAGAGGCTCTGCTTCAACCCACTTTGTGAAATAGTCTGTGCCGACTATGAGATATTTTTTGTTTCCTGCAGCTTTAGGAAATGGTCCGACGATGTCCAAGCCCCATTGAGCGAATGGCCATGGGCTGGATATTGGATTGAGGACTCCTCCCAATTGGTGTATATTCGGTGAATACCGTTGGCATTGATCACACTTTTTGACATATTCCAAAGCTTCTCTCTGCATATTTGGCCACCAATAACTCTGAGTAATGGCCCTATGCGCTAAGGACCTGCCTCCAGTGTGGCTTCCACAGATTCCCTCATGCATCTCTTCTAAGAGCAAATCCGTTTGATCGGGATGGACGCATAGCAGATAAGGCCCAGAGAAGGAACGCCTATATAGCTTGTCATCCTGCGACAGCCAATAGTTAGGAGCCTTCTTTCTTATTTTGTCGGCTTCAACTTTCTCCTCGGGTAGAATATCATCCTTTAAGAATTGCATGAAAGGATCCATCCAGCTTGGCCCCATTCTGACTTGATTGATCTGAACTACGTTTGCTATTGTCGAGGGTCGATGCAGGTCTTCAACGAGGATTGTGCGAGGCAAGTTTTGCGCCGAGGAAGTTGCGAGGGTGGCCAAAGAGTCCGCATGCGTGTTGCCACTTCTTGGGACATGCAGCAAGCTAAAGGATTCGAATTCCATCTGCATGATTTTCACTCGGCTAAGATAATCTCGCATTCTCTCGTCTTTGGCTTCAAATTCGCCTTTGACCTGTCCAACAATTAGCCTTGAATCCGAGAAGAGTTCAATGGACTTTCCTCCCATCCTTAGGACCATAGCCATACCTTCTAGTAGTGCTTCGTACTCTGCTTCGTTATTCGTGGCAGGAAAGCTTAACCTCAGTGACTTTTCAATGGTGATCATTTCTGAAGATGTCAGTACTAACCCAACTCCCGCTCCTTTTTGGTTTGATGCTCCGTCGACATGTACTTCCCAAGTCAGAGGGGTACGCTTGGAGATACTACAGGCTAGTTTTACATCCCCTTCTTCTGATGCTAATAGACTATCCACTTCTGGTTCGGTGAACTCTGCCACCAGGTCGGCCAGCACCTGGCCCTTCACTGAGGTGCGAGGCATGTACTTGATGTCGAAAGCTCCCAGAATTGTGCCCCACTTGGCTATCCTTCCCGTGTAATCTGCACTTTTAAGGACGGCCTTTAATGGGAGTTGTGTAAGAACAATCACCGTGTGCGCTTGGAAATAGTGAGGCAGCTTGCGTGTGCTAAGCACCACCGCTAAGATAGCCTTTTCCAGTGGAAGGTATCGCACCTCTGCCTCATGCAGTGATTTGC
Source organism: Quercus wislizeni (assembly GCA_023055345.1). Lineage (NCBI taxonomy): Eukaryota > Viridiplantae > Streptophyta > Magnoliopsida > Fagales > Fagaceae > Quercus > Quercus wislizeni. The sequence continues at coordinate 62,131,751 of JALGQJ010000002.1, read as the reverse complement.
TCACGTAGTACACTGGCCGTTGTACGCCGTTATCAACCCTTATCAACACTAAACTTACTGCATAAGAGGCCACTGCAATGTAAGCAAAAAGAACCTCATCTGGCTCGGGACTCGACATGACCGGCGGCCGAGCTAGATAGTCTTTAAGTTGTTGAAAGGCTGCGTCACATTCCGTCGACCATTCAAAGCTTTTCCATTTATTGATCAACAGGAAAAAAGGTCGGCACCTGTCCGCTGATTGAGATATGAATCTATTCAGAGCAGCGGTCATTCCGGTTAGTTTTTGCACCTCTTTTGGATTCCGAGGAGTTCGCATACTGGTGATGGCCTTAATTTGGTCGGGATTGACTTCAATTCCCCTATGAGTGACCATATAACCCAAGAATTTGCCTGAGCCAACACCAAACGAACATTTGGAGGCATTCAAGCGTAGTTTATGGCTTCTGAGAATTTCGAAGACGACTCGAAGATCCTCTAGGTGTTCAGATGCTCTTTTGCTTTTTACCACCATGTCATCTATGTAAATCTCCATATTTCTTCCCAATAATGGTTCAAACATCCTCGTCATCATCCTCTGATAAGTGGAGCCTGCGTTCTTCAAACCAAAAGGCATCACCTTGTAGTGGTAGTTTCCTACTGGCGTGACAAAAGCAGTTTTTTCCTGATCGTCCAATGCTAAAGGTATCTGATGATAACCCTGGAAAGCGTCCAAGAAACTCATCCGAGGATGGCCGACTGTGGCGTCTACCAGCTGATCAATTTTGGGCATGGGGAATGGATCTTTTGGGCAAGCTTTATTTAGATTTGTGAAATCAACACATACTCGCCACTTCCCAGTCTTTTTCTTGACCACCACCGTGTTCGCCAACCACTCGGGGTAGAAGATCTCTTTGATAGCCCCTGCCTTCTTTAGCTTCGTCACTTCCTGACGGACTGCTTCTGCATGCTCTTTAGATGGCCGACGAGGGAGCTGCTTCTTGGGGGTCATTGCTGGATTAACATTCAAATGGTGACAAATGAAGTCTGGGTCTACCCCTGGAGCCTCATAAGCACTCCATGCAAAGACGTCTATGTTTTGTTTGAGGAACTCTACCAATTCCTCCTTTTCCAACTGGGGTAGTTGAGATCCGACTTGAAAGAATTTCTCAGGGTCATCTCCTATTGTGACTTTTGCAAGATCTTCACATTTCGCTTCCTCGGATAACCCATCTTGGGGCAGCATTGAGGATTTTAATTGCTATAATTCTTCTTTTTGAGCCTCAGATTCTGCTTCAGGCTTATGTCGGATAGCTGCTATCATGCATTGCCTCGCCATGGTCTGATCACCCAGTATCTCTTCTATCTTACCTCCAGAGGGGTATTTAATCTTCTGATGCAGGGTGGAAGAGACTGCTCCCAAAGTATGAAGCCAAGGCCTCGCAACAATTGCTGTATAAGGGGAGTAGGCATCCACCACTATAAAATCGACCTCTACTATCTCCGCTCCGGTTTGTACTGGCAGTCTGACTTGCCCTTTCGGAATAATAATCTTCCCTTCAAAGCTTACTAAGGGGGAGTTATAAGGTGTCAGGTCTTCAGCCCTTAGGTTCAGCCCCTTGAAGAGGTCAGGGTACATGATCTCGGCTGCACTGCCTTGATCCACCATTACCCTCTTTACATCGTAGCCTCCAATTCGGAGGGTAATTACTAAAGCATCGTCATGTGGTTGAACAGCTCCGATCTTGTCTTCGTCCGAGAATCCCATGACCAGGGACCGGCTCGATTTGGCTCTCTTCGGCTCGTGAGAGTCATCCTCAGGGTACTGACGAGCCACCGACATTACTCTGGAGGGGCATGACCCTGTTCTGCCAGGTGCCGCAAAGATGACATTAATAGTTCCAATTGGAGGTCTCGGAGGATTCTCCCTTTCTGATCGAGTATCCGCATGGCTACCCAGATTATTGGAATGATGCAACAGCTGTTTCAATCTGCCCTCCCGGACAAGCTGGTCCAGGTGATCCCATAAGCTTCTACAATCCTCAGTGGTATGACCGTGGTCTCTATGATATTGACAATAGAGGTTCCGGTTTCTCTTTTCTGGGTTTCCCATCATCTTATTGGGCCACTTGAAGAAGGGTTCGTTTTTTATCTTTTCCAGGACTTGGTGCACAGGCTCTCGGAATACAGCTCCTACTATTTGGCTGTTACTGGATATCTGCTGCTCGGCATAATCCCTTTTCGGCCGGTTATTATTGTACCTGTCCGGCCTAAACTCTCTTCTTTCTTGAGGGACAAGCTTATCTTTCCCTTTTCCTTGTTGCTGCTGTTGTTGATCATCTTCTATCCTTTTATATTTATCCACCCTATCCATTAATTGTTGCAAGCTGGTGACCGGTTTCCCTGTCAGGGACTTCCTCAGACCATGATCGGAGGGAAGACCGACCTTGAAGGTTCTGACAGCGACCTCATCAAAATCTTCGTCAATCTTGTTAAACATCTCCCAATACCTCTCGGCATATGACCTCACAGACTCCCCTTCCCTCATTGTCATGGACAGCAGGGAATCAAGGGGTTGAGGAACTCTGCTGCATGTAACAAACCAGGAGCAGAATGATTGAGTGAGCTTCTTAAAGGAGCCGATGGAGTCAGTCTTCAACCCATCGAACCATCTTATCGGCATCGGTCCTAGGCTAGAGGGAAATACTCTACACAATAAAGCCTCGTCTTGAGAGTAAACTGCCGTCTTTTGTCTGAATTGGCTCACGTGTTCTACAGGATCGGTACGTCCGTTGTACATAGAGAACGTAGGCTGATGAAAACGTCTGGGAAGCTTTGCCTTTTCTATTCCCCTAGTAAAGGGGGACTTAGAAATTTGGGTCAGAACCTTCTTCATGTCTTTGGTCCCCACTCCCCTTCTAGACGAACTTTTTCTCCTTCTCTTGTGAGAATGCTCTTCTTCATAGGAATAGGATTCACTGGGGGGAGTTTCTGAAGAATCCCTGTAACTGTCCTCCCCTTCACCGTTGGAGGAGACATCAGAACTTGCAGGGGTGTGATTTTGTTGTGCTCGACGAAGCTTCTTTTTCAAACCTTCTATTTCACGCTGCAAGTCCTTTTCATCAGCGTACCCTTGCACCAGATGGCTCTTTCGTCGATAGCCGCTCTTCCCAGCATGGATCGTTCGCGAACTACCCTCACGCTGGTTATCTACGTGGTTCTCCCGTTCAAGATTGTGGAGTTCATCTTGCTGACTGACGTTTACTGACTCTGCATAAGGCGGACTGGCCTGTTGCGGTCTTGAATCTGTCATAACTGCCATAACTTTCTACTAGCGCTAATTCTTTCCCACAGACGGCGCCAATTGTAGGGTCACAAATTGTAGCCCACACCTAGATGAAAGCAGGAGATGGGCCCAATAAGCCCAATACAATAAATTTGTAAGAGAGTGGGTCAAAGAATTGGGCTAATAGCGATCTTTACAACAGTTACTGAAGATTAAGTGCTTGGCCGAGGAGGCTAAAACACACACAAGTTAAGATCTCGCGTCCGAGGAGTAAGTTTTGGATTAATTGATGGATTCGAGTTAGGTCCGAGGGGTATGCACTTAGATAGAATGCTTTTCTTTGGGTTATATTTTTCCCAGATGCTACAGTAGTTCTTTCTTGAGGTTTCTGCTATTTTTCTTTTTTTTCTTTTCCTTCTGGAGGTCTCACTCCATTATATAGTCCTTCATTGTTCGATCCCATCGTCCACTTGTCTGCCATCTAGCCTGGTACTTGAGTTTCCCACTTCTTCTCCCACAGCTTTTTGGTTTCCTGGGGGTAAAGATGATTTTAAACACTGTTCAGGGGTCTTCTCCACATAAATGCGGCCAGGAAAGCTGCTGTAATGCATTTAATGCGGTGGCAGCAGCTTTTGCTCAAGATATTTCTGCATCCTTATCCCTTCCACGTGCATTGACAATCTGTCTTCTCCTCTAGAATTTCTTGGAAGCTGGACTAAGGGGAAGCCGAGGCCTCTTTCACCGACATACGCCAGACCCGAGGAGGGTATCCCTCTCGGATCAATATTCCTGGACACTCACGCATTCTCCTATTAGTTGCAGGGGTTCCCTATAATTTCTTCTCCTCGGACTTATTGTTGATGAAAAGTCGTATCTGAGCCCACCTCATGGGCCCAGGTCCTACTCCCCCACAGATATGATTGATATACTTTAACCACCTCATAAATAAATATTTAAATTTTCATTTTGTAATTTGTGACACATTAGTTTATAAGCTCAATTTATTAATTATTTTTTCAAGGATCTTAATGATACCCTATATATTATACACGGATTATTTATCATAATTATCATAATAATTAGTGAGTCACATGAATCACTAAATTAGTTGACGTAATACATACATATATTGAGCCACTGGGCACAAAGATAGCTAGTATATAGTGGGTAAGTTATGTTATATTAAAATACAAAATTATGATAAATAAATAAACTAATTAAAATAAATACTAATCTTTATTTAAAACTTGAATTTTTTATAATAAAATTTTAATTGGAATATAATTTATTTTTCTTGAAGGTTAGATAATAAAATTTTACTTAAATTAAATCATCTTAACAATTAATAAGTTAAATAGAGTCTTAGTTGGAGAATGTTTAATTTAGGTGATAGAGTTTTTAACTAACTTAAACTAACTAATTTAATAATTGACAAGAATGTGATCATAGAGATAAAGATAACCACTTAGAACAACAATTACTTTAAGAACTCAACATTTTATTAGATACTAATTAATAACTAGAATTTAACCTTGGATAGAATTATTTTTTATAAGGAATTCACATCACTTAGTATATTCAAATGAATAGCCTTTAATTTTTCAAAATTTTCTAAAATGTTATACATATTCACATGCATAATTACATGTGTTATATTTAAATTTGTTGTCCTCTCAACTCATCTTGGTTTCACCGCTGATATGATGAGATTGCATATAATTAATGTAAATACATCCCTTTCAGTTAATGTAAATGTATTATCATTTTTTGTGTTTCCAATGAAAATATCCAAAATTCAAATCCTTCTTCCATATTGTAATTATTAGATTATCATGACATTTTGGAGCAGGTTGTGCACCCTTTTTCTTAATGATGTTCTTGGGTTGTGCAAGTGTAAAAGGGAAAATATATTTTTAATGTAGTGCACATGTAATTGGGAGGGATGTGAGGAATTTTTGCATGTAATTAATGTAAATGCATTGTCTTTTTTTTTTTTTTCTTTTTTCTTTTTTTTTCTTTTTTTTTGAGAAAGAAATGCAGTGTCAATTAAGATGAGTAAATTTTTATTAAAAAAATAAAATCTATTTATTATTAAAACATGATATATAGAGACATAATAAATTCGAGGTGGATGAATTATGACTTGGCGTATGGAATTGGTAGTCCACATGGCTTGAATTTTTTTTTTAATTTAAATTGCCATATGTAAAATATTTGAAGTTTCAAATATGATAAATATATTAGACTAGAATAAAATTTCTCTTCTCTTCTTTTTGCTTTTTGAAGAAAGCCATTGAAAAAGATTTATATAATTATCCCTAAGATTTATACTTTAAATTTGACGAAAATTTATACAAAGATTACCCCAAAGAAAGAAAGCCATTGACAAAGATTTCAACAATTATCTCTTCTTTTCGCTTAGTGGAGCCAACCCCTCAAAATCAAGGTAGTCAATATTATATACTAAAGTTGTTTCGTTTTGTCCAGTAGAATAAAATATTTTAGCAATATATATATATATATATATATATAATCCAATTACTCTGTAAGCCCAAATATTGTCCAAAATACATAGCTAAATAACATGTGTTTTATAAATATTTTTATGTAATTTATAGTTTTAAATAACACGTCATTGAATGTCATATCTCTTATCCAACAATTAAAAAAAATACTTTACTAATTGAATTAATTGAAACTCAAATCTACAGTTAAATCCATGTAACAAAACCTTAACCGTAAATTAGCCTTTTTATGGGCTCACTCTTTTTAAGAGTTCAATTCCATTTAATGGTGAGAAAGAGAGAACCAGGCATGTGACCTGAAGAAGAAATGAAAAAAAAAAAAAAAGAGAGAATTGATGTGACAAGACTTTAAACGGGTCCTATTATATTTATGTATTTATCAAAATGTCATGTAACTCATAACTTGAAAATGTGAAAACACACCAAATTTGTTTTCAATTCTCATCACCCTAATTCATTTTTTTGAGTTTCCAGTGATGAGAACAAGACTCAAAGTTCTTGCCAAACAACAATTCTCTTGTGGGTCTCACGTGTTTTGAATTATGGGTGATGAAAATTTTTCACCCAATTCAAACACGCTCATAATCTCCCTCTTAAGATGTGCAAGAAACCAACCAAGCTTTACTGAAATAATGATTGATTAATCTTTGAGTGCATCCTTTCTCAAATGGGGATGTAGCTCAAACGGTAGAGCGCTCGCTTTGCATGCGAGAGGCACGGGGTTCGATACCCCGCATCTCCATTTTTTTTTTCCACTATATCCACCAAACACGACGTGTCGTTTTTTTAATTCGAAACCTATATATAGTCAGCCTAAAGCCAAAATCCAACTAAGAACAAACGCAGAGATTCAATACCCATTTCACAAGGTGTTCCCTCTTCTCTGGTTTCTTTTACTTTTCTTCTCTCTTTTTGTTTTGTGTTTTCCATATTTATATGTTTCAATCTGAATTGGGTCTTTAAAGTTTTTGTATTTGATGGACACCAAGTGTTCACGTTAATGTTGCTGAAAAAAATGTATCTCACTTTGTTTAAATTAACTCACTTTATATGTTTGTAAAATCAACCAACTGAGAAAATGGAGATTCTGGGTACCTAAAGTATGTTACTTTCTGCATAAAGATTTTATTTTTGTTCCTCTACAGAGTAAAGACCACCTTTGTCTGTATATATCTAAGTATTTCCCACTTTCATTAAAGGATACCAAGTGTTCACGTTAATGTTGCTGAAGGAAATGTATAACACTTTGTTTACGCTAATTACCAAAAAGATTAAACTACTAAAGTAACTCACTTTATATATTTATAAATCAAAAACTGAGAAAATGGAGCTTCTGAGTTGTTAAAGTATCTAACTTTTTGCATACATTCTTTTTTTTCTTCATCTACAGGCCCGCCTTTGTTTGTATAGATTTCATTCTTTTTTTTTTTTAATTCCTTTTTGGTAATGGTTTAGAATTTTTGTATTTTATTATGGTCCGGTTTTCAGGTAGATTTTCTTTCGTTATGCTTGTTTCTAAGATATCTCGGCATGGAGCTAGGATTATCAAGGATCTCACAAGAGGTACGACCTTGAAGTTGATATGTAATGTAATGTGTGTTGTGCTTTAGCTTGACATTATTAATAGTAATATTGTTGTTGTTTAATTAGATCATCAAATTCACTAATGAGTAGTAAAAAAGTCATACTTAGTGCACAAAACTTTCACTTCTGCAGGGTCTAAGAGATATGATTGTGAGGCAGCTTTACCCCTAAATTTTTTCTTTTTTTTTTTGGGAGATATTGATTCTGGCACTTGAACCCACATCATGCCACTTTGGTGGAAGGCACTAATGAGTAGTAGTTTGCTAAACCTTATTTATTTTCAAGTTGGGTAACGAGCAAAATTTGGTGCTTTCGCATGAATGACATTATTCAATTATTGTGTACTGAATTTACATATCTGGTAGGAACTAAGTTGGTGGGAATGGGATGCCTAAGTGTACATACTTTAAATTAACACTAATACACTATGGAAGGCATGGGCTTATTGGACATGGATCCTTTGGTCCTTTACTAGTATTAATGTTTCCAACATTTGCAACATGAATAAATAAACATAAGCAAATATTAATTAAATACAAAAACAGTTTTTGTGCTTGTTTGATTGGGATTGATGTCCACCTCTGCATTCTTTGTAGGATTTTTCAAGTTAGTTTCCTGAACAATAAACAATGGTTGATTTGTTTTAATGAAATCTAGTAAGGTAGTTGCCTTCTTTAAGATCTTTTAAACTTGATAAGTAAAGTGTTCCTACTGATGATTTTATGTACTTGTGAAATGGAAGCCAGAATATATGATCCCTTTGGTACAATGCCATTCCCAATCTTGAATCTTAATTTATTGGGAGTGGATTCTTTTCCAAAGTTCTCCCATGTGTTAGGAGATGTAATTTAACAGAACACTGTGAATCTGTCATTACCTTATAAAAGACAAAAATCTTCATTACATGTTGCCTTGACAAATTGCAAAATTTGATTTGGTGAGACCTGAAAACCTGCATTGTTAATCATGATCAGTGCTGAAGAAGAAAAGGTTAATTTTAGAATAGTGGATTTCTTTAAGACAAGTCTGTCTGTGATATAGCCACAAATCTGTTGTAATTACTGTTCTGCATCTTTAAACTTGCAGTAGCATATTCTTTCTTAACAACATGATTGTAAGTCACTAACTTGTAGTGGCATGGACACTTAGTTTCATGTTGGCATGGTTGTCAAAATCACGATCTGGATCGTAAGATCGCACGATTTTACGATCACATCTCACCAAAACGTTTAGGATCGCACTAGAATCGTAAAAATGGTAGGATCATACGTAGGATCATGTAGGATCGTATAGGATCGTAAAAATGGTAGGATCATGTAGGATCGTATAGAATCGTAAAATCGTATAGGATCGTAAAATCGTATGAGATCCTACCAATCCTGCCTAAAACATAAATTTTTGGTTTTTTTTTTTTTTATAGGATAAATTTTTTTTTTGGATGAAGCTTTAAGGGTTTTTATTTTTTCATGTTATGATGGAATAACTTTTTTTTATATATATAAAATTATGTTAACCTAAGCAAATGTTTTCTAGTTTCTAGTTCACTTATAGTCAAAATGAAGGTACGCTTCATCATTTCTAAATGAAGAATTTGATGTTGGCTTTGTTACCTTTTAAGCTATAATGTTGTAAATTAATTTGATCAATATACTAATTTGTGTTCTAATATTACTAAATTTTTTTTTATATATATAATTTTATCAGTTATGCTTGTATTTGTATATTGATTGATTGATTTTTTTTTAGTATGCTCTTTAATTGTTGCTGAGTTGTATAACTTGAATAGTTGAGTGTGAAATTGTATCTTAATATTTTTTGCAGCTCTAGTATACAAATATATAATGTCTACATAGATGATGATGATTAGGAATTTAGGACGGTGGTTATAAGAACCTTAGAATAGGAATAATTAAATGTTCACTTCACCTTAATATTCATCTTGCTTTTGGATTTGATATTGTAATTAACTAGTTTCCATTTGCTAACTTATTTTAGATTTCAAACTTGGAACTTAGAACTTGGAAAATATTTTCAATATGTTTTGATAAATATTTTAGTATTTGGTTGCTCATTAAATATTTATTGAACTTTTTAGACACATTGGGTCAAAACTTAAATATATTTGTTTCATTAGTATAGACTTAGCAATGTATGACATGCAAATTATATCATTTGATGCAAATCTTAGTTTTTTTATGGATGAATTTGTAATTTATTCAATATACAAAGTCATTATCAATGTGTTTTTTACTTTAAATCTAAAAATATGTAGAATCTTACGATTCACAATCCGATCCTATGATCTACAATCTCACCTACCTTCAATGATTCTACATAAGATCCCGATTTTGACAACCTTGCATGTTGGTGGGAGCTAAGATGTGATCTCCTTTGGGCTTTGGAATTTTCTGTCTGTACATATAGAACTACTAAAAATCTTGCGTAATGACATGAAAGTCAGAATTCATTGGATTGCTTGACATCCTTCTTTTATTATATCTTGTGATGATAACATTTTATAACTGCATAAATTTGTAATTGATAAGTAGAGGATAGACGATGTTTCAATACTAAGTTACATCTAAGTAGTTAAGATCTAGGCTTTGTTAATGAAGTTTGAAATCATTGGTGCTAGTGCTTCCAAGTATTTTTTTTAACGCTATCAATTCTCTAAGGTTCTGTTCCCAGTACATTCACTAAAATTTCCATAAAGTAGTAGTGCCGGTGTTTATTACTTTGACTAGGGAATGTTTTGATGTCATATCTTTATTGGCAGGGCATTTGACATCCGTATCAAAGATGGCACAATCACATGCATTTTGCAATCTTTATTTGCAACCTCTGGTTAGGCTTTTTAAGTAAAATTTTGTATCTTTTTTTCATAAAAGAAAAATACCTTCTAAGCATGCCAATATTCTTGACTACAATGTGCTTTCATATCATTCAGAAAGTTCCATATGCATCCAAGCAATTGATTAATTCACAACTAAGTAATACCATTTTGAAGATAGACCTCGATTCCTTAAACATGCAAACAAGGATTGAAAGAGTAGCAGAAACACAATTGGCACCCTTGTGGCTAGTGATAAAGAATTGTAAAAATGTGCTTTACTCTAATGATGGTTTCTTTTTCTTTTTTCTTTTTGTAAATTGCAAAAATCAGTTGAGTGGACCTTGCCCCTAGGTTTTGAATCCAAGCTGTCCCTGATGGGAAAGCTGGAAGTGCAACTGAGCCAAGAGGGTCTTGGCTAAAGTAGTGATGCTTTGCTAGGCTCTCTAAAGAAGAAATTAAAGTCAATGATACTTGCGGCTGGCCTCTCCTATCTTCAAGAAGATATAGACCTAGTTTTGTGTATTGAAGAAGTTTTTTTGTGGAAGGCATGCGATTGCAAGTGATAGAATTGAGACTGCACAGTAGATTAATTGGTTATGTAATATAGAGTAGCTTTTGCTGACAGCCTTTTTTCTATGTGCCTCCTATTTGCTTTGTATATATATACTTAGGCTTCATATCAATATGATCCTTTTGAGGGTGCAATCTAATGTAAGTACTTTGGCAGTCAGAGTACTGTATCTGAATTTTTTCTGCTTGAAATATATGGAATCTCTTGTTTTAGCTAGCACCAAACGTGTTGTTTAGGCTCTAAATATTATCTTCATTTCAGGAGAGTCAGTCTTTTTGTGAAGCTGCTGACAAGGCCCATGAAGAATGGAATGAAGAAAAAAAAAAGTAAGTTTCTCTTTATATGGAAAGAGGCTTTTAGGGACAAGGGTTTAGGGGTTTTCATATTGATATGTTCAAGAAGATGAACATGCCTACTTAAACTCGTGCAATATAGTAAAATATGAAAAAATGGACTGCCATCCTTAATGCCATCTATTGTTCTTGTATCTAATTATTGGAACTCACTGTTATTTTTTCCTGCTCTCTCCTCACACCCATTTGTTCAATTCTGCAGAATATGCGTGACATTTATTGAGAAGGATGGAGAGGAGAAGGTTATTAATGTTCCAATTGGAATGTCTATGTTAGAAGCTGCCCTCGAACATGACATAGATATTGAAGGTAATACTTGAGCATGATATTCAATGTTTTGCACCTCACCTGAGTCTCCATTTTTTGGCCTCCTCTTGATATTGCTATTCTTTTAACCTTACCAAAATAAGGGTTAAAGGCAGAAGTTATTAACTCTTTCCACAATGTCGAATTATGTTTTATGTGAGATGAATTGATTCACTGTTTTATACTGCTTAACAATTACTTGATTGAATTGAATTATGAAGACAATTAGTGAAATTGTCCTTCAGCGATTAGGGTCAAGGCTTTTTAAATTGGTTCACTTGAAATTCAAGTAGAAAAGTCCTAAGTATACCTATAGTGCATTTCTTGTAAGATTATTGAGCTTTAATGTGATTGTAGGGGCATGTGAAGGATCGTGTGCCTGTTCCACATGTCATGTAATTGTGCAGGTATATGTGTGTTTGGAACTTGCTTGTTTCTAGAAGAAAATTTAGCCTTCGCAATAATCACTGCATAAGAGCCAATAATGCAAAATGATGTTTATGGCATTTAGCTCTTATCCAGTGATTGTCACTGGATTACATTCCTTCCCTGGCTAAAATGAATGCTTTTGCTTTCTTTCCTTTTACCCCCCATGTACTTTTGATTGTGTTGAGTTAATTTAGTTCCAATGAGCTAATGAGGTATGGTCTGAGGGTCTGATGCTAACTCCTAAAACTCTTGGCTAGGATATGGAGTACTACAATAAACTAGAAGATCCTACTGATGAGGAAAATGACATGTTGGATCTTGCTTTTGGGCTAACTGAGAAGTATATCCCTTTGCATTGAATCTGGCCTGCAAATTCTCTTGCTGTCCAAACTAGTTTAAATTCTATATTGATACTTTGTTTCAGGTCTCGTCTAGGTTGCCAACTAATTGCAGATCATGAACTAGATGGAATTCGCCTAGCACTTCCCTCTGCCACATGAAACCTTGCTGTCTATGGATATAAAGCAAAGGTACACTAGATTTTTCCTGATTAGAAGATGCAAGATTACTCAGGTCTTGGATGGAACTCTCACAATTTTGTAGCATGCCTCATCTTAGTAAATTACATGCGGCCCTGGCCACCAAACTAATTTGTTCATATTGACCTTGCATTTTATTTTGCTGATGAATTATATATTTATCTGCAAGTTAAGTGCCTTGTGGTTTTCTGGCACTTCATCAATATAGATTAGCATTGCTTATGTGGCTGCTAGTAAACCCTTATTCTTAATATTATCAATGACTTCTTTTCTCAATTTTGTTGGTGATTTTTGTTTATGAGAAGTATCTAAAGCTTAATCATATTTCAGGACTTGCATATAGTTATTTGATTATGAACACAAGGCAAATTTATATATAATGATACTTCAACTATTAAAATAAGTGGGTGAGAGGGGATTTGAATCTTGGTTCTCTTCATAAAGATGACCAAGCTACAAGGCTCTTGGTGCAAAACATAAAAAATTGGAACCTCAAAATCATGCTTAAGGCCTACATAAACTAAATACTATAGGTGTGATCCTTCAAGAAAAATTGACCGCAAAAGAGAGAAACACAAGACAAATGTGGAAGGTTTGAAAGACAACTGAGGCTTGCAAGTTGATTCCTGGCCTAGTCTCTTAATATCTGGTTTCTTGCTCCTAAGGGTTCAGGATCTATCAAGAGCGTGTGTAATTCGCCAATTAAAAAAAAGGTGGGTAGGGTTCATTTATTGTAAAAGAAGATAATAAATAAAAATTAGCAAACAGGCACCAATCACCATCAAGGATTCGGTTCTTGTAAGTTCAACTCATTCATGAACCGTAATTGAGCTTAGACCAACTACTATAACCTATAGAATTTATCCAACCTTTATATCACCAATATTACCAATTAATGCTCCGATATCTGACCCTAACTGAGAGGTTAATCTAATTATTTCTATATGTATCTGATAAACAGAGGTTAATCTAATTCTACCAAACCCAAAAACACCACTACATCATGGTCTTGAATTCAATTGCTTCATACCATAAGTACTGTAGCAGCACGAATTTTATGAATTTGTACAAGTTGTTGCATCAATTGGAAAATTCCTCAAATTTTAATTTAGAATTTATTTTATCTAGTGTAAAAGGAAAAAGGATCTTCACCTTTCTGAAAGTAATGACATTACACACGTCTCAATTAAATTAATGAAAAGTTCAATCTTTCCCATAAAACATGGAGTAGTTTGTTTTATTTCAAAACAAATGGAAGAGTAGTCGATTGCTAATATAATAAAGAGCAGTTTTAAAACTATAACTTTTTTCTCACAATTTTAATATAGTAGATTGTGAATGATTAACTATCATTTTCACATAGATTCACTATTTTTTCTTCACCAATCACACTTTGTCACATTACAGTTGTGGTAAAAAGTTGGGAAAAATTTTGTGATCTTGACTTTTCCTACAACAAACTTGTAAGAATAAGTTAAGGAAACGACTTGAATACATGTCAAATAATTGTCACGTGTTAGCATCTTAATAAGTCCTATGCACAAAAATACCATGCCCAACATTTGTGCCCTAAGTTAAGGAACACAAAATTTATTAAAATTGCTAAGTTATTATACATGATGCACCATAAAAATGGTATTAATTATAAATTCATTTGAGAATAAATGTGCTTGAACCATGAGTGTAATGAATAATCCAAACTTGTCATATGAAAAAAAAAAAAAAAAGTTAGGTGGCAATCCATATGATACGTACACAACACAGCCGTATAAATTGGGCAGCCGTCAGTCATTGAAGGAAGCTGTAAATTACCGGCAACGGTTTGTCAATCACCCCGTTTTTCAAGTAACGTGAGACCCGCTCCCGGTCTTTTGCCACCGACACCTGTCGGTTACGATCTCGATAGTATCACCCGACGGTGACTAGCCTTTTTGGGTTACCGCCGAAGACCGACTGTTACCGTAAAAGCTTAAATGAAACAATCATCAGTGTACAACTAAAAAAAAAAGTACAACTCGTGAAGTGGTGGCATGCCTGCCTTTGTGAACACGCGCGCTTTGATTTGATGTCTTCTCATAAAAACAACTTCAGTTCAATGTTCAAACACGCTTGCTTGAAAGAAATGTGTTTTTCTACTTTTTCTTGGTTTTTGTGAAACTCACCCGCCAATGACTTTTCTCACCCCCTTGTATTTGACATTTGAGAGTGATGATAGAGCATTTGTAGCCATTGTTGTAAAAATTATGTCATTTTGTTATATTAAAAGTCTATTTTATTATTTTTTCATATCATTTTATAATATCTCATTTATCAGATGTTTTATATTTTTTTATCACTTCATTTAAAATAATATATACAATACTTTAAAATAATATAAAAACAACCTACAAACTCCAACAACAATAGTCATAGCCACCTTCACCACAGCACTACCAGCATCAACCTCCACTGTGGCAACCAAAATCCACCACACGAAAAAAAAATAAAAATAAAAGGCCCAACCACTACCTTCCTCTTCCAAATCACAAAACAATCACCATCACAATCACAAAACCCAGATCGGCGAGAAAAAAGAAGACAATCACAAAACTCAAATCAATGAGAAAAAAGAAGAAAGACAGAGAGGCAAACCCATCACGCCGACGAGCAAAATACCAAGCAAAACACACACACACACAAACCCACCATAACCTAGAGACCCATGCCGATCACATTCCGAAGTCACAAACCCACAACCTAGAGACCTACACCCATGTCAATCACAATTGGAAATCACAAACCCACAACCAAACCCACGCCGATAGGCGACTCTGAGACAGAACAGAGAGGAGAGAGCGAACAAAAAGTGAACAAAAAAAAAAAAAAACCGGTGAACGAGATTTTATAGATTAGTGATGATGGAATTTGTGAGATGGTAGAGAGGAAATCTGTGGTGGCTCATGATTCATGAATGGGAAGAGAATAAAGCAAAAGAGAAGAGGGAAGAAGAAAGAGTATGGGAAAGTGGAGATGAGGCGGTGAATAGTTAAAGGAGAAGATGAAAAAGATATGAGAGAGAAAGAGGAATAAAAAAATAATAAATCCATATGCCACACCCGTCCGTATCGTGGCAAATTTGTGACTCTACTGTAGCATGTTGCAAAAAATATAAGATTTAGAACATCTGATAAATGGGGTTTTTTAGTGTTTGGTGTGCCATATGTGCCAAATGCAAAAGCATTTGGCACATATGGCACAACTGCTACAAATGCTCTTATAGGTGTGTTTTGAAATTAGAGAAATGTTAACTATCACTAAGGTGTAAAAAGAAAAATACTAGAAAAAAGTCAAAAAATATCCAAAAAAAGATTAAAAAATTTCAAAAAAGTTGTCAATGAGTAGAGCTCTACCGTGCCCGTTAAGGCGTTAACACAACCTTTGAAATTATATAGAAAAATTGGTTTGTGATTTTTTTTTTCTAGAACAGTACTACTTGTGAATTTATACGAGTAATATTAACACACAAAATTGTTATAAATAAATTATGTAATTATTGGTGTTTCTAATTGAGATGTTAGGATTTAAATTTCCTATTCCTCCTAGATTTCAAATACTTTGTGCATAAAGAGGTGTTAATTCAACTACGCAACTTTTAGTAATATGATATAGGGGTTTACCAAGCATATGTTAATAGGGCAAGACATAGGTATAGTACTTAGATGTTGTTCTTTAAATTCCCTTCTTAAAATTCTGTCATATGGAATTTTTCTCATGAAATTATGTATTTTTTAGTTAAGTAACCACATGACTCAATCTTAAGTGAGAAACTTAAGGAACAATATTTAAAGTATTATACCTAAGTTTTGTCCATGTTAATAAACTATTTTAGAAATTTTTTTATGGAAAAAGTGACTAATTTTTTTTTTAATTTTTCATATAAAATTTCCTAAAATAGATGCTAAGAGTTACATTAACCGGATTTATAATATAAAATACAAGAAAGATATTTTTAGTGAACTTTTTTTTTTTTTTTGGATTTAAAGGTAATTCAAATGAGTTCTATGACTTGTGAGGATAGCTGAAGCTCAAAAAATCTACATCAAATTCAAAACATTGCAAAAGTTCCATTCAAGTACCAACTCCATTAAAACGATTCAAACTCAAGTAATGATAATAATGAATAGTATTATTTAATACAATCAATGTACAAAGACTCTTTTTCAAGTTTCTAATTTCTTTTTGGAGAAACAAAGCACTATATATACACACACAACACTCAATATTGTAGGCCGACATCTTAGGTGCAAAGCATCAACATCATAAAAACACCTTTTCTTTTCCCTATATTTTTTATTGTAAACATCATAAATACACCAAATGTTAGGATTGAGCTTAAAAATGCAGCAGCAGGAGGAGGCACCGGAAACCGGGAAACCCAAATGGAAATTGGGTTCGGTAATTTCTAAGAAGCAGAGTGGCTTTTTCCGTCAAATTGACCGACCACAAATAAAGACAAACAAACACACACGCGGTTCTTTTTTCTTATACCTACCAAACCAAAAACCAAACCCGAGCCGGCTTTAACATCTCTGATTTTTTTTTATCATCATCATCGTCATCATCAACGACCGGTGACGGAGTTTCCTCGCTCCAACCAATCACGTCTTGCCACCTCACCCATCCTCCTCCGACGCCGTTAACTTTTTAATTTTTTTTCCCGTCAATAAAACAAACAAACCAAAAAAAAAAAACATACACTGAAATTATAAAAAGTCAGTCAGTCAGTCAAGTCAGTCATTATATTCGCCGATCGATCACTCTAAAAAAAAAAATATCAATCAAACACAACACACAAACAAACCCTAATATCTCTCTCTCTTTCTCTCTGAGAGAGCCTCTTTTTTTTTTTTCTCAGATCGCCTTATCCTGCGCTCGCCGGCGCACGTTAGTTACGATCGTAATATTCCTTTCCTTCCTTTCTTTCCTCTACATATATTCATATGTGTCCTGCGCTCACCGGCGTACTTTAGCGCGGCCTCGTTAGAGAGAGAGAGAGAGAGAGATCTGGTGAACGTTAGTGAGGAGCGCAGCGGCGCACTTTAGCTGGACAGGACGGCGCACGTTAAGCAAGCGGAGGTGGTGGTGGTGGAGGAGGAGGAGGAGCTGGAGGAAGAGATGGAAGAGGACGAGGAGATCCACTCGCCGCAGCAATCGCCGGATTCGGAATCTCCGGCGTCGTCTTCTCCGCCGAGACCGCCGACGAACGGTCGGATAACGGTGACGGTAGCCTCGGCTCCGCCGCAAGCACTGCCGCGGCCGCAATCTCACCACCACCACAGCAACAACAACAACAACACGCTAACCCTAGCTCTGCCGATTCAACAACCTCGATCCGCCGGTTCCGGCGCCGGAGGATCCGGCGGAGGAGGAGGCGGACGAGAGGATTGCTGGAGCGAAGGCGCGACGGCGGTGCTGATCGAAGCGTGGGGAGAGCGGTACCTTCAACTGAGCAGAGGGAATTTGAAGCAGAAGCACTGGAAAGAGGTCGCCGATATCGTGAGCAGCAGAGAAGACTATCGGAAGACTCCGAAAACCGATATTCAGTGCAAGAATCGGATCGATACGGTGAAGAAGAAGTACAAGCTCGAGAAGGCGAGGATCGCCTCCGGCGGCGGACCGAGCAAGTGGCCTTTCTTCGAGAAATTGGATCATTTGATCGGTCCCACGGCCAAAATTCCGCTCGCCACGCTCCCGAAAGTGCCGGTGGGAATTCCGGTTGGTAATCGGTCCTCGGCGGCCGCCGCCGCAGCCGCTGCCGCAGCGGCGAGTCAATACAGTAATAGTCAGATGTTTAATAAACAATTGAGTAATAGTAATAGTAATACTAAGCAGAAGAAGTTGGAATTGGTGTTGAGAAATAGTGGTGGTAGTGGGAGTGGGAGTGGTAGCGGTGGTGGTGTTGGTGTTGGTGGTGGGGGGCAGAGGTTTCAAATGTTTAAGAAGCGGGGCGGGGTGGAGACGGATTCAGACTCTGAATTGGAGGCGGAGGAGAGGGATTCAATGGATAGTTTACCGCCCCCAGTGATGACGAGGACGGAGAGAAAGCGGCCTAGGATGATGGTGATGGGGGGGAGAGGAGGTGGGAATGTGGAGAGGAAGGAAAGAGGAGGAGGAGGAGGAGGAGGAGGAGGAGGAGGATGGGGGAATGCAGTGAGGGAATTGACTCAAGCGATATTGAGGTTTGGGGAGGCCTATGAGCAAGCTGAGAGCGCGAAGCTGCAGCAGGTGGTGGAGATGGAGAAGCAGAGGATGAAGTTTGCTAAGGAGTTGGAGTTGCAGAGAATGCAGTTTTTTATGAAGACCCAGTTGGAGATTTCGCAGTTGAAGCATGTTGGTGGTGGGAAGAGAGGTGGCGGTGGTGGTGGTGGTGGTGGGAATGCTAGTAATCATCATAGTAATAACAATAACAATAATAGTGATGATAGTAACTAGGGTTTTAGATTTGGGGTTTTAGGATTTTATGTGTTTTTCTGATGAGTGAAGATAGACCCATTGTTGAGAAGGATCTGTATTGGAAATTGGTAGTATTTATGTGTGTGTGCAAGTGTAAGTTTATTGAGTCTTAGTTTGATCAGAGTTGTAACTTTGTTAATTTGGTGGAATAGACTGATTAGATGCTTAAATTACAGTAGAATGTGACACCAATTGTCAATTTTTCTTTGCCTTACAGTTGTTAATTATTCTACCCTTAGAAATGTGCAGCTTAAACTTATTGATTTAATGGTCTATATAATACAGTTTCTCATATCCTATGTTTGCTAGCTATTAGTTTGAATCTCATGCTCCTGCTTTTTCAATGAGCTTTGCTTAAAGTCCATTTTTTGAGATGGTATGGTATGAAATTTGGGTTTTGCTTCATGTAGTTTCCTGTTATGAATGTAATTTATCTTTTGTGATTGTTACAGAAAGTAACAGAACAGCTTATTTGGTTCTGGGAATTTATATGGTAAAAAAAAAAGGAATTGGTAGAAGATATAGTTGAAGAACTTGATTCTTTCCCATAAGTCCTACTGTTACATTGTATGTATAGAAAATAGAAATGAGCTATCTGACAGGAGAAGCTCTTTACCTGGTGGAATATCATGCATTATCTTTTGAATGAGATCTTCATGTGACATCTATGGCAATTCTATGCATTCATGAAGAGCTTAAAGGCCTTTTTTTCTGAGATGATATGAAAATGGAGCAATTCTGCGCATTGATGTAGTTTGCTATACCATAAAACTTATCAGTTCAAGTAAATTACCTGTCAAGAATTGATATTGACATCTCTGAACAGATTCATTGTTTCCAGTGCTTTAGAGTTTTAGATACTATCCAAGGGGCAAGAGGAGCAATTCTCTGCTAAAACTAGTCTGCAGGGGTTGAAAGAAGAGTTCAGTCTTTGCTCTCAGCATAACTATGATTCAGGCAAGATTCTAATGGGCAGACTGAGAATTATTGACTTGCTAGGTGGAAGCCAATAGTTCAATGCCCAGTATGACTGGCAAAACCCTCACATTAGCATAAAAGAACCATAAGATGTCATTTAGCAAAAATGTAGAAAGATGCTGAGATCTAGAAACAGAGATGCAGGGTAAGAAAGTCACATCGAAGGGTGAATGTGTGTATGTTTAAACTAGAACCTAGCTTTACCAGATCTGAGTCTGCTAAATGAACCTAGCACACTGAACATGTAAATTCCAAACCAGTGCAGGAGCTTCTCCTGAAGCATTCTGTGAACTGCTTCAAAGTTATATCTCTTCATATAGAATGTGATGATCAACTTAAGCAAAGTTCATTTTATTTGCAGGGCATCTTCAGGGCAGAGAGAGCCAACCATTTCAAGGAAAAGCCAACACATATGTAATTTATAATCCGTAAACCACACAAAAATGGCATCCAATTTTAGAGAGTAAGATAATCATTAATCAGCTGGAAAGGGAATAAAGAAGATCCAGGACATCAATGAATCTTGCAGGTGAAGTTGTGATCATTAGGCACTCCCTATATAAATGTGAAAATAACTTCACTGCAAGCACATCTTGGACTTTGTTAGCTGTATATGTGGTCGGCAATGCCGCGTATATGTTGCCCAAAACGCAAAATTAAAATTACACTATTTCGCTTTCAGTCAGAATCATTGAATAGTTTGAATGTGCTCCCATAGTGGATATCAGTGCTTCCATTTTTCATACTAGTAAAGAGAGTGGGGCTGATGGGCTCAAAAGCTAATAAAATCTCCCGAACATCTGACAATATGGTTGAATTGTAGAAGCAACATAAGCTGTTGTTTATCTTTACATCAGTTTGATCGGATTCTAAAATGAGATCTCATCTGATTTTGACTTTTCAAGAGAATATTTGCAAAATAAACACATTGTCACTTTTAGTCTTACTATCTACTCTTCATATCTGCGTCCAATTGTGTTGCATTAATCATGAATGCTATAAGGTAACATAATTTTTTATTAATCAAAACTTAGGTATCGACATATCGTACTCTAAATTTCTCTATTAAATTCAACTACATGGAATTAGGAACTTGTAACCATACACAAGGAAGCGCATTGGCAACAAGCTAAATACGCTATATGGTTCTATATTTGTCAATAAGCCATGAAAAAACTAAAGAATAGCACTTAAGAATGTGTACTTTTTATTTGGACATCAGCCATGATACAAGGTGGGACAATTCAAGCATTGTATTTCATTAGTTTCCTTCCTAGGAGTTACTGAACCACTTGTTTTCTATAGAAGTGTTAAGATGAGTCAGAATAAGAAAAAGTGACAGCCATTAGAAAAGGTCATTCAAGGGAAGAATTATATGCAGTTCTGTCCAATAACTTCCTTTGTATGAAGTAGTTGCTTTCAATAACAGTAATGAACGAGCCCACTTGACATGGTATTGACATATATGTAGTGGTTGCTCTTAAATAATCGAATCTGCAAACTTCACATGGTATTTATATGGCACTTCTGCTATGTTTAAACCCAATTATTCATGCTATATAATACTATCGAACATGCAATTGTATTGGTAATATATACTTTTTTTTAATCTGTGGTTGAACAGCGAAGAAACATGGGAGAGAAGATTGATGAAACAAGAAATAATACAAACGACAAACTAAATTGTCTGACTAAGCATTTTACCAAACAACCACCTCAGGCAAATGAGTGCCAGAAGGATTTGGACCTTAAAGTGTCCAAAAAAAAAAGGTGTATCAGCCACTTTGTTTGGTCAGCAATTCACAACAGCTTACCGACTATATAGCAATGTCCATCTAGTCTATCTAGAAGAAAAAAACATCTTCCACAACCCTTAATTGCTGGATGTTCTGCAGCAAAGACAAAAGAGGATATCATTTGGACATCCAGTCATTCTGGATTGTGCATGTTTGATATAACAGTGTCAAATCTGCACCTTTTTTTTTTTTTAAGCTCAAATTTTTTTCAATTTTATTTTTTAGGTATAAAATTTTCAAACAATCTAAACGTTCGGTTATAAATACCAAAACGTGTCAGTTGATTTATGAACGCTGACGATGAAAACAAGCATAGCCATTCTCTATAGTCAATCCCATACATGTGTGAAGTGCCCCACCTATTATTCAAGTGGTGGGCTCCCCTTAAAATTGAAATCTAAGGCTGATTGTTGAAAGGCAAAAAGAAGTCCACCCATCATGCAATTAAGACCCTTAGATATATAAATGATTTTCTATGGTCCAACCGTTAAAATTACACTCAATGGTTCCAGGGGCCACAAAAACAAGCATTGTCAGGTGAAGGTGTTGGTGGATCTTTTATAGTGGGTTCACAAACCATGTGTATCAAAATCCTCCTCCATTTTGCTTTTGATTCTCATGATAAAAAGAAAGTCTTTTATTTTCTTTTTTCTTTTTCTTTAAATAATACTTTTGGGTTAACCTTAAATCCTTCTTTCTCATATTTTCTTCTCAATTATAATCCCAATCAAATGATAATAATCATGTCATAATTACCAATTTAGATAAGTAAAATAGGTGGACTTTAAGGGGCAAATAGAGCCACATCCCACGTGCCTTAATGATTCATAAAGGGTTTTGCTCAATCTTCATTTTTTGACACATGTTCAACAAGGATTGGTTAAGCAAAGTTTGTCGACAACCAAGCTAATCATGTTTGGCCAGTCACTCAAAGATGGAATACATTTTCATCCATTGGTGGCCACATTGAAAGTTTAAGATGTTAACCCCTTTGAGGAAGAAAGTAGATGAAGAAGATCTATGTCACTGACACGTACCCAAAAAAATTGGATTGTTGTTGTTGCTGCACAAGTGTCTTACATCCAAACCACCAACCAAAGGATGGCAAATTTTGCCAGTAATGAAGACTTGTATTCTCTTTCATTTCAACTTTTCTGGGTAAGAAAGAGACACAAAGGAGGACAATATCATTGTAAGAATTTTACTTTTCTAGGAAAAAAGAAAAAAATATACTGTGTTTTTTTTTCCCCCTATACTATTTTTCTGTAAGAGGCAAATTGGTAACTTGGAAATGCATTTAATGAAGCCCACTTTTGGTGGCTCACTAAATATATGATTACTTTTCATAGATAATGTTTAAATAAAGATTAGATAATGCTACTCTAAAAGAAAAGAGTATTGTAGCTGATCAGTGAGTTTGATAATCTAAAGTTAGATTTAGGACCTTTTATGCTTTAATTTGAGCTTGAATGGTAGGTACACATAGAATATGAGTAACATTCAATTGTACTTTTTCTATGAATTAGTATTTTTTTCCCCCTTTCTTTATTTGGGGGTCCTCTTTTTGGTACCTATATTATATATTCCTTAATTTCTTTTACCTATGAATTTACCAACACAATTTATTATTTTGGTAGGTACACATAGAATATGAGTAACATTCAATTTTACTTTTCTTGCTATGAATAAGAATAATTTTTTTCCCTTTCTTTCTTTGGGGTCCTCTTTTTGGCACTTATATTATATATTCCTTACCAATGAATTTACCAACACAATTATTATTATTTTAGTATTATTTAGTAGGTATTTTCACCAACTAAGATGAAGATAATGGCATTGGCACTTCTTCTTCTTCTTCTCTCTCTTTTTTTTTGTGTGTGTTTGTGTGCTAGATAGAGGATTTAATTAAAGCCGCTAAGAGCTAGTCTTGTAACTTAATTGATTGACACCCTTTTGTGTTTTCAAGAGAGACATTCAGGGTTCAAATATCTTTTTTTTCATTGTAACTGTCAAATTATTATTATTTAAAATAATTTTTTTTAAAAAAAGTTAAAGCCGCAAACAATCTAGACAAAATCAGAGGAATAATCTCACCTCCTACACGACATCAAAAACACCAAATGAAATATGGAAGTGATGGAAAACATTCCAATTGAACTTTGCAAAACAGTTACAATTTTGTACTATTGTGGACCGCAAAAATTAGAATTATGCATTGGCACTTATACATTATAAAGAAGATTGTGCAGTACAAGAATAAGACATTCATAGCTTCTTACAATCATGGCCTGGAAGTTAGAAAGACTATTTAGCAATTCAATTTGCCACTTGAAAAGTAGCTGACTCCCTTGGTTTTGTGCATGCAGTGCTCTTTAATTCCTAAAACTACTGAATATCATGGTTCTTTAAATGCTTAATTTGAAACATGGATGAATAGGTTTTGTGAATCCTCGAAATAATTAAATGAATTAGGTTTTGCAATTTTGAAGAGGACATATGAAGGAAGACCGACCAACAAGTTGTTGCAACATCATGATAATATTGCCATCATGGAGGATAGGATGCAAATATTATCAATCTAAACGATTGGTAAATTTTGACAATGCATGGACAAGATAGGAAAATTTTATTGATAAGTGACAGAAAATGAAAAATTAACTGTTTGGTTACAATGGCCAAACCTCTGTTGACTTGATTAGAATCTAGTGGTAATTTTTTTTTAACCATTGAAAATGGTAACTTGTTTTAGTTCCCATGACATTGATATCGAAATGAAGTAACACATGTAAAGTGTATGGTAGCAAATTTTGGGTGAAAAGAAAGAACATAAAGAAAAGAGCATAGGAACAAAGATTTTTGATTTCTCCTTATCTTTCATTATCCAAAAATTCTAATATTAGCAGCATAATTTAGTAAAAAGCGATTTACTCTATACTAATTTTTTTTTTTTAACCATTGAAAATGGTAACTTTTTTTAGTTCCCATGACATTGATATCAAAATGGAGTAACACATGTAAAGTGTATGGTACCAAATTTTGGGTGAAAAGAAAGAACATAAAGAAAAGAGCATAGGAACAAAGATTTTGATTTCTCCTTATCTGTCATTATCCAAAAAGTTCTAATATTAGCAGCATAATTTAGTGAAAAGCGATTTACTCTATACTCTTTTATATTATGTATGTTTTTTACCAACAATAGTGACCTAGCAATTCTTTCTCAAAAAAAAAAAAAAAAAATAGTGACCTAGCAATTAATGCGTGCATTAATTGCTATTTCTTGTATCTTAAGTAATATATCAAAAACTTTTCTTAGACAAATCAAAATAATAAATTGTTAATTGTCTTATATTTCAACATTGGCATTGTCTAGTTCTTCCATCGATAAGATTCTAGATTCAAATCTCCCTTCTCCAATGATAATAATAATAATAATAATAAATCATGTATCAAAGATGAGAAATTCTACAAGAGTAGTGCTATAAACGCATCGATTTTCATAACATTTTTTCACAAAAGATAGCTTGGTAGGTTTTTATTAGTTCTCGTTTGGGCTTATCATTAATATCACTTCATAATCTACTATTAACAATTTATCAACTTGACATTTATAAATTATTTTGTGAAAATTGTCACGGTTTGGGTAAATGCTATAGTAGTTTATTAATGAAGACGTTTATTTGGTTATAATGAGATGAAAATAGGATGGGTAAAACTCAAATTTTTTTATATACTAAATAAATACTTCATTCAAAACAAAACAAGAGAAATACAGTCTGGAAAGGGTCTGGAACCATTTCTATCCATAACCTAAACTAACATAGGTGACAGGTTGGAGATGGAGACTAGCCCCGTCCAATAAAAAAAGGTAGCTCAATGGGCTAAGTGGTGGGCAGAAACATTGCCCCCTCTTAATACAAAAGAAAAGGAAACATACTTAAAGAAATTAACTAAATCAAAATGTCCTACATACTTGTTTTAATACTCCAATGGGGAGTTGTTTCTCGATTTCTCAGAGGCTCTACTTACATTCCATGCATCTCCTTCAATCACAATACTCTTATAACCTTCATTTGATGTAACCTTCATCAAGCAACACATCCCTCTTGCGAAGCATATTTGGCGAATTCTCTAAAGTTATTGATTCTACAATACCAGAATTTCCTTAATTGTGTATTGTTAAATATTAACATTGATACACCATGTTGAATATGCTAGTATGGATATGGAAGTGAAAACATAAAGTATAGAACATAGTAACACACGAGAGTTACGTGGTTCAGCCTAATGGCCTACATCCACGAAGGAAACCTTAAAGGGCTACATCAATAATATATTATAGTGTAGTACAAATCCTGTGTTACAATGAACCATAACATGTGTATATATAGTAGACTAAATCCTAGACTAATAGACTTCTAGTACAAGTAGGAGACTTGACTTGCACACAAAGTAGAATTAGGCTTGGGCCTATACTAATGGGTTAATATATCTCTAACACCCCCTCTTAAACTCAAGATGGAAGCTTGATGAAATTTTGAGATTTGATAAGGTTGAGAAGTTCCCTTGAATGAAGTTTGGCCCTGTGACGGTAGTTTGAGGAAGGCAATGGTCTTGCAGTGTTGATGCGACTTCTAACGGTGGCTTGACTATACTGGAGAGTTTTGACGACAACAGTAGGAAGCCAAAGAAGATGAACGCAGCGAAAAAACACCGAGGAAGATAAAGATGCTCTTAAATATACCGCAAGTACAGAAAACCATGGCCACAAGAAGGTGGCTCTGATACCATGTTAAATATTAACATTGAAACACTATGTTGAATATGCTAGTATGGATGCGGAAGTGAAAATATAAAGTATAGAACACAGTAACACACGAGAGTTACGTGGTTCAGCCTAATGGCTTACATTCACGGAGGAAACCCTAAAGGGCTACATCAATAATATATTATAGTGTAGTACAAATCCTGTGTTACAATGAATCATAACATGTATATATATAGTAGACTAAACCCTAGACTAATAAACTTCTAGTACAAGTAGGAGACTTGGATTGCACACAAAGTAAGAGGAAACCCTAAAGGGCTACATCATAATATATTATAGTGTAGTACAAATCCTGTATTACAATGAATCATAACATGTGTATATATAGTAGACTAAACCCTAAACTAATAGACTTCTAGTACAAGTAGGAGACTTGGCTTACACACAAAATAGAATTAGGCGTGGACCTATACTAATGGGCTAATATATCTCTAACATGTATAATATCTCTAGTGATTCTCTACTAATAACACTATTTCATATGGTAGTAGCTTTATCATATAGATCACTTCATAATTGTAGTTATATTGAGCACCAACTCCACAATTTTTATAACATTTTTCATTATATTTTTTCACATAAGAATTTGACAAGTCAAATAAGATGGTATTTATGTCAAACCTAATAGAAGGTTTCACAACATTACATAATAGCTCATACTATTTATTTTGGGCAGACAAAATCATGATCACATATACCAGATAAATTTATCGTATGGTTAACAACTTATGTCACATTTAACAATAACTCTACCCAAAAAAAAAAAAAAAAAAAAAAAATCAATATATACCACAAACATTAGAAGTAGAATAGAAGTAGCTATCATAAATTTGGAAATGGCGAGTGGACATGGTTGGTAGTTGCTTGATACCACATAACTGACAAAAGACTGCCATGTTGGTAACGGCATATACTTGGAAGGTCTAATATTGATACCAGACAAACAATCTTTAATAAACTAATAATTTCCCATGCACAATCTCTCTAATACTTAACTATCATTGTAGTTAAAGTGATGGCTCACAAGTCATATCATTTTTTAATTTCTTGAGCTCAAATATATCCTATGAAATAAGGTGTTTTTTTTTTTTTGGGTGCTTTGTTAGTTTAGTAAACGGCCAATCTCCTAAGTTTGATTTTCAAATTCTTTCTAAAAAATTAAAAATAAAAAAAAAACCCGTCTTTTTCACCTTGAATAAAGGCCTAAAAAATTACCATCAATTGTGTTAAATGACTTTCATTTAAAAAATAGTAATAATTAAGGGATTTTGTTGTTATCATGGTGATGATTATAATTATAATTATAATTATTTCTATTATTAATAGTATTTATTATTCCATATGAGGATGTGCTGACTCAAATGGTGGTGACAAGTGTCACAAGATAAGTGGATTTTGAAGAACAATATCATACTAGTTTCTTTCGGGGACTTTTAAAGGAGGGTAATATGGTAATTTCACATATCCAAAAAATATTTAGAAACACCAGGGTCACTGCTTTGGTTGCACGATATGCTTTTTCTTTCTTTCGCTCTCACTTTTAAAAGTTTTTTTCCCCCAAAGAAACCGTTAAATTTAGAATCTCTACTTAATAGTGAATGTACCAAATTGTCCATGCTTAAATTACAAAAATGCCCACCTCATTCAATAGTGGTCCATCCCATGATTCCACCTATAGGCTACAAGATCATGTATGTTTGGACAATGATGCCCATTTTCTTCACTGAAAGCTTTCCCACCAGGCATTATTCAAAAAAAGAAACAAAAAGGGAAAAGGCATTATTAAAAAATGAAAATAAAATCTATGTGTTGCTTTCATCTTATCTCCTTTTAAGTTATAATATTTGTTTGAAATTATTTTTCTTCCTTGACATGTTAATGAGTCATATATATTAGGAGTGAAATAATATTGAAATAATTAAGGATAAATTGTAATTTGTTATTTGTAAATAAGAATTTCTTGCATGAGAGAGTAATTATGAACATGATAGAAGTTTTTCTTTCTCCTTTTAAGCCCAAAACACACATATAGAAAACATAACATGAACATAGAAGTCTTAACTCTTAACTCTCATGTAGTTTGCATTTCCATTCTTAAGTAGTAGTTTTCCTTTTCAATTTTTAAATATAACACTGATTATAAGAGAAATTTGATATGATTTGTTATCGTATTTAATGATTCATGTCTCTAAATTAGCTTGAATTTTTATATTAGCATTTGAAAGTTTCTCATTAACATGATATAAGAATTTTTTTTTTAAATATAAAATTATGGAATTAAAAAACCTATATAAGATATTTTGACTTAATTCGAAGGTACATATTGCATTAAAGGGGAAATATAGCTTATAATGTGAATTGAAGTATTTGGTAGTCACAACTCACAACACTTTAGAAAAAATATTAATAATGAACTCATAATTAGATTGATTGTGAATCTTCTTTTAATTTCTTTCTCTTATAAAACATGAAACTAGATGAATTAATAAATTTTCAAAAAAGAAGAAGGAAAAATATGAGTTAATCAAATCATTACCTTTTATAAAGACAAATAAAATTTTCTAATAATGCTCATTCTTTGCACAATATAACTGCCATGGGCCTAGAATCTCAGGGGTAGTTCTAGAACTTTGTTGTTTATCAACTGAAGAAAGGGGGAATTTTTTGTTTCTCTATGAAAGTAGATTTGATAACCATTGATGATGCTTCCAAAAACAACACAGCTTCAACCTCTAATCCAACTAAATCATGTAAACACTTGCTATGAGAATGTTCCTTTGCACAAGCTGTTTGGCTTCATGCTCCATTTTGGAACTTATTTAAGCAGCCATATTGATTAGACTATCCACATCAAAATTTTCACACATTTCCCTATGAGATAGGTCAAATTTAGTGAAATGACCATATTGATTCCGATTAATTGATACTCTTACAACATTTGTAAATGGAAAATTTTAAGAATGAGATAAGTCAAATTTAGTTAAATGACCATATTGGGTTCGGTTAATAAGAACACTTAGGACATTTGTAAATAAATTATTTTACAAAAATTTTGATACTACTTTCATGAGAAATATAAAAATTGTTAAAAAAATCATTTGTATTTTTCTTTTTTCATAAAAAATTTCTAAAAATATTTTCTAAGTTAATGCCCTTAATATATCTGTTAATTTTTATTTTATTTGAAAAATGACAGCAAGCTAATATCAAGTCAAGCCCATTTGAGTAAATTGACATGACCAACACCATACAGTCAAAAGACTATTTCTGTAATTTCAAAATTTTAACATCACACTGTTATGACTTAAAAGAGTCATTGTCTGTCAAATCCTACTTGAGCTTTTTTGGGATTTATAAATTACAAACAAACTTGTCTGAAAGCACACACAAAAAAACACACACCTACTCTCTCTCCCCTCCCTATCTCTCTCTACTGTATCAGAGAGTGTAGAGAGAGAAAGAAAGAAAGTAATACATTTGAGGGAAGAGTAAAGCAAAGACTATCTTGTCAATGTTAGGGTTTTCTTAGAACTTAAAGAATAAAAAAATAGTAACAGAAACAAAAACAAACCCATTAAAGTAATTACAAAAAAAAAAAAAAAAGTTATTCTCAAAGAAGAAGAAGAAGAAGAAGAAGGAAAAAGTGGAATATATAAAGCTCAGAGAGTGAAAATGTTGGTAACCATTTGAACCCGATTAGGAGGATCCGATTTCTACAGTCCAAGATCTCAGGTACTCTTTGGTTTCACTGATCCCTCTCACATTTACTTAAATTATTGCAAAAGACTAATGGGTATTTTGAAAATTCTATTTTTGTTTCTGGGTTGTGTATTAATGCGTATATCTATTTGTATGTGTGTATTTTCATCTGGGTCTGACTTGGTTTTGCATTTGAATTTGGATTTATGAGTGTAAACTATGAAGTCTTTGTGGGTTTGGTTTGGTTTGGCATTTGGGTTTGGATATTTGTTGAACCAGATCTGGGACAAGTTTGATTTGTGTGAAGTTTGGGTTTCTATTTTAGTTCAAGAGCTTGAATATTTTTGGTGCATTTGGTTTTGGAGTTGTTCTTTGGGATTGAGATCTGTTGGGTATTTTTGGTAAGCAATCTGGTCAAAAAGTTTAGTGGGTTTTAGCCATTAGTCATCCACTTTTTTAATTTGAACTTACTTTAAGTAATCCAGTTGGATTTGAAATGTGGATTACCATAGATGGTTCCCTTATTTGAGTTGAATAATTAAAGTTTCTCACCTCTTTATTAACTTCATCTATATTTGCAGTTTATGAATTTAGATTATGTATTTGCATCATCACTTCTATAAATGGTAACTATTTTTCTGTGTATTTTTATTGATTTTTCCAGAGTCGACATTGTGGTAGTGGAGTTTTGTGATTGAAGTTTTGCTGGTTTATGACTTGATTAATTAAAGTTGTGAGGATCTGGGCTTGCATTTTACTGTAAGTACATCTGGGTATATGAATAATTCAGAGAAGAGCTAATTTAGCAATAGTAGGAGGAAGATGAAGTCTGACATGCCTCTTGATTATGCTGTGTTCCAATTGTCACCAAAACGTTCACGGTGAGGATAACTGTTACTGGGTTTTAGTTTTATTATTCTGTCTTCCTATTTGTATTGTTTTGATATGGGGTTGTATTCTTCTTCCTTTCTGGGCAGTTGTGAGTTGTTTGTCTCAAGTGATGGAAACACTGAGAAGCTTGCATCAGGATTAGTAAAGCCATTTGTGACCCATTTAAAGGTTGCAGAAGAGCAGGTTGCACTTGCAGTTCAGTCAATTAAGCTTGAAGTTGACAAGCGTAGAAATGCTGAGACGTGGTTCACTAAAGGAACACTGGAAAGGTAACACATACTGCCAGTTGAAACAAATTTTAAGTATACTTGGATTTTGCTGCCTTTCTACATAATACAGTTTTGATTTTTCTCTTTGACTTGATTTGAACTTGTTCTCCAGGTTTGTTCGGTTTGTTAGTACACCAGAGGTCTTGGAACTGGTTAACACATATGATGCAGAGATGTCTCAGTTGGAAGCAGCCCAGAGAATATATTCACAGGTAATAACCACAATTCAATTAATTAGACAACCAATGTGCTGATAATTGAAAATACAATTATTTTTATCACTGAATTTGGGAAATTATTTTATGTCAGAGGGCGGGAGATCAGAATTCTGGGGCATTAGGTACGCTTTGTTTCTTTCTATTTGACTTTAGATAATTTATTTTACTTTTAACCTTGGATGGTCTGATTACAAGAAAACTTGCCATGCAAAATCCTGTCTAGGAAGACATTATATATATTATACACAGAAGCAAGTGTGATGTTTAGGATTTCCTTAGATTTTACTTATTTCTCTCTGTTTAGAGGTTCATGTTGTATTATTCTTTTGTGATATTATGCTGTGGACAGTACCAGTGAAAGTTTAAGCCGAGAGTGAGAAGTGGGACATTAGAGTTAGTGGAAATTCCCAGTGGCTGACCATTATTGTTATTTTGTTTTAATCATTACTAGTGGCAAAGTCTGAGTTGCATTGGTTCTCAACATAGGCATAAACCAAGGTGCCAATGGTTGGTGATGCTGGTATGATCAGAAGAATAGCAATAGATATCCCATTGAGACTGCTGAATTTCTTGAATTAATTTTCTAAGTTGCCTATTAAAAACCTTGTACATGCTGACATTATACATAATGAGAATGTGCCAATGAGCTCTAGCTTGAATGGCACTTTGTCCCCCTGTAAATGCAAGGTGGAGGGAAGGTTTTGGGTTCATTACCCACTAGGTCCTTGTGAAATTACTAGTCAAGAGAAAATTTTTACATAGTGATAAAGGATAAAGCACAGAGCGTCAATTTCACTGCTATGTTGTCAATCTTTGAAGCATAAACTGCCACAAACTGGACTAAATTATGGCTAGTGGGGATTATTTTATATACATAGAGCACAAATCTATGCAAATGTCATCACTGAGTGCCTCTTCGTGAAGCCTACAATTAAGTTATGCATGCCAAAAAGCCTTGGAGTCTTGTCAAGATCATATTCTTTTTGATGCAGTTATATGTTAAGTTATACATTTTGTGGTGTAGAATGTCAAGCCGGAAGTATTCAATTAGAATGACTTCCTTATAAGAAAAAATATATATAATTATAATGTCATATAACCCACTAATGTATGTCAAATTCATTAGCAGTCAGAATTTTATTTTCTTTGTTATCTGATAATTTAGCTTATTCCTCATAGAGGTGATCTACATAAGTCACATGATTTATTTTGACGTTATCTATGTAATTATGATCATTTTCTTCTAGTTATACATGGTGGATTAGTCACTATAGTTGCATCATCAATACTCATCTTACACAAGGTTGGGCACTTATATCAAGTTGCGTTTAGAATGAGACTACGTTAAGTTTGCATTTGTAAGTAGTGCATTGGTGCCTAAAGAAATAAAGATTCCATTGTTTACGTTATGGTCAGTTTACTTGGCAAAGGACAAAGGGGTTGGGGGGGAGCTTGATTGTGTGCATGCAATCATAACAAGTACTACAAACATATATTGAAATTTTAACAGCATGCCTTCATGAATTTTGAAGATCAACACCCCATATCCTTGCAAAAATATGACACTAGAGTTTTGCCATGGATTGTATTGAAGAAGTTAGTGGAGAGGAGAAACTTATTTCATCATTTTGTTGTAGACAAAAGTGGTTGCATCATGAGAGAAATATTAGAGAAGAAAAAAGAAAAAAGAAAGGTCCTTTGACCTAGGTAAAGCCCATGGCCTGCTCTTTTAAAGCTTGGATCTCTTCCTTGGAGCTGTTGGGATCTGCTGGCAAGCTCAGTTTCATTAGGTATGGAGCACTGAATTGGACTTGGGAGTGGGGCACCGAGGCGAAGATGTACTGGTGATATTACTGCAACCTTTCTATGTGCAATGGCTCTTATAGTGAAGACAATCTAGGAACTGGGAATTGGTGGCTTATCTGATGGAATCTCACATAATTAACTTGCCATTGTACTAAGGGTATTATGCTAGGCCTGTTTTTGGGTTAAAGAAGTGTATCTTTCGATGCAAGTGGTGGCTCATTGGCTTAACAAGTAGACCTCTCTGATTTAGTGAATTTTACTGTGAATAATTTTGTTTGCCGGCAAGGGATTTCTTCTGCTTAATCAGTTATGTAATGCATTTTACGTAAATTGGTCTACCTGTTGTGTTGATGCCAGTAGCACACTATTGAGAAAATGAGTTGTAGTTGTGTGTTCTGCTGAGGGACATCTGCTAGAGATTTTGTTCCAAATCTTTTCTGTTTAAGAGCCAGTCATGAATTGTTTATTGTATTGGAGATCATTATCACATTTGAGCCTATAGAAGTGATTATGGAGATTCTTTAGGGAAATAACTATTGAATATACCGATGCATGAAATTTAGTCCTTTGTTTTTTTTTTTTGTCCATAATTCTTTTTTTTTTTTTTTTTTTGGGAGAGGGGGGGGGGGGGGTGGGGGCGTGGGGGATAGGATGTTGTGTCATACAACTGTGAATTTGCCTTCCATGATACATACCCAAAAGAAAAAAGCAATTTTCCTATGATGTCATGGGTCATGATGGTTTCTGGGGGGAATTGGGAGAGGAATGCAAACTCATTCTAAGCTATTGTTTTTGGTAAAATCATTACATAACATATTTTAACGGTTGTGGTAATGCATCCCGAAAAGTTATCTCTAGGAATTAAGTTTTTCTTTTAATAATTAAGCAAGTATGTTGTTGAATTCTTTGTTGTCTCTTGTGTTAAGATCAGCTGTTTGCCAATATTACTAATGTTATCTTTTACTTCGCCAATTTCCCATCTTCAGTATGGTTCTTTGGAGTCTCATTTCCTTGGAATATGTCATGGGCTATGTTCTGCCTAGGTTATTAGAAACCGGAGAATTCTTTTGAAATATTTTATGTTGGAACTGTCTAGTAAAAGCTACATTATTTTTAAAGCACGAGTTGTTAATATGCTGATATTGGATAATATGCTCCAGGTGGAGATGGAATAGGAACTGCAGGAGCAGCAGATGCAACAAAGTAATACTTTCTTTTCTTCCCCCCAAGTTTTTGTTTAAACTAAATTTGATCAGTTTTTCAAATTACTTAACATTTACTATATTCTGGGTTTCATTTGAACTCTTTGGGTTTCATTTTGTTTTGCAAATGTTCACTTAGTCAATTGCATGTGCCCTTTAAATATCAGCCATTAAAGATACTTTTGATATTTATTTAAGATGAGATCTCCCTTTTTGCTGTGACTGATGTATGCTAGCTTGGATCCTGCATCACAGAGGCAATGTTTTGAAGCCCTTTTTGGATTGATTAGTAGGTCTGGGATTTTCACGAACTTAGGAATCATCATATCATGGAAGTCAACTGGAGTGTCAAAGATTTGATGTTTTGAGCAGGTGGACAAACTAGCATACATGGTCAACGGTTAAGAAAGGGCAAAGACAAAGTTATGTTGATGGCCAATGATTGAAGTACACAGTTCATGATCATGGTTAAATGCATAAATTTCTTAGAAAAAATGCCATTACTTGGTCATCAACAAACTAAAATGACAAATTATTTTATAACAGATGTTCTTGATATGTTGAATTGACAACTCTCTCTGAGTTGCTTACTGTTTTTTCTTATTTTTGTTTTGCTATTTTCACCTCTTATCCAGGAAGGAGCTTCTAAGGGCCATTGATGTACGGCTTATTGCCGTTAGGCAGGACTTGACCACAGCTTGTGCTCGTGCATCAGCTGCTGGTTTCAACCCTGATACAGTGTCTGAACTCCATCATTTTGCAAATCGGTTTGGCGCTCATCGCTTGAAGTAAGAACTCTCTAAGAAATTCTATCTTCAAGTAAACCTTATATATCTAAAGCTCCTATTCCTCCTGTCAGTGTGTGTGTGTGCGCGAGCGTGCCTATTCATGTGTGTGTGCCTGTGCATGTTTGCTTGTGTATGTGATCCATCTTTTTGTAGCAATTTAGTCCTGGGATTTGGTAGCAGTGACAGAGGGAAGAATCTTCCTCTGGTTTGCTGGGATGGAAAACACAAAAGAAAAGAGAATTGAAGAGGAAATGTTTAAAACTTCTCTCCATTCAGGTCAAAATCTCTTCCCAAACTGCATAAGGTGGAAAACTTCAAAAGTAATGCGTGCTTGACGGGAACCTTTTATGCCACAATGCTTTTTCATCACACCAATTGCAAGTGGTGTGGACAATGGATAATGAAAATCCCTTTTACTGAAGACATATAATAAGGGGGAAACTGATATAACTTAAAATTAACTGTTGTTTCAATTTTTCATTCCATACGTTTCACCATTTCGTTGGGGGGTTTATATAGAAAATATTAACAAGTATGCCAGGTCAGTAATTTATTCACAAAACTTTGCCCTCACAACTAGATTTTCTAATAGAATAGAACATAATTGCCAAGATTTTACCCTTCACCTATTCTTCCCTTGGCCCTGCTCCTCTCATTGTGTTATCTTATCAAAGGATTTTGACACATTGTCTACTGAATTGGTAGCATATGCGGTCAAGTCAGGGAGATACCTTGTTTTTTAATGGAAGTTTAACTTATTTGCCATGTTGTCAACTAATTCTTGGTATAATCGCAATGTCTTTTGAAGCAGCTTGTGTTGGAAGAGTCAGTTGGGGCATTTTGGAAACCAAAGTGCAAAGGTTACTTCTTTTTGTTTCTCTTGTCATTTAACTTTGAGTCTTTTTTTCCTTCAAAAATTAAAAAAACATGGGAGTGTGTTCTGGTTTTATTTGGTTTTTGAATTGGTTTTTTTTTTTATGTCCCTATTACTTGGCTAAGTTTTTGGATTGTGAAAGTAGCTCCCATCACTAATTTTTCCAAAAATGTCCATTGTCATTTTGTTGATTTTGATAATGCCTCATTTTATAAAAAGCAATAGTGATGTGGGCACTAAAAATTGAAATATTATGGTTCCATGCGGTTTTCAAATGCCCCAACTTTAGCCTCTTGAGTGAGGAACTTGCTAAGCTGTTTAGGCCAATGTTGATAGGTCACATCATCCAGGGTCCACTTGCCTAAATTTATGCAATTGCCAAGCTACTTTGAAAATGAAATTATAGCACCTATCCTTAAAAATGTACAGTATAGCCCAAAATATAAAATGGGCTGGCCTGAAAAGTGCTTGTGATCTATCATTTGGTGAATAAGATTTGTCAGATGTGAGTATAGGAAAGCACTGTAAAAATTTTTTTAATTTTTAATTTTGTTATCTGGGGTCATTACTGTAATGGGCTATGGTTATATTTCATGATTGGTAAATCATGAAATCTACCACAAGGTGCATCATATAAGTCCCAAACAAACAGAACCCAGATCTTGTTTCCTTTCAAAGCTTTGTTCTTTGGGTTAGTGGGGCCCATTCTTGAATTGACCAATCCTTGGCCTGCTCATTTGTTCCATTCCCAACTTGTCGGTTTCATCAAGGGGTGGGTAATAAATCCCAATTTTTATGGGGTCAAGCTCTCATTATTACGTGCCAAAAGTTACCAAAGCTCCTCAATTTATCAATTCTTTAGTCTTTAACATGGTAAATTATGCTGGATACCATTTGTTCTTTTCCTTTGTGGTGGACCCATGACAAAGATTTTATGATTTTTATCTTGTGGACCATGTTGGACTTATTGAACAAGTATGATTTAATTAATAAATAAATAATAAAAAAGTACCATCACATTCAGTATTGATTTGGAAGGTACAGTAGATATAGTGGTCCTTTCCATTTTTCAAAGCCCATCTGGCTTTCAATTTTCTCTCACCTTTTAATATAGTTGTACCTTTTTATTAAAAAAATATAATAAAATTATTTATTTTCTTTCTTTTTTTGTGTGCAGTGAGGCATGCACCAAATTTATGTCAGCGTGCCAAAGAAGACCGGACCTCTTAATCAACACGTGGAAGCCAGGTGTCGACGACACAGCCATCCGATCATCCACAGGATCTGACATGTCAATCGATGACCCCACTTCAGCAGAAGACCCAAACAATGGGACCCACCACCCAACAACAACAACTGTAACAGCCGGTCAAGACCAACAACATCAAAAACAACAACACAGTTTTAGTATAACGCAAAACCAATCCCAGATCTCCACGTGTCAGCAACCCAAGTTCCCCACAAGACGAAACTTGAACGAGAAAAACGAACCCAACCAACCCGCCAATACTGCAACAACAGCACAGCTTGCAAACAACATTAACAACAACAACAACAGCAGCAACAACGATAACAAGAAAGAAGATTCTTTATCTGTGACCGAGTCGTCAGACTCTCCACCATTTTCTTCTTCCATCGCGGCGAGTCAACCCGCGAGGCGACTCAGTGTGCAGGACCGTATTAACCTCTTTGAGAACAAGCAGAAGGAGACTGGCGGCGGTAGCGGTAGCGGTAGTGGTGGCAGCAAGCCGGTTGTCGTTGGGAAGGCGGCGGAGCTCAGGAGGCTCTCTTCTTCTGACGTGTCGTCTGCTGCTGCAGCGGCGGCGGTGGTGACAACGCCACCTCTGCCGGTGTTGAGGAGATGGAGTGGTGCCAGTGATATGAGCATTGATGTTAGTGGAGAAAAGAAGGATGTAGAGAGCCCCTTGTGTACACCGTCTTCTGTTAATTCTCCGTTTGTTTCGCTGCCCAAATCGAATAGTAGTAATGGGTTTTTGGGGAGTGGAGCTGAGGATCATAAGGATAAGGATAAGAAGGGATTGTTGAATGACACTGCAAGCTCTGTTGGGTTGAAAGATCAAGGTAAAGAAGAGGAAGACGTGGGAGTGAAGGGGAGGACGAATTGGAAGGATCATAAAGTGGGGTCTCTGAATCAATCAAGGGATTTCAGTGATCAAGAGGTTTCTCAGGAGAAGTTGAAGGTTAAAGATCATCAAGTTGTGGGTTTTGCAAGCAAGGTAGGAGATGGTGCATCTGATGGCGGATTTGTAAATAGGGATCGGTCTGAGGTTGTTGGAGGGAAGAATCAAGTTGGAGGTTTTGGAAGCAAGGTAGGGGATGGATCATCTGATGGCGGATTTGTAAATAGAGTCGGGGATTCGGGACCGGTGACTCAATCACGTTCTAGGGTTTATAATAGTCATACCCGCTCTTTTTCAGGACAGTTTGAAGGTGGTAGTGGGCTAAAACTTCGGGAAGCCACCCCTTCGGGTCTGGTGAAAGGAGTTGAGGGTGATCAATTGGATCCTCAGTCCAAGTGGAGATCTTTTACGAGAGAACTAGAGGAGGTGGGAAAGAAAGAATTGGGTTCATCAGATAGGCAACAATTGAAAGTGGAAGAATCTGGAACCCAGAACATGAAGTTTCAGAAAGTGGAAGAATCTGGAACCCAGAACATGAAGTTTCAGAAACCAGTTTCTGCTAGTCGTGAGCAGATCAAGAAGCCTCAGGGTAGTAGGAAGGATGAGGCTGGTTTTTCTTTTGAGAATAACAAGTTGGATTATCCTGGTAAAAAGGCTTCGGAGGCTCAGGAAAGCATTTCTACGATGCCAACAATGCCATTGGAGCAAGTTCAGAGAGTTAGACAGTCTAAGGGAAATCAGGAGCTCAATGATGAGCTGAAAATGAAGGCTAATGAGCTTGAAAAGCTTTTTGCTGAGCACAAGCTTCGGGTTCCTGGGGATCAGTCTGGTTCTGCACGGAGAAACAAGCCTGCTGAAAAACAAATGGAAAAGGCAGCAAGTTCACAGTATAAAAAACCAGAAGCAGTGGAGGTAGCTCCTGCACAGTTATCTGAAAAAACTTCAGTGATTGAACCAGCTGGGACTTCTATTAATATGGCAAAGTTCAATACCTCTACCCCACCGCCAATGAAGATGATAGATATTCAGGATTATGGTGATAGTCTGAGGAAGAACTTTGCTGAGCTTCATTTCACAGATGATTCCAGAGGAAAATTCTATGAGAAGTACATGCAAAAAAGAGATGCTAAACTGAGGGAAGAATGGAGTTCCAACAGGGCAGAGAAGGAAGCCAAGATGAAGGCCATGCAGGATAACCTTGAGCAGAGTAAAGCTGAGATGAAGCTTAAGTTTTCTGCCTCTGCTGATAGGGATGTCTCTAGTGCTCGTAGACGTGCAGATAAACTCAGATCTTTCAATTTTCGGTCGAGTGTGAAGAGGGAACAGGTATTCTTATTATAGTTATGTTTTTAGGAAATAAGTGTCCCCTCATTCAAATTTATGTACCTTTGATGAGTATGATATCAAGCTTAATGAGGAGTTGTTCCCAGCTAATTGTGCTGTCACTTGGGATTTATTTGAAATTGTATAATTGAATGCAAAGCAATGGTTCTTAAAAGCTTTGACACATTAACCTATATTTTTCTTCTATCCTCCATGGATCATTATTTTCTGCATTTTTCTCCTGTCATTTAACACCACACCTCTAAGTCCTAATATCATCTATTCTCTTAACCAAATTAAATAGAACTTTTCATGCTTATGAGCTTAATCCCAAAACCCTAAGGAGTGCGCATGTAGACTTATAAGTGCTTATTGGAGGATAAAGTACTCCTTTTGAAGTAGACTTGGGATTAACATATAGGACATAAGTGCTAAATCTGATGACTTGTATAATTTGATGTGTACACTCAATCTTAATTCTGAAGCCATATTTTGGTTTTTGATTTTCTTTCTTGTAACTAATCATAATAAGATTGTGCTTTCACAGCACCCAATAGATTCCTTTCAGAGTGAAGACGATGAAGACCTT
This sequence comes from Quercus wislizeni, assembly GCA_023055345.1. Lineage (NCBI taxonomy): Eukaryota > Viridiplantae > Streptophyta > Magnoliopsida > Fagales > Fagaceae > Quercus > Quercus wislizeni. Next base: position 62,091,458 of record JALGQJ010000002.1, on the reverse strand, counting down.
TCTGAATTTCCTGAACATAAATTTTATGGACAAGACAGATTTTTCAGTGAGCCATCTGTGGGAGATGTTGCTTCCAGAAGTGCTCAAGCAAAGAAGATTTTGCCTAACAGAAATGTGTCTACATCTACTCCTCGTACCACAGTAAATTCAGTTACACGGTCATCAGCCAAAGTCTCCAATTCCAGTTCTGGGAGGAGAAGAGTGCAAGCAGAAAATCCTCTTGCACAGTCAGTTCCCAACTTCTCAGATTTCAGGAAAGAAAACACAAAACCTTCTTTGGGAGTTGGCAAAACACCCCCCCGCTCACAGGTGAGAAACTTTAACCGTAGCAAGAGTATCAATGAAGAGGCACCAAATGCTAAGGAAGAGAAGCCACGGCGGTCTCAGTCCTCAAGAAAAAGTGCCTCTAATCCTGTAGAGTTGAAGGATTTGTCTGCTGTGAACTCTGACAACTCTGTTTTGGCTCCATTAAAATTTGATAAAGAGCAGACTGAGCAGATCCCATCTGAAAAAATTTCAAAGATTGTGGATTCAAAGGCTTTCCTCAGGAAGGGTAATGGCATAGGTCCTGGTGCTGGAGCTAGTATAGCTAAGCTGAAAGCTTCATTGGCATCTGAGACTTTGGAAAATGACGAAGAATATGAATCAGCCTTTGAGGCAGATGATGTGGATATGGCCAAAGAGGAAGAAGAGGTAGAAGAGGAAGAAGAGGAAGAGCTTGAAACCATGCCAGTCGAAGATTGTGCTGACATGGATAATGGAGAAACAAGACTAAGTCAAGAATATGACAAGTCTGCTAATTCTGGGTCTGAAAATGGCGATTCCATGAGATCTCTTTCTCAAGTGGACCCTACTTCTGTTGCTGAATTGCCTGCTACTGTGCCTTCAACTTTCCACAATGTAGGATCTCTGCAGGAATCACCAAATGGAAGCCCGACCTCATGGAATTCACGCATGCATCATCCATTTTCATACCCACATGAGACCTCTGATATTGATGCTTTTGTGGATTCTCCAATTGGGAGCCCTGCATCTTGGAATTCTCATAGTCTTATCCAATCAGAGGCTGATGCAGCTCGAATGAGAAAGAAATGGGGAGCTGCTCAGAAACCTATTATTGTTGCCAATGCATCCCACAATCAGTCTCGTAAGGATGTCACAAAAGGGTTTAAACGGCTATTGAAGTTTGGAAGGAAAAGTCGCGGGGCTGATAGTTTGGTTGACTGGATCTCTGCTACAACTTCTGAAGGAGATGATGATACAGAAGATGGGCGTGATGTTGCCAATAGATCATCAGAAGACTTGAGGAAGTCGAGAATGGGATTCTCACATGGTCATCCTTTGGACGACAGCTTCAATGAGAGCGAGTTCAATGAACAGGGTAACCTACTCTTTCCCTAAGTTTTTCATATTTATTATTTTTATTTTTAGAAGTAAATAAATTCATTGAAAAATCAATAAGAAAAGTACTGCCCAAGTACACGGACTGTGTACAAGTGATACCGCAGAAAGAAATAAGGAGAGAACAAAAGTAACGAATAAACTGAAACTAATGAAAGCTCATGGAATCCAGAAATCTAGAAACCCTTCTGCAGAAAATGGAGTTCAATTGTTGACAGCAAGAATAAAATTTTGTCACTTAATAAAAAGATTTCAAGAGTTCCATTGGTGGTGCTTGCTTATATGGGTTAAGTTTTAACCATCATTTTGTTAAATGTAACCGCTGCCAACTTTGAGTTTGTGGTCTGCATGATAGCCACTTGCAACTTATTTAGAGTGTGTAACTTGTTTTCCACCGGGTTAAATTATGCTTTTTGTTATTTGTTGCATCTTCTCCTTTATTTGTTTATTTCTTTTCTTTTTTATGCTTGGGAGAAATGTAACTTTATTTCTCTAGTTGATCACTCAATAATATTTAAAGAAAATTGATCAATCAACGGCTTTCATTTCTTTCAGTCCAAGCCTACAGCTCTATCCCAGCACCTCCAGCAAACTTCAGACTAAGGGACGATCTTATGTCCGGAAGCTCCTTAAAAGGTATGGTTAATCAGCATTAATCTGATTCTGTGTTGTTTATCATACTTTTCCTAGCAGTAACGTTATCAATGCGACGGAGCTGAAGAAAGTCTCTCTGTCAGAGGTGACTCTTGATCAAAATAATTATCATTAAAGAATTGTTGAACATATATCTGACAGTGTTATACCCAAATTTTTAATCTTACAGCTCCAAGATCATTTTTCTCGCTCTCATCATTCCGAAGCAAGGGAAGTGATTCAAAGCCTAGATAATCATTGAGTGGATGGTCCAGAGCAAACGTGTTGGATTGTTGAAATTGGTAGGGTGTAAAGGATTATAAGATACAAATGCTTGAGGTAGGGATGATACGAACATTTATAAAAAGATCTAGAATGGACTATGTATATCTTCTTGGTCTCATGAGGCCTTCCTCATGATTTAGTCGGTAATCTCATAGTGTGATTCAATATGTTGTATATGTTATTGAACGAAGAGTCGCTATTTTTGGTTGTATTTGTCAAAATTTTGTGAATGTTTGTAATCAATTTACGTCAGAGACTTTTGTCATTGAATTTTGTTGGAAATGATAGGCACTTATAATAGTTGACTAAACCAAAAAATATATTATTATTATTTATTTTATAGAAATGTTATCTCCTTAATACTTTTGTAACAAATTCTAGATGGTAAATTGTTATTGATTTCAAAATGGACCCACAATTGATATCATTTCTGTATCCATCAATAGTAGCTTATCTATGATTTGTTGGGAAATTAATGTGAAAATATTGTGGATTTTGCATTTTTTTTATTTGATATATAAGAAACTGGGATCTCAACTATTGTGATAACAAGTGTTACAAAATTTTCACAAAACTTTTATTTTCAATTTTGGTTTGTCATGGTCGCATATTTTACTATTTTATTTAGACCTATAAGAAATTGACATCTTAATAATTGTGAAAATATTGTTAAATTTGTTGTGTTAATATATCAATATATATGCTAGTTCATATAAATATATATATTTTTTAAAAAGAACAAACCAATTACCAAGGAAAAAAAAATACTGTAGTTACAATGCCGATAATTTATTTTCACAAAACATTTATTTTCAAATATAATTGGTTTTCGGTCAAAAAAAAAAGTGGTTGGTTTACAATCTCATATTTTATTATTTTATTATTTATAAGAAATTGACATCTCAATAATTATGAAATTTATTGTGTCATAACAACAATATATATGTCAGCTCATATAAATATTTAAAAGGCCAAAAAACAAAAAAAAAACAAAAAAACTGTAACTACTGTTCATTTGCACTTAGTGCCAATTGAACAAACCAAAAAGTCACTGTAGTTACTATGCATTTGCGCATTCACACTTTTTATGCACTACCCGATATCCCACACGATGTGTGGTGCATTTTGAAATATTTTGTATATATAAAAAAAATCTTTTAACCCCTTGTGTTCATTAATACAATTATTGTTAGTCACAATTAATTTACAAAGTTTAATAGTAAAACTAAATTCAAACCAAACCCTAGTTCCTAACCATAATCAAATCCTATTAAAGCTCAATATTAAAATTAAAAATTCTATTTAGTTTAGCTAGTGCCAAATCTGCCAAATTTAGATTTGGCAACATTCATTGTTATTTTTTGTAAGTATCCCAAACTAATATCAACATGACAATTTGCAATATGCAATCATTTGAAAGTCACAAACAACAATGGTTAAAAAGTAATTCCAAGAACATTTATATTCGGTTGCCCCTTTAAAGCTTTCAAATATGAAATTCCTCATCATATGTAGAAAACTTCGTAAATTTACAAAGCAAATTGCCAAATATATGCATTTGCATGCCTTAGAACTATAAATTATTATTAGATAAAAAAAAGAAAAGTTTCTCAGACCTTTTAATTCACCTTCTTGCACAAAGTGCATTAAGCAACAAATAAACTAACATGAGGCCTACTACATTAATGCTTAACTACATCCAAATAATAATTTACCAACTATCATATTATTAAAAAAAAAAAAAAAGTTGCAATCAAGACTTTTCATAATCACTTTTGAACTCAAGATTTATCTACTAAATAATTCAATATAGAAATCAGCACACACCCGCTTAATACACATTTAAACAATTCAATCCAATCAAATCCACCCAAATTATATCATACATAACCTTACAGGTGGATAGGCCAGTAATAGGTATCTATCCTGGTGCAGCTATCTTGTATTTTCAGTTGTTTTCTTTTTGAGAAGTCTCATATTTTAAACTATGAAAACGTAATTGTCCATTTTGATGCTAGTTGGATTTGATGGTAAAATGTATCTCTTTTATTCCTCCCTAAGCTTTGGGAGTTCCTATTGGAGATGGTCCGTGCTCCCCTCTTTGCGGAATAAGACTTATTATTTTGTATCAAAGAAATCGTTTTCATAAAAAAGTGAAAACAACCCATCACAATTCGAGAAAATACTGCTAAGATTTAGTATCTACAACTATAAATCATTACTTAGTGTACAAAGATACACATTTTTTTTTATATTAATATTTCCTAAAATGATAAGTCAATGTCTAAGGAAACTATGATTATGAACATTTTTAAGTAGCCGGCCTCCTTGCATTATAAGCTGGCCGTGCACTATGTTGTGATGTCTGTCTTTAGGGATTAACACACATACCCAAAACAAGGCCATTTGTCTATTCAAATAGTTTTATAAGCTAAAATAGAGGTTAAAATCTCCCTTAGGTTGAATAAAGAAGGATAGTATGACACTATTAACTTCAAAATTTGATGAGTCAACAAAATGTTTTGACATTTTTTCAAACTAGAACAATAGACCCTCCCGTTCTTATGCATAATGTTGCTAGTCCTTGTACCTTTACAATTACAAGACCTCAACTCAGACAAAACAAAGAGAACCTTGAACCTACATTTCGATTGTTCTGATCCTGTAGAGCAACTTGGACTATACTAAACAGAACCTTTAACAACTAATCTTTTTCATTTAATTTTTTAGATTCGATAAGATTTCAAATTTATGGGGTTCACTTTAAAATGATTGTTCTTATAATGATTGTTCTTTACTATTTAGTCAAGACACCAAAATAAACTTTTTATTTATTTATTTAAGATTAAAACCTAGGCTTGATAAGAGAATTTACCGATTAAACTAACGGTAATCCACCTTAGACTAACTAAACTAAAATACAGGCGGAAGAGGCAAAGTATAGTGACTAACAAACCAACAATGGACGCCAACTACAATGTAGTCCTTGTTCTTTTCTTCACCTCTATATTGAATTCTCTCCTTCCTTTCCTCTTCACCACTTCCATTTCAAGCTCATGCCACATTTCCACACCATCACACTCCTCCATCAATGGCTGACTCATCCTTTGAAATGGAATTCTACTCTCCCTCAAGCCACCAAAACCACATCCATCTCACACCCACCAGCTCACACTTTGGCACTTCTTCCAGCTCTCATCACAGGTCCCATACTCCCACCCCTAGAAGAACCCAAAACAGACCTCCGGCCACACCTTTTGCCTCAGACAATGACATGTCATGGCAAGGTGAACTATCATGGCCGTTTGAGTCTACTAGCTGGCATGCTAGTAGCAACTTAAGTGCAGCTTTAAATCCATGGACTCCCATGCCCCCCACAGAGAGTCGTATTTTTCGTCGTTCGGCCAATAACTACTACCATTCTTGATCGAAAGGCTTTCGAGACTTTAAAGTCCATATCATGATTATTCAGGCTATGGGGCTGTTTCTGCAGGGAGGCTTGAGCTCAAAAGTTATGTTGCTAGAGATGGCAAGAGTCCATTTTTTGGAAACAGTTTCATTTCTGGTGAATGTAGGCCTCGTGGGGTTTCAACTTTGGACTTAAGAGGTGGAACTGGTAGACATGGTCCTTTGGCTACGAAAGATGAGCTTAATATGATTAAATATGAGTCTCAAGAACATGAATTTCTTCATGGCTCGTCTCATAAAGGTAATTATCATCATCATGGTCATGATCTATCACATATTGGACATTCATCATTTTTAATAATTTTTAAATATGTAAATAGTGTTGGGATCATTTTTAATATTTTTAATTGCATGAACAGTGTATGCACAGTGAATACACTGTTCATAACAGTAAATTTTGTCTTTTTAAGTCAAATAACTACAGCCAAAAAAAAAAAAAAAGACAAAACGTGAAAACACAAACGCAGGATTCAGTTGAATCCAAACGGGCACTAGATGAAGCTAGCAGTGCACTGGGCTTGGAGTCAGAGAAGCATGTCCAAGATGCATTAAGGAAGATTACTAAGCGAGCCACCACAATCTAGTGGCCCATCGCCTTAATACGATCAAAGAGGCCGAAAAGATTGCTGTTGTGAGAGATGGTGCAGTTGTGGAGTATGGGGACCATGAGACACTCATGGCTTCCCATGTTAATGGTGTGTATGCTAGCTTGGTTCGTGCAGAAACTGAAGCCAATGCATTTTCCTGAGCAATGTATTTTATTCATATCTTCATGTTATAAAGTTTGCTTCCCATGAATAGAGTAACTTTAGCTTCATTTTGTTATTAACATTTTTTATTTTTTTTTGGTAATTTTGATGATTGTGATTTGTGATTGATAGCTGATATTTAATGTGCAACCATCAAGTGGAGAGTTTGAACTGACTATTATATCTACTTACATCAAGTAACATCAGATGATTCAGGTCCTACATTTTTATTAGATTTATAATTGGGCCAATGGATTTGGATTGGTTGAAACTTACACTTGGGGTAGGTGTCCTAATGAGTTCCTTTTTTTTTTTCCTATCTTTTCTTGAGTCAGAAGGGGACAAAAGAAAAGAGACTTGGCTTCATTATTACTTTTTCCACGAATCTAAGCTGAGCCTAGATAAGTATTAGGTAATAGTTCACTTTCAGTAGCCTTAGTTGAGAGAATGCTCGGTATAGGACCATATCAATTAATAAAGTTAATTAGTATCAAGTTTTGCTTTTTTTCCTGAGTTAACATATTGGTATGAGAGCTCATTGCTCTACAATCTACATCAATATGTTTATCCAAAAAAGAAAGGTCACATTTTTATCCCATTTCTTATGTGTCATATGTGCAAGTTCTCTAGTCAAATTAAAATGATTAAGTTTCTCTAGTAGTTCACTTTCAGTAGCCTTAGTTGAGAGAATGCTCGGTATTGGACTATATTAATTAATAAAGTTAATTAGTATCAAGTTTTACATTTTTTCCTGAGTTAACATATTGGTATGAGAGCTCATTGTTCTACAATCTACATCAATATGTTTATCCAAAAAAAAGGTCACATTTTTATCCCATTTCTTATGTGTCATATGTGCAAGTTCTCTAGTCAAATTAAAATGATTAAGTTTATCAAAAAATTTAAAATGATTAAATACTGAATTAATCACTGAAGTAGACATTGGAATCCCTTTACCTTTCTCAATGGCTCCCTTTCCTCTAACGTAAAAGGAAATGCAACCTGGAAAAGACCGACCTCAAGCAACTGACTAGAATGCCCATTGACGGTGCTAATAAAGCTCCAACATGATGCTCCACTAAAGGGGGGCAGATTTGTCATTTTAAATCAAAGGACCACATAATTCAAATATGTAAATATTGTCTCTTGGCTTGAAAGCCAAGAGAAAGTTGATAATTACGTGCCTGACATGCAAAGCTATAGAGGCTCTTGTTTAAGCCTTAGACCAATACAATAAGACTTCCCTTTGTGTCTTCAAGCTACAGTTGTTTTACTTCTTTATGCAAAACTTTGTTCTTTCACTCAGAGAAGGACCTCTTTATTTTTTTTCTCTTCGCTCTTTATGCTCTGACTCTCTCTCTCTCAGGTACTTATATATCTTTCTTGCTCATGTCAATATTTTTATTCATTCCAAAGCACATCATTGTGACACATACAGCTTAATAACTTATACCATTTATTCACTTTAGAAAGAAAGAAAAAAAAAAATCTAATAGTTACTTTCTTGGTTTAATTCTTGTATGTCAATGAATATAGCCTTATGATGTTTCAAGCATTATAGTTCTTTTTTTTTTCCCCCAGTTTATTTTGTGACAGATTGTCTAGCCTGATAGGTTGCAAAACATGTAAAACTTTCATACTTGATTTATTTGAATGATTAGTCCAATTCAGTACCTTCATTTTGTTAGGCAATTTTATTGCTATTACCACACACTTGATTGAAACCTTATTAATAATAGGAAGCTATGGACAGAAAGTGTCAACCTAATTTTTCTAGAAAAATCTTACACAGCCTGAAAAACGTGGCAGTCTTTGACATAAATGAATGCATAGTATTAATATTTGTAATGTAGGAGGTCAATTTCATGGAATAAACAGGTAACTCTGATTAGTTAATGTCATGACTTCAATGCATCATTCAGGTAGACATTACAAATTTGGATATTCAGAAGACAAGGGAAAAGAATGGCATCGCTTACTCCTGGAGTACTACTAAAGCTTCTTCAGAGTATAAATTCCAATGTAAAAGTACGTGGAGAATATCGATCCGTTCTACTGCAAGTGATTAGCATTGTGCCTGCCTTAACTGGGTCTGACTTGTGGCCTAATCAAGGCTTCTTCATAAAAGTCTCTGACTCGTCTCATTCAACATATGTCTCACTATCAAGAGAAGACAATGAGCTCATCTTGAACAACAAGTTGCAACTTGGGCAGTTTTTCTATGTTGATAGGGTGGAAGCTGGAAGACCAGTTCCTATTCTTGTTGGAGTGAGACCTGTCCCAGGACGCCACCCTTTTGTGGGGAATCCAAAGGATTTGATGCAAATGTTAGAGCCATCAGAGGGTCCAGTCCAATCTGACAATGAAGGAACATTTGGCTCAAAATTGAATGAGTTATTGGAAGTGAAGGAGGAAAGCTCAAGGCAGAAAATTGTTATCAAAGAGGAAAAGGCAGCTGTTGCATCCAGGTACATGCAGGGTGTTTTGACACCAAATAATACTAAGGCAAGTGGGGCAGAATCAAATGAAGGTGGGAAGAGCAATGAGAATGAGAATGTTGGAGCAAGTAAGAAGATTGGATTAGTGAAAGGAAAGCAGCAAGAGCTGAAAGGTCAGGTATGATTCTTGCTTGTTTGACATATATTCCAATCTTAAAGGAAAAAACAAACAGTTCTAGGACTTTTTTTATCCTGCCTTCTTTGTCTAGGCAATATTTGTTGGAAATTATATCAGTATGGTAACAATTGAAAAGCCATTGGGAAAAATTTAGAATATAATAACAATAATATATGTGCACCATTAATTAGGATGTCATGTTTTTATGCAGTACAACCCTGAAATCCTAATGTAATTAGATTCTGCAAAGCTCCTGATACAATAAAAATGTAAGGTGCATACAGTGAAATAAGTGAATTAACAAGAACTATTTATAGGAATTAGTAAAGAAACAGTTTCTATGCATCAAATGAAAATAGTGGTGCGCATTATTCAGAATTATTTAGGATTTATTGTCCCCTATAAGAAAAAGAAAAAGAAAAAGAAAAAGAATAAAAAACAATTTCAGACAATGATTCATGTCAATGGGACAATCAAATAAATGATAAATGGTTCATGTGATGGGCTCAATGAAGAAATGTTAGTCAAATGAAGCTTAAATGTGTGTAAAAAACCTATTTAGTGACAATCATTTGTACTATCATTATAGACACGCTCAATGACTCCTTCCCGAAATCGATCTGATGCACTTTCATCAAAGCCAGACGTAGCTGTATCTGACAACAAGGAGACTGCAGTGCCTTCGAAGAGCACACCTGCAAAACGTTCTTCAAGTAAACAGGAAAACATGAACTTTAATTTTTTATCAAACAATAAAGATAAAAACCAATCAGCTGAGGCAATTTTATGGGCTTCTCTACCTGCTAAACTTTCGAAGCCAGGGAAGGTAACTTTCCTTGTTTCCTCCACTTCCATTAATTATTTTTTATTCTTATACAACTTCTATATTTCATAAATTAGTTATATGGTTACTGTTTCATCTGCCACATTGACAATTCAATGGATATCTTTTGCTGCTTCTTTTTTGGTAGCATATATGGCAGTACTTAATTTGAACAAATACATTCATCCTCTGCATTTCACTAAAATTATGGCCAAATATGCCTTGCATTGCCTACTATCTGACCAAATGGACTATCTGTTATCAGTTTTTGTTGACTGAGTAGATGGCCTATTAATCAATTTAGAATTGACACGGGAAAAAGACCTTAAAACAACAAAATATCACAAATTGTTTACTATCACTAAGTAATTCATCACAAATTGTTTACTATCACTAAGTAATTCTTCTTTCTTTTCCTTTATTAAAATCTTGTAAGGGAATGCTTAGAAGGAGAAATTTAGCTTCTTTGGTTGCAGCAGAAGCTCAAAAGGAGGCATCCACAGCTGCAACTCTTGTCAAGTGCCTCAAGTAAGTTCATTTCAGTACAAAATCATTCATTTCAAAACATATCACCATAAAGGAACCAGTTTATAATTATATCCAAGTCTTACTTGTGCATTTTTCTTTCAGTATGTTTGCCGATCTCTGCGCATATTCCTCACCAGAGAACCCCCACCTATATCTCACCAAGTTCTTCACACTATACCAGCTCATTGAACAACCAAATGTAGCAGATCCATTAAAGAATAAATCACTTCAGTTATTGACTCACCAATCTGCTCCAAACACAGACAAAACTAGCAAAAAGGCCGGTCTTATTCATGGCAAAAGTATTTTAAAGTCTCCAAAGACCCCTATTGAGTTAAGTGGGACTGAGAAATTAGAATGGGCTAAAGGGGATGGTGCAAAAGAGATCAAAGAACTTAGAGAGGTTCTCTTAAATGAAACAAGATCTTGGTTTTTGAAATTTTTGGAGGGAGCATTGGATATCGGGTTTCGTGTTGTTACCCAAGAGAAGAAAGGTAAGGACGGTGCAGGACGGCGAATGGAGCCAGACAACCATATTGCTGTCACATTGTCACAGCTTAAGCATGCAAATGAGTGGTTGGATAAACTGAGAAGCAAATTGAGCTCAGAGAATGATGGATTAGCAGAGACAGTTGAGCGGTTGAAGCAGAAAGTTTATTCTTGTTTGCTTGCTCATGTAGAGTCTGCTGCATCAGCTCTGGAGAATCGTAGTTGATTGATCAACAGAGGACGGTTTTAAAAACTTTGTTTGTCTTATGATGTTTGAAAATAACTTATGGTTAAGGTGGATTGCTAACTACAGATGATAGGAGCCAAACAATGTTCTTGAAGTGTTGGCCAAACAGGTTTGTATTGCAAATTATTTATTAGTTTATTTGTGTATGAAAATAATTAAGGCCATCAAAGGTCCATATTAATGTAAATGGTGTGTGTGTGTGTGTGTTATTTCCTTAATGGATCCTCTACCTAAATTTAAAGAATAAATAGAATGATATGTCAAGAATATGTAGGACAAATGATTATGTATGAAGATGAAACATTGTGATTCTACAATCTTTTTTAGACCCTTAGCAAATGAATCTTTTGAAGTAGAAGTTTCAAGACAAACTTGCAGGCAACTTACCTCTTTCATTACAAGGCCTGCTCAATGTATTTAACCTGTACCTGCGAGAAAGAGGGTCCAAGCAGGAGAGCTAGAGCACATGCAAAATTCTCAGATCTTCATTCTGATATATCTGGCATGTGCCCTGCTTCTCCAGCATGGCTCACCCTCTCCCTATCTCCATTTCCCGGAGGCTGAAAGTTCAAAAGAATTGGTTAAATAGCTTACTGTTTAGACTTAGAACTGGCACTTATATGGTTGACAGATATTAAACAGCATTGTTGAATAATGGGATACAAGTAAGGAATTCCAAATACTTTTTGTATATAGTAAAATGTACTTGTATGGTTATGATTAATGCTGTCCAAGGCTGATGAGCTTACATGGATCCCACATATGAAATTGCAAATGCAAGCATTTTTTTTTTGGGTGGGAGAATGGTTGTCTTGTGGTTTGCTTATAAAATAAGAATTTTTATGTCACGCATTAAGCAAAAATCAAATGCTAGTACCAAACAAACTTTGGTGAAGTGACTGTTGAAGTTTGGCTTCCAAATAAGCTGTTAAAGTGTCCGAAGCACAAAAAATTTCTGGCAAATATATGAGGTAAACCAAATGCAAACATAAAGTATTACCCCCGAGGGTATGGCAGATCACCCACCATGGCCTAGTTGGAGATCTAAACAAACTGTACTCACACCATCCCTTACCAATAGGGATCCTATTGTTGAATCAGGTATCTTCAAAATAACTGTCGGATTCAAGAATCCTTAGAACGGTACAATTGCCTTCCAAGAACATACATTCTTACACAAAGGAAAAATTATAATAATTTAAATGGTTTATTTGCTCCTAGCATGAGAGAATGTATTTCTTTTAGGCATATGGGCATGCCCCATGGAAATAAATTGATTCCGATGTGTTAAAAGGAAGACAGTATAAATGATTAGATTATATGCTTTTGTAGGGTATACTGCGCGCGCGCACGGTTGAATTATTACTTAATGAGATGGGAGTTCTTTTTTTTTTTTTTTGAGAAAACAAATGCATTTTTTCTTTTAGTTTTACAGATGAGGGAAAGGGAACTTGAGAAATTTGAACCCTAAACGTCTCTCTATTGAAAACATTTGAAAGTGTCAATTGATCTTCAAGACTCTTGGTAACAATCGCAATCTTATACCAGTACCACCAATATTTGCAATAATAGACCATTTTACATATGGAATTTTATACCATTAGAATTACTTGAAACCAAAATATGCCACCTCCACAGGTCGTTCAACGAAAAAAGAAATAAATAAAAAGAGCTAAAAGTTGTTTTAGGGGAAAGGGGAAGAAAGGAAAATTGTAAAAATGAAAACTGAAACATAAATTACAAGGAAAACAGTGATACACGTCATTTTTGCATATGTTTGGACTTTGGATGAGGGGAGATGGGGGGAGATAGGAGAGGAAAGGGAAGGGTCATCATCAAAAGGTAAGGGCCTAAGCAGGGCCTACAATGACCACCCAGAATATCTACATAAACGGTTATTACATAAACAAAACTATCATGTACCTCTCTGCTTCAAGAAACTTTCTTAATCACTTTGAGGGTGTTCCAAATATATACCAAGGTTTTCAATACTGTCTGAAAGTAAGATTCAACTGGCCAGGCCGGAGTTTTGTTTCTTCAAGCAAGGACTTTGGTGTACTGTTTGGGTGAATGGCTGTTACGCCATGAAAAATATGCCTAGATTTTCCACCGAATATAAGAACATCTCCGGATTCCAACACAACCTTGTCTGCCTTGTCAACATCCCTCTGATCACCATATAAGAAGTCTGCCTTGTCACCAATGGAAAAAGAGACCACAGGTAAACCTTTAGCCAGACTTTCTTGGGTTTCATTGCAATCCTGCATGGAATCGAAGTCATTAGCTGTCATAGAAACAAGTGAGGTGCAAGTTATGGATGAATAATTCATTAAAAATAAAACATAATCAAGGAAGAATTTCCAAGAATAGGCCATAATCTATGAACATGGCCTATTTTTTATTATTGGAAAAAATTGCTAGTAAAAAAAACAATGGGAATATGGGCTAGAGAGGATTTTGATTATCGGTCAATGAAATAAATTATCGCACAAGACTTTCAGCATAATTATTATGAACATTTGCCTATCCAATGCAAAACAGCATGTGTAGGAGCAAAACAGTCTACCGCTGCATTATAAGAACAAGGACAGCTTTTGCTAGAATTAGAAGAACACAAGACACATAAAAGCTTTTGCTAGAATTATAGAAACACTGAACCCATCTATGCAAATCCAATAGGGGTATCTTAAGCGACTAAAAAAATTCAGCAGCTAACCAATCATAGTAGTGCTGCATTAGAATGGCACAAACACCTTATCTCTGGCATTATTTTTTAAAAAGATTTCTCAAACATCAACATCAACCACTTATTTTATACCATTTTTCTGTCTTCTTAGGTATTGTGACATAAAGTCATTAGAATTAGGTAAGAAAAAATCACAACCAGCATTAAGAAAAAGAAGGAAAGACATTGTTAGTAAAAAAAAGTGTTAAACTACCCCATCAATCAGGAAGTCTTTCACTGCTTAGGTATTCTTACCGTTAAGAGTTGACAAACTCATAGGCTCTGCCACAAAATTAGTTATTATCTAAGAACCTGTACCTGCACTAACAACCCACCTGTGGCCTTCCCCGTATGGACCCCTAATAGGCCATAGCATCCTCTCAAACCCTCTCATGGCCCTGAGAAAGAGAACTTTGTTGTTGTAATAGTGATATATAGTAAATAGTTCTTTGAAGTTTGAGCCTTATTGTTCAGCCCTTTTCTGCTATGGTCCATATGGGACATCACAAAAGACCATGTATACCAACCAACCAAACTCTGTACTTGACGAAATCTACATGTAACATGTCCTAGTTTTTCAATGTTTTTTTTTCTCTTTTTCTTGAAGAGTTTCTGATATGCCTGGTCTTCACCAGGTTCTCCAGTGCCACCATGTCCATATTCCCTTTCATGTTTTTCATCCAGGTCCTTTTGTCAGTGACCTAATTGTGGTTCTTGCTTATGCTTCTTGTCCTCCATATCATGTTGTTCAACAAACCAATCAACAGTTTGAGCAGAAACTAAAATGATTTGAACATCACAATTCAAACTTTAAATTATCAAAATCTTCATAATAACAAGGTTGGCCAGTTCGACAATTCCAATTGCTAATTGGATATGCACCTTAGGATCTTTGTAAGGATTAATGCAGAGTGTTTATATAATCCACTTAAATACATCACAAGACAAATAACTGAATTAGAAACAAGTTCCAGAAGAGAAAATAAATAACTGTGTCACCTTAGTTACTAACAGTAATTAATAATGAAGTTCACAGTTTGGGGAATCTGGGAATCACTTAACCAAAGATTTGAAAGACAATGAATGTCAATGTATTCCACTTTTAGACTCTTTTTGCCATCAGCTCAGACACAACCATTCATCCATACTAGAAATGCACTTCCATAAGATACCCTATAATGCAATTTTCCATGTTATGCCAACATGATGCATAGTCCTCAAACCAATAAATTCTAGATAAAATACACTATCTGTGTATGATTAATTATGTCACTAGAATTATTCAACATGGCCTAAGAAAAGATTGAAAAAGTAAGCAATATTATAGAGCAGTTGCTTCTATAGTTTCTCAACTAATTTCAATTATTTGAGCTGAATGCTTTATGTTGAATTAGCAAAACAGGGATGAATGGCAGAATTATAAAATCATGCACTTCACTTGTTATTCTTCAAAGAACGCAAGAGTGTTGATGAGAATGACAAAACACACAATGAAATTAAATCTCAAAGGCAATAGTTGAAAAATTAGTCTTAAAATTTTTCAGTTCCCGTCAAGATTCAAATAACCGATAATCACACGCGGAGAAAATTACTCAAAGAAGAAGAAGAAGAAAGTTTTTATAAAGAGGAAATAATGTACTTCATATGTTTGAGAAAATGTGAGAGAGAGAGAGAGAGAGAGATAGGACGGGTCTTGACCAAATTTCCTTCAACAGATGGGTCAGCAAGTTACCTTCAACAGTGGGTCAGCAAGTTTGGAGAAAATTGTAGTGAACTCCAAGATTGATCTTCATCGGGATAGACGACGATCTGAGGACAAACAAGGGAGAGGCGTGAAATGGGTTTATGGGAAAAGAGGCGTTAATGGCATGGAAGGAAGAGTAAAGAAACTGAACCTGAACCCGATCTTCGCCGGCGTCGAACTGGGAGCTCTGAGCCATGGATGTCTCTTCTGGGCATGGGCTTGCTGGGTGTTCTGGAAGACAGGCGTTAGGGTGGGCGAGGAGTGAACTGCTAATGGAGAGTGTGGGGGAAATCACACGAGCATCAACCATAGCAGGAGAAAAAAAATAAAAACAACAACAACAACGCTACAGTACTTTCAGCTGAAGCTACAGTTGTTTCCGGAAAAAAAAAAAAAAGTTTAAAAATTATTTTTCCACCGTATTTTCATCGGTAAGTTTTTTGTTTTTTTGCCAAATAAGTTATATCTAAACAGATTTTTAAGCTCCATTTGGGTAAGTTGTGTTTTTTGCCTTTTTTTTTTTTTTTTAGTCCAACGTCTCTTACAGCTTCTTATGAATAGTGCAAATAGGTAAATGCATAGTGATTTCATTAATAAATAGTAACCAAAATTTTTTTTTTTTTAATTTTCAGTTTTCAACCAAATAAATGGTATTCAAACGCACTCTAGTGTTCGTTTGGACACAAATTAAAAAGTCAACTTATTTTTTTTACTATTTATGAGCTTTATTACACTTTTTAATATTATTCATGAGTCATACTGTATTATTTCAACTAACTTTTATCTTTATCTACAGTATTTTTAGTAAAAAGTTTTCAGTTTCAACAAAATAAGCGGTGTTCAAACAAAATTTTTAATCTATTTTTCTATCCACCTTAAAATTCTAAAATTTTAAGAAAGAACTGTTTTTTTATTATTTAAATTTTGAAATTTTTAATTTCCAAAATTTTTAAACTCAGATAAAATATTGAAATTTGATTTTTCAAATAAATCAAATAATGGAGCATTCTATAGTGGAATAGAATCACCCATCAAATTATAAGATTTTGATATACATGAGGTGTTATTAAGAAAGTTATGAAAATTTATTTATTGATTTTTAATATTGAAAAAACATTTAGTATAAAATGAAATACTAGAAAAAGTAGCAAACTAAATGGGATGGAGCATGGAAGTAGTAATGTATCCGGTTTTTTTTTTTTTTTAATTTATTTACTTTTCTTCCTTATTTTTCTTTATTCAAACGTAGGGTTAAAGCTTTTTAAGTATTGTGTCAAAGTATTTTTGTTAAATGCAAACAACTAAGCCAAACAGGCCCTTATCCTTTACAAAACTCAATGTGAAATGTGATAGTAAGATTCTCTACAAGTTATGCTACCATATGGTTTGACATAATCAATGATATAACACATTGTAACTTAATAAAATTTACTCAATGTAACACAATCTCTCTCTCTCTCTCAAACACACACATATATACATGGGTTGGGTTCAAGTTACACCTGGTGTAACTCTAAGTAATGTTACACAACCTAATAACTTGTTAATGAATTTATATTTTAAAAATTTCACCGTTAGATTACATGTTCTATATATTCTAAACATGCATACCAATTTACATACCAATCGGATGTTATTTACCATTTGATCTATAAACTCATTTTTTATGCATTATTTTAAACTACAAAAACTTAAATTTATACAATTGATAAATGACATGACATTGATCTTTGATCATCTTGAAATTTTGCAAGCATAGAGAATATACAAAGATAATGTAATTCAATGGTCGATTTGTCAAAACTCACATCCAATTAAAAAATATTGATTGATGTAACATTGCTTAGAACTACACCAAGTGTAACTTAAACCCAACTCTCTCTCTCTCTATATATATATAACTTACATATGAGGGATTAAGAGCCTCAAGTAACTTAACTAGTACCTTTTTTGGCGTTTTCAAATTTTCAATGGAGATGTTTAGAATTCAAATTCTCCCATCCTTGTTGTATTTGTTGAATTTAACAATTTATCAACCAAAAAAAAAAACTTACAAATATGGGGACTAATCCTAATAATCTTGCTAACACAATAAAAAATAAAAAATAAAGTCATTGATTTATTTCTCCATCATATTAAACTAACCTAAGAGGTGTCAAGAGCCATGCTAATAATCTTGCTAACAGATTGAAAAGAGTCATTAATTTATTTCTCTATCATATTAAACTAACCTAACTACCTAAGAGATGCCAAGAGACTTGTAACTCAACTAGTTGGTGCTTCTTGGTGTTTCTAAGACATCCATTGTTCAAATCTCCCCTCCTTGTTGTAAGTTGTAACTACCGACTTGTCACAACAACAACAACAACAAACTAATAGATATCATTCATAAGCCCACACTAAAAGTTTTATTTGAATGATGACAAATCGCCAAAGAAAAGATACATGCTATTTTAGTATCATACTAAAAAGCAATCCATAATCCATATAGCCAAAAATCTTAAGGTTCAATGGTATTACCTAGTTCTTCTCATGTTAAGATTTTAGGTTCAAATCTTCCAGACCCTATTTGTTGCAACTTGCAAGGAAAAAAAATGCACATTAATTAACATAATAGAATGAAAATTTCATTTGCTAAGAGGTTACATTAAAATAATGCCTAAATATTTGATTTAAAAAATTAACACTTTTATGCATGACAATCTTGTATCTCTCTCTCTCTCTCTCTCTATACATATATATATAGCTTTTTTTTTTTTTTTGCTTCAATATATATAGTTTTTTTATCTTCCCTTAATTGTAAGTCAAATAAAAATATGAAAATTTAGGTTTATAAGATTTTCATTAAAAAATTTAATAATTAATACATTTCTTAGTAACCCTTTAACTATAAAAGTAAAAAATTTCACACCTTATAATATCATAAATAAAGCTAACTTCCTTTTTTTTTTAAGGAAAACATTACACTTTTCTACCATGAATTAGGACTATGATTATACTTAACTCTCTTAATTATTGAAACATATGACTGATCCCTTAATTTAAAAAATATATTACAATTACCTCCTACCATCTGTTTTGTTGTTAATTATGATGAAATTAGTATTGAATAACCAATTTACCCTTCTGTCATACTTAATATCAAAATAGACATTAGACAGCACAAGGACACTGAAACACAGTTATAATTTTAGGAGGTCAATTGTGTGTTTTGATAGTTTATGGGGTTAAGTGTAATCATAGTGAAAGATTTGGATGGAAAAGAATAAATTATCTTATTTTAAATGTAGTTTACATATAGGATGAGATTTTTGTCACAAATTTCAAAAAGGTGGAAGTCTTTTAGTGAAATGGTGAACCACGTCATTTGTCCACTATAAGAACCTTATAGTTTCTCCAAATTTAGAGGAAGAATATTTATTAATTTGAAGTTCTATTTTATTTTTTAATTTTTTTTAATTTTTATAGAAGATAGAAATTTTACTCTAACCTAATATAAATATATACTAGCCGCAAACCCGCGCGTTGCGTGTGATAATTATTTTTGTGGGGGAGTAAAATATGGGCCCATGATCTAGGCCCAGGAACGACGTTTCATCAACAATACGCCCGAGGAGAAGAAATCATAGAGGACCGTTGTAACTAACAGTAGAGCGCGTAAGGATCCAAAGAGGCTGGTCCGAGAGGAATACCCCCCTCGGACATGACGTCTGATGGTGAGAGGAACCTCGGCTTTCCCTTAGTCCACCCTCCAGGAAGTTCCAGAGGCAAAGGTAGATTACCAATGCATATGGAAGGGATAAGGATGCAGAAATATCCTGAGAAAAAGCTGCTACCACCGCATTAAATGCATCACAGCTACTTTCCTGGCCGCATTTATGTGGAGAAGACCCCTGAACAGTGTTGAAAGTGATCTTTATCCCCAGGAAGTCAAAAAGCTGTAAGAGAAGAAGTGAGAAACTCAAGTACCAGGCTAGATGGCAGACAAGTGGACGATAGGATCGAACAATGAAGGACTATATAATGGAGTAAGACCTCCAGAAGAAAGGGACGGAAGAAAAACAAAAAGAAACCTCAAGAAATAATCACTGTAGCATCTGGAAAAATACAACCCAAAGAAAAGCATTCTATCTAAGTGCATAACCCTCGGACCTAACTGGAATCCATCAATTAGTCCAAAACTTACTCCTCGGACACGAGATCTCAACTTGTGTGTGTGTTTTAGTCTCCTCGGCCAAGCACTTTATCTTCAGTAACTGTTGTAAAGAACGCTATTAGCCCAATTCTTTGACCCACTCTCTTACAAATTTATTGTACTAGGCTTATTGGGCCTATCTCCTGTATTCATCCAAGTGTGGGCTACAATTTGTGACCCTACAATTTTTATAGTGGTTTTATTAAATTTTTTTTTTTTACAAGTTAAACTAATCTAATAATGAGTAATGTATTTCGTAATTATATTTTTATTTATTATAGGAACAATCATAAATGTAATATAGGAACAATCCAAAACACCAAAAAAACATATTAGGATAAATTTTTTTTTTTGATAATCTATTAAGGTTATTTTCTTTGTAGAAATTATAATTTCGGCCGCCCAAAACATATTATCAAATAAAAAATTATTAGCAAAATCTAAGAATTAAATTTCTATACATGCATTGTTATAAAATAATAATAATAAAAATAAAATTGCAAAAGTTAAAATTTGTTACCTATCCAATTATTTTAGTTTGGCTAACCTTTACTTTTCTTTAAATAAATGGCATTATAGAGTACTTCTAATACAACTATTAAGAGTACTTTTTCCACCACAAAGAATTAGAAAATAAACAAAAATTGGTAAAATCTCATAGTTTGAACAAATATATTCATCCTGCTGCATTTCACTAAAATTATGGCCAAATATGCCTTGCATTGCCTACTATCTGACCAAATGGACTATGTGTTATCAGTTTTTGTTGACTGAGTAGATGGCCTATTAATCAATTTAGAATTGACACGGGGAAAAGACCTTAAAACAACAAAATATCACAAATTCTTTACTATCACTAAGTAATTCTTCTTTCTTTTCCTTTATTAAAATCTTATAAGGGAATGCTTAGAAGGAGAAATTTAGCTTCTTTGGTTGCAGCAGAAGCTCAAAAGGAGGCATCCACAGCTGCAACTCTTGTCAAGTGCCTCAAGTAAGTTCATTTCATGACAAAATCATTCATTTCAAAACATATCACCATAAAGGAACCAGTTTATAATTATATCCAAGTCTTACTTGTGCATTTTTCTTTCAGTATGTTTGCCGATCTCTGCGCATATTCCTCACCAGAGAACCCCCACCTATATCTCACCAAGTTCTTCACTCTATACCAGCTCATTGAACAACCAAATGTAGCAGATCCATTAAAGAATAAATCACTTCAGTTATTGACTCACCAATCTGCTCCAAACACAGACAAAACTAGCAAAAAGGCTGGTCTTATTCATGGCAAAAGTATGTTAAAGTCTCCAAAGCCCCCTATTGAGTTAAGTGGGACTGAGAAATTAGAATGGGCTAAAGGGGATGGTGCAAAAGAGATCAAAGAACTTAGAGAGGTTCTCTTAAATGAAACAAGATCTTGGTTTTTGAAATTTTTGGAGGGAGCATTGGATATCGGGTTTCGTGTTGTTACCCAAGAGAAGAAAGGAAGGACGGTACAGGACGGCGAATGGAGCCAGACAACCATATTGCTGTCACATTGTCACAGCTTAAGCATGCAAATGAGTGGTTGGATAAACTGAGAAGCAAATTGAGCTCAGAGAATGATGGATTAGCAGAGACAGTTGAGCGGTTGAAGCAGAAAGTTTATTCTTGTTTGCTTGCTCATGTAGAGTCTGCTGCATCAGCTCTGGAGAATCGAAGTTGATTGATCAACAGAGGATGGTTTTAAAAACTTTGTTTGTCTTATGATGTTTGAAAATAACTTATCGTTAAGGTGATGTGGATTGCTAACTACAGATGATAGGAGCCAAACAATGTTCTTGAAGTGTTGGCCAAACAGGTTTGTATTGCAAATTATTTATTAGTTTATTTGTGTGTGAAAATAATTAAGGCCACCAAAATTTAAAGAATAAAATAATTATTTATTAGTTTATTTGTCTTATGATGTTTGTGTGTTATTTCCTTAATGGGTCCTCTACCTAAATTTAAAGAATAAATAGAATGATATGTCAAGAATATGTAGGACAAATGATTATGTATGAAGATGAAACATTGTGATTCTACAATCTTTTTTAGACCCTTAGCAAATGAATCTTTTGAAGTAGAAGTTTCAAGACAAACTTGCAGGCAACTTACCTCTTTCATTACAAGGCCTGCTCAAAGTATTTAACCTGTACCTGCGAGAAAGAGGGTCCAAGCAGGAGAGCTAGAGCACATGCAAAATTCTCAGATCTTCATTCTGATATATCTGGCATGTGCCCTGCTTCTCCAGCATGGCTCACCCTCTCCCTATCTCCATTTCCCGGAGGCTGAAAGTTCAAAAGAATTGGTTAAATAGCTTACTGTTTAGACTTAGAACTGGCACTTATATGGTTGACAGATATTAAACAGCATCGTTGAATAATGGGATACAAGTAAGGAATTCCAAATACTTTTTGTATATAGTAAAATGTACTAGTATGGTTATGATTAATGCTGTCCAAGGCTGATGAGCTTACATGGATCCCACATATGAAATTGCGAATGCAAGCTTTTTTTTTTTTTTGGGTGGGAGAATGGTTGTCTTGTGGTTTGCTTATAAAATAAGAATTTTTATGTCACGCATTAAGCAAAAATCAAATGCTAGTACCAAACAAACTTTGGTGAAGTGACTGTTGAAGTTTGGCTGCCAAATAAGCTGTTAATGAAGTGTCCAAAGCACAAAAAATTTCAGGTAAATATGAGGTAAACCAAATGCAAACATAAAGTGGTACCCCCGAGGGTATGGCAGACCACCCACCATGGCCTAGTTGGAGATCTAAACAAACTGTACTCACACCATCCCTTACCAATAGGGATCCTATTGTTGAATCAGGTAGCTTCAAAATAACTGTCGGATTCAAGAATCCTTAGAAAGGTACAAATGCCTTCCAAGAACATACATTCTTACACAAAGGACAAATTATAATAATTTAAATGGTTTATTTGCTCCTAGCATGAGAGAATGTATTTCTTTTAGGCAAATGGGCATGCCCCTGGGAAATAATTTGATTCCAATGTGTTAAAAGGAAGACAATATAGATGATTAGATTATATGCTTTTGTAGGGTAAACTACGCGCGCACACGGTTGAACTATTACTTAATGAGATGGGAACTTCTTCTTTTTTTTCTTTGGGGGAGAAAACAAATGCATTTTTTCTTTTAGTTTTATAGACGAGGGAAAGAAAATTTGAATCCTAAACGTCTCTCTATTGAAAACATTTGTAAGTGTCAATTGATCTTCAAAGCTCTTGGCAACAATCGCAATCTTATACCAGTACCACCAATATTTGCAATAATAGACCATTTTATATATGGAATTTTATACCATTAGTATTACTTGAAACCAAAATATGCCACCTCTACAGGTCGTTTAATGAAAAAATAAATAAATAAAAAGAGCTAAAAGTTGTTTTAGAGGGAGGAGGAAGAAAGGAAAATTGTAAAAATGATAACTGAAACATAAATCAATTACAAGGAAAACTGTGATACACGTCATTTTTGCATATGTTTGGACTTTGGATGTGGGGAGATAGGAGGGGAAAGGGAAGGGGTCATCATCAAAAGGTAAGGGCCTAAGCTGGGCTTACAATGACCACCCAGAATATCTACATAAACGGTTATTATATCAACAGAAGTTACAAAACTATCATGTACCTCTCTGCTTAAAGAAACTTTCTTAATCACTTTGAGGGAGTTCCAAATATATACCAAGGTTTTCAATACTGTCTGAAAGTAAGATTCAACCGGCCAGGCCGGAGTTTTGTTTCTTCAAGCAAGGACTTTGGTGCACTGTTTGGGTGAATGGCTGTAACACCATGAAAAATATGCCTGGATTTTCCACCGAATATAAGAACATCTCCGGATTCCAACACAACCTTGTCTGCCTTGTCAACATCCCTCTGATCACCGTATAAGAAGTCTGCCTTGTCACCAATTGACAAAGAGACCACAGGTAAACCTTTAGCAAGACTTTCTGGGCTTTCATCACGATCCTGCATGGATTTGAAGTCATTAGCTGTCATAGAAACTTCACAAAGCCATAGTTAATGAGGAATCTAGAGAAATAAGTGAGGTGCAAGTTATGGATGAATAATTCATGAAAAATAAAACATAATCAAGGAAGGAAGAATTTCCAAGAATAGAAATTGCAAAGAAATTCGTAAGTCAGATTATATGGGTAAGGCACACCTGATGGAGACCAAGTCGACCATTTTCAGAGTAATAATTTACAAGACAAATGTTTGGTGACATCCAGGGAAGTATGCTTTCTACATTGCTTGATTTGGAATTTTTCTGAATAAGGGAATGGGAATCTTCAATTGATTTTTTGACCAACTCATAGAATTCAGCAGGTATAGTGGGTGGTTTAGCCTCATCAACTGGACGGTGATCTCCATAGTTACCTGTCTCAGGGTCCCAATTTTTACCAAGGCACATCATCTTCAATCGCAGTTTTGCTCCATCACGGTAACCTGGTTGGTAGAAACCTCCAGGACCCAGACCAAGGTCTCGGCATTTTTTTACTATTTTGACCTGATCACTGAATGATATGTAACTCTTTAGAAGGACCATCCCAGCCCTCAACACATCTCCATTTTGCCCCTCCAAGGAGGACTTGATTTCATTCCGCCTCTCTATTCTGTATAAGTAAAGGAGGTTTGAGTGTAACAGTTTTCTCAGATTTGGTTGGGCAGAGATCAAAAGAGTCGAGCATTGCAGAGTCCTCAGAATGCTCTAAGATTTTATGGCCTGCAGAACTTTTTGGATCCTTGCTTGAAGAAGGCTCAAATTTTTTAGCAGTTACAGAGGGGGGCTGAGTCTCAACCTGATGGACAGAATTTTTTTCCGACTTGGATTCCACGTCCACCTCCACCTCCAAACTGGCTCTTTCGTTGGAAGGAGCTGCTTGGTGCAGGAGATCATCCGGTAATGTTATGCTATCAGCAGTCCCCACACTTAAGATTTTACCACTCTGAATTCTCTCTGCATCCAAGTCCTCAGAATCAGACTGCCCAGACAATTGACGAAAATCCTGTTTATGGGCTGAATCTGGAGTACCCATGCCCTTGAATTGTTTTGATCTACTGCCTACACTCTTTGGTGAATTTATTCCTTGCTGAGACCTCACTGAATTAGCAAAACCATCTTTGCCACCATGTGAATGCCGCTCCTGCTGGTTTTTGCTACCAAGTTTGAGTTTATACTTGGAGTTCTTTAAAACACTACCCTGTGACATTTGCTGCAAATTATTCCTTTTGCCGGAGGATCCATCCTCACCACCAACAGTCTCCTTAGCAAGTCTGTCTGCTCCAACCTGTAGTTCGTATAATACAAAAAATAAAACAAACCCAAGGTTAATCAAAACCAGTTACTCAAACTCAAATCCCATAAACACTCATAAAATCAAGCGATAAATAATGGAAAGAGAATGCAACCTGTAGTTCGTAAAATACAGTAAATAAAACAAACCCCAAGTTTAATCAAACCAATTACTCAAACTCAAATCCCATAAACACTCGTAAAATCAATTGGAGAATAATGGAAAGAGAAAACAAACAGGACAATGAATTTGCTTCAAGCATATATTCTCAGTACTTAATTTCAAGCAACTTCAAACAATGACCAGCACCCAAAACCCCGCCCCCCAAAATGACAACAATACCAGACAGCAGAGAAATTGAGGTGTTATCCAAGATGGAAACAAAACTATCAAATTCACCATAAGTAAATAAAATGAGTGTAACATTTCTCAATCTTCCTTAATACCAAATTCCTGTGTGTGTATATATATAAACTGGATAACACAACCTGGAATTTCTGTTGTATTTATCTTATATAAACATTAAAAACTTAGCAGTCACGCAAAAGCTATGACACATAACATATATCATATCACATTTGTAATGAAATTATCCCTATCATGCCATGTAAATATTGTATAATCCAACCATTACACAATCATAATTACATAAATTCCAAAATTTTGACACATTACACAATAATTAGACAATCATAACCAACTTTTCTTACATATCAACTTGGAATTTCAAATCTTTCACAATATTCCTTAAACTAATCCAACAATGACAAAAACTCATATCTCAAATTTACAACTTTTTACATAAACATGTCACATTTCACCTCATAATAAATAAATGAAAGGGAAAAAGCCATTTTTAGTCCCTACATTTTCATGCGATTTCCATTTTAGTCCCTAAGTTTTATTTTTACCGCTTTTAGTCCCTATTCTGGAAAACGCCTCCATTTTAGTCCCTACCGTTACA
The DNA here is from genome assembly GCA_023055345.1 of Quercus wislizeni. NCBI lineage: Eukaryota > Viridiplantae > Streptophyta > Magnoliopsida > Fagales > Fagaceae > Quercus > Quercus wislizeni. The sequence continues at coordinate 62,065,249 of JALGQJ010000002.1, read as the reverse complement.
TCAGAAACGGAGGAAGCTGACGTGGCAAATGGCAGGAATAAAAAAATATTAAACTTACATTAAACTATTCAACCTTTTCTGCCAGTTACCTTCCCGCCCTTAATAGTCACGTGGCCCTCACGTGACTGTCCCTAACCTAAATAAAACCCTAAATCCCATGACCACACCTGACCACACACGACGGCAGAATCCCTAATCTCTTACCTTACTCGTTGCCCAGCACATGACCATAGATTTGCAGAAAAAAACCACAAATCGGCAAGCACAATCATAGATAGCTTCAGAGTCTTTGTGCTGAGCAGATTGCAAAGGTTGGCTTTTGCTCCAACTCACTCTCTTTCTCTCTCGGTATGTCTCACTCTTTCTCTGTGTTATAAATGCCATTTTTAAGCCTTGGGTAATCGTTCTGGGTGAATCTCAGCTATTGGGTTTTGAGAATTTGGAAATTTTGGGATGTGGTGTTTTGTTATTGCTCTGGAATTTCAATCTATCTCTATTTATATCTTTTGGGATGTGGTGTTTTGTTATTCCTCTCTCCCTTTATAGCTTTTGTAGTGGACATAATGCTGACGATGATAGTGGAATATTTTTGGGATTTGCATTGTTTGGCTGTTGTGTGTTGCTTTCAGCTCTGTTTGTTTTACTTTTCTTTATCAGGGACCACAATACTGACTGTATTTTTGTTGGTAATTGCATTGTTTGTCTGTACTGTGTCTTACTTTTCAATAAGTTGCTGGGTCCATGTGTTCCTTTTGTCTGTATTGTATGCTTTTTTATTTGTTTATTAGCCTAGCAAAGTATTACTAATTTCAACAAGTGGATATCTGTTTTCATTTCGTTTTCTTCCCGTTACTTGCATGCAGGATGGATGAGTTTTTTACTCTGCATGTCCACCATGGTGGGCATTTCATGTGGGACCCTCAAGTGTATGTGGGAGGGACAGTTGATATAGTGGATAATTGTGACCCAGATAAGTGGTCAAAAGTTGAGATTGAGAGTATCTGTAGGGAGTTTGGCTACACTGAAGTGGATAGACTATGGTTTAAAATGCCTGGTGTGAACTTCGAGAAGTCAAATTTCCATCAGGTGGTTGATGATGATGCTATTATGTTCATGACTGACTTGGTGAAGGGATATGAGGAGATTCATGTCTATGTGGAGCATCCAGTGCATGAGCCACTTGAGATACCAGTGGAGGATTTTGAGCCCTTAGCTGCTAAACTACCTGGTAGTGAAGTAGAAGGTGTAGATGCTAAGGCCTTAGATGTTTTTGTTAGTGACAGAGAGTATGCTGAGTATGGTGATGAAGAGTACAGACCTGATTTTTCACAATTTGAAGGCCATGATAATGCTGAATTTAGTAATGTTGACCATGGTGAGCCACATGAGGTAGATGCTGAGCAGGTTTCTGCTAGGAGGGCTGGCAAAGCACCAGTTGTTGATGACCAATTTGAGGAGAGTAGTGAGGGTAGTGAGGGTAGTGAGGATGAGAGGAGTGACTTAGAAGAAGAGCCAGAAATGCAAACAATGAACATTGGTGATGATAGTACTGATAGTTGGGACAATCAAACTGAAGATGAGGTTCAACCAGAACAAATGGGTGGTGGTGTCATGAATTTTGACTATGAGAGTGAGGAGCTGCTTAGCCTTGATGAATCTGAATCAAGCAATGAGGATGGTGATGATTCAAGTGATGATGACATCCCTATTGCTGAGGTTGACAATTCTATTAGGAGGAGCAAATACCCAATCTTTAGGCCAGTAGCCAAACCTGAGCATCTAAGGTTTGAGAAGGATATGTTGTTCATCTCAACCAAACAATTTAAAGATGCTATAACTGATTATGCAGTCCATGGTGGGTGGGGTATAAAATTTGTAAAAAATGACTTGGTGAGAGTGAGAGCCCGATGCCAGCCAGGGTGCAAGTTTGTTGCCTACCTTGGAAAGGTGCCAAGGGAGAAGAGTTTTAGATTGAAAACATTGAACATGGAACACACATGCAGTAGAAGTTATAAAAATCCAAGGTGCACAGCATCATACATTGGGAAGAAGTTAGTGAAGAGGGTTAGGAGACAGCCTGACATAAAGCTCAAGGACATTCAGAATGCTGTGCATGAGAAGTATGTGGTTAACATAAGTGCAGGCAAGGCAAATAGGGCTAGAGAGAAAGCTCAAGATGCTGTTGATGGGGCCCACACTGCATAGTTCAACCAACTATGGGAGTATTGTGATGAGTTGAGAAGGTGCAGTCCTGGGAGCACAGTATTGATGAAGGTGCATACGTATAATGATGGTGATTTGGCAGCTGAGCATGGATTGGCAACTGGGCTGCCATATTTTGAAAGAATTTACATCTGCCTTGAAGGTTGCAAGAAGGGCTTCTTGGCAGGGTGCAGGCCAATCATTGGTCTAGATGCATGCCATTTAAAGACCAAGACAGGGGGTCAGCTGATGTGTGTTGTGGGCAGAGATCCCAATGATGAATACTTCCCCTTCGCATATGCAGTAGTCGAGGCTGAAACGAAGGACACTTGGACCTGGTTTCTGAACTTATTGCTTGCTGACATAGGAGATGGCAAAAATTGGGTGTTCATATCTGATGGTAGTTTCATTGCTTGCTGAATTAAATTAGTACTTACTGAATTAATTGAATTAATTGCTTGCTGAATTAAATCATTGCTTGCTGAATTAAATTATTACTTGCTGAATTAATTGAATTAATTGCTTGCTGAATTAAATCATTGCTTGTTGAATTAATTTGAACACCTTTGTTGACAATTGCTTGCTGAATTAATTTGAATTAATTTGAACACCTTGCTTGCAGGGGCTGGTGAACACCTTTGTTGACAATTGGCCACAGTACGAGCACAGGATTTGCTGTAGACATTTATACAATAATTTGAAGAAGAATCATCCTAGTGTCCTTATTAGAGACCTTTTTTGGAAAGCAGCCAAGGCTACCTATCAGCAAGCATATGAGAGAGCAATGAATGAGCTAAAGGAGGTGGATGCAAATGCATTCAAATGGCTGCAGTCTCACTCAACAACTATCTGGGCTAGGCATATGTTCAAAAGCGATGGCCAAAGTGACATAGTAACGAACAACATGTGTGAAAGCTTCAACGGCGTGATAGTTAAGTTCAGGAGCAAACCTATAATTACCATGGTATGTATAAATGTGCATTATGATCCATAGACTTGTTTAATTCATTAATGATTAATTCTCCATTTCTCTCTATGTGCTTGCAGCTTGAGTGTATTAGGCTATATCTGATGACTAGATTTCAAGCAAACAGAGAAATGATTATGAAGGTGGACTCTGAGTTGTGTCCAAAGATAAGGAAGAGACTGTACAAGGAGAAGTTGGCATGCAGCAAGTGGCTAGCATGTTGGGCTAGTCGTACCAAGTTTGAAGTGAAGAGTGGGCTGGAGAGTTTCATTGTGGACTTAGAAGAGAAGAAGTGCAGCTGTAGGAAATGGGACATAATTGGCATACCATGTTGCCATGCCATTTCCTGTATCTTTTTCAACAGAGAAGATGCTGAAAAGTATGTCAATGCAAGCTATAAAAGGACTACTTACATTGATTGCTATGAGCCCATTATAGAGCCCATCAATGGCCAGAATATGTGGAAAGCTAGTGGACTGCCACCTGTACAACCCTCTATCAAGAGGAGACCTCCTGGCAGGCCTAAGAAGAAGAGGGCACTGGAGCCTGATGAACCCAGAAGTCACAGAAAAAACAGAGGTCTAGGCATTTCAAAACAATGCAAGTTATGTGGGAAATTAGGACACAAAAAGAGGAGTTGCAAGGGAGAAGTAGGAGGGAACTCCTCCTTGCCTGGGAGTGCATCCCAAGCCAATAGGACCACTAGGAGGGTAAATATACTACTTTAACTTAGATATCCCCATTGTTTTGTTTTTCAATTGGCAAATTATTAATTGTTATTGTGCTTGTGCTTGCAGGCAGCCAAGGATGGTCATGCAAACAGCCCAACTGTAGGCAGTACACAACCAAGCTCAAATGATAATGTGACCACAAGTGCACCTCTACCCCCCACTGATAACCAGTCCAATCCAAGACCAAAAATACATAGGAAGAGATATATGGCAGCAATGAGATCTGCTGGAAGATAGCAAGCTGAAGTAGGACATTTTGTTGTTGTTGTGCAATATGTTGAAAGCACTCCTCATATGTTAATGTAACTGCTAGAACAATTGGCATTTTGGTATACTTGTATAATGTGTTGGGTCGACTTTGTCCTATATTTTGTAATTATTGTGGTACACCAAAAACTGTCATTGGTGTTAATTAGTGTCATTAGTATTTACAAGTTGGTGATTATGCAGGTTTGGTGAATGTACTGGGCAGTTTAATATGTAATGCAGTGGGAATTATGTTAAATTTAATGATGTTATTGTGTAAATTACTGAATGTGCTTGTGCTTGGCAGGTTTAGTGAATGTGCTTGGCAGGTTTGGTAAATTACTGTGTAATGTGTAATGATGTATGAATAAAATTGTTGGGCAGTTTTACATGGTGATTATGCAGTTTAATATGTAATGTGCTTTGCAGTTTAATATGTAATGTGTTAAAAAGGTTGATTCCTTAATGTGCTGGGCAGTTTTACATGGTGGACCTGGTTTAATATGTAATGATGTAATGATGCATGAATTAATGTATAATGATATATGAATAAATGTAAATTATGCAGGTTTGGTAAATTATGCAGGTTTGGTAAATTACTGTGTACTGATGTATGAAAACTTTGTTAATATTTTGTGTTTGTATTAAGTGTTTGAGTGATAGATGTGCTTTGAATATTATGCTGCATATTTCTATTCATGCTGATAGAGGTACCTATTTTTATGCTGATAGAGGTAGCATATTTCTATTTATGCCTTTTACTCTCATTATTGCATGATGTAATGCAGTGGGAATCAGGGGGAATAAATTGATAGATTTGCAGCCAGAGATGCAATAAATTGGAACACAAGTCATAGATTTATTGAAGTCATAGATTACAGAGAGATTACAGAGAGAATTACACCTATTACACCTAATGACCCATTCCCCCTTATCAAAATTCAGGCCTATTACACCAAAACTCAGGCCTATTACAGAGAGAATTACACCAAAATTACACCTAATGACCCATTCCCCCACCTATTTAGCCAACCAAAACAAACATCAAACAGAGTAGCATCCCACATATCACCAGAGACAGCCCCAAGCAAATGAGCAGCCTCTTCTCCCTCTTCCTGTAGCCTACAATGGCAGCTTCAAGGGTCAAAATCCATTTCCTTTGCTCCGGAATCAGCACCTTGCCACGCTCGCAAATTTCATCATCATGCCACTGAAAAAATTTACACTTGCGTCCAACCTGACACCCAAGAGCCAAATAAAACCCATTATATCTTCAACCAAAATCATGAAAAACAACAACAAATAGTATTAGCAAAATACTACCTTACACTTGTATTAGCACAATGTATTACACTTGTATTAGCAAAATTCAAGAAAACCAATTTAGGCAGAAAGAAACAAGCTGAGGTATTTTTTTATTTTTATTTTACATTTTTTTTAAGAAAATAAATTCTGGGTTCCCAAGACAAGAAAACCAACTTGGGTTTTCTCTACAAATTAGAAAATAAATTGGTTGTCAAATATTATGAAGCTCTGTTGGTTTAAGATCAAAATGACGGTAATGAAAACTAAAAGAAATAATGAAAACTAAGAGAAATAAAAGGGCTGTACATGAAAGACAGAGGGGTTAGACTTAGACTAAGGGATTGCGAGCTTGAAACGAAAATGAAGAAGGAAAAGCGAAAGGATAATGGGAAATGAAATTGGAACCTGAAGTGCGTCCGAAGTTAAAAACCCAGAAACTGAATAGAAATTTAAAAACTTTACAAAGAGAGATATACTTACCCAATAATTTGGACACCCGTAGAACCTTCTTCCAGGGTTGTCAGGTGTCCAAGAAACGACCAAAACTGGTTTCTCAGAGCAGAAGCATCGGGTTGGGCCCCTTTTCCTTAAGCATCCACTTGATGACATCGAGCTTGAATCCATGGATGCACAGCTGATTTGAAGACGATTTTGGGCTGTGTGGTGAGCGAGGAGCAATTGATTGAGTTCGTGACTGGTGAGGGACTTCAATCTGTGTGGTGACTGGTGAGCGAGGAGTTGAGGAAATTTGGGGGTTAGGGATTTCAGGTGTGGTCATGCGATTTGGGGTTTTACTTGGGTTAGGGACAGTCACGTGAGGGCCACGTGACTGTTAGGGGCGGGGATGTAACTGACAGAAAAGGTTGAATAGTTTAATATAAGTTTAATATTTTTTTATTCCTGCCGTTTGCCACGTCAGCTTCCTCCATTTCTGATGTAACGGTAGGGACTAAAATGGAGGCGTTTTCCAGAATAGGGACTAAAAGCGGTAAAAATAAAACTTAGGGACTAAAATGAAAATCGCATGAAAATGTAGGGACTAAAAGTGGCTTTTTCCCTAAATAAAATTAACCAATAACTGTACATTTCCCATGTATCATAACACCTTCAACAAAAAGAGAAATCACAGATTCTACAAAGGCTTTATCTTTTCCATAAACTAAAAAATAATGGGAAAAAGGGTGTGGCACAATTACAGGGCTGTGACGATGCACCAAACCACCAGTCTCTTTTCTAACCCAATTGGCTCCAGTGCTCTCATGTTTGTTTTGGTGGTTGTGATTATTTGCTTTTATTGAAAGGGAAAGTTTGAGACTTTTTAGGTGTCTGATGATCTTTGATGATGATGATGATTAACACAAACTCTGCTCTGGGTTGGCTGAGTTTGTGTGTGTGAGAGAGAGATAGAGTCAGTCACAGAGAGTAAAGTTTTGTTTTTGAAAATTCAGAGAGTAAAGTAGAGGATGGTGTTATATAACTTAAAGCAGAAGGAAAAGGAAAGGAAGAAGGTGAAGGGTTTTAAACCCTTTCTCTTCTCCAGACCGAGGGGCTAAGAATCTAATAAATAAGTGATTTTTTTAGAAAAAATTTAATGTGAAGATAAGGCATGTTTTGAACAAGTTAATCCTTTCTGTCCAGCTTAAATTCTTAAATTTTAAGGGGATATTATTTATATGTATTTTTATAAATAAATAAAAAATACTTCAAATAAAATATTAAAATTTGATTTTTCAAATAAACCAAATCAAATAATGGAGCATTCTACAGTAGAAACTGTAGAATGACCCATCCAATTATAAGGTGTTATTAAGAAAGTTATGAAAATGTATTTATTACTTTTTAAAATTGGAAAAAGATTTAAGGATAATTTAAAAATAAAAGTAGTAATGTATGCCTTTTTTTTTTTCTTTTTTTCTTTTTTTTTTTTTCAACTTTTCTTCCTTATTTTTTCTTTACTCAAATGTAGGGTTCAAGTATCTTTATAAAAAAAAATTTAAAAATGTAGGGTTAAAGCTTTTTCAATATAGTGTCAAAGTATTTTTTTTGTTAAAAGCAAAGTGTAGTTCTTTACGAAACTCTCTGTGAAAAGTGATAGTAAGGATTCTCTAAAAGTTTATGCTACCATATGGTTAGACACAATTAATGATGATATAATAAATCATGACTAAACAAAATTTACTCAATACTTCTACCCAAAAATAAAATAAAAAATTTACTCAATACAACGCAATTGAAAAAACTACATAAGTGAATACATACATACATACATACATACATATATATATGTAAGGGATCAAGACCCTCTTGTAACTTAATTGGTACCTCTTGAATGCCACCATGTGAATGCCACTCTTGCATGTTTTTGGGTTTATACTCAGAGTGCTTTGGTACACTACCATGTGACATTTGGTGCGAATTATTCCTTTCACCTATGGAGGGTCCATCCTTACCACCAACAGTCTCCTCAGCGAGTCTATCTGCTCCAATCTGTAGTTTGTATAATACAATAAATAAAACAAGCCCAAGGTTAATCAAAACCAATTTCTCAAACTCAAATCCCATAAACACTCATAAAATCAAGTGATAAATAATGGAAAGAGAATATGACCTGTAGTTTGTACAATAAATAAGTAAACCCCAAGTTTAATCAAAACCAATTACTCAATCACAACTCCCATAAACACTCATAAAATCAATCGATAAATAATGGAAATAGAATACAAAGAGGATAATCAATTTGCTTCAAGCATATATTCTCAGTACAGCAACTTCAAACAATGACCAGCACCCAAAACCCTGCCCCCCCAAATAACAGCAATACCAGACAGCTTAGGAATTGAGTTTTTGTCCAAGATGGAAACAGAACTATCAAATTCACCATAGGTAAATAAAATGTGTGTAATATTTCTCAATCTTCCTTAATCACACATTTCTGTGTGTATATATATAAACTGGATAACACAAAACCTGTAATCTCTGTAGGATTTATCACATATAGACATTAAAAACCTACGCAGTCACACGAAAGCTGTAACACATAACATATATCATATATGACATTTGTAATGAAATTCTCATATTATGCCAGATAAATATTGCGTAATCCAATCATCACACAATCATAATTACATTAATTCCAAAATTTTGACACATTACACAATAATTTCACAATCATAACCAACTTTTCATACATATTCAACTTGGGTCTTTTCAAATCTTTCACAATATTCCTAAAACTAATCCAACAATGACAAAAACCCAAATCTCAAATTTGCAACTTTTTACAAAAACAGGTCACATTTCACATCATAATCAAAATACTAACCATTAACTGTACATTTCCCATATATCAAAACACCTTTAACAAAATGAGAAATCAAATTCTACAAAGACCATTTTTTCCATGCTAAAATTCTACAATAAGAAAAAAAAATGGGAAAAGGGGTGTGGTAAAATTACAGGGCTGTGACGATGCACTGAATCGCCGGTCTCCTTTTGAACCCACTTGGCTCCGGTGCTCCTAGCTCTGCCACGGCCAGTTCCACGACGCATGTTTGTTTTGGTGGGGTTGCTTTTATTGGGCGCAGAATGAAGGTAGATGAATCGATGAAAGGGAAAGTTTGAGACTTTTTGAGTGTTTGATGATCTTTGATGATGATTATGAAGAACACAAACTCTACTCTGGGTTGGTTGAGATTTTGTGTCTGTGTGTGAGTGAGAGAGATATAGAGTCAGTCACAGATAGTAAAGTTTTGTTTTTGAAAATTCAGAGAGAGTAAAGTAGAGGATGGTATAATATAACTTGGAGGAGAATAAAAGGAAAGAAAGAAGCTGACGGGTTTTAAAACTTTTTGGAAGCGTTTGGGCTCCGCGTCCACGTTTTCCCTTAACGTTTTCTGTTTTCTTTTTTTTTTTTTCTTTTTTTTTTTCGCATTTGTTGACTTTAGGGGACAAATTTTTGTGTTGTAAACGGTGTATATACTGTTCACATACTGTACATACGCTGTTCACGTATTAAAAAATATTAAAAATGGGTCCCACGATACTATTTACACATTTAAAAATTATTTTGCTACAGTGTTTTCAGTTTTCAGTTTTCAGCAACAATAAGTTCAATCCAAACACACACAAATCTCCTAGAGAACGAGAAATTATTCGGTCCTATGTAGACCTTATAATTTTTCCTAGAGAACAAGGGCAAAGAATAAGAATCTATAATATTAAGTAATTTAGGGATGTTTGATAACATTATTCTAATAATGTTATTTGTATTTGTTTAAATATGTATGGGTTAAAAAATATGTGAAAATACGTGTAATATTGTTTAAAAAATGAAAACATATCGTTAAACTACTCTACCAAATAAGGGTCTTTTCCTGTCTAGCTTAACGGCCATAAGGTACTATTGTTTAAACAATTGTTTTCAATGTTTAAATATCACAACACGTATTTTTATAATATTTTTTAACTTACACGTATTTTCATAATACTTAAACAACATTACTAAAAATCTCTTACCAAACAGAATTTCTAAGAAAATAATATATATATTTTTTTAAATAGAAGTTAAATAGTATTATTTAAAATGATAAATTATGAGTTTTCAAAAATTTAAAACTCAAATAAAATATTAAGAATTTATTTTTCAAATAAAATCAAATAATGGAGCATTCTACAGTAGAGTGACCCATCAAATTATAATATTTTGATAGACATGAGGTGTTATTAAGAAAGTTATGAAAATGTATTTATTGATTTATAATATTAGACAAACATACAGGGATAAAATAAAGGGGTCCGGTATGTGTGCCCATAGTGTTGGGCTTTGTAGAGCCTTTTTTTTTTTAGAAAAAGTTTTGTAGAGTTTAGCTGTATTTGATTTGAATTATGACCCAATCCGATATAAAAAATGTTACGGTTTTTAATGGGCCAAGTTAGAGCACTCATAGACAAGCTTCTTTAGGAGTCCGTTTTTAGCTCATTGTGAATCCTGTGCACATGATTGAAAAACTATTGTTTTGGAAATTACAGTTTGGTGTATTGTTTTGAGTGAAAAAAAAAAAAAAATTGTGCTACTGTATTTTGTATTTTTCCTTATAAATAGTAAAATTTTTACAACTCCGTGGATGTAGCCAAATTGCCAAATCACGTAAATCTTTGTCTTGTGTAATTGTTTGTTTTGGTGCTTTTTTTTTTCTATTTTTTGGATCTCACATATTTGGGAATTTCACGTATAGCATACATTATTTTATGAAACCTTTTAAGGAAAATTGAAAAAAAAATGTCAAAAAGATTAGTCATTTTTTTACTTTCCATAAAAAATTTCCTAAAATGGTTTACTAATATATAACCTAAGAGCATATGTTAGTAAAACCCAAAATAAAATACTGGGAAAAGTGGCAAACTAAATGGAATGGAGTATGACTTAGTAATGTATCCTCCTTTTTTTTTTTTTTTTTTTTTTTTTGATAATTTATGAGATTAACAAGTGTAAGGACGGCGAATGGAGCCAGACAAACATATTGCTGTCACATTGTCACAGCTTAAGCATGCAAATGAGTGGTTGGATAAACTGAGAAGCAATGAGCTCAGAGAATGATGGATTAGCAGAGACAGTTGAGCGGTTGAAGCAGAAAGTTTATTCTTGTTTGCTTGCTCATGTAGAGTCTGCTGCATCAGCTCTGGAGAATCGTAGTTGATTGATCAACAAAGGATGGTTTTAAGAACTTTGTTTGTCTTATGATGTTTGAAAATAACTTATCGTTAAGGTGATGTGGATTGCTAACTACAGATGATAGGAGCCAAACAATGTTCTTGAAGTGTTGGCCAAACAGGTTTGTATTGCAAATTATTTATCAGTGTAGTTGTGTATCAAAATAATTAAGGCCACCGAAAGTCCAGATTAATGTAAATGGGGTGTGTGTGTGTGTGTGTGTGTTATTTCCTTAATGGATCCTCCACCTAAATTTAAAGAATATATAGAAATGATATGTCAAGAATATGTAGGACAAATGATTATGTATGAAGATGAAACATTGTGATTCTACAATCTTTTTTAGACCCTTAGCAAATGAATCTTTTGAAGTAGAAGTTTCAAGACAAATTTGCAGGCAACTTACCTCTTTCATTACAAGGCCTGCTCAATGTATTTAACCTGTACCTGCGAGAAAGAGGGTCCAAGCTGGAGAGCTAGAGCACATGCAAAATTCTCAGATCTTCATTCTGATATATCTGGCATGTGCCCTGCTTCTCCAGCATGGCTCACCCTCTCCCTATCTCCATTTCCTGGAGGCTGAAAGTTCAAAAGCATTGGTTAAATAGCTTACTGTTTAGACTTAGAACTGGGACTTATATGGTTGACAGATATTAAACAGCATCGTTGAATAATGGGATACAGGTAAGGAATTCCAAATACTTTTTGTATATAGTAAAATGTACTTGTATGGTTATGATTAATGCTGTCCAAGGCTGATGAGCTTACATGGATCCCACATATGAAATTGCAAATGCAAGCATTTTTTTTTTTTTTTTTTTTTGGGTGGGAGAATGGTTGTCTTGTGGTTTGCTTATAAAATAAGAATTTTTATGTCACGCATTAAGCAAAAATCAAATGCTAGTACCAAACAAACTTTGGTGAAGTGACTGTTGAAGTTTGGCTTCCAAATAAGCTGTTAATGAAGTGTCCAAAGCACAAAAAATTTCAGGTAAATATATGAGGTAAACCAAATGCAAACATAAAGTAGTACCCCCCACGGTATGGCAGACCACCCACCATGGCCTAGTTGGAGATCTAAACAAACTGTACTCTCACCATCCCTTACCAATAGGGATCCTATTGTTGAATCAGGTAGCTTCAAAATAACTGTCGGATTCAAGAATCCTCTAAAGGTACAATTGCCTTCCAAGAACATACATTCTTACACAAAGGAAAAATTATAATAATTTAAATGGTTTATTTGCTCCTAGCATGAGAGAATGTATTTCTTTTAGGAAGACAATATAAATGATTAGATTATATGCTTTTGTGGGGTATACTGCACGCGCACACGGTTGATTTATTACTTAATGAGATGGGAACTTTTTTTTTTTTTTTTTTTTTGAGAGAACAATTGCATTTTTTCTTTTAGTTTTAAAGACAAGAGAAAGGAAATTTGAATTCTAAACGTCTCTCTGTTGAAAATATTTGAAAGTGTCAATTGATTTCCAAGGCTCTTGGCAACGATCACAATCTTATACCAGTACCACCAATATTTGCAATAATAGACCATTTTATATATGGAATTTTGTACCATTAGTATTACTTGAAACCAAAATATGCCACCTCTACAGGTCGTTTAATGAAGAAATAAATAAATAAAAAGGGCTAAAAGTTGTTTTGGGGGGAGGGGGAAGAAAGGAAAATTGTAAAAATGAAAACTGAAACATAAATCAATTACAAGGAAAACTGTGATACACGTCATTTTTGCATATGTTTGGACTTTGGATGTGGGGAGATGGGGAGATAGGAGAGGAAAGGGAAGGGTCATCATCAAAAGGTAAGGGCCTAAGCAGGGCTTACAATGACCACCCAGAATATCTACATAAACGGTTATTACATCAACAAAAGTTACAAAACTATCATGTACCTCTCTGCTTCAAGAAACTTTCTTAATCACTTTGAGGGAGTTCCAAATATATACCAAGGTTTTCAATACTGTCTGAAAGTAAGATTCAACCGGCCAGGCCGGAGTTTTGTTTCTTCAAGCAAGGACTTTGGTGCACTGTTTGGGTGAATGGCTGTAACACCATGAAAAATATGCCTAGATTTTCCACCGAATATAAGAACATCTCCGGATTCCAACACAACCTTCTCTGCCTTGTCAACATCCCTCTGATCACCGTATAAGAAGTCTGCCTTGTCACCAATGGAAAAAGAGACCACAGGTAAACCTTTAGCAAGACTTTCTTGGCTTTCATCACGATCCTGCATGGAATTGAAGTCATTAGCTGTCATAGAAACCTCACAAAGCCATAGTTAATGAGGAATCTAGAGAAACAAGTGAGGTGCAAGTTATGGATGAATAATTCCTGAAAAATAAAACATAATCAAGGAAGGAAGAATTTCCAAGAATAGAAATGGCAAGGAAATTGATAAGTCAGATTATATGGGTAAGGCACACCTGATGGAGACCAAGTCGACCATTTTCAGAGTAATAATTTACAAGACAAATGTTTGGTGACATCCAGGGAAGTATGCTTTCTACATTGCTTGATTTGGAATTTTTCTGAATAAGGGAATGGGAATCTTCAATTGATTTTTTAACCAACTGATAGAATTCAGCAGGTATAGTGGGTGGTTTAGCCTCATCAACTGGACGGTGATCTCCATAGTTACCTGTCTCTGGGTCCCAATTTTTACCAAGGCACATCATCTTCAATCGCAGTTTTGCTCCATCACGGTAACCTGGTTGGTAGAAACCTCCAAGACCCAGACCAAGGTCTCGGCATTTTTTTACTATTTTGACCTGATCACTGAATGATATGTAACTCTTTAGAAGGACCATCCCAGCCCTCAACACATTTCCATTTTGCCCCTCCAAGGAGGACTTGATTTCATTCCGCCTTTCTCTATTCTGTATAAGTAAAGGAGGTTTGAGTGTAACAGTTTTCTCAGATTTGGTTGGGCAGAGATCAAAAGAGTCGAGCATTGCAGAGTCCTCAGAATGCTCTAAGATTTTATGGCCTGCAGAACTTTTTGGATCCTTGCTTGAAGAAGGCTCATATTTTTTAGCAGATACAGAGAGGACCTGAGTCTCATCCTGATGGACAGAAATTTTCTTCAATTCCATGTTCACCTCCGAACTGGCTCCTTTGTTGGAAGGACCTGCTTGGTTTGGGAGATTATCCTGTAATGTTATGCTATCAGCAGTCCCCACACTTAAGATTTTCCCATTCTGAATTCTCCCTGCATCCAAGTCCTCAGAATCAGACCGCCCAGACAATTGAGGAAAATCCTGTTTATGGGCTGAATCTGGAGTACCCATGCAATTGAATTGTTTTGATCTACTGCCTACACTCTCTGGTGAATTTATTCCTTGTTGAGGCCTCACTATATTAGCAAAACCATCTTTGCCACCATGTGAATGCCACTCCTGCCGGTTTTTGCTACCGAATTTGGGTTTATACTCGGAGTTCTTTGGAACACTACCCAGTGACCTTTGCTGCGAGTTATTCCTTTTGCCTATGGAGGATCCATCCTCACCACCAACAGTCTCCTTAGCAAGTCTGTCTGCTCCAACCTGTAGTTAGTATAATACAAAACATAAAACAAACCCAAGGTTAATCAAAACCAATTACTCAAACTCAAATCCCATAAACACTTATAAAATCAAGCAATAAATAACAGAAAGAGAATGCAACTTGTAGTTCGTAAAATACAGTAAATAAAACAAACTCTAAGTTTAATCAAAACCAATTACTCAAACTCAAATCCCATAAGCACTCATAAAATCAATTGATAAGTAATGGAAAGAGAATACAAACAGGACAATGAATTTGCTTCAACCATATATTCTCAGTACTTAATTTCAAGCAACTTCAAACAATGACCAGCACCCGTAACCCTGCCCCCCAAAATGACGACAATACCAGACAGTTGAGGAATTGAGGTGTTATCCAAGATGGAAATAAAATTATCAAATTCCCCATAAGTAAATAAAATGAGTGTAACATTTCTCAATCTTCCTTAATACCAAATTCCTGTGTGTATATATATAAACTGGATAACACAACCTGGAATTTCTGTTGTATTTATCATATATAAACATTAAAAACTTACGCAGTCACGCGAAAGCTGTAACACATAGCATATATCATATCACATCTGTAATGAAATTATCCCTATCGTGCCATGTAAATATTGTATAATCCAATCATTACACATCATAATTACATAAATTCCAAAATTTTGACACATTACACAATAATTAGACAATCATAACCAACTTTTCTTACATATTCAACTTGGGTCTATTTCAAATCTTTCACAATATTCCTTATACTAATCCAACAATGACAAAAACCCATATCTCAAATTTGCAACTTATTACATAAACATGTCACATTTCACATCAAAATAAATAAAATTAATCAATAACCGTACATTTCCCATATATCAAAACACCTTCAACAAAAAGAGAAACCAGATTCTGCAAAGACTCTATCTTTTCCATAAAATAAAAAATAATGGGAAAAAGGGTGTGGCACAATTACAGGGCCGTGACAAAGCACCGAACCACCAGTCTCTTTTTTAACCCAATTGGCTCCGGTGCTCTTAGCTCTGCCATGCCCAGTTCCACGATGCATGCTTGTTTTGGTGGTTGTGATTATTTGCTTTTATTGAAAGGGAAAGTTTGAGACTTGTTGACTGTTTGATAATCTTTGATGAAGATGATGATTAACACAAACTCTGCTCTGGTTTGGCTGAGTTTGTGTGTGTGAGAGAGATAGAGTCAGCCACAGAGAGTAAAGTTTTGTTTTTGAAAATTCACAGAGAGTAAAGTAGAGGATGGTGTTATATAACTTGAAGCAGAAGGAAAAAAAAAAAGGGAAGAAGGTGAAGGGTTTTAAACCCTTTTGTCTTCTCCAGACCGAGGGGCTAAGAATCTAATAAATAAGTATTACACTCATAAAATCAAGCGATAAATAATGGAAAGAGAATACGACCTGTACAATAAATAAATAAACCCCAAGTTTAATCAAAACCAATTACTCAAACTCAACTCCCATAAACACTCATAAAATCAATTGATAAATAATGGAAATAGAATACAAAGAGGATAATCAATTTGCTTCAAGCATATATTCTCAGTACAGCAACTTCAAACAATGACCAGCACCCCGAAACCCTGCCCCCCAAAATAACAACAATACCAGACAGCTTAGGAATTGAGTTTTTGTCCAAGATGGAAACAGAACTATCAAATTCACCATAGGTAAATAAAATGAGTGTAATATTTCTCAATCTTCCTTAATTACACATTTCTGTGTGTATATATATAAACTGGATAACACAAAACCTGTAATCTCTGTAGGATTTATCACATATAGACATTAAAAACCTACGCAGTCACACGAAAGCTGTAACACATAACATATATCATATATGACATTTGTAATGAAATTCTCATATTATGCCAGATAAATATTGCGTAATCCAATCATCACACAATCATAATTACATAAATTCCAAAATTTTGACACATTACACAATAATTTCACAATCATAACCAACTTTTCATACATATTCAACTTGGGTCTTTTCAAATCTTTCACAATATTCCTAAAACTAATCCAACAATGACAAAAACCCAAATCTCAAATTTGCAACTTTTTACAAAAACAGGTCACATTTCACATCATAATCAAAATACTAACCACTAACTGTACATTTCCCATATATCAAAACACCTTTAACAAAATGAGAAATCAAATTCTACAAAGACCATTTTTTCCATGCTAAAATTCTACAATAAGGAAAAAAAATGGGAAAAGGGGTGTGGTAAAATTACAGGGCTGTGACGATGCACTGAATCACCGGTCTCCTTTGGAACCCACTTGGCTCCGGTGCTCCTAGCTCTGCCACGGCCAGTTCCACGACGCATGTTTGTTTTGGTGGGGTTGCTTTTATTGGGCGCAGAATGAAGGTAGATGAATCGATGAAAGGGAAAGTTTGAGACTTTTTGAGTGTTTGATGATCTTTGATGATGATTATGAAGAACACAAACTCTACTCTGGGTTGGTTGAGATTTTGTGTCTGTGTGTGAGTGAGAGAGATATAGAGTCAGTCACAGATAGTAAAGTTTTGTTTTTGAAAATTCAGAGAGAGTAAAGTAGAGGGTGGTATAATATAACTTGGAGGAGAAGGAAAGGAAAGAAAGAAGCTGAAGGGTTTTAAAACTTTTTGTCTCCTAGAGAACGAGAAATTATTCGGTCCAATGTAGACGTTATAATTTTTCCTAGAGAACAAGGGCAAAGAATAAGAATCTATAATATTAAGTAGTTTTTGTACTAATAATGTTATTTGTATTTGTTTAAATATGTATGGGTTAAAAAATGTGTGAAAATACGTGTAATATTATTTAAAAATTGAAAACATATTGTTAAACTACTCTACCAAACAAGGTCTTTTCCTGTCTGGCTTAACGGCCACAAGGTACTATTGTTTAAACAATTGTTTTCAATGATTAAATATCACAACACGTATTTTTATAATACTTTTTAACTAACACGTATTTTCATAATACTTAAACAACATTACTAAAAATCTCTTACCAAACAGAATTTCTAAGAAAATAATATTATTTATGTTTTTTTTAAATAGAAGTTAAATAGTATTATTTAAAATGAAAAATTATGAGTTTTCAAAAATTAAAAACTCAAATAAAATATTAAGAATTTATTTTTCAAATAAAATCAAATAATGGAGCATTCTACAGTAGAGTGACCCATCAAATTATAATATTTTGATAGACATGAGGTGTTATTAAGAAAGTTATGAAAATGTATTTATTGATTTATAATATTAGACAAACATACAGGGATAAAATAAAAGGGTCCGGTATGTATGCCCTTAGTGTTGGGCTTTGTAGAGCCTTTTTTTTTTAGAAAAAGTTTTGTAGAGCTTAGCTGTATTTGATTTGAATTATGACCCAATCCGATATAAAAAGTGTTACGGTTTTTACTGGGCCAAGTTAGAGCGCTCATGGACAAGCTTCCTTGGGAGTCCGTTTTTAGCCTATTGTGAATCCTGTGCACATAATTGAAAAACTGTTGTTTTGGAAATTATAGTTTGGTGTATTGTTTTGAGTGAAAAAAAAAAAAAATGTACTACCGCATTTTGTATTTTTCCTTATAAATAGTACAATCCTTACAACTCCATGAATGTAGCCAAATTGCCAGCCCACGTAAATCTTTGTCTTGTGTGATTGTTTGCTTTGGTGCATTTTTTTTTCTATTTTTTGGATCTCTCATATTTGGGAATTTCATGTATAGCATACATTATTTTATGAAACTTTTAAGGAAAATTGAAAAAAATGTCAAAAAGATTAGTCATTTTTTTACTTTCCATAAAAAAATTTCTTAAAATGGTTTACTAATATATAACCTAAGAGCATTTGTTAGTAAAACCCAAAATGAAATACTGGGAAAAGTGGCAAACTAAATGGAATGAAGTATGAAGTAGTAATGTATCCTCTTTTTTTTTTTTTTTTTTTTTTTTCTTTTTTGAACTTTTCTTCCTTATTTTTCTTTACTCAAATATAGGGTTACACTCTGTTTGTTTCAGTATTAACATTTTCGGAAAAATAGTTCATTTTCTAAAAGAGCATTTTTTGGAAAACTATCTATTTTTCTGGTGCTTGGTAACAACTTTGAAAATGAACTTGAAAGCATTTTTTGGTGTTTGGTATGCACAAAATTTTTGTAACATTTTTTTGTATAATTTAAAACATGTATAACAAGTGATTTGTGTAAACCCAACTAATGTAATCAATATAAATAAATAAATAAAAACCAAGAATGAATTTGATTTTCAAACTAAAATTTTGACAACATTTGCATAAATATATCTACAATGCTAGCCCATACACTAGACGAGGGTATAGATTACAATTGATACAATAGTTTAAAGAAATCAATGGCTTAGCATTGAAGTTTGAGGAAAAAAATTGCAATCCACTTTATAATAGTAATATGACAAGTGACAAAATGTAATTCCCCTAAAAAAATGATCATTTATTATACTATTATTTGAAATAACATTATTAATTTATTGTATGAATTGCCCTATGTAAAAGCAATTAACCATATAGCACTATGTTGGCAAATTTTCATCTTTTACTTTTATGTGCGAAAAAAGAATGAATTTCTGCAGTTGTCCATATGGGAATCCATCAAACCAAAAATTGTTTAGATAAAAAAGAAAATATAGCTCAAAATTCAGAGAACTGTGTTACAGAATGGAAGGGAAACCAAGAGGAAAGAGAGAAGAGAGACAAATAGGGAGAAATCTGTGGGAAAAGAGGAGACTAGACGGAGTGACAGTAAGGGTGTGAGAAGATAGAGAAAAAGTGAGAGTGCTATAAGAGTTACGTGTTGCGCAAGAGAGAGATTATTTTCCAATATTTTATTTTTGGAAAACAACCTATAAAAAATAAGCTTTATTTTTGTTAGAGTTTTTTATTGAATAAAGATAGTTTTCCATTGACCTTTTTTTTTTTTTTTTACTACCAAACACTGGAAAATATGGAAAACTATATTTACAGAAGGTTTTCCAATGAAACAAACAAAGCGTTAAAGCTTTTTCAGAATTGTGTCAAAGTATTTTTGTTAAATACAAATGTTATCCTTTACAAAACTCCATGCGAAAAGTGATAGTAAGGATTTATCTAAAAGTTTATGCTACCATATGGCCTGACATAATCAATGATGATATAACACATTGTGACTTAATAAAATTTACTCAATGTAATGCAATCGAAAAAAACTACATAAGTGAATATATATAACCTACATATAAGAGGTCAAGAGCCTTTTGTAACTTAACCAGTATCTTTTTGGCGTTTTCAATGGAGCCGCCCAGAATTCAAAATCCCACATTCTTGTTGTATTTGTTGAATCTATCAAAAAAATAAAACAAACAAAAATCCTTACAGATATGGGATTGATTCTAATAATCTTGCTAACACAATAATTAAAAAAAAAAAAGTCATTAATATATTTCTCCATCATATTAAACTAACCCAAAAGATGCCAAAAGCCATGCTAATAATCTTGCTAACACAATGAAAAGAGTCATTGATTTATTTCTCTATCATATTAAACAAATCTAAGAGATGCTAAGAGACTTGGAATTCAATTTGTTGCTAGCTCTTGGTGTTTCTAAAACATCTATGGTTCAAATCCTCCCTCGCTATTGTAACTATCGAATTATCACTACAACAATAACAACAACAAAAGCTAATAGGTCATTCGTAAGCCCATGCTAAAAGTTTTATAGATTTAAATGATGACAAACCACAAGAGAAAATGTACTTGTTATTTTAGTATCATACAAAAAAGCACTCTGTAATCCATATAGCTAAGAATCTTAGGTTATGTTTGGTAACAGTTTTTTTTTTTTAAATTTAAAAACTTGTTTTTGGAAATATAAAGAAAAAACAATTTTCTTGTATTTTTGAAACCAAAAACATGTTTGGTTAGTTGAAATTAAAGAAAAATAGTTTTTTGAAAAAAAAAATAGAAAATACTAAAATATGTTGTTATTAGGATTTGAATTCTAATGCTAACTCATTAAATGAGACAGATTCATTAAATCAAATGCGTGTTTTCTTTGAATTTTGAAAACTAGAAACTGAAAATAGCATTTTGCATGTTTTCGGTTTCCTTCACAGATTGAGTTTTGAGAACAGTTTTTGTTTTCTGTCCATTTTGAGTTACCAAATAAGTTTTTTAGTTTCAAAAATAGAAAATTGTTTTTGAAAATAGAAAATAAGAGGAAAAAACAGTTACCAAACATACTTTAATATCCAATGATATTACCTAGTTCTTCTAATGTTAAGATTTTAGGTTCAAATCTTCCATACCCTATTTGTTGCAACTTGCAAGGAAAAAGAAAGCACATTAATTAACATAATAAAATAAAAATTCATATGCAAAGGGGTTACATTAAAATAATGCCTAAATATTTGATTTAATAAAAATTTAACACTTATAATATGCATGATAATCCTCTCTCTCTCTCTCTCTCTCTCTCTCTCTCTCTCTCTCTATATATATATATATATATATTTATTTATTTATTTGATCTTCCCTTAATTGTAAGTCAAATAAAAATATGAAAATTTAGGTTTATAAGATTTTCATTAAATTTATTGGTAAAAATATAATTTTCAAATAATAGTCATAAAAGGAAATAATAATTAATACTTTTTTTTTATACAAGATAAAAATTATACTCTAGTCTAATCTTAGTGTATATTTGTGTGAAACTCCCTTCTGGAGACTTGAATCCCTGCCTTTGGCGCCTCACACCCCACATCCCACAAGTATTTATACTTATGACGTGATCACCGCACCAAGGATGCGCAGTGGTATTAATACATTTCTTAGAAACCCTTCAATTATAAAAGTAAAATTTAACACCTTTATAATATCATATATAAAGCCAACTTCCTTTTTTTTTTTTTTTTAAAGGGAAAATTACATTTTTCTACCATGAACTATGACTATGATTACACTTAAACATTTGAATTATTGAAACATATGGTTGACCCCTTAATTTTAAAAATATATTACTCTTACCTCCTCCTATATGTTTTGCTGTTAATTATGATGAAATTTAACAGTGTAGGACTAATTTACCCTTCTGCTGTCTATTTTGAAGAGAGGAGTAAAATGGTCTTTCAATATTAAATTCTATCATACTTAATACAAAAATGAACAAAGTTTCTCTTCAAACTAGTTTAGAGAGGAACTCTACAAACTCATCATATATATTTATATTGAGTGTGAATTTTGAAAATCTAACCATTAGATTACATGTTCTTATTACATCCTTAATGCTTACAAAATTACAAGAAAATCAGAGATCAATTGCTATGTGATCAAATAAATATTATAATTTCAAGTTTTTGTAATTTAAAGTTGTATATAAAAAATAAGTTAATTGATCAAATAGTACATAATATCCGATTTGAACGAAATTTGATATGTATATTAAGAACATAAGGAATATGAAATTCAACGGTTAGATTTTCAAAATTCACACCCAAAAAAGAAATATATGAAAAATTTGAAAAGTTTCTCTTCAAACTAGTTTAGAGAGAAACTTTGTTCTACAAAAATAGACAACATGGGACATGGAAACAATTTTAGGGGGTCAATGGTGTGTTTTGATAATTTATGGGATTAACAAGTGTAATGATGGTGAAAGATTAGGATAAAAAGTATAATTTATCCTATTTTAAATGTAGTTTATATATATATATATATATATATATATATTTAATGTAGTTTTAAAATATGACTTTTCTTGTGCTCTTTTTTTTTTTTTTTTTTTTTTTTTTTTTTTTTTTTTTTGCATTGGACACAAACAAAAGGATGGGATTTTGTCTCAAATTTAGAGGAATCATTAATTATTTTGTATTGTTTTTAAAGGAATTTTTTTTTTTGAAATGTTTTTAGAGGAATAGGATTCGTTAATTTGATGCTTTGTTTAGTATTTACATAGGATGAGTCATTCCATTTTAAAGAGCCACCATCCAAAAATAGATCAATTCGTAAAACTTTTTATCCAAATGAAAATCATTAAAATTGGAAATTATAAATAAATTAACCATAAAGAGAGATTATAGTTTCAAAAGTGAATATTATTGTGGACTATAAATAATATATAGAACCGTCTATTTTATTTTATTTTAATTTTCTCAAAAAAAGAAAAAGAAAAAAAGAAGAAGAATGTCTATTTTAATTTATAAAAGTGATTGATTTTAAAATTTTGATAAGACGCCCTTTATATATCCGCCAAGTTTGCATTGCATACATATATATTTTAAAATTTTCTTTGAGGATTGCATTCTATTAAGTAATGAATTTGATTCGAAATCGGTTTTTAATACAATGTTCGTAATATATATATATATAAGATGTACGTATATCATCAAAACAGATACCAATTGGTTTTTATTATAGACGAAGTTCAACACCAAATTCCTTATTTGATGATAAAATACTTTTATAATTGAAGCAATTTGAACCCACAACAATATGAATGATTAACTTTTCCTATGAAAAAAAAAAAAACTGTTCTAAAAGTCTAAAAACTTAAAAAAGTTTTTTGGAAATCCAATATCAGGATGAGAAATTGAAAACCCATTATAAATGGGCCAATTTTTTTTTTTTTTTTTTTATATTTACTTTATACAAATTTTAATATATATTTTTCTACTTTAGAATAATCTAAGTATATATGTATGTGAAGTTTCCTCCTGGAGATTTGAATCTCGACTCTTACTTTTTACACCCCACAAGCAGTTATACTTGAAGAGTGCACGGTTGTTTTTAATATTCAAAACCATGTATATGTTTTTTATTTTTATTTTTTTTTTTTGCCTCTAATCATAAAATTTAGCTGCCTTTAACTTTTTTTTTCCTATTAGTTGAGTAATGCTACCGACATTAACTATTTTATAATATTTTTAACAATTAATGTTGTGAACAATTTCTTTTTGGTTTTCATTTAAACCCATTATTAGCATCACTTTTTTATTTACCAATAATTACTCATCACAATTCTTTTTTATTTCTAAATAAAAAAATCACCTACCACATCAATAATTTGTAAAATTTTTTTATAAAATAGTTTGTATTTTTAATATTACACTTACAAGTTACGTTCATTCATCCAACTTGTTAATTCAAAAACGTAAACAAATAAATTACATTTAAAAAACGTAAAGAAAAAAGAAAAAGAAAAAAAATAGTTGGATGAGAATTAGATAGGTTACATTACGACAATATATCACGGCTGTGTAAGTTGTACCTTCTGAGAATAATAAAGTTATTTCCAAATCCAAGGTACAATACCTTAAAGCGCGCCCTCTCTCATTTTTTTTGGTCCTTCAAAACCAAACCCCACTATTATAGCCATATTGTCTCGGTCAGGTTCTGAGCATTGTCATCACCGTCCCTCAGATCCTTCACATCAAAAGCAAAGTCCAAATGATATAAACCAGGTATGTCCATTACATATGAAAAAAATACACAGTAAAAACTATGACTTTGTTATTTATTTAAGCTTGTTAGGCTGAATTTCCAGATGGGAATGGCATTTTTTTTTTCCAACAAATTGTTCATTTTGGTTTAATGGGTATTTTTAAAAATGAATAAAGATATGATTTTGGTGGCTCATATGGCTTGGTTTGGTGCCTTGTGATATAGATCATTGGAGATCTTGATTCAGATGGGGAATGCTTATCATTTTGTATTATCACAATTGAATTCATAGCATGTGATGAAGAAGAAGAATTGGTCATTTTGGTGATCTCATATGTGTTTTTAGTGAATATAAAAAATGGGTTTTTGTTGTTGTTCTTTGTGGTTTTTAACAAATGCCTCTCTAATGCCCAGCACAATGAAATATGTCAATATTGTAAGAACCAAATCATGGGTCTTTTTTTTTTTTTAATGGGAGTTTGGTCATATGGATTCTGAGAGTAACATATGAAGAGGTGAGGTGTCAAGATGTGACCTTGCTTAATAACTCATTGTGATCCATTGGAGTTAAGAGGAACTATAGATGGTGTTACCATGACGGATGTGATTATGGACTCTGCATGTTAAGCTTAAATGGCAGTAGGTGTTCATGGATGATTGATGAGAGAGATATAGTAGCTGTTAGATTATGTGAATTTAGTTTATGGTACTAAGCAGAGTTATTTGTTGATGTGTATATCAGTTTCTTATTTGTGTAGGATTGTTGTCTTCATATTCTCCTGGGTCCGGGATAATGGCTAACATGTTTGAGTCATTTTTTGTATAGCTGAAAAGGTCTGAGCTGAAGATGGTGAAGCTAACTTTGATTGCCCGTGTAACTGATGGTCTTCCTCTAGCAGAGGGACTGGATGACAGCCGTGATTTAAAAGATGCTGAATTCTACAAACAGCAAGTCAAGGCTTTGTTTAAAAACCTATCAAGAGGTCAGAATGAGGCTTCAAGGATGTCAATTGAAACTGGCCCTTATATTTTCCAGTATCCTTGTGAAATTTTTCATGTGTGTGTGTGTGTGTGTGTGCATGTATTTTCCCAGTATTACTTATGAGAGATAGAAACTACAGTATTATTTCTAGTACAATCTGGAGTATGCAATCTCTTTATAGTTTAGAGAGTATTCAAACACAATGTGAAATCCAACTTGATTCAATCTAGCCAAAAATTTATTGCAATTAAATTTGGGGTTGGCTTCAAACACAATGTGAAATTATGGAGATTTTATGAGACTTTTAGATGATTGTGGGATATTGAGTTCCTTGTAGGCGTTGTCGTCTAGTTAAAATTGTTCTATCATATTTAACAGATGCAAGATTTGATGGGGATAGCAGCTTCAGTTTAGAAATTATGCTGTCCTTTTCAACGTGTCTTTATGCTGAAGTACCCTACTTTGCATAAAAGAGGCTCAGTTACAATTTTTTTCTTTTTATATAAGTTGGACATCTGATCTTCTTTGCTATATGCTCTGTTAAAATAATAATTGTGTCTGAATGTGGAACAATCTTAATGTTACCTTGACGTAAGTTCTTAGTTATATTATTGAAGGACGCGTTTGTTACTTGACAATGTGTGACCGTGCTTATCCTAAGAAACTTGCCTTTCAATACCTTGAAGACCTCAAGAATGAATTTGAGCGTGTTAATGGGGCTCAAATTGAAACTGCTGCCAGACCTTATGCCTTCATCAAATTTGGTATGTCTAGTTTTTTCTTCATGATTCTTTTGTGTACTTACTATTCTTACAGCATTCTTGTTGGTGTTTCTTTTGATGAGTTTAATTTTCCTACTTCTTTTTATGTTTAAAAGACACATTCATACAGAAAACCAAGAAACTTTATCAGGACACCCGTACCCAGCGGAATATTGCAAAGTTGAATGATGAACTCTATGAAGTCCACCAAATAATGACTCGCAATGTTCAGGAAGTTCTTGGTGTTGGTGAAAAGTTGGACCGTAAGATATTCCTTTTTATTTTCAGAAATACTTAAATTTAATTATGTTATTTTGTTCTGATGTTTGTTTGAAGCTATGCAATATAATCTATTTGCAAAATTTTTAAATAATGTATGAAATGCTTAAGATCTTGCATTATTGCATTCAATAAGAAATTTCTCTTTGGTCACCCTGGTGGGTTTATTTCACAGGTCTGCGTTGCTTTGTGTGCGCGCACACACATAGGACACCCTAAAAAGAACATTCAATGTCTTAGGATACTTGTAGTTGTATGTGTGTGCTTGGAAATGCATGTATGTTGCTTTGTTGATATGTGGTTGTGTTTAGTCTTGAAACAAGAGCTATTATAGATACATTCACCATGGTTGATATATTGCTAGAGTGCAATCGGTACCTATCCACTCATAAAGGTACCTCCACTTTGCTGTACCAGAATCCGCATACTGGCATGAGGAGTGTCAAGAACAAAGCCAGGCTTGCTTTAAAGTTCTGGCAAGATGGATTTTGTGGGTTTGCTAGCTATTATCAAAATTTTGTGTTTACTATTGTCTCTTAAGAAACAGTTATTGGCATATTTGCGCTTGGTTGAAACACTTGTTGAATGTGAAGTTATTTTTGTGACATTAAATTTTATGGTGTTAACACAAAATTATAGTTGCATAACTCTCTTGTAGGTCACAGCTCTGTGTGTGAAGGTCGCATATTTGCGCTTGATTGAAACACTCGTTGAATGTGAAGTTATGTTTGTGACATCAAATTATATGGTGTTAACACAAAATTATAGTTTCATAACTCTCTTGTAGGTCACATCCCCCCCCCCCCCCCCTCCTCCCCCTCTGCCCCTTTCTGTGTGTGAAGGTCAATATTTCTGTTTATCTAGATTTAGCTAAAAAGAAATCAGAAGAATTACTTTGTAACTTTATTTCTTAGACTAGTAATAAATCCAAAGCCTCCCCCCTTCCCCTTCTCTCTCTATCAGTCACGCTAATGGGGGCCTTTATTTTTTTCCTTTTTAAAGTATTTGTCTTGAATATTACAAGTAATACAATCTCTTTCATATTTCAATTTTGCAGAGGTCAGTGAAATGTCAAGTCGGTTAACATCAGAATCTCGTATATATGCTGATAAGGCACGAGACTTAAATCGACAGGTTAGTTTGATCAGATTAATGCACATCATAAACATGAGAATCATCCAACTAAACTCTTTGATCCTTTTGAGCATCCTTGGATGTACTACTGAAACTGCAATCTGTTTGGTGCACAGATATGCTTGTGAAGGCATGTTTGTGTGAGTCATGAAACAGTTTTCCAAAATTTAAACTTATTAATGTGATTTTTCCCTTTCCGGTACCTCAAAGCTTGTAATTTTGCGTCATCACTTTCTTAACAACTCTTTGTGCTGGTTTTAACTTTTAGCTACAGCTTGGGATACATGCATACATGTTAGCAGTTTTAATGGATATTTTACATGTGTGTGTATATATGTAAAGAACCCATGGCTGATAATGTTAATGGATATTTGTTAGCAGTGCTGGTAAAAGCGCGCTTTAAGTGCAAAGTGCAAACCGCCAGGGCTCCAATGATTTTCCCCTCTGAGGCGAGACACATTCAAAGAAGTGCGCTTTAGGCATGCTTTTTTGTGCTCTTTTTTATTTTATTTTATTTTTATATTTTTCAATAAAATTTAAACCAAATTTGAATTGTTGTTATAGTTGGATCTTCTCATTATTGATATAAACCATTGTTTTGGCATATTTTTAGTGTAACTTTAGGCTCTATTTTTATTTTTTTCTTGGTTTTTTCTCCCCAAAAAGTAACTCACCCATCTTCTTTTTATTTTATTTTTTGCCCTTTGAATATCTACTTGATACCAATTACCAAATCTGCTATGCCCATTCTTAGTTCATTCATGGAAAAAAAGTACGATATAATTTACTTGTGGTAATTGTTTAGTTACTTTAGTAGTTGATGTTGAACATAGCACTTAAGACTTATAGTCATTAAGTTATGAGGTTATTAGTCATAGGGAATTATGGCTATTCGAGATCCAAGATAGGCTATCGCATGGAAGTACTCATATCTAGCTTATCCAAAAAATAAAATTGACTTGACTTGCAATATTTGTGGTAAAATTGCAAAAGGAGGGCTTATATAAATGTTATATGAATAATATAAAATGTTTTATTTCAATTTATATGATTATTTGATCACTTGATTGTTGTATTGCCCATTAATAATTATTTTTGAATTTATTAAATTATTTTTTTTAAATGTGCACTCTCAATTAGGCATGCGCTTGCGCTTTGCACCTAGGCTCTAGGAGACCAATGCGCTCAAGTGTGCCCTGCTTTTTACCAACACTGATTGTTAGAACTCCCACTAGATATGGGCAGTGCCTGGTTTTGGGCTGTTATTTGTGCCTCCAGCTTGCCACTGGTTTGTGCAGTGTGCAATCCATTTCTTTCATAGATTCTGTTGATTATTTGTCATTTAGATTGTAATTCTTTTGAGGAATCCTATAGATATTGCTTGTGTGTTATATTTAATAAAATATTACTTATACATAAAATAAATGACTTGTGCCTCCAGCTTATTGAGTTGTGATGTCTTATTTAGAATTGAATATAAATACAAGGTAATTGCAAGTCTTATGAGATGAGACCTACATGACACCTTTCCTGGTAAAGATTCATATTTACAGGCTTGTGCTATTGCTAGTGCACGAGTAATTTCCATTTGAGTAGGCTTGCCATTTATCTTTATAACAGAAAATTTCTTTATTGTATTTATGTGTGTTATATTGACAAGATGCATGACATTTGCTTCTCTAGATTGAATTGTTTCTCTTATGTGTCTGCATTTTGTTTCTCATGTATCTGTAATTTGAAAATTACTTATCTGCTTATACATCTCAATTTTAGGCGTTGATTCGGAAGTGGGCTCCCGTTGCCATTGTATTTGGAGTGGTCTTTCTCCTCTTCTGGGTTAAAACAAAGATCTGGTGATCATTCTGAAAACAGGTTGCGCATTTCCTCTGCACTTCTTGTTGCAAAATGGTCTTAGACTCCGGTTTCATTGCCAATCCCCTTATATACTTAAAATTGTGTTTCAAGACGAACTCTAGTTCTTTTTTGGCTTAGGTTAAGGAAACTAGTCCAATAGGTACCTCTGGAGATAGATCTGCTTGTAAGATTGTGGAAGAGAGACTTGTTACCTTTAAGACCCGATAAGGAGCCAAATTTATTGTTTGAAAATATGAGAAATCTTGATATATGTTTGTTACTTCTACTTTTGAATATTTTCTTTTGATTACTTACATTGAAATACTAAGAGTAAGATCATGTTAACCTTTCTAACTCATGTTTCTTTGATTTTGACTTCAATTCTAGCTGAATGATTTGTACTTCATATGTAGGGACCCAATGTTAGTACTCTTTAACCAACTAGAATTTCTGTAAAATCCTATATTGATTGAGGTCATGACTTAAAGAAGCATCTGTTATAACAAACATAGCAATTCACAGGTGTTATATAAGTTAATGAGTGAATGTCGTGATTAAATTTTATACTCCTTTGTTAGAGTTGGTTCTACCAACCATCCACATGGTATTTATTCATTGGCTTGTTATATGGATGATTTGATATGCATTTCACGATTGATACTTTTTTGACCTCAAGACGCAGTGTGTAATTACATGACATTAGTTTATGCCAGAAAGAGCATGAAGTACACAAAAAAAGGAGGGGTGGAAAAATGAGGAATTGGGCAATAATTATCTTACCTATATATGGATCTTACACCTGTGTGGGATTCACACCTTGTAAGAGATGCATATGTTGAATGCATAAGGTAGAGGGTTGAGGGGGTGCTCATGAGATTGCCCTACGTCTGGCAATAATTGCATAGATCAAAAGATGTGTATTGCTTGTATTTCCTTCTTGTTGGTGCAGGTAAGTATCTAGTGCACCCATTTCATACAATGGGTGCCTCACAGCAGGAGGGTTTATGGCTGCTTGAGACATGGGTGAACTAGTAAAATATTATGAGGGTGATCGTTCCCACTAGCTTTTGATTTAGTTGTCCAAACCATATTTGTTGCGTGATTATCATTTGTACAATCATATAACTTGAAGCATTTGAAGCACTACAAAATGTCTCTTTTCCCCGTCGAGAGAAACTGGACTTGAATACCCCACCCCCCACTTGTATGAAAAATCTATTAGAAACACTATCATTAATTAATCAATAACTCAGTAATCAATGCAATCAAAGTAGTTGCATCTCCATTAGATAGTCATCCAATAAGCCCACTAGGTTTGATTAGCATTTGTACAATCATAGAATGGATTTCCCACCAAATTCAAAAATATCAATACAAGCTGTAGCAACTCTAACTTTGTTCAACCCTCTAATAATTTCAGGTTGAGTTGACACTTCAGATGCACTTGTAAGGTGCAAACAAGATGGATGAATTGTGTCCTCCAAAGCCAAATGAGTTAGATAGTGCTACCTTTATGTCCAAAGGTTCCTTCTTGATGCCGACAAGCACATTCATGTCCTTGTTCAAATTCAAATAGCACAAAACCAAGTTAACACAAATTCAAGCTTCTAAAAGCATGGACCTTCCTACTTCCTAGTATATCCTTTCAAGCCCCATGTAAACTTAAATGGTGTTGGTGGATTGATAAAATGCTTAGAAATCCATTTTTAAAAAGGTAGACTATTTGCTGATTAGATTTGATAAGAAACAATATTATCGAAGCATACCATGCCTTCATCAGGATTTTCAAGATTGATGTTTGGATGTACCCATCCTGTCTGTATTGCCTGCATTTGAGAATTAAATCTCACTTTAGGGACATAGTGATGTATAGAAAGGAAACCCATCAAATTATGTATAGGGGCATCAATACCTATAAAAGAGGAATTTTTTGGGGAAATTACATTTTAAACCCTATAATTTAGGGGTGTAAGAAAGTGAACCCTAAAATTTCAAAAAGTGACATTTTTTTTTTTGGTATAGAAAAAAGTGATAGATTAAACTCTCAACCAAATTAAACCCCCAATACAATATCAGTCCACTTAAATGGGCTGAAGTTTAATTAATTATTTTTTGAAACCCTATGATTTAGTTTGCTACTTTTGAAACTACGTAGTTTAATTTGGTTTTTTTGGTAACCATAAGGTTTAGTATACTTTAGAAACTATGGGGTTTAATTTGTTACACCACTAAACTACAAGTTTTTTATTTTTTATTGTTATATTTTTAATACTCCCTAAACTACAATATAGTGAGATCAATACTCATCAATAACCTGAGCCCAAAAAAAAAAAAGAAAAAAAAAGAAAAGAAAAGGGAAGAAACATGGAACTTCCTCTTGATTACAACCCACTAATTGGTGCAACTAGCCACATAGGCTTTCTGTTATAGAGTACAATTAATCTCTGTAAGGCAAAGACCATCTATAAGGTTTGGATGGGCCTCTATCTTTTCAAATCTCATATGAGGGTTTTTCAGCAATGTGAGAAACTAATTACCTTAACTGTTGCAACAGCTTCCACAGCACCTGAGGCACCTAGTAGGTGACCAGTCATAGATTTTGTAGAGTTCACTCTTAGCTGCAAAAACTAGAACTCAAACTAAGTAATGTCATATTGTAAATTTGATAATAAGAAGTAAAGAAATTTGCCTTCATTATACCTCTGGATTCTTGCCAAAACAATGGATAAGGGCACGGTATTCTTTCAGATCACCTCTTGGTGTTGAACTACCATATGCATTTACATAGTTTACATCTTCTTTAGCTACCCCAGATTGGGCTAAGGCGTTCTCTATGCAAAGAGCAAGGCCACTACCTGATTTTGGGCAAAAGTAAGTTAAGAACTTTATCTGGATCAAATGCACTCTGCAAATATAAGGTGCCAAAACACATATTGCTTGCTGTGTCTCATAGAAGAATAGCTGTATTTAATTTTAATGGACAGCTTATTTGACAGCAAAAAACTAGAGGAGAGGGAAGATATATAGAAACAGTCAAAAGGAAAAGATGAGCTCTTATTCTAATACAGAAGTAACAGCATTATCAAAGTAATCCCAAAAACATGACTACCTACCATCAGGATGAGGATCAGTGAAGTGATAGGCATCACAAGTGTAGCTTCCACCTAGAAACTCTGCATATATTTTTGCACCTCTTCTCTGTCATATTTATAAGAAATAAGAACAAATAACCCAAAAAAAGGAAAACAAAAGGGTTTAAGCTAAAACTAAACATATAAATATCAAGAGCATTTGGGGAAAATAGAGAAATTAATTTTACAGATATACCTTAGCATGTTCTAGGTCTTCTAAGAGCAATGCCCCAGCTCCATCTCCAATAACAAACCCATCCCTATTCTGCTCATATGCAAAATTGTATCTCAAGTCATGACTTACAAGTATGTGACACAGAATAGTTAAAACCAATTCAGCAATTAGATGGGATATTTTCCTATAAAATTAAAAAAAAAAAAATCAATCTTTTGGTCTTCCCTTTCTCAAAAGAAAAGGTTAAGAAAATATTGGACTTTAATTTTCCAAGGAAAGCTAGTTGATGAACATTATGATATTACGTAACATTTATTGCTGCTATATTTCTATTGAGCCACATCATCCTCTGTTGTGACTTTTAATGTGTTGAGATGTGGTTGTTTGCCTCCTTTTAATTAAAATGTCAATTTTTGGGTTCTTGTCATTTGAATTTGTGTAAGCAGAGTGAAAGTTTTCTTTTTGGGTCTGTGATTCATTGGGTTTGTTGGGTTTCATAATCTAGTTGTTTTGTTTTGAGACAAAAGATAGAACTTCATTGAATGTAGGAAAGTATAATCCAAAGTACACGACCTGGTCAGCGAACACATCCCACTAGAGACACAGGAGAACTTTGGCTTAGGGATGTTGCTGGATTTTGTGAAAGTAAAACTTATTCCGAGTGGATCTAGTTATTTGATTTGGGTGTTTTTGGTGTGGTTGTGTTTGGTTTTTGTTGTATGTGGTGGTGGTGTCA
This sequence comes from Quercus wislizeni, assembly GCA_023055345.1. NCBI lineage: Eukaryota > Viridiplantae > Streptophyta > Magnoliopsida > Fagales > Fagaceae > Quercus > Quercus wislizeni. The sequence goes on along the minus strand of JALGQJ010000002.1, from coordinate 62,031,993 downwards.
TGCCATGCATGGTGCTGGTTGAGTTTGGGTTGATCTTGGGTTTTGTTGTCTGACTGTGCTGCGGTGGTGGTTGGTTGTGGTGCCTATGATTTGTGTAAATTTACTGAGAGATGAGAGTAAAAAAATATTTAAACGAAGTATAAGACAGAATATTAAGTTTGATATATGTGTATAAAAAATATGAATAGTTAAACTAAAAAACAGTAGAGTGTTTTGAGTTACTAAAATTACAAAGAGACTGATGTGAATGCTCTTACTCTCTAATTTTTGACTATTTTTCTCCTCATTAGTTTTCCACCTTACAATTATACTTCTTTTAACATTTTCCCCTCACTTTTACATTTTTATCTCCTCACTACTTTATACCTAAACATTATAATTCCTCAATCCCTTCATTTTCCTTTTATTTTGACTATGTTTCTTTCCATTTTATTTACTCTAATAATTTGCTATTCTCTCTTCCATTCAATCCATATTTTGCCTACACAAAAATGTGAGCACTCTCTATATATATTTTCTTACTTTTGGTGGATTTTTAATTCTTTATTGCATCTCTATTTTGGGTTGATAAATTTTTTTGTTGAACTCTACTTTTGGTTGATACAATTTGGTTGTGTTTAATTTTGCTATCTTTTTTTTTTTTTCTTTAATTGATAAATGCTATTCTATGACATTATATAATATATAATTGTGGGGAAGCAAAAACTCGGGCCCTCGCATTGGGCTTAAGTCTCAACTTTTATTAACAATACGTCTGAGGAGAAAAAATCATGGGGGAACCTCATAACTAATAGTAGAGCATGTAAATGTCCAGGAATGTTGGTCCGAGAGGATTATCCTCCTTGGATATAGCGTATGTCGGTAAAGTAGGTCCTGTCTTACCCCAGCCCACCTTCCAGGAAGTTCCAGCGATGAAGACAGACTACAAACGTACACGGAAGAGATAAAGATGCAGAAATATCTAAGGAAAAAGCTGCTACCACCGCATTAAATGCGTTACAGCAGCTTTCCTGGCCGCATTAATGTGGAGAAGACCTCTGAACAGTGTTTTCGACTACCTTTACCCCCAGAAAATCAAAAAGCTGTGGGAGGGGAGGCAGAAACTCAAGTACCAAGACGGATTGTGGACAAGTGGACGGTAGGATCGAACAAAGAAGGACTATATAATGGAGTAAGACCTCTAGAAGAAGGGGATCATGAGAAAAAAAGAAAGAACATCAAAATAGAGTTACTGTAGCATCTGGAAGAACACCATCTGAAACCACCATTTTATCTAAGAACCTACCCTTCGGACATTACTTAAAACTACCAATTCATCCAAAACTTGCTCCTCGGACCTGAGATCATCACTTACTTGTGCTTTTTTATTCTCCTCGGACAAACTCCTAACCTCCACTAATTGTTGTAAAACCCTTTATCAGCCAAGTTCTTTCACTCACTTTCTTACAAATTTATTGTATTGGGCTTATTGGGCCCATCCCTTGTTTCTACTTGGGTTTGGGTTACGATTTGTGACCCTACAATTGGCGCCGTCTGTGGGGAGAGTTAGCGCTAGTAAAAATTTTACGACAGTTATGGCAGGTTCAGGACCACAGCAGACCAGTCCACCTCATGCAGAATCAGTGAACGTCAATCAACAAGGCGAGCTCCATAACCTTGAACAGGAAAATCACGTAAATAACCAATGAGAGGGCGGCTCGCGGACGATCCATGCTGGGAGAAGCGGCTATCGACGAAGGAGCCATTTGGTGCAAGAGCACGCTGATGAAGAGGGTTTGCAACGACAAATAGAAAACTTAAAAAAGAAGCTTCGTCGAGCACAACGAAATCAAACCCCTTCAAGTTCAGATGTTTCTTCCAACGATGAAGGAGAGGACAGTTACAAGGAATGCTCAGAAACTCCGCCCAGTGAATCCTATTCCTATGAAGATGAACACTCTCACAAGAGGAGGAGAAAAAGGTTCGTTTAGAAAGGGAGTGGGAACTAAGGTCATGAAAAAGGCTCTGAGCCAAATTTCTAAGTCCCCCTTTACTCGGGGAATAGAAAGGGCAAAGCTTCCCAGACGTTTTCACCAGCCTACATTTTCCATGTACAACGGACGTATCGATCCTGTAGAACATGTAAGCCAATTCAAACAAAAGATGGTGGTCTACTCTCAGGACGAAGCTTTGTTGTGTAGAGTGTTTCCCTCCAGCCTGGGACCGATGCTAATGAGATGGTTCGACGGGTTGAGAACTAATTCCATCAGTTCCTTTAAGAAGCTCACTCAATCATTCTGCTCTCGGTTTATCACGTGCAGCAGAGTTCCTCAACCCCTAGATTCTCTGTTGTCAATGACAATGAGGGAGGGAGAGTCTGTGAGGTCATATGCAGAAAGGTATTGGGAGATGTTTAATGAGATTGATGGGGATTTTGATGAGGTCGCTATCAGAACCTTCAAGGTTCGGCTTCTCTCCGAACATGGTCTGAGAAAGTCCTTGACGGGGAAACCGGTCACTAGCTTGCAACAACTAATGGATAGAATGGATAAGTATAAAAGGATAGAAGATGATCAACAACAACAACAACAAGGAAAAGGGAAAGCTAAGCTTGTCCCTCAAGAGAGGAGAGAATTTAGGCCGGACAGATACAATAATAACCGGCCGAGAAGGGATTATACTGAGCAGCAGATATCCAGTAACAGCCAGGTAGTCGGAGCTGTATTCCGAGAGCCCGTGCACCAAGTCCTGGAAAAGGTTAAAAATGAGCCCTTCTTCAAATGGACCAATAAGATGATGGGAAACCTTGAAAAAAGAAACCGAAATCTCTATTGTCAATATCATAGAGACCATGGTCACATAACCGAGGACTGTAGAAGTTTATGGGATCACCTTGACCAACTTGTCCGAGAAGGTAAATTGAAACAGCTGTTGCATCATTCCAGCAGTTTGGGTGGTCAGACTGACACACAACCAGAAAGGGAGAATCCTCTAAGACCCCCTCTTGGAACTATTAACGTTATCTTTGCGGCGCCTGGCAGAACAGGGTCATGCCCCTCTAGAGTAATGTTTGTGGCTCGCCTGTACCCTGAGGATGATTCCCAAGAGCCGAAGAAAGCTAAGTTAAATCGGTCCCTAGTCATGGGATTCTCAGACGAGGACAAGATCGGAAACTGTTCAACCTCATGATGATGTTTTAGTGATTACCCTCCGAATCGGAGGCTATGATGTAAGGAGAGTGATGGTGGATCAAGGCAGTGCAGCCGAGATCATGTATCCTGACCTCTTCAAGGGGTTGAACTTAAAAACTGAAGATCTGACGCCTTATAATTCCCCTCTGGTAAGTTTTGAGGGGAAGATTATTATCCCGAAGGGACAAGTCAGACTACCAGTGCAAGCCGGATCAGAGATAGTGGAGGTCGATTTTATAGTGGTGGATGCTTATTCCCCCTATATGGCAATCGTTGCTAGACCTTGGCTTCATACTTTAGGAGCAGTCTCTTCCACCCTTCATCAGAAGATCAAATACCCATTCGGAGGCAAGGTAGAAGAAATACTGGGTGATCAAACCATGACGCGACAATGCATGATAGCAGCGATCCGACACAAGCCTGAAGCAAAATCTGAGACTCAGAGAGAGGAGTTATACAAGTTAAAACCCCCAATGGTATCTAGTGGCGGGTTGTCTGAGGAAGCAAAGTGTGAAGATCTTGTAAAAGTCGCAATAGGAGATAAACCGGAGAAATTTTTTCAAGTCGGATCTCAGCTACCTCAGCAAGAGATGGAGGAATTGGTAGAGTTCCTTAAACGAAACATCGATGTCTTTGCATGGAATGCTTATGAGGCTCCAGGGGTGGATCCAGACTTCATTTGTCACCATTTGAACGTTAATCCGTTGATGGCCCCCAAGAAGCAGCTCCCTCGTCGGCCATCTAAAGAGCATGCAGAAGCAGTACGTCAGGAAGTGACGAAGCTAAAAAAGGCAAGGGCTATCAAGGAGGTCTTCTATCCTGAATGGTTGGCAAACACTGTAGTAGTCAAGAAAAAGAGTAGGAAGTGGCGAGTATGTGTTGATTTCACAAACCTAAATAAAGCTTGCCCTAAAGATCCATTCCCCATGCCCAAAATCGATCAGCTGGTAGACGCCACGGTCGGCCATCCTCGGATGAGTTTCTTGGACGCGTTTCAGGGTTATCATCAAATACCTTTAGCGTTGGACGATCAAGAAAAAACTGCTTTTGTTACGCCAGTGGGGAACTACCACTACAAAGTGATGCCTTTTGGTTTGAAGAATGCAGGTTCCACTTATCAGAGAATGACGACGAGGATGTTCGAATTATTACTAGGAAAAAATATAGAGATTTACATAGATGATATGGTGGTGAAAAGCAAAAAGGTATCCGAGCACCTAGGAGACCTTCAAGTTGTCTTCGAAATTCTCAGAAGCTATAAACTACGTTTAAACGCCTCCAAATGCTCATTTGGTGTAGGGTCGGGCAAATTCTTGGGTTACATGGTTACTCATAGGGGAATTGAAGTCAATCTCGACCAGATTAAGGCCATCACCAATATGCGAACTCTTCGGAACCCAAAACAGGTGCAAAAACTAACTGGAATGGCCGCTGCTTTGAATAGATTCATATCTCGATCGACAGACAGGTGCCGACCTTTCTTCCTATTGATCAATAAATGGAAGGGCTTTGAATGGTCGACGGAATGTGACGTAGCCTTTCAGCAACTCAAAGACTATCTAGCTCGGCCGCCAGTCATGTCGAGTCCTGAGTCAGATGAGGTTCTTTTGCCTATATTGCAGTGGCCTCCTACGTAGTAAGCTTGGTGTTGATAAGAGTAGATAACGGCGTACAGTGGCCAGTGTACTACGTGAGTAAATCGTTGCATGAGGCGGAAGTGCGTTACCTTCCACTGGAAAAAGCCATCCTGGCAGTGGTGCTTGGCACACACAAGCTGCCTTACTATTTCCAAGCACATACGGTGATTGTTCTTACACAACTCCCACTAAAGACCGTACTTAGAAGTGCAGATTATACGGGAAGGATAGCCAAGTGGGGCACAATTTTGGGAGCTTTTGATATCAAGTACATGCCTCGCACCTCAGTGAAGGGACAGGTACTCGCTGACTTGGTGGCAGAATTCACCGAACCTGAAGCGGATGGATTATTAGAACAAGGGGAAAAGGATGTAAAATTGGTCGGTTGTATCTCCCAATGTTTCCCTCTGACGTGGGAAGTGCATGTAGATGGAGCATCAAATCAAAAAGGTGCAGGGGTTGGATTAGTATTGATGTCTTCCGACATGGTTACCATTGAAAAGTCTCTGAGGTTAGACTTTCCTGCCACGAATAACGAAGCGGAGTATGAAGCTTTATTAGAAGGGATGGCTATTGTCCTAAGGATAGGAGGAAAGTCCATAAAGCTCTTCTCGGATTCAAGGCTAGTTGTTGGTCAAGTCAAAGGTGAGTTCGAAGCTAAGGACGAAAGAATGCGAGGTTATCTTAGCCAAGTAAATATTATGCAGATGGAATTCGAATCCTTTAACTTGCTACATGTCCCAAAAAGCGGCAACGCGCATGCGGACTCTTTGGCCACGCTTGCAACTTCCTCGGCACAGAACTTGCCTCGCATAATCCTCGTTGAGGACCTGCATCGACCCTCGACAACAGCGAATGTAGTCCAAATCAATCAAGTGAAAATGGGGCCAAGTTGGATGGATCCTGTCATGCAATTCTTAAAGGAAGATATTCTACCCGAAGAGAAAATCGAAGCTGACAAAATAAGAAAGAAAGCCACTAGTTATTGGCTGTCGGAGGATAGCAAGCTATATAGGCGTTCCTTTTCTGGGCCTTATTTGCTGTGTGTCCATCCTGATCAAACTGAATTACTCTTGGAAGAAATGCATGAAGGAATCTGTGGAAGCCATACTGGAGGCAGGTCCTTAGCGCATAGGGCCATTACACAAGGTTATTGGTGGCCGCACATGCAGAAAGAAGCTTTGGAATTTGTCAAAAAGTGTGATCAATGCCAGCAGTACTCACCAAGTATACACCAGCCAGGGGGGGTCCTCAATCCATTATCTAGTCCATGGCCATTCGCCCAATGGGGCTTGGATATTGTTGGACCATTTCCTAGAGCTGTGGGAAACAAGAAATATCTCATAGTCGGCACTGATTATTTTACAAAGTGGGTTGAAGCAGAGCCTCTAGCCAATATCCGAGATGTGGATGCGAAAAGATTCGTCTGGAAAAGCATCGTTACGCGGTTCGGCGTTCCTCATGTACTCATCTCAGATAATGGACTCCAGTTTGATAGCAAGATGTTCAAAAATTATTGGGGTGAGCTGGGGATTACTAACAGATATTCTACTCCGGCTTACCCTCAGGGGAATGGACAAGCTGAAGCTATAAACAAAGTCATACTAAGTGGATTGAAGAAAAGATTGGATGATGCAAAAGGCAGATGGGTGGAAGAGCTTCCACATGTACTCTGAACGTACAGGACCACGCCTCCCAGGTCCACCGGAGAGACCCATTTTTCTATGACTTACGGAGTTGAAGCAGTCATCCCTTTGGAATCTGGGTTCCCGACGATGAGAACAAGTTCATTCAATCCAAAAGACAACGATGAAAATCTGGCAAGAGGTCTAGACTTGATTGATGAAAAAAGGGAAAACGCGATGGTTCAATTGGCCCATTATCAACAGAAGCTGAAGCAAGGTTATGACGCCTATGTAAAGACAAGACCTTTGGCCCCAGGTGACCTGGTGCTGCGAAAAGTTGTGGGCTCGGCAAAAAACCCAGCGTGGGGAAAATTAGGGCCGAATTGGGAAGGACCATATCGTATCACCTCCAACGCTGGTACTGGAGCGTATTTCTTGGAAGACCTGGACGGACTCGTAGTACCCCGCCCTTGGAATGTCAATAACTTGAAAAGGTATTATTATTAATAAATGTGTATTTGATCAATATTTGTTCTATATGTGAAAAGTGTATGTTGCTCTCGCCGTTCTATGGGGTGTTTAAACTTAAATCCAATCATGCATGAGTCCTCGGACTAGATGATTTGGGTTAGTTAGCACTCTCACCGTTCTATGGGGTGTTTAAACTTAAATCCAATCATGCATGAGTCCTCGGACCAGATGATTTGGGTTAGTTAGCACTCTCACTGTTCTATGGGGTGTTTAAACTTAAATCCAATCATGCATGAGTCCTCGGACCAGATGATTTGGGTTAGTTAGCACTCTCGCCGTTCTATGGGGTGTTTAAACTTAAATCCAATCATGCATGAGTCCTCGGACCAGATGATTTGGGTTAGTTAGCACTCTCGTCGTTCTATCAGGTGTTTAAACTTAAATCCAATCATGCATGAGTCCTCGGACCAGATGATTTGGGTTAGTTAGCACTTTCGCCGTTTTATGAGGTGTTTAAACTTAAATCCAATCATGCATGAGTCCTCGGACCAGATGATTTGGGTTAGTTAACACTCTCGCCGTTCAATGAGGTGTTTAAACTTAAATCCAATCTTGACTGGAGACCTTTGACCAGATGATTTGGGTTAGTTAACATTTGTTCTAATTTCCTTTTAAGTATCGAAACATAGATATAAGTGTATGATTCAAATTTCCTGTTAAGTTTGGTTATATTTATTCGGTTCTTATGTTAACCCAATTTCCAGAACTTCTTAATCAAATTAGTCATTCATATAACACAAGAAAAAGAAAAAATGAAAATGACAGCAGAAGGATTCACCATTACTTGCCATAACACGTAAAACAAAAGAAGTATATCTTCATTAATAATTAAAACACAGCACAAGTCTTTAAAACGGTAAAAAAAAAAAAAAAACAACAATACTAAAACAAATATCCTTAGTCTTTGTCTTGGGAGCTTGGTGGTCGGCTACTTGTTCGGACTGAGGAGGGGCAGCATCTGAAGCCTTACCTTGGGGGGCCTCAACTCTCTTCCCTCGACCAGCCTCCTGGTGGGAATCTGTTGGGACTTCCGCAGGAGCTGGAAGAGCTTGATTTGTTGCAGGAGCTTCAGATACTGGGGTTGGCTGCTCTGGGCGAGGAAAGTCAGAACCTGGGAGCGCCTGAATATCAGGATCATAATATATGCTCTCAGGCCGCCTAAGGCTAGAATCAGCAGGGACTCCAGCCGCATTAAGGGCTCTTTCCCAAGTGATGTCGCAGTAGTCCTTGGCGACGGAAGAAAATTCTTCAGTCAGCCTGCTCTGAGTCTCTTGCACCCCTAGAGCATATGAGGCCTGCTTCTCGGCCTCAGCTGCCTCCTTCAAAAGCTGTGCAGCTTCCTTGGCCTTACGAAACTCTTCGCGCAGCTCTTTCACCACCTGACTTTCCATTGCCAGATTGATTTCGCAGAGGTGTAGTTCGCTACGAAGAGTCTCAGCCTGCTTCTCAGTCGTTTTTAAGCCAGCCTCAGCACTGGCCTTATCCTGGAGAGCTTTCTTCACCTGCTCGGCCATCTGTTTTTGTTGGTCTTTTAACGCATTTAGATGAGCCTCTGCAGTCTCCTGGGCGTCGTGGGCAGCCCTCGTCTCATCACGAGAGTTCTTCACCCACTCCTCAGCCACGTAAACTTGTTGCGTGACCTGTTATGCACAGTGAAGAAGTGGCTTAGATTTAAGAAATAATATGCAAGTAAACAAAAATGAAAAAAGAATGAACAGAATTACTTACCATAGCCAAGTCCCTTTTTAGGGAAAGAAATAAGTTAGGATGATTGAAACTCCTGTAGGCCGCCATATCATGAGGTAGGAGGAGGGGCTGTTGTAGAGCATCAGCCATCCGGCCTGCATGACCACCACGAAAGTGCCTAAGTGAGGCATCCATCGTGATGGGAGCACCATCAACCTCCAGTACTGGCGACCAAGTTCGTGGTGACCGACGAACTTGGGCCACTGGTTGCTCCTCTCGGCTCTCCACGGAATAGGCCCTTCTACCCCGATGTTCTTGTGTTGGTCTGGCCTGCTTAGTGCCCTTTGATGGGCCTAATTCCCCCTCCTCAGTAGGCTCTACTGGCCTTTTCCTCCTCAAATCCGGGTTGGGTTTTAGCCCGAGGTCAGCAGGCGCCTGGGGTGGAGGAGGAGGAGGGTTTGCGGATTCTTTTGACTTGTTTTTCTCTTGAGGGGATGGCACCCTGTTCCTATTCCGCATCAGCTCCTTTAAACTAGGACCAGTCTTGGGAGCCATGTCTTCCTCCTCGTCAGTTGTATCGGCAATGTAGGTTATCACCTGAGCCGGAGTTTGCACACACGAATGCTCGTCCGCTCCTTCTTCGGCCTCCGATACAAGGACTGTTTCTTCTTCAAACCTGAACTTGTCAATCTCTTGTTCGAGGGAGGAGGAGGAAGCTGTGCCTTCTCGGAGGATGGCCTCCCCAAGGGGTACTTCACGTAATGGTTGGGCAACGAGGGGAATCCCCTGTGGGATGGGATGGTCAACTGGAGGAAGATCGTAGGGGGCGAGAAAGTTTGGCCGAGACACGTCTATGCGCGCCAAACGATGGTCTCCTGCTCGGATGGAGTTGCCGACGTCTAAAAACGACCTTGAAATTGGCTCAAAGTCCAAAATAAGGTGAACTGCCTGTAGTTGCCCGTCGTCGTTCACAAAAATTTCTGATCTAAGCCGATAGTTCTGCGCTGGAACGTTGATCAGGCTAAGCTTGGGGTTGGTAAAAAGCTTATCTGTCAAGCAAGCAAATCACACAGTTAAAAACCTCGGCAACAAAAAAAAAAAAAAAAAAAAAAAAAAAAACAAATAAATGTAAATGTATTAAAACAATATCTAAGTACTCCTCAATTCTAAAGTTAGAAATCCTAAATCTAGGTTGCTCCACCTGGTTCCCCAGCCTTGGTTGGGCAGGCTAGGCCGTCACTCCAAGGCCCTGACAGGATAAGGTAGTCGTCTTTCATCCCATTGTTAGATTTGGGGAGGCAGGATATCAGTTTGACCACGTTGCTATGGGACTTAAGGTAAAAGCCTGCCCGAGACTCTATATGGCCTTCATATAGGTGGGCGACGTCGTGCCAAGTCAATCCTAGCCCCAGATGCCGATCCAAAGCGTCGATTGATCCTAGGACTCTAAAGAAGTTGGGGGCATACTGGTGAGGGCAGAGTCTATGGGCACGAAGGTAATCCCGTGTAATCCTACCCATGGGAAGAGCTTCCACATGTACTCTGAACGTACAGGACCACGCCTCCCAGGTCCACCGGAGAGACCCATTTTTCTATGACTTACGGAGTTGAAGCAGTCATCCCTTTGGAATCTGGGTTCCCGACGATGAGAACAAGTTCATTCAATCCAAAAGACAACGATGAAAATCTGGCAAGAGGTCTAGACTTGATTGATGAAAAAAGGGAAAACGCGATGGTTCAATTGGCCCATTATCAACAGAAGCTGAAGCGAGGTTATGACGCCTATGTAAAGACAAGACCTTTGGCCCCAGGTGACCTGGTGCTGCGAAAAGTTGTGGGCTCGGCAAAAAACCCAGCGTGGGGAAAATTAGGGCCGAATTGGGAAGGACCATATCGTATCACCTCCAACGCTGGTACTGGAGCGTATTTCTTGGAAGACCTGGACGGACTCGTAGTACCCCGCCCTTGGAATGTCAATAACTTGAAAAGGTATTATTATTAATAAATGTGTATTTGATCAATATTTGTTCTATATGTGAAAAGTGTATGTTGCTCTCGCCGTTCTATGGGGTGTTTAAACTTAAATCCAATCATGCATGAGTCCTCGGACTAGATGATTTGGGTTAGTTAGCACTCTCACCGTTCTATGGGGTGTTTAAACTTAAATCCAATCATGCATGAGTCCTCGGACCAGATGATTTGGGTTAGTTAGCACTCTCACTGTTCTATGGGGTGTTTAAACTTAAATCCAATCATGCATGAGTCCTCGGACCAGATGATTTGGGTTAGTTAGCACTCTCGCCGTTCTATGGGGTGTTTAAACTTAAATCCAATCATGCATGAGTCCTCGGACCAGATGATTTGGGTTAGTTAGCACTCTCGTCGTTCTATCAGGTGTTTAAACTTAAATCCAATCATGCATGAGTCCTCGGACCAGATGATTTGGGTTAGTTAGCACTTTCGCCGTTTTATGAGGTGTTTAAACTTAAATCCAATCATGCATGAGTCCTCGGACCAGATGATTTGGGTTAGTTAACACTCTCGCCGTTCAATGAGGTGTTTAAACTTAAATCCAATCTTGACTGGAGACCTTTGACCAGATGATTTGGGTTAGTTAACATTTGTTCTAATTTCCTTTTAAGTATCGAAACATAGATATAAGTGTATGATTCAAATTTCCTGTTAAGTTTGGTTATATTTATTCGGTTCTTATGTTAACCCAATTTCCAGAACTTCTTAATCAAATTAGTCATTCATATAACACAAGAAAAAGAAAAAATGAAAATGACAGCAGAAGGATTCACCATTACTTGCCATAACACGTAAAACAAAAGAAGTATATCTTCATTAATAATTAAAACACAGCACAAGTCTTTAAAACGGTAAAAAAAAAAAAAAAACAACAATACTAAAACAAATATCCTTAGTCTTTGTCTTGGGAGCTTGGTGGTCGGCTACTTGTTCGGACTGAGGAGGGGCAGCATCTGAAGCCTTACCTTGGGGGGCCTCAACTCTCTTCCCTCGACCAGCCTCCTGGTGGGAATCTGTTGGGACTTCCGCAGGAGCTGGAAGAGCTTGATTTGTTGCAGGAGCTTCAGATACTGGGGTTGGCTGCTCTGGGCGAGGAAAGTCAGAACCTGGGAGCGCCTGAATATCAGGATCATAATATATGCTCTCAGGCCGCCTAAGGCTAGAATCAGCAGGGACTCCAGCCGCATTAAGGGCTCTTTCCCAAGTGATGTCGCAGTAGTCCTTGGCGACGGAAGAAAATTCTTCAGTCAGCCTGCTCTGAGTCTCTTGCACCCCTAGAGCATATGAGGCCTGCTTCTTGGCCTCAGCTGCCTCCTTCAAAAGCTGTGCAGCTTCCTTGGCCTTACGAAACTCTTCGCGCAGCTCTTTCACCACCTGACTTTCCATTGCCAGATTGATTTCGCAGAGGTGTAGTTCGCTACGAAGAGTCTCAGCCTGCTTCTCAGTCGTTTTTAAGCCAGCCTCAGCACTGGCCTTATCCTGGAGAGCTTTCTTCACCTGCTCGGCCATCTGTTTTTGTTGGTCTTTTAACGCATTTAGATGAGCCTCTGCAGTCTCCTGGGCGTCGTGGGCAGCCCTCGTCTCATCACGAGAGTTCTTCACCCACTCCTCAGCCACGTAAACTTGTTGCGTGACCTGTTATGCACAGTGAAGAAGTGGCTTAGATTTAAGAAATAATATGCAAGTAAACAAAAATGAAAAAAGAATGAACAGAATTACTTACCATAGCCAAGTCCCTTTTTAGGGAAAGAAATAAGTTAGGATGATTGAAACTCCTGTAGGCCGCCATATCATGAGGTAGGAGGAGGGGCTGTTGTAGAGCATCAGCCATCCGGCCTGCATGACCACCACGAAAGTGCCTAAGTGAGGCATCCATCGTGATGGGAGCACCATCAACCTCCAGTACTGGCGACCAAGTTCGTGGTGACCGACGAACTTGGGCCACTGGTTGCTCCTCTCGGCTCTCCACGGAATAGGCCCTTCTACCCCGATGTTCTTGTGTTGGTCTGGCCTGCTTAGTGCCCTTTGATGGGCCTAATTCCCCCTCCTCAGTAGGCTCTACTGGCCTTTTCCTCCTCAAATCCGGGTTGGGTTTTAGCCCGAGGTCAGCAGGCGCCTGGGGTGGAGGAGGAGGAGGGTTTGCGGATTCTTTTGACTTGTTTTTCTCTTGAGGGGATGGCACCCTGTTCCTATTCCGCATCAGCTCCTTTAAACTAGGACCAGTCTTGGGAGCCATGTCTTCCTCCTCGTCAGTTGTATCGGCAATGTAGGTTATCACCTGAGCCGGAGTTTGCACACACGAATGCTCGTCCGCTCCTTCTTCGGCCTCCGATACAAGGACTGTTTCTTCTTCAAACCTGAACTTGTCAATCTCTTGTTCGAGGGAGGAGGAGGAAGCTGTGCCTTCTCGGAGGATGGCCTCCCCAAGGGGTACTTCACGTAATGGTTGGGCAACGAGGGGAATCCCCTGTGGGATGGGATGGTCAACTGGAGGAAGATCGTAGGGGGCGAGAAAGTTTGGCCGAGACACGTCTATGCGCGCCAAACGATGGTCTCCTGCTCGGATGGAGTTGCCGACGTCTAAAAACGACCTTGAAATTGGCTCAAAGTCCAAAATAAGGTGAACTGCCTGTAGTTGCCCGTCGTCGTTCACAAAAATTTCTGATCTAAGCCGATAGTTCTGCGCTGGAACGTTGATCAGGCTAAGCTTGGGGTTGGTAAAAAGCTTATCTGTCAAGCAAGCAAATCACACAGTTAAAAACCTCGGCAACAAAAAAAAAAAAAAAAAAAAAAAAAAAAACAAATAAATGTAAATGTATTAAAACAATATCTAAGTACTCCTCAATTCTAAAGTTAGAAATCCTAAATCTAGGTTGCTCCACCTGGTTCCCCAGCCTTGGTTGGGCAGGCTAGGCCGTCACTCCAAGGCCCTGACAGGATAAGGTAGTCGTCTTTCATCCCATTGTTAGATTTGGGGAGGCAGGATATCAGTTTGACCACGTTGCTATGGGACTTAAGGTAAAAGCCTGCCCGAGACTCTATATGGCCTTCATATAGGTGGGCGACGTCGTGCCAAGTCAATCCTAGCCCCAGATGCCGATCCAAAGCGTCGATTGATCCTAGGACTCTAAAGAAGTTGGGGGCATACTGGTGAGGGCAGAGTCTATGGGCACGAAGGTAATCCCGTGTAATCCTACCCATGGGAATGGTCATGCCTTCTTCTATGAAGGCAATCATAGGGATTACCACCTCTCCTACTTTCCGATCAAACTCCACTCCCTCTGTTGTGCAGTGACGTACCACCACCTCCTGGGGAATGTGGTACTTTTCTTTAAATAACTCTATTAGGGCCGGAGTGCTTACTAAACGCTCAAATCTACCCATTGTTAGTCTCTGGAGTGTGGAATGGTTAGCCGAGGAGATTAGCTGAGGAGACAGTAGAAGTTCGGAGTGCGAAACTTACGTGAGGTTGAGTACAGACTGGTCTTCTTGTCTCTGGAAGATCGTTAAACTCTCTCTTGTGAAGGTATGATGGATGCCTGGATACAAACGCTCTGAAGTTGCAAACTCTAATAAGAAATGAAAAAATAACGTCTGAAGGTTTTTATAGTTGGGGCGAAAGATGGAAGGGACACAATCCCGCCTAAATATTGAAGATAAGATCTGGACCGTTGGATTTGTATTCCACCGTTGGATGTCTGGAGCGAAACGCAGTCCTAAGCGTTTAATGATGATTGTGCGAGTTCCCAAGCGTTAGAAGCTCTCGTGAAATGGCAGAAATGACCCTTACACGTGCCTGAGTTTAAATATCATTATGGACTACATCGTAATTATGAATGTACATCAAAATCATAATTTTTCTCCTCGGATAAGAGAGAAAAATTAGAATTTTGAGGGGCTATTGTGGGGAAGCAAAAACTTGGGCCCTCGCAGTGGGCTTAAGTCTCACCTTTTATTAACAATACGTCCGAGGAGAAGAAATCATGGGGGAACCTCGTAACTAATAGTAGAGCATGTAAATGTCCAGGAATGTTGGTCCGAGAAGATTATCCTCCTCGGATATAGCGTATGTCGGTAAAGTGGGTCCTGTCTTACCCCAACCCACCTTCCAGGAAGTTCCAGCGATGAAGACAGACTACAAACGTACACGGAAGAGATAAAGATGCAGAAATATCTAAGGAAAAAGCTGCTACCACCGCATTAAATGCGTTACAGCAGCTTTCCTGGCCGTATTAATGTGGAAAAGACCTCTGAACAGTGTTTTCGACTACCTTTACCCCCAGAAAATCAAAAAGCTGTGGGAGGGGAGGCAGAAACTTAAGTACCAAGACGGATGGTGGACAAGTGGACGGTAGGATCGAACAAAGAAGGACTATATAATGGAGTAAGACCTCCAGAAGAAGGGGATCACAAGAAAAAAAGAAAGAACATCAACATAGAGTTACTGTAGCATCTGGAAGAACACCATCTGAAACCACCATTTTATCTAAGAACCTACCCCTCGGACATTACTTAAAACTACCAATTCATCCAAAACTTGCTCCTCGGACCTGAGATCATCACTTACTTGTATTTTTTTATTCTCCTCGGACAAACTCCTAACCTCCACTAATTGTTGTAAGACCCTTTATCAGCCCAATTCTTTCACCCACTCTTTTACAAATTTATTGTATTGGGCTTATTGGGCCCATCCCTTGTTTCTACCTGGGTTTGGGCTACGATTTGTGACCCTACAATAATAATATAATATTATTCTATTATGTAGTATGACTTAGATAATTTGGTATTTACAACCATATATTTTCTTTTGAGTACTCTTCGATTCATCTTCTTTTATATAAACTAGTAATGGGCTTGCATGATACGCGGATAATGATGTAAGATGCTATGTGAGAAAATTATATTGAATAATTCAAAATATTTTAAAGTAATAAAATGGAGTAATATTACGATAACATGAAGAGGTTTTGTTAAATTAATAATGTAATACAAAATTAAGAGGATGAAGAATTTAGACTATAGAGATAGTAGCTATTAAGTGGTGTAATAAGTTGTTGTTGTTGGTTTTTTTTTTTTTGAGAGAGAGTTTCAACCTATGACATCCGCTCTTGATAATTGCTCTTTATTATAAGTTGATTGTTTGTTTAATCATATTATTAGTTTCTTCAATGCATTGGAGTTAGCATAAAATTTTTGTAATATCCTATTAATGTTTAGTTTTTTATTTTATTATTATTATTATTTTTTTTTTTGGAGAAGATGTTAATGTTTAGTTGGCTTATAGAAATATGAAATATCATAGAAAATTTATGATGTCAAATTTATGTTATTGAATTATAATAGTGGCAAGTTAAATACTTGGTTAAAATAGTAATATCTAATAGAATTTTATTATAATCCAAAATATATAAAGAATGCAAGGGGGAAAGCTAAATGAAAAACTATTCTAACAAAGCGCCACTTGGTAGAATTGCATGGTGTCCCACATAAGGTTTTTGTTTTCTTATATAATTTTTTTATTATTATAAATAACTACACACACACACAATTAGTGCACATCTATAAATAATTAATATATATATTTACTCTAGTAGTACATTCCATGAATTAAAAGTTTGACATAAATGCAAACTTTGATGAGTGGAAGCCTAAATGAGAAAGTCTCAGAAAGTGTGTCACTTGGCAAAACCTCATGTCCCACATAAAATTTCTACTTTGAGATATATATATATATATATATATATATATAGATTTGCTATTTCTCTCACATTGCCTCCCAAAAAATGTGATTATTCCCTCCATCTCTCGATTATTTATTCTTTCGCTATTTCTCTTTCTCTCACATTGCCTCCCAAAAATGTGATTATTCCCTCCCTATCTCTCGATTATTTATTCTTTCTTGTAATTCTACTTTAAATTGATGAATTTTTGTGTTTTTTGTATATCTACTTTGGGTTGATACATTTTGGTGATGTGTTTTTTAAGTTCCCTATCACATGCACTCTCTCCCTCTCTTATAGTTTTGGTTTAAGCTAATTCTTAGATATTTTGAAAGTTAGAATTTGAGTTTATATCAAAAATTTAAAATACAATCTGCATGACTAAGTATTTAAATGTTTCTATCAATTATTTGAGTAATATTAATTGTAAATTTGTAATGAGGTTTGATTATTATATAATCTTCTGAAGAAAATGAGAAATTTGAATAATTAATTTTAAACTTAAAAAAGTTTAGTTGTACAAAAAAATAAAAAGGAAAACATACACTATAAGAAAAGTTTGAAAAATATAAACTACTTAAAAAAAAAAAATGAAACACACTCAAGTTCCTCTAAAACAAAACAAAACACCCAAAATAATAGAATGATATATTTGTAAAGATAGAGAGATAAAAAATACTTTTAGAAACAATTTAATTTTTAAGTTTGGGGGATCAATTGCATGCTTTTTTTAGTGGTTCTCTATTTGACTGATCACCGGCTTGGGGACTCACATCTAGTGACTCCCTTCCTTTGTTCATTAGCTAACTTCTCTCTTGTAATTAATTTATTTTTTCTTCTTTGTATCGTTTGTCTTCTTTATGCTCTTTTTGCATAAAGTAACTTTTTCAATACATAATTTTCTTATTTATCAAAAATTAAAAAAGTTAAATTTTTAAAGAGACTAAATTATCTTCAATAAATTTTAGAAAATGAATTATGTATTATATCACATTTTAAAATAATTATATATTTTTATGCATCACGATGACTGATTATATAAAATACCTACCTATTTTAAGATAAGTATAGAAATCTGTCTAATTCACATTTGTAACCAGGGGTCATGAAACTGATTTTGTAATATGAAAAGCAGAATTGTAACCATAAAGAAGATAGAAGTTGGATGCAATACAATATCCCAGGGGCGTGAAGCTTTGGTAGGTTCACCATTCCTTTTTGAAAGAGCTCCGCATGCCACAAAACCTCCCAAGCCTGAGGTTGCAATTCACAATGTAGTGAACATAATATTAAATCAAATCCTGAATGAGAAAGGCATGTACCTATTGGAAGAACTGCTGCATCAGATCCACCACAAAGCATAACGTCCTGGAAATTTTCACAAATCAGATAACAGAATTTGGCCTAATTTCATTTTAAAATAAGATAAAGTTATTCAAAAGAATGAAGAAAAATAATCAAGACCGCCATTAGTACTAAACTTTCACATCAAAATAGTGTTTGTTGATGAGGGTTATTTGCCCAAACACTCTCCATTTATTTTGAAGTAAAAAATTTTACATGTAAAATATTTTTAGGTGTTTGGTATGATATGTAAAATTTTTCAAGCAGACCACCAAGACTGGTGGCTCAACCACTGCAACCAGATGTCCGGTGATCAGATCATCGGCAACCGTAGAAAGAGCAGTGTCTCCAGCCACTGAACCGTCAGAACGGTGGCTCTAGCAACCAGACTGCTGTCACTAGTAGCTTTGGCCACTGTACATTCGACACTGGTGGCCGGAACAGCTGCTCCTATCACTGAATCGCCGACACCAACGGCCCATCCAATTAGACCGATGAACTAGCTACTAGATGGGGAGAGGTAAAGCATTACCGTGCGTTTTTGTAAAATATTTTACCAAATTTTTAAAGATAAAATATTTTACAACTTTTTATAAGAGATTTTACGATCAATGAAAATTATTTTACAAGTTTGACCACTTTTTACATTCAAACAATTACCTGAAAATGAGAAAACATTTTCTAATAAATAGTTTACTTCAAAACAGACGGAGAGTAAAATTCATCTGTTTTATTCTCTCAAACAAGCTCCCAAAGCAATGTAGGATCCTATTACAAATTCCATTTAATGAGACTAAAGCATGCACTTACACTTTCACCGGTGATAATATGGTGTGCTGCATTCAGTATACAAAAGTTACTTGTTGCACAAGCTGAAGAAATTGAGTAGTTTGGGCCCATCCATCCCTGCAATTTGCTAACTTAGAAATAACTAGAAGGTTGTAGCAGCAACATATGATGTTGACTTGTCCCAACTGCCAAAATTTCTACAAACATTGGCATCAAACTTACCAAATCCATCGCTAGTAAAGCAGAACCAATATTGGTTGTCGCAAAAGGTATACAGAATGGATTCATTTTCTTGTACGAAACCCTCAATGCTTCTATTCCATCCTGAAAAATCTGATTAAAATTTCTCTTAAAAATACATGTAGTAGAAGAAATAACTGATAAAAAAATAATTATGGGTTTGAAATAAATTTGAAATCTTAAAGCAACAATTAAGACTACAGTCAATTTTGTGTCACAAATAATCTAAGCTTATGCTTACCCCCATTCCTCCTA
Source organism: Quercus wislizeni (assembly GCA_023055345.1). Lineage (NCBI taxonomy): Eukaryota > Viridiplantae > Streptophyta > Magnoliopsida > Fagales > Fagaceae > Quercus > Quercus wislizeni. Next base: position 62,012,965 of record JALGQJ010000002.1, on the reverse strand, counting down.
GTGCAGAGCCACCAATAACCCCACATCTACGTTTGTCTAATTTTCCAAGGACCTCTTCTGTAATCCCAGCATCTGCCAATGCTTTCTTGCCAGCAGTAAGCAAGTAAAGTGTGAATTTGTCTGCCCTCTTAGAAATCTTTGGTGCGACCCATCCATCTGGAGAGAAAGACTTGATTTCACCAGCAATTTTCTGTTAGAAAGATAACTGGAGTCAGCATCTAGTGGAAACCAATTACTATAATGGAACTGAGCCAACAAAGATCTACCGTTGGAAACTGAGCACAGTCAAAAGCTTCTATCTCACTTATGCCACTGACACCTTCAAGGAGATTATTGTAGAAGACATCTGCATCATCACCAATTGGGGTTACCACACCCACCCCTGTCACGACAACCCGCGGCTGCTTTGTAAGCTGTTTCTTCTCTGTTGTGACCCCATCTGCAGGTCTCACAGCCACAGTTTCGCCTGAAACTGTTATAAAAAAAAATCTCTAATCTTGAGGTTTGATAATTGGGTTTAGACCAGTCAAAAACAGGCTGAGTTTGATTATTAGATCTATTAGAAAGCTTAGACAAATTCAACAATCTTCAATATCATGTACAACAAAATATAAATATAACACAAGACATGATTGCTTAAGAAAACCAATGAAACAAATTAGTTTCACAGTAAAAAATCTTGACGACCTGACCCTATCAATCCCAATCAAATAATAAAAGCACACACACTGAATGACTCAATTCGTAGTAAACTTAAGTAAAGATATGGAAGATATGAAAGAACTTTGGATATAGAAACCCTAGATATAAAATAGGAAGCACTTTTCTATTTTGTTTATTTGAACCTATATGGTCTCTTTTATAATGTATAATAATTGGCAAAAAACCCTAGTAGCTTAGACATTGGATGAGCTTTAAAATTTACAAACTGATCAAGAATTCCAAATTCGCACTCTAAATTGCAGAACTTTGCAGCTATATTGCAGAACTTTGCATTTTTTTAGATACAAAGCATCACATTTGAGTATCTACACAATCAAAACAACAAACCCATAAATGTTAGCTTTCCTTATCCCTCCAAGGTTAATACCAGATACAGGAAGGTTGAAATTTAAAAACTTTCCAGGAATTCTAGAGGCACATCTCCACACATACACAAACCAGTGCCCACAAACACAAGTAGGGTAAAGTGAAGACAAAGACTAAACTCAAGACCTTATACTTTGATATCATGTCAAATTGACGGTTGTTTTAGTAATTAGCAAATGGTAAATTTAATCATTTAACCATAATTCTATCGAAAGCATTATATAACTTTTGATTAACATGGGTAGACATGGCAAAATGCGTAGACCCGACTTGAACCCTAAGGAAAATATCCAACCTGAGTCTTTTTTTTTTTAATTTATTTATTTTATCCAAAGTAAAAATGGGTTGACTTGCAACTCGAAATTTTTTTTGCAGGTCAACCCAACTTGACTAGGCTAACTCTTGACCAGGCTTGTTTTTAAAAAATTCTTTTTTTTTTTTTGGTAAAAACAATAAATAAATTAAGACATGATTGGTTTATTTGTTTGTTATAGACTTTACAATGCACAACTCAAACTCTATTAACAAATATAATGCACTAATTATTATTATTATTATATTTTTTTATAAAAAAAATACTACGATTAACAAAAAACATTTTTTGGGTAATGCCATTCAAATATATATATATATATATATATATAAATCAATTGAGACTTTTTATCTAATTGAATACAAATGCATTGAAAGATGAATAATTGATACATTTTTCTTACTTGAATAATGCGATGAGTAATGATTTTAAGATATCAAATGATAAAGTGCATGTTAAGATAATTTGGTTTCAGTAGAGTTAAAAACACACACACACACATATATATATATTTTTGAGGGGTTAAAAACATATATTTGAAATTATAGGCATGTATGAGAATAATTCAGAAATGTGAAAATAAGAGTGAAGTTAAAGTAGATCAATAAAAATAGTATAAATTATGGATGTTTAGACCTATTTTTAATAGTTCATAGCCAAAATAAATGTTTCATAATAAAAAAAGATATTTCATGGATTCGAGTGTGCATTGTTTAACAATGACATGATATTCATAAATGATTCCATGTATAAGTAACTAAACAATCAAAATTTGATGTATATTCCCAAATTGAAACACAGGGTCAACCACAATGCATCTAAAATTATACACAAATATTAGATTATTTTTCAAGATATTAGATTATAAAATTAGTTTTCAAGATTGTAAATTTCATATATATTTTTATTCTTTATCAAATTAGCTATTCTATAGGGCCGGTATTTGTAATTTTGTTTTTTGCTTTGGAATGTTGATATTGTGTAAAAGTAAAACTTGTGTATTTGTTTTAATTAGATTTTGAATGGTAGACTAGACTATTTTGTGTGTGTGATATATATTATATTATATATATATATATATATATATATATATATATTTTTTTTTTTTTGGTTTCGCAATGTTGGGATTTGTATAATTTTATAATGATTAAACAAGCTTCAATTTGTTGAGCTAAACTCCTTGAAATGAGTGATGAGTTCAAAATAATACATTTTATATTAAATAATTTGCTGCATGACATAACAACTAACTAGGGGTAGAGGGAGGGGGTCTATGGGGGCATGAACCCCTTGAATTTAAAAAAAATCCTCCATCCCTCTTTCTTTTTGGTAAAAAAAATATTTTTAAACATAAGTTTCAATAATGGTTCCCCTTAGATTATTACTAAAAGAGAAATGCTATATTCATAACATTTTCATAACACTTTCACAATAAATCCTAAGTGGCAAGTTGTTATTGGTTGCTATGGGTAGGTAAAAAAGTAATTTAAGTTATGGATTTAAATTAGAACCAATAAAAACTTACCATTTATGATTTGTTGTGCGAGTGTTGTAAAAATGTTATGGATGTATCACTTCTCTTACTAAAAAATGTGCATTTATATAATTGACTAATGTATTTTTTATTCCCTAAACTTACCCTTATATGTCATATAGATCACATTAAATTAAAGTGTATTTAATGTATACCATATATAATTTAATTATATATATTTTTCATAAATTCACTTGTATATTTTTAGACAAGTCAAGACTTACTTTTTTTTGTTTTTTGTTTTTATTTTTGTTTTTTATTTTGCAAAGATGTAAACGATTATTTGATGTAAATATTTTTGTTTATATAAGAAAATATCATTTTTTTTAAATCAAAATTACTAACATTTCATGTATAAGTAGTAAATAAATAAATAAGTAAATATATATATATATATCTCTCGGTCCTCCTAAAAAAAATTTGAGTAATGCCACTGCCACCATTTATTTTTTTGCAACATTTTTACAAATTGTTAAGGTGGCTAACTTTTTACTGATTTTCATCTAAGCTTACCATTAATATCACTTTTTCATTTACCAATAATTATATCAATAATTTGTAAAAAAGTTTGTATTTCTAAAACTTGGTCCCCTTAAAAAAATTTGAGTAATGTTACATTACAAACTATTTTACAACATTTTTACAAATTGTTGATGTGGTCAACTTCTTACTGGTTTTCATCTAGGCTTAATATTAATATCACTTTTTCATTTACCAATAATCACTCGCCGCATCAACAATTTGTAAAAAATTTTATATCTCTAGCATTATTAAAAAAATTTCTAGCTCTACTATTGCCACTGCAACTAACTAATATATATATCTATACTATTTATAAGAGGATTCTCCTTTTTACACTGTACTTTTATGTGATTTAGAAATATCTCTAAAATGTAGGTTTAATAGAGGAAAAACTTAAAAACAATATGATAAAAATATATCTTTAACTTCACTTAAAATGCTTACAAAATATGGTACTCTCCTATTAATTTATGTCTTAAAAAAAACTTAATTTTCTTAAAATGAAAATTATAACATTAGACAAAAAAAAAAAAATTTGACAATAGATCCCAAAAAAAAAAAAATCTCATTACACGCGCAAAATGCATATGATGTATATATATTCATGTGAAAAATTATGGGTCCACGTGACCTGCAGCCGACCATTTTTAACTTGCCTAAAATGACATGACTTTTGACTCCAGCCTAACCTGAACCTCCGTTTTGCCACGTCTAAGGTACACGTTCAATTACCAGAGATTGCAGCAGGACGATTTATGCTCCTTTGCTTTCTAGTCCAGGCCGTCTGACATCCTAAAAGTGTAAACAGCCCTTCTGAATGGTTATACTCCTTGCACTTCTCGAATGCGATACAAGAACTTTGAATTCCAGAACCGTTTGTATGCAAATTACTCACAAAATCAGCATCACCACCACCACCACCACGACTAATGCATTTTGAAAAAAACTTCTTCCTCTTAGTCCGTTCACTCAGTCTCTTTGGATCAGTGTGGTGTTTCTCATAAGAAACGGACATGCAGGCAGACACAAGCCATGTACAGAGAGGAGAGGCTGCAGCAGAAGTCGCCATTGGGGGTAACAAGAATTCACACAAATTCTCACAAACAAAAAGAAGCAAGAAGACCTTGATGAAGACTGAGAATCCTGAAAGTTTAGTAAGAAACTACAATCTAAGAGACCAAAATAGAATACACCCAGATAAAGATTTCAGCAAGTGATGGAATGGAAGCAGAGCAACAATGCTACAAAGAAGCTAATTTTGAAACAACCATGTAATTACCCAATTAAGTCCAAAACCCAGATGGGAAACTTGAAAGCTTTGACAAATTCAGCAAGAAATGGAATGGAAACAGGTAAGAACAGTCATTTCTATTGATTAGTAGAGGTGGGTTTTTGCATTACTTGGAGAAGAAGAGAAATGCACAGTAGATAGAGGCTATGAATATATAATTTGAGCGATACAAAGAAGCTGAAGACGGAAAGTGAGGCAGTTTGACAAATGACAACGCTTTAAATGTACTTTGAGGGAAAACAGAGTCGAAAGAGACGTAACAGAGTTCTGAGTGAGGCAGAGTGCCCTAGATAGCAGAGAGTGTCAATTATTAATTTATTATTAGTAGATGAGAAGGTATACCCTTTAAGAGTATATAAGTCCTCTCTCACAGTTGGGTGGATCCATCGGCTGAGAGACTTCTCACAATTGAGTGGGACCTACCAATAACTCATATATCCATAATATATTTTTCCAGAATGAAGAGTGTCACCAAAAATTATAAGGAGCATTCAAGTCCGGTTCTGAAAAAGTAAAATAGTTGGTTTGCAGTTCATGTAAATTATACACATTTGTACGATCAGTAAAGTCTGCTGAAATTGTTTTTAGTCTTGGTCCGGCGTAGCCACTTGGCTCCTTTTGGGGGGGCGGGGGGGGGGGGGGGGCCATGGCCCCCCAAAAATTTTAAAATTTCTCCTAGAGTATGTAAAAAAATTACATGGGCCCCCCAAAAGTTAACATCCGACCCCCCCATATTGTTCTCAACAATCTAGTCCAATACAACTTCAAATTAAGCAAAAAACTTGCCCACATCCAGCCCCCCAGCCAGCCCAATTCCCTAAACAAACAAAGTTATTCTTTTCTAAACCATAGACACTTCCAGCCTAACCCAAATCCAAAATCTAAAATACCAAATTAAACACAAACAAAATGCATCTTCATCGTATGAAAAAGAGAGAACAATCCTTACCGTCTGAACAATCTAAAAGTGAGAACAATCTTCAGACTTCAATACTCACGCCTCTGCCTTAATTTTTTACCATCTCAGTTCACGCCTCCAATAGTGTCACGCTCACGCCTCTGCCTCAAAAAAATCTTCCCGCCAGCTCACCATGATGTCACTGCCTCCACCAGCCTGCTAAACTAGCCTTCATTACCTCAACCTCAACTCAAGCCCTTACCTCAATTCCTCAAGGTATCCTATTCATTCATTCTCATCTCAGTTCTTTACTTGACTTCTCCCTCTTTTTCTCTACAACTGAACTAAATACTGATGGTAGAATAGAAATATCAAATATGTGCATGTGATTTCCTTTTGGCAGCAAAGAAATTTATACTTATTTGACTTTTTCTTTTGTCTTTTTGTGTTTATTGTTATTGTATTCTTTATTATTTGATCCATGGACTTTGAGACCAGCCTTTTGAGTTTTGGCTTTTGTGTTGTTTGTCCCTTGAGTGGGGGCCGGGTGGGGATTGCGTTGGGGTGAGGGCTGTGAGTCCGTATTTGGTTTTCAGTCATTACATTATACATAGTAGTGGGTTGTTGTAAATTTATTTGGTTTATGTTGTCTGTTTATACTTTTGATTGATTTGTTTATTTAGTTTTTTTTATCCTAAAAGGTCATTACTTAACTATAGGTGTATTTATATTATAATTCAGGTAAGAATGAATTTTATATGATAATTTATTATCTCTCTCTCCCAATTTAGTTTATCATTTGTTGAATTGATTTTATTTTTTGGGATTGAAATTAGGTGTCGAATAATGAGCAAACGACAAACAATTGATGCATTCTTTTAGAAAAAAGATATTAGTCATTCAGAACTTAGGACTTCTATAGAAACAAATGTTGGGACTTTTGTAGAAACAAATGTTGATACTTCAATGCCTAATGAGCGTCCCTTCAAATGTTCAAGAATTGAATCTAAAGGGATAGACCATGATCCAAGATCACGTAAACAAATATATGAATTCTCTGTCAATGAACAAGATGAAATTCCCTGTCTACATTGAACTAGACATTTTTTCATGTTTATTAATGTTCAAGTATATGATGATATATGAAAGTTGATAATTTTGTATCCAATAGACTTATGAATTATATTTAGTATATCTCTATTACAACCCGGCCCCCTAAGTAATTATTCCTGACTACGCCCCTGAGTCTTGGACAACCACTCTCTCCACGTAATACTCCTCCATTAAAAAAACTAATGTCTATACTTTACGTACATTGTCATTTCCTATGAGCTGAAGAGACATTTGAACGAATAAATCTGGTATCATAACTTCTGGCATAATTTGTGCCACAACTCGTTCATGTGATGAGTTGTAATTAATAAAATGATGATACATTCATGTGAGGACATCCCTCCACCACTATGTGACGAGTTATGGCACAAGAACTAATTCATTTGTACAGCATTCTAAAATGAGTAATATCTGCATTAATTTTATCCCCAAAAGGCCTGAACAGCCTACGTGACTAATCCGTCATAATTCAGATGGGAAACTTGAACACTATGACAAATTCAGGTGGGTTTTTTTTTGCTAAATAATAGAGGTGGTTTTTTTTTTTTTTTTTTTTTTTTGTCCGAATAGTAGAGTGGGTTTTTGTTAGTACTTGGGGAAGAAGAGAAATGCACAATAGATAGAGGCTATGTGTCTGTTTGGATATCGCTTATTACTGAAAACTGAAAACATTGTAATAAAATAATTTTTAAATATATAAATAGTACCATGAGACCTAATTTTGAAGAAAAATTTGCTGAATTAGACAACTTGTGGGTCTCGTGAACAGTGCACGAGACTCATTGATAACACCGGTCCCAGTTTGTGGCAGAGCTAGGAATTTATGTTGGGGGGGCAAAATTAAAAGACAAGATTGGAAATAAAAAATTAATCTAAAAAAATTAATCAATATTAATAACAAAATAAGTAAACAACTATATAATAATGTAATTGTCATACAAAATCTAACATAAAATGTAAACTTTAATTTATTTTTTTACACCTAGTTTATTTTACTCAATTGCCCTTAACGATTTTTCATATTTTGAAACCGCTGCATGATTTCTTCACACTTAATAGTCTTGAATATATCTTTCTTAATATATGTGATTAAGCAATCATTTATTCACTGATCTCCTATTTGATTGCGTAATTGATTTTTAATTATGTTCATTGCTGAAAAAGCTCTTTCAACAGTAGTTGTTACAACTAGTAAGATCAATGCCAAAGTCACTAATGAGTAAACCAATAGATATGAAACATTCTTTTTCATTTCTACCATCTTTTCAACAAGCTATCTAATTCCTCTAAATACTGAAAACTCTTCAGTGGACTACATATCATGGATGTATGTCTTAAATTGGTTATCCAAGAAAGAAACTTGAGACATAAAAAAATTCTACAAGCGGTTTGGTCTAGTCCATCAAGTTTACTAAGTGGGACCCATTAATATTTTATATATAGAGTTGTACTAGGAGTAGAAGTCTACTATTGCTGGGAAAGCTAGAAAGGTAACGTGAATTCACTTAATTAAGTTTTTTTTTTTTTGTCTTTCGTGTGTTGGGTGGGGGGTGGGGGGGAACATTTGAAATTTCAGGGGGAGCAGGTGCCCCCCCTCGCCCCCAAACCCCCCCCTCCCCCCGCCCCTGGTCCCAGTGCTGAAAACGCCAAAACACAGATGCACCCTATGAATAATTTGAGAGATACAAAGAACCTGGAGACGGAAGTTGAAGTAATTTGACAAATGACAATGCTTTAAGGGTCTGTTTGGATATTGCTTATTGTTGAAAACTGAAAACATTGTAGCAAAATAATTTTTAAATGTGTGAATAGTATTGTGAGACCCAGTTTTAAAGAAAAATTTACTAAAATAAGTACTTGCGAGTTCCGTAAACAGTGCACGAGACCCACACAAAAACGCAAATGCCAGCCATGGGAAAACGCAAGCGATATCCAAACCAACGCTAAATGTACTTTGTTTTTGGGGGGGGGGGGGTCCGAAAGAGACATACCAAAGTGCTATGTGAGGCAGAGTTCCCCAGATAGCAAAAAGTGTCGATTAGAGCATCCACAATAGTGGAGCTATTTTTTTTTTTAACTATTTGGCACCACAAAAAGCTACTTTGTTTATTTTACAAAACATCTAGCAACAGTAGATCTATTTTAATTTTCAATACAATAAAATAATATAAATATCACAATAAAATAATATAAACATCACAATAAAATAATATATTTACTATAATAAAATAATACATCTCATTACCAAAACAACACCACAAACCGATCAATGGCACAATTCACAACCATTGCCAACCAAGAACAACCACCCAAAAACAACTAGCATGCTAACAACAACCACCTACAACCACTGCCAAAAATCCAAATTAGCCAAAAACCACCACACAAATCACCACAAAAAAAAAAAAAACAATAACTTTCTTGTATTTCCCTTCAGTTTCCCATCAACCAAACAACAAAAAAGAGCTAAAAAAACAAAAAATGACATACCCAAAAGAGAAGAGAATACATTTGGCTGAAATTCTAGTGATCCACATGATTCTAAGCCTCCAAACGAGCATGAGACTTTGCTTATCTTTCCAACCATGAAGAGCTACTTTGGTGGCCACAAAACCAATCAACAAGAAAACCCCAAAGAGGATGAGCCTAACCGCCGCAATAGGCAAACAAACCACCAACTTCAACCATTCGTACAACCCTTTGATCCGACCCGTCTTGTTGAAGAAAGAGTCAACTGTGGATGACCCATATACCTCCAGACCCTTAGACCCCAGAAACTCATATGGGTTTTCTTTGCTACTAACAATAATACTGTTGTCATTTCTGTTGCATTGTCGTTGCCCCTGTCATTGTTATGGTGAGAGTTTTGATGAATGTGATTTATAGAACTCTCTCTGTTGTTGTTGTTGTTGTGACAGAGAGAGTTGTGGATGGTGAGGATTAGATGAGGGGGATCAGAGGGCTAGGAAAGGAGGAGAGGAGAGGAGAGATTAGGGTCCGCCATAGTAGAAGAGTTTCAGAGAAACAAAGAGTCCGAATATAGAGGCAGAAGGCAACAGCGTGGGGAGGTGGGTTGGCGGCATGTAGGACTAGGTGAGATGGGTCTCAGTGATGAGGGAGAGAGAAAAAAAAAGAGAAGGAATAAGGAAGAAAGAAGAGAAGCCGGAGAGAGAGAAAGAGAAAGAAAAGAACTCTCTCTGTTGTTGTTGTTGTTGTGAGAGAGGGAGTTGTGGATGGTGAGGTTTAGTTGAGGGGGATCAGAGGGCTGGGAAAGGAGGAGAGGAGAGGAGAGATCAGGGTCTGCCATAGTAAAAGAGTTTCAGAGAAACAAAGAGTCCGAATATAGAGGCAGAAGGCAATAGCGTGGGGAGGTGGGTTGGCGGCGTGTAGGACTAGGCGACATGGGTCTCAGTGATGAGGGAGAGAGAAAAAAAAAGAGAAGGAATAAGGAAGAAAGAAGAGAAGCCGGAGAGAGAGAAAGAGAAAGAAAAGATAAAATATTTTTTTTTTAATAAGAGAAGAGAGAGAGTTTAATAAAATATTATTATTATTTTTTAGTTATAGCACCATTGCTGTAGCATGTATTTTAAGTATTAGTAGTGCTAAAAATAACAATATAGTTATTTAGCACTACTATTGCTAGTGCTCTTACTATTGATTTAGAATGCATTGATATTCGGTATTCAATAACTATTGTACTAGTATAGATACCTCTAAAATATTTACTTGATCATTAAAAAAAAATATCAATACATCTTGGATATATCCATGATATGACTTAGATATTGTTCTAACCTAATCTCCAATAGTGAGAGATAGTCCAAAGTTGTAAGAATTTTTATTTATATATATTTTATATATTAGTTTTAATATTGAACGCTTACTTAGTTATTTGTTATTTACTCTTTTGAATCTTGGTTTGTATTCTAAACATTATTTAATAGCTACGGATTCACTTTATTATTCATTATTGCTGTTAAATTGATATATGCTTAACAATATATATAAAATATAAATAAAATATATTTAATAAATTATGAATATACGTATCCATGACGTATGGTATCCTAATTTTAAAAAAAAAAAAAATGTTGTTCCAATACCCATACCTGTATTGTACCCATACCAATATTTGTACCCGTTCATCATAGCTATTAGAGCATACATAGCAAAGTGGAGATTGCAATGACAATGAGTGCATATACTTAGGAGTGTAGCTAGGAATTTTTGTTTGTAGGGGCCGAGGTAAAACTATCATATTGATTTGTAATGCAATAGAAAAACTCAAACCATGACATACATATATACATACATATCTTTATGCATTAGTTAAAAACAAAATCTTAAATCCAAAGTAAGTCATAACACATTTATAATACCACAAGATTATTGTTATTCAAATTTTTTATCAGTGTAATTTTTATCAACACTTAAAACTACTAACAAGCTAAACACTCGATTGAGCATCTTAAGGTCATTTTTTATCTGGTGTTTCTCTAATTCTTATGAAAAATCATAAGTCCATTACATTCATAGAAATTAAATATCGGTATATAACAAAAACTAGACTATATTTACAATTACGAGAAATGGTATCCATAGAAATTAAATATAATAAAATCACTATAAGAATCCATAAAATAAATAGAATTTAATTTCAACTAGATTAGACAACTATATAAAAAATAAATTCATAAATCATAAGATAAATAAATAGAAATTAAACTGAAATAGCACTGAAAAAGAAGAAGAAAAAGAAATAAGAAGAATTTTGCAACATAGAATGCACTGTGAAAGAGAAGAAATGATATGAGAATTGAGAAAGAAGAAGGAAAAAAAAGGTAGTATTTGTCACACACAATCTATTATACGTATACTATACACACATTTTTTGAATTAAAATAGTAAGTTCAAGAACACAATTTCACTTAAAAAAATAAGTACGTAATAATGCGTGTATAGTAGAGTGTGTAACAATTTCTATTAAAAATAAAAAATGCAGTAGAACTATAAAGTGTCGTAAAACAAAAGAGGGGCATATATCAAGTGGAGGATGGACTTTGGCAAAAAATGAACTTTCTTGAGAGTCGTCTATTTTATAATGCTATTACACACCTTTTTATTTACAAAAATACCTTTTGTTTTTAAGTTAAAATTGGGAATTTGGAGGGCAATTTTTGCTGATGTGTAGGAGGTGTGGGGGGGGGGGGGGATTTTTTTTTTGGTTTTTAAAAAGAGGGTATTGTTAGAAGGTTTTTCAAAATATTTGGGGGCATGGCCCCAAAATTATATGGAGCATTCAAGTTTCGGTTTTGAAAAAGGACAATTGTTGGTTTGGACTTTGGAGTTCTGCTAGTTCATATAAATTATACATGTGTATGATTAGTGACTGCGTGGTCTGCTGAAATCGTATTTGAGCCTTTGAAAACCACTCTCTCTGAAACTCCTTCTTCAAAAGAATTATGTTGGTGCTACAACTTGTGCCATAACTTGCCTATGTGTCGAGTTGTGATTGGTGGAGGGGTGATGGTGGATTCATATGGAGAAACCTCTCCACCAATCACAACTCGCCACATAGTGTTTAATGGAAAACATATCACTCGAGCATGCATTTTGTTTCCACCCAAATTGGGTGGAAATGGAGAGAAATGCCCATTAAAAAAATACATTAGTGGCAGTTGTTGACTTTTAAGGGCTTTAAAAATACTTTTCTACCCATAAATTTTTGTTACTTTCTTTACTCTATGAAAACACAAAAGCAAAAGCACACATATTTTACTTTTCTATGGTGATATGCATATTAAATCATCCATTTAACGAGCCAGTGAATAAATACCATGTGGAAGGATGGTAGTACCAACACATGACATTCACTCATTGGCAATTTGGCATATTACATGGGTGACTTGATACGTTTGTTATAAGAGATGCTTCTTTTAAGTCATGACCTCAATTGATATAGTATTTTATAGAAATTCTAGTTGGTTAAAGAGTACTACTGTTGGGTACATACATATGAAGTACAAATCATTCGGCTAGAATTGAATTCAAAATCAAAAGAAGCATGAGTTAGAAAGGTTAACATGATCTTAGAGCATTAGTATTGGTGGTGCTAAAAAGCCATATTGCTATTTTTAGCACTACCAATACTTAAAAAGCATGCTGCAATGGTGGTGCCATAACTAAAAGTTTTTAGCTTTTTACTACAGTGCATAGCCATCTATAGTTGTGCATTGTAGCAAAAAAGCTAAAGCAAAAAATTTTATTTTAATACACTTCCATGCTCTCTTTCTCCCTTCCACACTGGTTAAAGAGTACCATTGGGTCATGATAGAAAATCAATACAATCACTAGTTTACAAATGTCATCTTAAAAAAAGCAATACTATGTAGTGCCTAAAACTCTTCTAACTCCAATTTAAACAGATTGATAGGAGATTTGAAGCATCACAGGTATATAGGTTTCACAACAACACATATGAAGTACAAATCATTCGGCTAGAAATTCTAGTTGGTTAAAGCCATATTGCTATTCTTTTTTTTATCATGCTATCCAAATAGCAGAAAAGACTTAATTTCTCTTCCTTATCTTTCTCTTCCTCTCAAACCAAACATAGTGTTAGTGTTTTTATTTTTAGGATTCTTATTTATTTATTTAGGTTCCTTTGTGAGGGCAATGTGATTGGAAAGTAACGGTCACACGGGAAGTAATTGATATGGTGGTACCTTACATGCCAAGCATCCTACTCCCTCCAAAGTGAACTCTCTTTTGATTATCTTTAGACTGAGTCATCAATGAGCCGCGCAACTTGACATTTTTGTTTGTTTAAAGTGTATAACTGGTCCCACTCTCTACTCCACTCCAAAGTATAAAGTGAGTAACTGCGCCTCTTTTTCGGTTGATCAAAATATATAAACTTTTTTGCATCACTCACTTTTTGTTTAAAATCTAAATACAATTTCTATAAAGAAATTATGTTGTTTTTAATGCAAAATGTAGTGGGATGGATATTAAGTGTGGTAAGATGGATATTGGGCCCATTTAACATTAGCCCAAAACAATGGAAACAAACCCAACATTGACTGACCCATCTTGATTAGGGGTGTGCATAAGTTAAGTTAGGTCGGGTTGAGGGGATTTTTTGACTCAACCCACCATGGTGGGTCAAAAAAAATTCAACCCAACCTAACCCAACCCACATGGGTTGGGTTGGGTCGGGTTGAACCCATGGGTTGGACAATTTTATTTTATTACTATTATTATTAAATTGAGCAGAAAAAAATATATCACACTTACCACATGAATTAATAAAAAAATATATAAATGAATTAGTATCCTAATTCACTTATAAATAAAATATACATGAGTTCCTAACTCAATTATAAACAAAATATATCTAAAATTTTAATTTTTTTATTAATTATATAATATATTTAAATATATATTAAAAGAACTAATAGGATTTTATATTATATATAATAGTAGGAACTGAGGAAGTGCTCTACAGCTGAGTTTTTTTTTTTTTTTTTTTTTTGGGTTTAGAACAATCAAAAACAGGCTGAGTTTGATTATTAGATCTATTAGAAAGCTTAGACTATTTCAACAATCTTCAATATCATGTACAAAAAAATATAAATATTACAAAAGATATGATCGCCTAAGAAAACTAATGAATTAAACTAGTTTCACAGTAAAAAAATCCTGGCGACCTGACCTTATCAATCCAAATCAAATAATAAAAGTATACACGTTGAATAACTCAATTCGTAGTAAACTTAACTAAAGATTGAAGATATGAGAGAATTTTGGATATAGAAACCCTAGATATGAAATAGGAAGCACTTTTCTATCTTGTTTATTTCAACCTATATGGTCTCTTTTATAATGTATAATAAGTGGCATGAAACCCTAGTAGCTTAGATGTGGGCTAAGCTTTAAAATTTACAACTAATCAAGAATTCCAAATTCGCACTCTAAATTGCAGAACTTTGCAGCAATATTGCAAAACTTTGCATTTTTTTAGATACAAAGCATCACATTTGAGTATCTACACAACCAAAACAATAAACCCATAAATGTTAGCTTTCCTTATCCCTCCAAGGTTAATTCCAGATACTGGAAGGTAGAAATTTAAAAACTTACCAAGAATTCTAGAGGCACATCTCCACACATACACAAACTAGTGCCCACATACACAAGTAGGGAAAAGTGAAGACAAAGACTAAAATCAAGACCTTATACTCTGATATCATGTTAAATTAACGGTTGTTTAAGCTGTTAGCAAATGGTAAATTTAATCATTTAACCATAATTCTATCAAAAGCATTATATCACTTTTGATTAACATGGGTAGACATGGCAAAATTCGTAGACCCAACTTGAACCCTAAGGAAAATACCCAACCTGAGTTCCATTTTTTTTTTACCCAAATTAAAAATGGGTTGACCTATAACCTGACATTTTTTTTGCAAGTCAACCCAACTTGACCAAGCTAACCCTTGACAAGACCTATTTTTTTAAAATTCTTTTTTTTGGTAAAAAGAATAAATAAATTAAGACATGGTTGGTTTATTTGTTTGTTATAGACTTTACAATGCACAACTCAAACTCTATTAACAAATATAATGCACTAATTATTATTATTATTATTATTATATTTTTTATAAAAAATACTTCAATTAAAAAAAATATTTTTTGGATAATGCCATTCAAATATACATATATAAATCAATTGAGACTTTTATCTAATTGAATACAAATGAATTGAAAGATGAATAATTGATACATTTTTCTTGCTTGAATAATGCGATAAGTAATGATTTTAAGATTTCAAATGATAAAGTGCATGCCAAGATAATTTGGTTGCAGTAGAGTTAAAAACATATATTTGAAATTATAGGCATGTACGAGAATAATTCATAAGTGTGAAAATAAGAGTGAAGTTAAAGTATATCAATAAAATTAGTATAAATTATGGATGTTTAGACCTATTTTTTAATAGTTCATAGCCAAAATAAATGGATTTTCATAATAAAAAGTGATATTTCATGGATTGGAGTGTGTGTTGCTTAACAATGACATGATATTCATAATAGATTCCATGTATATGTAACTAAAAAATCAAACTTTGATGTATATTCCTAAATTGAAACATAGTGTCAACCACAATGCATCTAAAATTATACACAAATATTAGATTATTTTTCAAGATATTAGATTATAAAATTAGTTTTCGAGATTGTAAATTTCATATATATTTTTATTCTTTATCAAATTAGCTATTCAATAGGGCTGGTATTTGTAATTTTGTTTTATGCTTTGGAATGTTGATATTGTGTAAAAGTAAAACTTGTGTGTTTGTTTTAATTAGATTTCAAATGGTAGACTAGACTATTTTGTGCTTGTGATATTTTGTTTTGTTTAGCAATGTTGGGATTTGTATAATTTTATAATTATTAAACAAGCTTCAATTTGTTGAGTTGAACTCCTTCTTAATGTGAGTGATGAATTCAAAATAATACATTTTATATCAAATAATTAGTTGCATGACTTAACAACTAACTAGGGGTAGAGGGAGGGGGTCTATGGGGGCATGAACCCCTTGAATTTTTTAAAAAATCCTCCATCCCTCCTTTTTTTTTGGTAAAAAAATATATTTTTAGACATGAATTTCAATAATGGTGCCCCTTAGATTATTACTAAAAGATAAATGCTATGTTCATAATATTTTCATAACATTTTCACAACAATTCCTAAGTGGCAGATTGCTATTGGTTGTTATGAATGGGTAAAAAAGTAATTTAAGTTATGGATTTAAATTAGAACTAATAAAAACTTACCATTTATGATTTGTTGTGAGAGTGTTGTAAAAATGTTATGAGAGTGTTGTAAAAATGTTATGGACGTATCACTTCTCTTACTAAAAAATGTGTGTTTATATAATTGACTAATGTATTTTTTATTCCCTAAACTTACTCTTATATGTCATATAGATCACATTAAATTAGAGTATTTAATGTATACCATATATAATTTAATTATATATTTTTTTTATTAAATCGACTTGTATATTTTAGACAAGTCAAGACTTACTTTTTTGTTTTTGTTTTGCAAAGATGTAAACAATTATTTGATAAAAATATTTTTGTTTATATAAGAAAATATCATTTTTAAATCAAAATTACTAACATTTCATGTATACGAAATAAATAAATAAACAAATAAGTATATATATATAAATATATATATATATATATATATATATATATATATATATATATATATATAACTTGGTCCTCCTAAAAAAATTTGAGTAATGCCACTGCCACAGTCTATTTTTTTGCAACATTTATACAAATTTTTGATATGACTAACTTCTTACTGATCTTCATCTAAACTTACCATTAACATCACTTTTTCAGTTATCAATAATTTCATTAATAATTTGTAAAAAAGTTTGTATCTCTAAAACTTGGTCCCCCCTAAAAAAATTTGAATAATTCTACACCACAAACTATTTTACAAAAGTTTTACAAATTGTTGATGTGGCCAACTTCTTATTGATTTTCATCTAGATCTACCATTAATATCACTTTTTCATTTACCAATAATCACTTACCGCATCAACAATTTGTAAAAATTTTGGTAAAAAAGTTTGTATCTCTAACATTATTAAAAATTTTTCTAGCTTTGCTACTACCACTACAACTAACTAATATATATATATATATATATATATACTATTTATGAGATTATTTTCTTTTTTAGACTGTACTTTTATGTGGTTCAGAAATATCCTTAAAAATTAGGTTTAATAGGAAAAAAAATTGAGTACAATCCGGTAAAAATATATATTCAACTTCACTTAAAATGTTTACAAAATATGACACTCTATTATTAATCTATGTCTTCAAAAAAAAAAAACTTAATTTTAAAAAAGAAAAGAAAAATGATAACATTAGATCAAAAAAAAAAAAAACTCATCACACACTTAAAAAAAAGAAGAAGAAGGAAACACTACACAAAAAAAAAAAAAACTTTATCACACGGGCAAAACGAGTGTGATGTGTGTATATATATATATATATAAATAAAGTTCTTGTGAAAAATTATGGATCCACGTGACCTAACCTGCCCCCGATTGACCGGACCATTTTTAACTTGCCTAAAATAGTAAAATGACATGACTTTTGACTCCAACCTAACCTGAACCTCCGTTTTGCCACGTCTAAGGTACACGTTCAATTGCCAGAGATTGCAGCAGGGCGATTTTTGCTCCTTTGCTTTCTAGTCCAGGCCGTCTGAGATCCTATAAGTGTAAACAGCCCTTCTGAATGGTTATACTCCTTGCACTTCTCGAATGCGATCCAAGAACTTTGAATTCCAGAACCCTTTGTAAGCAAATTACTCACAAAATCAGCATCACTACCACCACGGGTCCACGACTAATGCATTTTGAAACAAACTTCTTTCTCTTATTCCATTGACTCAGTCTCTTTGGATCAGTGTGGTGTTTCTCATAAGAAACGGACATGCAGGCAGACACAAGCCATGTACAGAGAGGAGAGGCTGCAGCAGAAGTCGCCATTGGAGGTAACAAGAATTCACACAAATTCTCACAAACAAAAAGAAGCAAGAGGACCCTGATGAAGACTGAGAATCCTGAAAGTTTAGTAAGAAAATACAATCTAAGAGACCAAAATAGAATACACCCAGATAAAGATTTCACTATTTCAGCAAGTGATGGAATGGAAGCAGAGCAACAATGCTACAAAGAAGCTAACTTTGAAACAACCATGTAATACCATATTGAGTAAGTCCAAAACCCAGATGGGAAACTTGAAAACTTTGACAAATTCAGCAAGAAATGGAATGGAAACAGGCAAGAACAGTCATTTCTATTGATTAGTAGAGGTGGATTTTTGTCATTACTTGGAGAAGAAGAGAAATGCACAGTAGATAGAGGCTATGAATATATAATTTGAGCGATATAAAAAAGCTGAAGACGTAAAGTATGAGGCAGTCTGACAAATGACAACGCTTTAAATGTATTTTGCGGGAAAACAGAGTCGAAAGAGACGTAACAGAGTTCTGAGTGAGGCAGAGTGCCCTAGATAGAAGAGAGTGTCAATTATTAATCTATGGCGTCCAAAAATGCACTTTTAGCTTCTATATTTTACATTTTTTTTATTTTGGTTCCCATATTTTATTTTTATAATTTTTAGTCTCTAAATCAGTTCATGGCGTGATATTTAAGACCTTATCATTAGTTAATTAACAGGAAAAACTGAAGTGGTTAACGTGAGCATTAAAATATTATTAAAGAAATTATTTGACATTTTTTAAATGCTAAAATTTAAAAAAAAAAGTTAATTACTCAATTTTAATTAAAAAACAAAAAAAACAAAAAAATTATTTTCTTTCAAACAAAAATTTTACTTTCTTTTAATTAAAATGAATTTTTTTTATTCCAATTTTTTTTTTTCAAAAGAACATATTCATGTTCTTTATGTTCTTCCTTGTATATGATTCATATTCTTACCAAATTAATCCTTATTTTCTTATCATTTTCTTTTCCTTTCTTTATAACCAAACACATCAAAACAAAATAAATTAATTAAATGTCTTTCTTGTCTTTTTTTTTTTTTCTTTCTTTTCATTATTTTTTTTAGAAGAACATGTTCATGTTCTTTGTGTTCTTCCCTAGTGTTCTTCCCTATAATCAATCTTCAGCAAAAAACAAACCCTAAACCCAAATCTTAACCAAACCCTAAACCCATATCCCTAGTAAAGCAAATCTTAGCCTTCAAACCCATAAATTTTATTGGCAAACAAACACAAAAAAACCCATTGGGAAAAAAAAAAAACCCAAATCACTACCACCGAATCAAAGAACATGAAGATCAAACCCAAGCAAAAGAATAGAAACCTAGCAACCAGTAAAGCACTACCACCGAATCAAATCATCCACTACCACATCAACGAAACCACTCCCAAACCAAACTATCCAAAGAATAGAAACCTAGCAAAGCACCCAACTCATCCACTTCCAAACCAAACCATAATCAAAGAAACTTTCAATACCACAACAAGTTAACAACTTAAAAAACAAAAAAATTTTCAAAATGCGAAATGTCCAGCAAACACCGAACCCAAATCTCCAGCAAACCCCAAATGTCTAGAAATGTCAACTTCTTTCTCCTCAGCGCATTTGGCTTCCCCAAAGGTTGTCTCCACTGGCTCCTCAAAGCCCATCAAGAATCGTTCATCACTTCATATCTCTACCTCTTGCACATCAACGGCGTAGAGGCCAATTACTAGGTCCCACACTACCACGATAGCGGTGGCATGTGGTGGAGAAGAAGGCCAAGTTTGTGAGCTCCAGCCATGGAGCTACGGTGAACAAAGAGAGAAACTTTGAGATTAGAGAGACTTTCCATCCATAGAGGGTGAGGAGAGAGAGAGTTTGAGAATAGAGAGAGAAAAGGGCTTTGTTTGTTAAATGTGACAAATTTTAGTGTTTAGTTTGAAAGAAAATCTTGTTTTTATGGGGAAAATGTTGATGATTGGAGAGAGGACTCAAGGGCATCGATGCGTTATTTTAAATTTTCAATATTTTAAATTTCTGGGCAATCAATCATGGAAGAACATGAAGAATATGAACAATCATGTTCTTCCCAAAAACTAATGATTTTTTTTTTTTAATGTTTGTTTTTAATTTAATTAATTAATGTGTGTGATTATATTATTTTTTTTTATTCCACTGTCAGCCACGTCAGTTTTTGCTATTAGTTGGGTGATGGAAAAGACCTAAATGTTACGCATTAATTGGTTTAAGGACTAAAAGTGGTAAAAATAAAATGTAAGGATCAAAATAGAAAAAATGCAAAATGTATAGACTAAAAGTGCATTCACGCCTTAATTTACTATTAGTAGATGAGAAGGTATACCCTTTAAGAGTAGGCATAAATGCACTTTTAGTCCCTATATTTTGGCTTTTTTCCATTTTGGTCTCTACATTTTAATTTTAACACTTTTAGTTCATAAACCAATTAACGCATGTTATTTTCGTCCTTTCCGCCAGTCAATCGACGAAAATAGCTGAGGTGGTTGTCGAAAGAATTAAAATATTACAAAAAATGCGACATCAACATCTAATTTTTTTAAAAAATAATTTATCAATTTTATCTAAATAAAAAAAGAAAAAACAAAATTAAAAACAATAAGAACACAAAAACAAACCCAGAACCAAACACAAACTCAACTTTAAAAACACAAATAACTCAAAAACAATCAAAAAAGAAGGAATTCAAAATCCCAAAATGGCAGAACATACAATTGCACAAACCCAAAAAAATCATACAAACCTAGAAATCAAACACAGAAAAATCATAAAAGAATATTGTAATAAAACTTGATTGCTTAACACAAACCCAGCTCAAACACAAACCCAAAACCAACTACAAGTTTGAGTTGGGTTTGTGGTTGAGCTAGGTTTGTGTTGAGCAATCAAGTTTTATTACAATATTCTTTTATGATTTTACTGTGTTTGATTTTTAGGTTTGTATGCTTTTTTTGGGTTTGTGCTCTTGTGTGTTCTTCCATTTTGTGATTTTGAATTCCTTCTTTTTTGTTTGTTTTTGTGTTCTTTGTGTTTTTAAATTTGAGTTTGTGTTTGGTTCTGGGTTGGTTCTGGGTTTGTTTTTGTGTTCTTATTGTTTTTAATTCTGTTTTTTCTTTTTTTATTTCACTACAACAAAAGTGGGCTATGATGACAAAAATATTTCGTCATAATATGTTTTTATTTCGTCACGAATACATATGGTGACGAAATGGTGACGAAACAACATTCGTCACCTAAGCTCCGTCACCTTATGTATTGGTGACGAAAATGTTTCATCACCAATAAAAAAATGATAGGTGACGAAATTTTTTCGTCACCAATAAAAAATGATAGGTGACATAAGTTTTTCGTCACCTAATATTTTCGTCACTAAACCTTATTTGTAGTGACGGTATATTTCGTCACCAAATGTTTTTTTTTTTCCAATTTCAATAGATTAGGTGACAAAGTTTTGCATCACCGATTTTTTTTTTTTTTTTTTTTTAATTTCAGTAGATCAGGTGACGAATTATTTTGTCACCAATTTCTGCTTATAGTCAGATATGGTGACGAAAATTATTGTCACCAATTTTATTTTTTTTATTAATATTCTTTACATTTACTTGCCATTAACCTGTTCATTTCTAACCAAATCCATAAAACCAAACATCCATTCATTTCTAACCAAATCCATAAAAAAAAACATCCATACAATCTAAAAATGCAATAAAGATGGTCACAAAGTAATTACAACCATTTATATGCAAATGGTGTCTTAGCTTCCAAACTTTACAAAAAAATATTTGAGTTCAAGTAGTCCCACAAAAGCTATCTTTTTGCCACCAATCTCATATCTGCACAAGTATAAAGGAAAATACATCAATAACAAACTAGACTGCAAACCTATATCCCTGATAAGATGTACTACAACAAAAAAAGATTATTATTAGTAAGACAATGCAGAAAAAGTCCACAGAATACCCAATAACAAACTAGACAAAATAATCATAGTGCAACATCATATGAAGCCAAACTATCAAAGAAAGAAAACCCACAACATTCTCATCAAATAAACCATGAAGAAATCATAAAGAATGCAGAAGAATCCCAATTTAAAACAAAACAAATAAAGTGAAATCAAAAACAAAAACCCAGCCACCATCATAAACACAAACCCAACCACCACAATGAATAAAAAATCTAGCCAACACTATTTATAAAAAAAAAAAAAAACAAAACAAAACTAGCCACCACCGCTAAATAAAAACCACAGCCACCACCATAAACAAAAATCTCACCACCACCATTAAACAAAAAACACAGTCACCACCATTAACACAAAAACCTAACCACTACCATAAACAAAAAACCCACCACCACTATTAAACAAAAAACACAGCCACCACCATTAATAAAAAACCCCAACCACTACCATTAAACAAAAAACATAGCCACCACCATTAACACAAAAACTCAGCCACTGTCATAAAACAAAAAACACAGTTACCATCATTAAACAAAAAACATAGCCACCAACACAAAAACTCAGCCACTGCCATAAACAAAAAACCCAACCATCACAATAAACAAAAAGCATAGTAACCACCATTAACACAAAAACCCAGCCACTATCATAAACAAAAAACCCACCACCACCATTAAACAAAAAATACAGCCACCACCATTAACACAAAAACTCAGCCACTGTCATAAAACAAAAAACACAGCTACCATCATTAACACAACCCACCAACACTATTAAACAAAAAATCCAACCACCACCACAAACAAAAAACCCACCACCACCATTAAACAATATAGCAACATATACCATATACAAACCTCAATACTAATGCTTTTAGGCAGAAAAATAAAACACTAACCAAGGTGTATTCTAGTTAGTAGATGAACTCCCCCCACTGCCACAAATGTCATTGTCATCCTTGCTCCTCAAATATTGTAAGATGTAATCCACCTTCTCCTCCAGCCTTAAGTTTGCATCCTGAAGCTCTTCTACTCGACCCTCCAGCTTGTAGTTTGCATCCTGGAGCTCTTCTACTCGACCCTCAAGTTGTTGACTATACTGAGTTGAGGAAGACGAGGCAGGAGTCTTAAGAGATGAGGAAGGCCTCATGCCAAGTCCCTTTACATAGCCAGATCTCGGCTTAAGAACCATCATAGATATCTCCTCTTCAGTCAAAGGCTGTGCTTCAGGAGTGCTACAATGCTCATCTTGTACTCTCAACATCTCTTGCTATCATTTCAAAAAATAGAAACCATCAGAAATACATATGTTCTAGTTTTGCAAACATATATAGAATTAAAATACATATATTCTAGTTTTGCAAACTCAAGGCATGTATTGATATACATACATATGTATGTTCGCACTCAGGGTGTACCCACTGTTTTGTCTTTAAATTGAAATGGGTATCATAGTAGAGTTGTGCCAGCTTAGGAATATGACCTCCATTTTTCTGTCTCTGACCAGTTTGCTTTCAAATGTTAGAAGACAAGTTAATTAATTACAATAAGTAATATACTAAGCTTTTGAAAAATTGAAATAACACACCGCCTCATCCACCCTAACTGCAAGCGACTTGTTTCCACATCTATGAATGTGTTTGTCAATCGTTTCCTCTTTATTTCTATTTTTAGCATTTCTTTCTGAGACTTTCTATAAAGAATAAAGACCAAGAAAATATTAGAGTTTTGACTTAAGTTATATATATAGATTACAATATAAATCTACTACACCTTCCAAATAAGTATTAATCCAACAAATTTGATAGAACAAATAATCTAGTAGACATGACACCATAATAAGAACTACATAAAACATTAATCCAATGCATATATAGGTAGGTATTATCTAAGTGAAAGGTGAGAACATACTTCACTTGTAATTAAAATTTTCAAAATATTAATTACCAGCCAATCTTTGTCACTCCACTTTCCATCAATTAGTTCAATCCATTTTTCTCGTGTGACATTTTTTGGTGGGTGGTTTCTTGCATATGTACTTCCTTCATCCTTCACAAGTTTTTTATATTTTGCAAACAACCTGTAGTAGTGGCTGCTCAATAATCTACCACACTTTGTATTTAGAGATTTGTTCACAAGTACAGATTCTCCTTGTATATCGAATTGATCCTGCAAAGTAAAGTATGTATAAAGAAAATATTATGCCTTGAATTCAATATGCTTAGTGACAACATCAAAAATACACTATAAAATACAGTATAAAGTATAAAGTAATGTAATGAAAATAACAAAATCAAGCTCATGGACAACTATAAACATTTAAAGTACCGCCACATTTTGAATGATTGCCTCTTTTTCACCGCTACCAACATTCTTCCAACTATATGTTAGGATTAGTGCCCTTAAATCCTATTGTGTGATATTATGTATGCTATTATGTATGACATTATGTATGACTTAATGTTGTGATTAATAAAGTTTCTTTATTATTATTATCTAAAATAATGGTAACATGAATATTTGGACATTATCATATAGTCCATGAGATGCATAGTATGTGATTTATGTGATTTAGTCACAGAAGATATAGATCACAAGTTCTTTGTAAACTCATAATTTTGGTTCGTAGTCGGTGATGAAATTGGGCATTTCATCTGCGAAGACTATAACATATCAACTAAGATGATTTGTCTTGATCATGGAAGTGGAGACTTCTAGTTGATATGTTGATATGTTTTAAGAGTTAAGACATATTGAACTGGACCGCTGTGAGATTTATTATTCTCCTAACGACTGTCAAATGAATAATAAATCTCACGACTCCTATTTGCATGAACTTTTAATCCTGAGAGAATAATGGACTTGATCATGAAGTGTAGGTTGCTTTGATATATCAGGAGTGAGATCTAAAGGCACGATCAAAACCTCAGTATGTTGGGCAACCACATTTAGTGTTGATGGAACATATATTCTCAAGATGGAATTCATAGTTTCTTAACGGAGATATAAAATATTCACTTGAGATAAGTTTAATGGTTTTGGTTATTCAGAGAGTTAGGCCTAACCACTTTAGTAAGAAATTACTAAAGTATATATTTATGAAATTGGATTTCATAAATATATGATGAATAACTTAAAAGGATTAAACCGGGTACTCAAGGATTAAGATGTAGTAATTTTCAAAGTGGCAGTCTACATTCATGACTTTGTATTACTACGAATATTTTATGAAGGAGTTGCGTGTATAATAAAGTCTTGGGATATAATTTATAAATAAGACCTAGAGTGCAATTATATTTATATAGTGGTATTAAATATAATTAATGGTAACTTTGGACTTGTCAAGAGTTGACAGAAAAGCCCAAGGCCCATTGGAGCTAGTGTCTTATTGGTCCCTTTTGGTCCCACTCCAAGCCACATATTAAAGCCCAATTGGAAAGGCCCAATAGGCCGGCCCAATTAGATAATCAGTTAGTTATAAAAGGGAGAAACATGCAGAAATTTATTTTAAGAGAATCATTGTTGTGAAGTGGTGTGTATGTACAAGTGAAACCACTCGATAATTCTCCCTTAGAAACTGATTGAGAGACCACACTTCTTGTGCGAAAAGTGGAATTGGAGTGAAGATTAAAAGTGTTCCCAAGAACTTCTAATCTTTTTTTTTTGAATTTCACCGCACCAAGGTACGCTATCTTGTTCTCAAATTCTCAAAATCACATAGTGCATGTTATCAATCATGAATGAAATAGATCCATGAATGTCGCTTCCGCTGTGAGTTTTGTATGAGATACAAAACCAGATTTTTCCTTCAATTGGTATCAGAGCTAGGTTTTCATGTCATGCTTGTATAACATGTGGTTGGATTTTTTGAATTTAAGAAAACTGTTATCTTTGTGTAGACATGTTTTGATAATCATGGTTTTATGAATTTATGTATTTCTTTCATCAAGATTCGTGAAACTAAAGTTACCGTGCAAGATAATTAGACAGTGTCTTTAAGTTTCATGGAGCGAATCTACTAAACAAACGCCATAATAGATTGCACAGTTTGCTTTCTATGTTATTAGCGTTGGAATTCATATGCCATGATTTATATATGTGATGTATAGATTGAAGTTTATCCATTGCCATAAACTTCTAGATGATTTGTTGTTTTGGATATAGTTATTGTAATAACCGTCAAATGCGTGAATAATGTTATTGCACCGCTTGGATGTTATTGCACCTCTTGGATGTATAATAAGACAATTTAATGTTAACTGTCTTGATGGCCATCTTGAATGTGTTAATATGAAGGATTCATTCAATCCGTATATTATATTTCATATGCATTCGAATTAGTGATACAAGGTTTCAAGCATTCAATAACTATATCTAAGTAATTCAACTTTATGTGTTCATCAAATGACATATATATATATGTGACAATGTCGATTTACTAATTTTGAATTAGTATTGTACATCGTCAATGATTATATATGATTTACGGCCTGGTTACACATGGATTAGATTGTATCCTTTGTGTGATAAAATATGCATGATCCGACTTTGAGAAAGTTAAACTAGAAATTTTTTTTTTTTTCGGTATTATATCAAGGTTGCTGATATACATGCTATCATGTTAATGCTAGGATTATGAAATTTATTCCTAATAAGATTAAGATTATGTTTTCAAGGGTTTCTAGCATTAATATGGTTCTTGATCATAAAAACCTTTAATTTAAAATATCTAGTGGGAGAGAGATACAAGGGTTGGATCTCACGGCCTCCATTATCGGTTCATAGTAGTGTGGGGTAAGCACCTCGTCTTGGCGTATATGCCATGTGATCCCAAAGGAGGGTGTTAACTTCATAGTACTACAAGATTGAACTAACCTGTTTAAAGTAGTGTGGACAAGCACCTCGTCTTGGCGTATATGCCTCGCGATCCCAAATGAGGGTGTTTTGTTCCATGGTACTACAAGTTTAAACACTATAAGGGAGATGAAATGTGGCTACACATGATTCTAGATAATGGTGTACACTAGACTAAGTGTAGTGTTAATCTCCCAAAGGAGCTATGTCATTATTACTTAGAGGTTAAAGGTAATACGGCATATTATTAGTGTATGATAAGAGTTATCATGATAGCACTAATAATGAGAATAGTTCTCAATCAATTAATGTGTTTATAATAAACTTGCTACCAAGGAATTATAGACATGGATTGGTTTGTCGTTGCATATATTATTTTATGGTTTTATGAGGTTCCATATTATATACTTATATGCTAAATTGATAATGTCCAGTTTACTTATTATATTCATGTTTGTTATTTTCAGATTTAAAATCATGGCATCATTTAGCCCACTTGTTGCTATTCTTAATCAAAACAAACTGACTGGATCCAATTATGTCGACTGGAAAAGAAATTTGGATATTGTTCTTACTGCTGAAGAGCACAAATATGTGCTTACTCATCCATGTCCTAGCTTTCCATCATTAGATGCTCCTCTTGAGGAAAAACAGCGATATGATCGTTGGCAGAAATCTAATGAGATGGCCAAGTGCTACATCCTAGCATCCATTTCAAATGTTCTACAGCATCAAATGCAGGATGTAGAACTAGCTTCGGACATTATGCTAAGTCTGAAGGAGATGTTTGGTGAGCAAGGCCGTTCTGCAAGGCAAGAAACTATGAGGCAGATTTATAATACCAAAATGGCTGAAGGTACTTCAGTGAGGGAGCATTGTCTTCGGATGATCTCTAATCTGAATACATTGGAAGTTTTAGGTGCCGATATTGATGGAGAATCCCAAGTGGATATGATACTCCAGTCACTACCAGAATCATTCAAGGAATTCAGACTTAACTATAATATGAACAAAAAGATTTATTCTTTGTCTGAATTAATGAATGAGTTGGTAGCGGCGGAAGGCATACTTGGTACTTCTAGTGTTGATGCCAACATGGCGGAAGTTTCTACTTCTCAACCTAAGTCGAAAGGCAAGGGTAAGAAGAAGAAGAAGAAGAACTTCGCCAAGCAAGGTGGTAAACAAGTTGCCTTAGGAGTTGCCAACAAAGGAAAGAAAACCAAAGGAAAGTGTTTCCATTGTGGTGAGAAAGGACATTGGAAGAGGAATTGTCCAATATTTAAGGCTACCAAGAATAAAGGTATGAAAAGTACATTCCTTCTAGAAACATGTTTAGTACAGAATCCCACAGATTCCTGGTGTGTGGATTCAGGTTGTACTAATCATATCTGCAATTCTTTGCAGGGGTTTCAGGAGACCAGAAAGCTGAATGAAGGAGAAATGTTTCTTACCTTGGCTGATGGGAGCAGGATTCCAGTTGTAGCTATTGGAGTGTGTAATTTATGTTTTGAATCTAGAGTTTTAATATTGGAAGACTGTTTGTATGTACCTAATGTTCGTAGGAATTTAATTTCTGCAACTTATTTAGGTAAACATGGATATTATGTTATCCTGAAAGACAATGTTGTAATAAAGAAGGATAAAGTGTTTATCTGTTCTGGCAATATTGTGGATGGTCTTTATATTTTAACTCCTGATAAGCATGAATTATATAATTCTGAATTAGATCATAACACTCATGTAAAATCATTAAAGAGAAAGTTTCCTTCTACTAATGAAGCATATCTTTGGCACTTGCGTTTGGGTCATATTAATCCAAACAGAATTCAAAGACTGATCAAAGATGGACTCTTAGAGCCATTGGACTTTGATGAATTTCCAGTTTGTGAATCTTGTTTGGAAGGTAAAATGACCAAACGACCTTTTAATGCAAAAGGTAGAAGAGCCCAAGAATTGCTTGAATTAGTTCATACGGATGTATGTGGTCCTATGTCAACCCAAGCAAAAGGAGGTTATGAGTACTTCATCACTTTTACCGATGATTACTCAAGATATGGTTATGTGTACCTAATGAGACGGAAGTCCGAAGCCTTTGAAAAGTTCAAAGAGTTTAGGGCTGAAGTCGAGAATCAATTAGGTAAACGCATAAAGGCCATTCGATATGATCGTGGTGGCGAATACCTTCTTGGGGATTTCAAGGATTATTTAACTTAAAATGGGATTGTATCCCAATTGACTGCACCTGGAACTCCCCAACAAAATGGTGTAGCAGAAAGAAGGAATAGGACTCTTTTGGAAATGATTAGGTCCATGATGAGTTACTCAACTTTACCAGTTTCTTTTTGGGGATATGCACTAAAAACTGCAATGCACATTTTGAATTTAGTTCCATCAAAATCTGTTCCCAACACACCTAAGGAATTGTGGAGTGGGCGCAAGCCTAGTATGAGATACCTCCACATTTGGGGATGTCCGGCACATGTGTTGAAAAGGAAGTCTGATAAGTTGGAAGCTAAAACCGAAGTATGCATGTTTTTAGGGTATTCAAAGGAAACAAAGTGTTATTTATTCTATAATCATAAAGATAACAAAGTGTTTGTTAGCACACATGCCAAATTTTTGGAGGATGATTATGTGAATAATTTTGATCCTAGAAATAAAGTTGTTTTGGCTGAAATGAATGAACCTGTAAATGAACAACCAATGGATGAAACTAGGGATGATGTGGCTATATTAGATACACCACAAGATATTACTCATGAGATGACTAGTACACAGGTGCCTCGTCGTAGTGGGAGAATTGTTCGGCCTCCTATAAGATTTATAGGTTTGGGAGAAACTTATGAAGCTATCCCAGAAGAGGCTGAATCGGATCCCTACACTTATGAGGAGGCAATGAATGATATAGATGCACATCATTGGATCAAAGCTATGAAATCTGAATTAGATTCTATGTATTCCAATCAAGTTTGGGATCTTGTAAAGGCGCCTAATGGCATTAAACCTGTTGGTTGCAAATGGGTTTACAAAAGGAAGAGAGGGGTAGATGGAAAGGTTGAAACCTTTAAAGCAAGGCTAGTGGCGAAAGGGTATACACAAAAAGAAGGCATTGACTATGATGAAACTTTTTCGCCAGTAGCCATGCTTAAATCTATCAGAATTCTCTTATCCATTGCTGCTTATTATGATTATGAGATTTGGCAAATGGATGTCAAGACTGCATTTCTTAATGGCAATCTTGAAGAAGAAATCTATATGTTGCAACCGGAAGGTTTCATAGCAAAGAACCAAGAGCATATGGTATGCAAGTTGAAAAGGTCCATTTATGGACTTAAGCAAGCATCTAGGTCATGGAACATCAGATTTGATCAAGCAATCAAGTCATATGGCTTTGAACAAAATCTTGATGAACCATGTGTGTACAAAAGACATCAAGATAAAGTAGTAATGTTCCTAGTGCTTTATGTTGATGATATTCTACTCATTGGAAATGATGTAGGGGTAATGTCATCAGTAAAGGTTTGGTTGTCAAGCCAATTTGATATGAAGGACTTGGGTGAAGCTAATTTTATTCTAGGGATCAAGCTTTGGCGAGATCGCAAGAATAAGATGTTAGGCTTATCACAAGCTGGATATATAGATAAGGTTCTAGAACGGTTTAGCATGCAAAACTCCAAGAAAGGTTTACTTCCTTTCAGACATGGAGTTCCTCTGTCTGATGACCAAAGGCCTAAGACTCAAGAGGAAGTAGATACGATGAGACAAGTTCCTTATGCTTCTGCAGTGGGAAGTCTCATGTATGCCATGCTTTGTACTAGACCAGATATTTGTTATTCAGTTGGCATGGTCAGCCGATATCAATCAAATCCAGGACCAAAACATTGGCAAGCTGTAAAGCATATTCTCAAGTATCTTCGGAGAATGAGAGATTATATGCTTGTTTACCGGTGTGAGGATTTGATTCACATTGGTTATACAGATTCAGATTTTCAATCAGATCTAGATTTCAGAAAGTCCACATCAGGATGTGTTTTCACCTTGGGAGGTGGAGCCATAACATGGAGGAGTGTCAAGCAATCTTGTATTGCGGACTCCACCATGGAAGCAGAATATGTTGCTGCTTGCGAAGCAGCAAAAGAGGCTGTATGGCTCAAGAAATTCCTTTCTGACCTTGGTGTAGTGAGAATTGAGCAAGTTCTCATTACTTTGTTTTGCGACAATAATGGAGCAGTTGCACAATCAAAAGATCCAAGGAATCACAAGAAAGGAAAGCACATTGAGAGAAATTATCACATCATTAGAGATATTATTGCTCGTGGAGATGTGGTGGTAGCAAAGATTGAAAGTGCAAATAATCTAGCAGATCCCTTTACCAAAGCCTTGCCTCAAAGGACCTTCGAGTCAAATTTGGAGGGAATGGGAGTTAGATTAGTACACAATAGTCTTTAGGGCAAGTGGGAGATTGTTAGGATTAGTGCCCTTAAATCCTATTGTGTGATATTATGTATGCTATTATGTATGACATTATGTATGACTTAATGTTGTGATTAATAAAGTTTCTTTATTATTATTATCTAAAATAATGGTAACATGAATATTTGGACATTATCATATAGTCCATGAGATGCATAGTATGTGATTTATGTGATTTAGTCACAGAAGATATAGATCACAAGTTCTTTGTAAACTCATAATTTTGGTTCGTAGTCGGTGATGAAATTGGGCATTTCATCTGCGAAGACTATAACATATCAACTAAGATGATTTGTCTTGATCATGGAAGTGGAGACTTCTAGTTGATATGTTGATATGTTTTAAGAGTTAAGACATATTGAACTAGATCGCTGTGAGATTTATTATTCTCCTAACGACTGTCAAATGAATAATAAATCTCACGACTCCTATTTGCATGAACTCTTAATCCTGAGAGAATAATGGACCTGATCATGAAGTGTAGGTTGCTTTGATATATCAGGAGTGAGATCTAAAGGCACGATCAAAACCTCAGTATGTTGGGCAACCACATTTAGTGTTGATGGAACATATATTCTCAAGATGGAATTCATAGTTTCTTAACGGAGATATAAAATATTCACTTGAGATAAGTTTAATGGTTTTGGTTATTCAGAGAGTTAGGCCTAACCACTTTAGTAAGAAATTACTAAAGTATATATTTATGAAATTGGATTTCATAAATATATGATGAATAACTTAAAAGGATTAAACCGGGTACTCAAGGATTAAGATGTAGTAATTTTCAAAGTGGCAGTCTACATTCATGACTTTGTATTACTACGAATATTTTATGAAGGGGTTGCGTGTATAATAAAGTCTTGGGATATAATTTATAAATAAGACCTACAGTGCAATTATATTTATATAGTGGTATTAAATATAATTAATGGTAACTTTGGACTTGTCAAGAGTTGACAGAAAAGCCCAAGGCCCATTGGAGCTAGTGTCTTATTGGTCCCTTTTGGTCCCACTCCAAGCCACACATTAAAGCCCAATTGGAAAGGCCCAATAGGCCGGCCCAATTAGATAATCAGTTAGTTATAAAAGGGAGAAACATGCAGAAATTTATTTTAAGAGAATCATTGTTGTGAAGTGGTGTGTATGTGCAAGTGAAACCACTCGATAATTCTCCCTTAGAAACTGATTGAGAGACCACACTTCTTGGGCGAAAAGTGGAATTGGAGTGAAGATTAAAAGTGTTCCCAAGAACTTCTAATCTTTTTTTTTTGAATTTCACCGCACCAAGGTACGCTATCTTGTTCTCAAATTCTCAAAATCACATAGTGCATGTTATCAATCATGAATGAAATAGATCCATGAATGTCGCTTCCGCTGTGAGTTTTGTATGAGATACAAAACCAGATTTTTCCTTCACTATAAGCATTCATAGTGGACAAATTCGTATGCACTTGTACACCAATTTGGCTAGCAAACTTCCCTGCATGTTCACCAACAGGAGCACAAAACTCTGGGGCAATGCGGACCGGTAACTTCCCATGTTTCTCAACAAGTCCTCGTACCCCTAATCCACGCGTCATGCCACGGGCACGTCTACTAGTCGATGCTATCAAGACATAATATAAATTAAATCAACAAGTGAACCATATATAGTGTGATTACAAAATCAAGTAATAGAACTTAAATATCTCACCATCCGTGGTAGACGGTGTGCCCACAAGCTGTGCCTCTACATTAGTAGAAATTTGGGCAAGAGAATCTCCACCAAGATGCGAGCTCGATGATGGGCCGGTATGTTGGACTGCTGGGGTAGATTCCTTACGCCTATAACGAGCCATCTGTATCATGCAAAAGTATATAAAGATATCTAAATTCATTACAAGTTAAGATATAAATAAGTTA
This sequence comes from Quercus wislizeni, assembly GCA_023055345.1. Taxonomy (NCBI): domain Eukaryota; kingdom Viridiplantae; phylum Streptophyta; class Magnoliopsida; order Fagales; family Fagaceae; genus Quercus; species Quercus wislizeni. Next base: position 61,979,390 of record JALGQJ010000002.1, on the reverse strand, counting down.
TTTAATCATTTAAAATATTTTCAATCGATGATTTTCATTGATCATTCCAAGCACAATAATACAAAGTATCTCAGGCACCAGATCATGTATATAATACCTCAGAATCTCCACTGGGAAGTAGGCTCGATAATGGGCTCTTATGCTGGACTGTTGGAGTAAATTTCTCACGGTGTGAACGAATGCTACGTCCTGGTGCCATCTGTATCATACCAGAATATGTATAGATTTTTAAATTCATTAAAAAAAAAAGTTATTTCATTACAATATTACAAAGTACGAAGTATCGCATGCATCAAATCATATATATAGTACCTCATTATTTAAAGAACTAGATAACTCATCATCACCAATAGCTGGTACATAGTCGTCGTCATCTACCTGAACATTTACTCTCTTTCTTCCCACATTTGCACATTTAGGCAGAAAAGTTGACAGATTCTTCAATCTCAAAGCATTTACTTTCTCTTGGTTTTGCTTGATTCTTTGTGCTCTTTCCATCTCATATTCTGTTATTTTATTATAAGCGTCTTTGCCCTTTTTGACCATTTCTGCAACTATAGATTTACATAGAAAATAAAATATAATGTCTATTTATTGCAATTTCTTCCCAAATGCGAAACATAAATTGGAACATCAAATAGAAATATACATGAACAAATAATAAGGAATCAAAAATTATTAAATGCACACTTCCATATACAAAGGAAAAAAAAATGAAACCTAGATATCATAATCCATATCAGGATCCATATCAGAATCAGGTATGTTATGCACTTCATCTTCATTGTTATCCCCTTGCTCTCCCAAACCTTCTGGAATATTCTCAACTTCAATACCACCCTTACAATATTGAACATTATCTTCAACATCGATAGGGACAACATCGCTAATGGCTTCTTGTTGGAATGCTTCATTAGCTTCTGTTTGATCATTGGATTCTCCATCACCCACCTCTGGCACATCAAAAACTCCCCTATATTGTACACATTGCACAACATGCCAAGGTTCACCCCATTTGGTATCACGAAGGTAGAAAACTTGTTTCGCTTGACTAGGTAATATGAAAGGATCATTTTGATACCATCGACTTTGCATATTGATACTTGTGCAATGTGTCTCAGTTCGTATCGTTCTCCTTCGACCGGTCTTATTACCAGTATTGTACCATTCACACTGAAACAAAACAACTTTATATTGATACATATACTCCAATTCCCAAATTTTGCACACATGACCATAGAAGTCGTGTATTTGTCCATCATGGTCCCCTTCTGTAGATACACCGCTATTCTGGGTTACACGACGATTGTCTAAGTCTTTTGTATGGAACCTTACACCATTGACCATGCAAACCGAGTATTCTTTCATTAGCAACTTAGGACCATTTGCTAATGACCACATTTGTTTTGTAACTTCTGATGAGTCGTTCTCTTTCAATCTATAGATCTATAATAACATGCAACATATGATATTAGTAGTGAGAAAACTATATAACTGCTTAACACTGTTTAATGTATCACAAGATTCAAAATTTCTTACACGTTCTTTGAACCACTTAGGAAACTCTCGTCTTTGTATTTGAGTTATGCTTTCTCCAGTTGGATTATGTAATGTGTTTTTGTGTTCACTATTCAAAACAAGTGATTTATATTCAGCTAAGAAATGCAAATAATATTAAGGACAATTCAAGCATAATCAAAATACGACTTCACATACTCTAAATACGGCTCCAACTCGGGACAATTGTACAACAAATACCATTGAGCAATATCACGCAATTCACGTGACATCCCCACATCATTTTGCCTAGACCCGGTGGGTCGAGCTGTTTGTGAGAAAATCGTCAACCCTTGGCCATATTCACCACAATCTGCATTTCTTTCCCTTCGATTATGCACGGTTTCAACTCCATCAAGATATAATGATGAGAAAGTAATACACTTTTTAAGAATGTAAGCCTCTGCAATTGAACCTTCTGGTCGAGCTCGGTTAGAAACGTATCTTTTCAACGTTCCAAGAAACCTTCAAGGAAAAATGAATTGGAAGTATGACTACATACGCAATATAATTTGCTCAAAAAAAAAAAATTCGACAAATTATAATTAATGGATGGAGAAAGTTACCTTTCAATGGGATACATCCACCTATATTGCACTGGTCCTCCAAGAATGGCTTCACGAGGTAAGTGAACAGCAAGATGAACCATTACATCAAAGAAGGCTGGAGGAAAGTACTTCTCAAGTTTGCATAGTATGAGAAGTATACGTCCTTCTAATTTCTCCAAGTCACTCTTCCTTAGGGTCCTAGAGCATAAATCTTGAAAGAAACTGCCCAACTCAAACAATACTGTGCAAATGTCCTTATCAACAAAACCCCGCATCCCAATTGGAAGAATCCGCTGTAATAACACATGACAGTCATGGCTTTTCAGATTTAACAGTCTACCACTTCTTGTGTTCACCGACCTCGATATGTTTGCTGCATAGCCATCTGGATACTTGACTGATTTCAAAAATTCATAAAAACCATCCCTTTCTTCGGGATACAATGAAAAGAAGGCACGAGGCTTTTCAACTGATCCATCAGGACGTTCTTGGAGGTGCAAAACACTCCTTATGCCCATATTTTTCAAGTCCTTACGTGCCTTGTCTGTGTCCTTGTTTTTCCCCTCAATTCCCAACAAAGTTCCGAATGTACTCTCACTAATATTTTTCTCAACATGCATGACATCAATGTTGTGTTTAAGCTTCTTATTCCTCCAGTATGGTAGCTTGTATAGGATACTTTTCTTTGACCAATTCGGTCCCCCAATAATTGGTCGCTTTTTCTTGTTGTTTGGATCCTTTCCTAAAATTATATTTGGCATTCGGTCAAACTGCTCATTTATCTTTTCCACCAGTAACTCCAATGATCTTATCCGTTTCTCAATTTTACCATTGAATGAGCAACTCCTTCGCCAAGGGTGGTCCATAGGCAAGCAGGCTCGATGGTTAGTGTATCCAATTTTACTTTCCAATGTCTCCGAATATGGTTCATCATTGCAAGTGTAACAAGCATGATAACCCTTTGTCCTCCACCCAGACACATTACCAAATCCAGGATAGTCATGTATTGTCCACAACAAAGCGGCACGTATCTGAAAATGCATACCACAAGATGCATCGTAAGTGCATGCACCCTTTTCCCACAACTCCTTCAACTCATCAACCAATGGCCTCAAGAAAACATCAAGCTCATTTCCTGGTTGACTGGGTCCAGGAATAAGTAAGGACATCATAAAATAAGGTTCTTTCATAACTAACCAAGGTGGTAAGTTATAGGGAATGAGTATGACAGGCCACATACTGTAGTTATTGTTCATATTCCCAAAAGGATTAAAACCATCTGTAGCCATCCCTAACCTCACATTGCGAGGTTCTAGGGCAAACTCATGATATTTCAAATCAAACTCCTTCCACTCCTGACTATCAGCTGGATGTTTTAATATCCCATCATTCACACGTTTTTCTATGTACCATCTCATGTCCTCAGCTCTTTTTCTAGACATGTATAATCTTCGCAACCTCGGAGTCAATGGAAAGTAGCGCAATACTTTTTGAGCAATCTTCTTACCACCTGTTCTATTATCCTTGTATCTAGACGTTTGATAGATTGGACATTTATCAAGATTTTCATTTTCCTTCCAAAAGAGAGCACAATCATTGTTATACGCATGAATATGCTCATATGATAAACCTAAGTCACGTAATATCTTCTTTGCTTCATAAGTTAACCTTGGAACCAAGTTACCTTTCGGTAAAACCTTACTCAACAAGTCTAGTATCATGTCAAGCCCCTTATTACTCAAGTTGGTCGTCACCTTCACATTTAGCATTTCAATGACAAACTTCAAAAGAGTGTAATTTGTGCAACCTGGATACAACTCATGCTTTGAATCACTAAACATTTTATCAAAATTACGCACTTCCTCATCTTGCTGGGTTGTATCTCTTGGTTCCCCTCTAATTCGATCCTCCACCAAGGCATCAATACCATCCAGATGATCATTATTTGACATTTCTTCATCATCAATGTGCTCATTTAATTCACGGGATTCTCCATGATAGTACCACTTAGTATAATCTTGCATAATCCCACGATGAAGCAAATGAATTTGCACAATGTTAGCAGATTGTTGATAGCAATTCAAACAGTCAATACATGGGCACAGAATTTTTCCACTTCGATCCACAACAGTCATTGCAAAAGTAAGAAATGAATTCACTCCATCAATATATTGTTGACTTAGTCTGTCTCTAGGTGTCTTACCAAGTGTCATCCAACTATTATCCATATCTGATCACACATACAAGTTGAATGTTAAGTCATCAAGATAATGAAATGTCATACATAATGTTTTCTAACATCTAAACCTCCAATATACTTTGGAGTGACACATTATATCAAGAAAGAAAAAAAAAATTGTACCTATTTTATTCTGCATAACAAGAAGGAATTTTTTTATAATCATTATTTTTATTTTTATTTTTATTTTGGGTTTCTTCCTTTTTGTGGTAGGCAATGACATCTTTGTTTTTTAGTTTTTAATATAGAATGAATGAGAGCCACATAATTTTGATATACTTTAAAGCCTCTAGTTTTTGTTTTACTTGCAACATTTTATATTATACTACTTTTTTTTTTGTTGGTTAGTACATTGTAGTATTGTACTACGTACTACTTCTCAAAAACCTTATTATTATTATTATTATTATTATTATTATATTACCATTACTACTTCATAATTATGATTTAGCTTTGGTATTCACGAAATTTTTTTTTTTCTTTCTTATGATAACTATGAGTAGAAAAAAAATAGTAGGTTTAATTAGTTAAGTGAATAAATTTAAAAAGTACTTAATTTTAATTAGGGCTAGGTTCAAGTTACACCTAATGTAATTCTAAAAAATATTACACCACCCAATAACTTGTTATTGAATTCTTATTTTCAAAATCCAACCGTTGGATTACATTTCTATAAGTTCTTAACATATATGCCAATTTTCATGCCAATCGGATGAAATTTACCATTTGATCTTAAACTCATCTTTTATATGTTATTTTAAATTACAAAAACTTGAATTTAGACAATTGATTGATGCCTATTAATCTTTGATCACTTTGAAATTTTGTAAGCATGAAAAATATATGAAAATAATGTAATTTAATGGTACATTTATCAAAATTCACATCAAATTAGGAAATCTAGGGCTAGATTTAAGTTACACCTGATGTAACTCTAAAAAATATTACACCACCCAATAACTTGTTATTAAATTCTTATTTTCAAAATCCAACCGTTGGATTACATGTTCTATATGTTCTTAACATACATGCCAATTTTCATGCCAATCGGGTGTAATTTATCATTTGATCTTAAACTCATCTTTTATACGTTATTTTAAACTACAAAAACTTGAATTTAGACAATTGATTGATGACATGCCTATTAATCTTTGATCACCTTGAAATTTTGTAAACATGAAAAATATAAGTATCGCATGTAATCTAACGGTAGATTTGTCAAAATTCACATCGAATTAAGAAATCTAAGGCTGAGCTCAAGTTGCACCTAATGTAACTCTAAAAAATATTACATCACCCAATAACTTATTATTGAATTTAAGTTTTGAAAATCTAACCATTGGATTACATTTTCTATATTTTCTTAACATGCATGCCAATTTTCATGCGAATCGGATGTAGTTTACCATTTGATATTTAAACTCATCTTTTATGCATTATTTTAAATTATAAAAACTTGAATTTAGACAATTGATTAATGACACACCTATTAATCTTTGATCACCTTAAAATTTTGTAAGCATAAAAAATATATGAAGATAATGTAATCTAACGGTAAATTTGTCAAAATTCACATCAAATTAAGAAATATAAGGCTAGGTTAAAGTTACACCTAATGTAACTTTAAAAAATGTTACACCTCCAATAACTTATTATTGAATTTATATTTTGAAAATCTAACCGTTGGATTACATTTTCTATATGTTCTTAACATGCATGCCAATTTTCATGCGAATTGGATGTAGTTTACCATTTGATCTTTAAACTCATCTTTTATGCGTTATTTCAACTACAAAAACTTGAATTTAGACAATTGATTGATAACATGCCTATTAATCTTTGATCACTTTGAAATTTTGTATGCATGAAAAATATATGAAGATAATGTAATCTAACGGTAGATTTGTCAAAATTTACATCGAATTAAGAAATCTAGGGCTAGGTTTAAGTTACACCTGATGTAACTCTAAAAAATGTTACACCACCCAATAACTTGTTATTGAATTCTTATTTTCAAAATCCAACCCTTGGATTACATGTTCTATATATTCTTAACATACATGCCAATTTTCACGTAATATCGGGTGAAATTTACCATTTGATCTTAAACTCATCTTTTATACGTTATTTTAAACTACAAAAACTTGAATTTAGACAATTGATTAATGACATGTCTATTAATCTTTGATCACCTTGAAATTTTGTAAGCTTGAAAAATATATGAAAATAATGTAATCTAACGGTAGATTTGTCAAAATTTACATCGAATTAAGAAATCTAGGGCTAGGTTTAAGTTACACCTGATGTAACTCTAAAAAATGTTACACCACCCAATAACTTGTTATTGAATTCTTATTTTCGAAATCCAACCGTTGGATTACATGTTCTATATGTTCTTAACATACATGCCAATTTTCATGCCAATCAGGTGAAATTTACCATTTCATCTTAAACTCATCTTTTATACGTTATTTTAAACTACAAAAACTTGAATTTAGACAATTGATTGATAACATGCCTATTAATTTTTGATTACCTTGAAATTTTGTAAGCATGAAAAATATATGAAGATAATGTAATCTAACGGTAGATTTATCAAAATTCACATCGAATTAAGAAATCTAGGGCTAGGTTTAAGTTACACCTGATGTATATCTAAAAAATGTTACACCACCCAATAACTTATTATTGAATTATATTTTGAAAATCTAACCGTTGGATTACATTTTCTATATGTTCTTAACATGCATGCCAATTTTCATGCGAATCGGATGTAGTTTACCATTTGATCTTTAAACTCATCTTTTATGCGTTATTTTAAACTACACAAACTTGAATTTAGACAATTGATTGATAACATGCCTATTAATTTTTGATCATTTTGAAATTTTGTATGCATGAAAAATATATGAAGATAATGTAATCTAATGGTAGATTTGTCAAAATTCACATCGAATTAAGAAATATAAGGCTGGGTTTAAGTTACACCTGATGTAACTCTAAAAAGTGTTACACCACTTAATAACTTATTATTGAATTCATATTTCCAAAATCCAACCGTTGGATTACATGTTCTATATGTTATTAATATACATGCCAATTTTCATGCATATCGGGTTAAATTTACCATTTGATCTTTAAACTCATCTTTTAAATGTTATTTTAAACTACAAAAACTTGAATTTAAACAATTGATTGATAACATGCCTATTAATCTTTGACCACTTTGAAATTTTGTATGCATGAAAAATATATGAAGATAATGTAATCTAACGGTAGATTTGTCGAAATTCACATTGAATTAAGAAATGTGTAGCTTGGTTCAAGTTACACCTGATGTAACTCTAAAAAATGTTACACCATCCAATAATTTATTATTAAATTCATATTTTGAAGATCTAACCGTTGGATTACAAGTTCTATATGTTCTTCACTTGCATGCCAATTTTCATGCCAATCGGGTGTAATTTACTCATTATTATCCATTTAACTAATTAAATCTTATCCAAACCTAACTCAACCAAATTATTGTGGGTAAACCCCAATCAACCCAATTATCCAATAATCAAAATTACCAAATTGCCTCTTAAACTTGCAAATAACCAATGTACTCCTAAAATCCTCTAAAATTGCTAAAATGCACTATAAACCTAAAAAATGACTGAAATACCTCTAAAATCATAAAATTACCAAAATACCCCTTAAACTTAAAATATTACCAAAATATCCCCGGAAACTATAAAAATACCAAAATACCCCATAAACCTAAAAAATAACCGAAATACCACCGAAACCTTTAAAATGACCAAAATACCCCCCGAAACTTAAAAATGACAAAAAATATGCCCTAAACCTAAGAAATGACCGAAATACTCCCCAAAACCTAAAAATTACAAAAATACCCATGAAACCTAAAAATGACCAAAATACCCCTGAAATTTATAAAATAACCAAAATACCCCCTAAACCTAAAAAATGACCAAAATATCCCAAAATTATAAAAATGAGTATTTTGGTCATTTTTAGGTTTAAGGGTATTTTGATAATCTTTTAGGTTTAGGGTATATTTTTATCATCATATAGGTTTTAGGGCCATTTTTGTCATTTTATAGGTTTCAGGGGTATTATAGTCATTTTTTTTAGGTTTTGGGGGGTATTTTGGTAATTTTCAAGCATCAAGGCTATTTTGGTTAGTTTTTAGGTTTTAGAGGTATTTTGGTTATTTTTTAAGTTTAGGGGTTATTTTGGTCATTTTTTGTTTCAGGGGTATTTTGGTCAAATTTTATGTTTCGGGGGTATTTTGGTCATTTTTAAAGTTTCGTGTGTACTTTGGTCATTTTTTATGATTTGGGGGTTTCAGTCATTTTTTAGGTTTATGAGATATTTTGGTAATTTTTAGTGGTTTTTGAGCATATTTGGTGACTTGGGGGGTATTTTGGTCATTTTTAGGTTATTTCATGGGTATTTTACTCATTTTAGATATTTTGGGATATTTTGGTCATTCTAGTGGTCTTTTAGCATAATTAGTGATTTTAGAGATTGTAGGAGTATTTTGGTCATTTTAAAGGTTTCATGGGTATTTTGCTTATTTTAGAGATTTTGAGGATATATTGGTCATTTTAGTGATTTTTGATCATATTTGGTGATTTTATAAAAATCGGCTTTGGGTAGGGTATGGATATCTATGGATAAACAAATTCGGTAACAATTGGGTATAGATACTAGTTGGGTAAGGCAATCGGATATCCATGGATAAATTAATTGGGTCGGGTATATATGGGTATACCCTGCCCATGACCATCCTTAATTATTTGTAAACAATTGGTGAAGAACACTTATTTCTTCACCAAAAACACCTCCATCTTAATATTGGATGATGAATTTGGAATTTCATCACCCTCTGGTTAGTCTTTGGTTAAGCAATAGGTGACGAAAATTTAATTCATCACCAAAAACACCTACATCCTAATATTGGGTGACAAATTTAGAATTTCGTCACCTCTGGTAAGTCTTTGGTGACATGAATATTTTGTCACCCTAGGTTTGCCTTTTTTTCATGACCTGTAGTGATGAAATAAATATTTCGTCACCAATATGTACATCTTTGGTGACGAAATATTGATTTCGTCACCAATTGGTACATCTTTGGTGATGAAATATTGATTTCGTCACCAATTTTAAAATTTTTATAATATTTGGTGACGAATTCTTCTTTTCCTCACTAAATGTTATCATTTGATGACGAAGTTATTTATCCTCACTAAATTTCGTCACCATAGCCCACTTTTGTTGTAGTGTTTAGTTAAAATTGATAAATTTTTTTTTTTTTAAAATAGATGTTGATGTGACATTTTTTATAATATTTTAATTCCTCCGGCAGCCACTTCAGCTATTTTTGTTGGTTGACTGGCAAAAATGATGAAAATAACACGCGTTAATTAGTTTAGGGACTAAAAGTGGTAAAATTAAAATGTAAGGACAAAGAAAAAAACCAAAATGTAAGGACTAAAAATGTATTTATGCCTTAAGAGTATATAAGTCCTTTCTCACAGTTGGATGGATCCATTGGCTGAGAGACTTTCTCACAATTGAGTGGGACCTACCAATAACTCATATATCCATAATATATTTTTCCAGAATGAAGAGTGTCACCAAAAATTATACGAAGCATTCAAGTCCGGTTTTGAAAAAGTACAATAGTTGGTTTGCAGTTCATGTAAATTATACACATTTGTACGATCAGTCAAGTTTGCTGAAATTGTTTTTAGTCTTGGACAACCACTCTCTCCACGTAATACCCCTCCATTAAAAAGACTAATGTCTACACTTTACGTACATTGTCATTTTCAACGAATAAATCTGGTACCATAACTTGTGGCATAATATGTGCCACAATTCGTCGATGTGGTAGAGGGTAATAATGAGTTCATACGAGGACACTTCTTTATCACCATGTCACGAGTTTTGGTGGAGGGTAATAATTTGTTCATATGAGGACACTTCTTTATTACCATGTCGCGAGTTGTGGCACAAGAACTAATCCATTTGAACAACATTCTAAAATGAGTAATATTTGCTTTAATTTCATCCCTAAAAGGCCTGACAGCCCGCATGAGTAATCTATCATTATTCAGATGGGAAACTTGAACACTTTGACACATTCAGGTGGATATATATATATCGCTGAATACTAGAGGTCGTGTTTTTATTTTTATTTATTTATTTATTTATTTTGCCGAATAGTAGAGTGGGTTTTTGTTAGTACTTGGAGAAGAAGAGAAATGAGGCTATGTGTCTATTTGGATACCGCTTATTACTAAAAATTGAAAACACTGTAGCAAAATAAGTTTTAAATGTGTGAATAATGCCGTGGGACCTAATTTTGAAGAAAAATTCGTTGAATTAGACAACTTGTGGGTCCTGTGAACAATGCACGGGACCCACTGATAGCATCAGTCCTAGTGTTGAAAACACCAAAACGCAGATGCACCCTATGAATAATTTGAGAGATACAAAGAAGCTAGAGACAGAAGTTGAAGCAATTTGACAAATGACAATGCTTTAAGGGTTTGTTTGGATACCGCTTATTGCTGAAAACTGAAAATATTGTAACAAAATAATTTTTAAATGTATGAATAGTAGCTTGGGACCTAGTTTTAAAGAAAAATTTGCTAAATAAGTACTTACGGGTCCCATGAACAATGCACGAGACCCACACAAAAAAAGCCAAATGCCAGCCGTGGGAAAACGCAAACGTTATCCAAACCAACGCTATATGTACTTTGTTTTGGGGGGGGGGGGGTTCCAAAAGAGACATACCAAAGTGTTCTGTGAGGCAGAGTGCCCTAGATAGCAAAAAGTGTCGATTAGAGCATCCACAGCAGTGAAGTTATTTTTTTTAACTATTTGACATTACAAAAAGCTACTTTATTTATTTTACCTACTCATTTTACAAAACATCTAGCAACAGTGGATTTATTTTAGCTTTCAACATAATAAAATAATATAAATATCACAATAAAATAATATATTTACTACAATAAAATAATATATCCCACTACTAAAAAAACACCACAAACCGATCAATGGCACAATCCATAACCATTGCCAACCAAGAACAACCACCCACAACCACCCAACAACAACTAGCAAAGCCAACAACAACAACCCACAACCATTACCAAAAATCCAAATTAGCCAAAAACCACCACACAGATCACCACAAAAAAAAAACAATAACTTTCTTGTATTTCCCTTCAATTTCTCATCAACAAAACAACAAAAAAGAGTTAAAAAAACCAAAAATGACATACCCAAAAGAGAAGAGAATACATCTGGCTGAAATTCTGGGGATCCATATGATTCTAGGCCTCCAAACGGGCATGGGACTTTGCTTATCTTTCCAACCATGAAGAGCTACTTTGGTGGCCACAAAACCAATCAACAAGCAAACCCCAAAGAGGATGAGCTTAACTATGGCAAAAGGCAAACAAACCACTAACTTCAACCATTCGTACAACCCTTTGATTTGACCCGTTTTGTTAAAGAATGGGCAACTGTGGATGACCCATATACCTCCAGAACCTTAGACCCCAGAAACTCATATGAGTTTTCTCTGCTACTAACAATAATACTATTGCCATTTCCGTTGCTGTTGCCGTTGTCATTGTTGTGGTGAGAGTTTTGATGAATGTGATTTACTCTCTCTGTTGTTGCTGTTGTTGTTGTTGTTGTGAGAGAGGGAGTCATGGACGGTGAGGATTAGATAAGGGGGATCGGAAGGCTAGGAAAGGTGGAGAGGAGAGGAGAGGGTTCGCCATAGTAGAAGAGTTTCAAAGAAACAAAGAGTCCGAATATAGAGGCAGAAGACAACAACTTGGGGAGGTGGGTTGGCGGCGTGGAGGACTGGGTGAGATGGGTCTCAGTGACAAGGGAGAGAGAGAAAAAAAAAATGAGAAGGAAAAAGGAAGAAAGAAGAGAAGCCGGAGAGAGAGAAAAAGATAGAAAAGATAAAATATTTTTTTTAATGAGAGAAGAGAGAGAGTTTAATAAAAAAAAAAAATATATATATATATATATATTTTTAGCTATAGCACCATTGCTGTAGCATGTATTTTAAATATTAGTGGTGCTAAAAATAGCAATATAGTTATTTAGCACTAGTATTGCTAGTGCTCTTACTATTGATTTAGAATGCACCAATATTCAGTATTCGATATCTATCGTACTAGTATAGATACCTCTAAAATATTTACCTAATCATTAAAAAATATATATCAATACATCTTGGATATATCCATGATATGACTTAGATATTGTTCTAACCTAATCTCCAATAGTGAGAGATAGTCCAAAGTTGTAAGAATTTTTATTTATATATTTTATATATTGGTTTTAATATTGATCGCTTATTTAGTTATTTGTTATTTACTCTTTTGAATCTTGGTTTGTATTCTAAACATCATTTAATAGCTATGAATTCACTTTATTATTCATTATTGATGTTAAATTGATATATGCTTAACAATATATATAAAATATAAATAAAATATATTTGATAAATTATGAATGTACGTATCCCTGACGTATGGTATCCTAATTTTTTTTTTTAAAAATGTTGTTTCCCTATACCCATACTTGTAGTGTACCCATACTAATATTTGTACCCGTTCATCATAGCTATTAGAGCATACATAGCAAAGTGGAGATTGCAATGACAATGAGTGCATATACTTAGGAGCATAGCTAGGAATTTTTGTTTGTAGGGCTGAGGTAAAACTATCATATTGATTTGTAATGCAATAGAAAAACTCAAACCATGACATACATATATACATACATGTCTTTATGCATTAGTTAAAAACAAAATCTTAAATCCAAAGTAAGTCATAATGCATTTATAATACTGCAAGATTATTGTTATTCAAATTTTTTATCTGTGTAATTTTTATCAACACTTAAAACCACTAACAAGCTAAACACTCGATTAAGCATCTTAAGGTCATTTTTTATCCGGCGTTTCTCTAATTCTTATGAAAATCATAAGTTCATTACATTCATAGAAATTAAATATTAGTATATAACAAAAACTAGACTGTATTTACAAATACAAGAAATGATATCCATAGAAATTAAATATAATAAAATCACTATAAGAAACCATAAAATAAATAGAATTTAATTTCAACTAGATTAGACAACTATATAAAAAAATAAATCCATAAATCATAAGATAAATAAATTGAAATTAAACTGAAATAGCATTGAAAAAGAAGAAGAAAAATAAATAAGAAGAATTTTGCAACATAGAATGCATTGTGAAAGAGAAGAAATGATACGTGAATTGAGAAAGAAGAAGGAAAAAAAATGGTAGTATTACACAATCTATTATACGTATACTATACACACATTTTTTGAATTAAAATAGTAAGTTCAAGAACACAATTTCACTTAAAATAATAAGTACGTAATAATGTGTCTATAATAGAGTGTGTAACAATTTCTATTAAAAAATAAAAAATGTAGTAGAACTACAAAGTGTCGTAAAACAGTAGAGGGGCATATATCAAGTGGAGGATGGACTTTTGCAAAAAATGAATTTTCTTGAGAGTTGTCTATTTTATAATGCTATTACACAACTTTTTATTTACAAAAATACTTTTTGTTTCTAAGTAAAAATTGGGAATTTGAAGGGAAATTTTAGCTGATGTGTAGGAGGTTTTTTTTGGGGGGGGGGGGGGGGGGGGGATTTTTTTTTAATTTTAAAAAGAGGGTATTGTTAGAAGGTTTTTCAAAATATTTGGGGGCATGGCTCCAAAATTATATGGAGCATTCAAGTCCAGTTTTGCAAAAGGACAATTGTTGGTTTGGACTTTGGAGTTCTGCTAGTTCATGTAAATTATACACATGTACAATCAGTGATTCCGAAGTTTGCTGAAATCGTATTTAAGCCTTTGACAACCACTCTCTCCACGTGAAACTCTTTCAAAAGAATTATGCTGGTGCCACAACTTGTGTCATAACTTGCCCATGTGGCAAGTTATGATTGGTAGAGGGGTGGTGGTGGATTCATATGAAGAAACCTCTCTACTAATCATAACTCATCACATAGTGTGATATGTTTAATGGAAAACATATCACTTGAGCATGCATTTTGTTTCCACCCGAATTGGGTGGAGATGGAGAGAAATGCCCATTAAAAAAATACATTAGCTGCAGTTGTTGACTTTTAAGGGCTTTAAAATTACTTTTCTACCCATAAATTTTTGTTACTTTCTTTACTCTATGAAAACATAAAAGCAAAAGCACACATATTTTACTTTTCTATGGTGATATGCATATCAAATCATCCATTTAACGAGCCAGTGAATAAATACCATGTGGAAGGATGGTAGTACCAACACATGACATTCACTCATTAGCAATTTGGCATATTACATGGGTGACTTGGTACGTTTGTTATAAGAGATGCTTCTTTTAAGTCATGACCTCAATTGATATAGTATTTTATAGAAATTCTAGTTGGTTAAAGAGTACTACCGTTGGGTCCCTACATATGAAGTACAAATCATTCAGCTAGAATTGAATTCAAAATCAAAAGAAACATGAGTTAGAAAGGTTAACTTGATCTTAGAGTATTAGTATTGGCAGGTGCTAAAAAGCCATATTGCTATTTTAGCACTACCAATACTTAAAAAGCATGCTGTAATGGTGGTGCCATACCTAAAAGTTTTTAGCTTTTTACTATAGTGCACTGCCATCTATAGTTGTGCACTGTAGCAAAAAAGCTAAAGCAAAAAATTTTATTTTAATACACTTCCACGCTCTCTTTCTCCATTCCAAGTTGGTTAAAGAGTACTACCATTGGGTTTCTACATATGAAGTACAAATCATTCGGCTAGAAGTTCTAGTTGGTTAAAGCCATATTGCTATTCTTTTTTATCATGCTATCCAAATAGCAGAAAAGACTTAATTTCTCTCCCTTATCTTCCTCTTCCTCTCAAACCAAACATAGTGTTAGTGTTTTTATTTTTATTTTTCTTATTTATTTATTTATTTTGGTTCTTTTGTGAGGGCAATGTGATTCGAAAGTAACGGTCACACGGGAAGTAATTGATATGGTGGTACCTTACATGCCAAGCATCCTACTCCCTCCAAGTGAACTCTCTTTTGATTATCTTTAGACCGAGTCATCAATGAGCCTTGCAACTTGACATTTTTGTTTGTTTAAAGTGTATAACTGGTCCCACTCTCTACTCCTCTCCAAAGTATAAAGTGTATAATTGCGCCTCTCTTACGGTTGATCAAAATATGAATTTTTTTGCACCACTCACTTAAAAAAAAAAAATCTAAATACAATTTCTATAAAGAAATTATGTTGTTTTTAATGCAAAATGAAGTGGGATGGATATTAAGTGTAGTAAGATGGATATTGGGCCCATTTAACATTAGCCCAAAACAGTGGAAACAAACCCAACATTGACTGACAAATCTTGGTAATGGGCCTTCCCATGCATATCAAGCTTTAGACTATTGATTAGGTCCAAAACTATCCAAGCTACCGAGATAGAATCCCAAGTCCAAATACCGAGGATATGTCTGAAGCCTGTCCGAGCTACAAAGGTAGAATCCTAGAGAAGGCAAACTTCTCCAAAAATCTTTCTAAAGCTTCCTGATGATTCCATCTTTGTATTAATGAAGGTCACTTACCATCACTGCATTTAATGCAAAATGACAAGTCTGAACAATAAAAAGAAGCTCTAGAAGTCTCCATTCATGATGAAGAAGAAGGAACAAAAAGCCCGATAAGACAGGAAATTATCTAAGTGGATGCCTCAACAGTAAGAAGAAACCCTAGAAGTCTTCATTCATGATGAATAACAAGGAAAAAAAACCCGATAAGGCCAAAAGTTATCTAGGCAGACAAGGACAAAATACGAAAAATAAGGAGATAAATCATATATAAAGAAGAGAGAAAAGAAGAGAGAAAAGAGGATATCCAGGTTCTTAAAGGAAAAAAAAAACCTTTTTAACATGATCCATAAGATTAAAATAAAAGAAGGATTCATTTCCATGCATCTTTTATGTAGTCATTGATGTGTTCTTATCCAAATTTCCCATTGTGGATCAATATTTGCCCATAATATAAATTAATTGTAAACCTTATCTTATTTAGCATAGTTAACCACTAAGCAATTGTAACCCTTATCTTATTTAGCATAGTTAACCACTAAGCAAAGGATTTTGGTCGCACACAAAATAATTTTTTATTATTATAAAAAAGATAAATTAAAAATAAGCATATCATCTCTAAGTCATCTTGTCTACTATGCAAGTTCGACACGATATAAATATGTGCATGCATATTTGTCTTTATGTCCATATGCAATAATTGTACCTGCTTAAAGTTTACTTATTTTATGAATGACTCAATATGAATATTAACATAAATAAATTTGAGGGACAACATTTTCACAGCTGTTGACATGACTTGCTATGATTGGTGTATAATAAAAGTGATATTAGTAGTAAGTTCTGATAAAAATCTTATAAGAGAAATGCATGTGCTGAATGCATAAGATATGGGGTTGAGAGGAGTGCTTATGAGATTGCCCTGGCAATAATTGCATTGATCAAGAGATGTGTATTGCTTGTATTTCCTTGTTGGTGCAAATAAGTATCTAGTGCACCCATTACATACAATAGGTTCCTCACTAGCTTTTGATTTAGTTGTCCATACTGTACCATAATTGTTGTTTGACTATCATTTGTACAATCATAGAATTTGAAGCATTTGAAGCACTACAAAATGACTCTTTTTCCCCACCAAAAGATGTGAATACCCCACCCCCCATTTGTATGAAAGGAACTAGCAGAAACATTATCACTAATCAATAACTAGTAATCAATGCAATCAAAGTAGTTGCATCTCAATTAGATGGTCATCCAATTTAAATCCACTAGATTTGATTAGAATATGTACAATCATAGAATGGATTTACTACCAAATCGAAAAATATCAATACAAGCTGCAACAACTCTAATTTTATTCATTCCTCGAATAGTTTCAGGTTGAGTTGACACATCAGATGCACTTGTAAGGTGCAAACAAGATGGATGAATTGTGTCCCCCAAAGCCAAATGAGTTAGATAGTGCTACCTTTATGTCCAAAGGTTCCTTCTTGATGCCGACAAGCACATTCATGTCCTTATTCAAATTCATATAGCATAAAACCAAGTTAACACAAATTCAAGCTTCTTAAAGCAAATACCTCCCTAGTATCCTTTCAAGCGTAATGTAATCTTAAATGGTGCTGGTGGATTGATAAAATGATTAGAAATCCATTGTTAAAATGATAGACTATTTGCTGATTAGATTTGATAAGAAACCATATTATAGAAGCATACCATGCCTTCATCAGGATTTTCAAGATTGATGTTTGGATGCACCCATCCTGTTTGTATTGCCTACATTTGAGAGTTAAATCTCACTTTAGGGACAATAATGATGAATAGAAATGAATCCAATCATATTATGAATTAGTGCATCAATGTCTATCAAGGAGGAAATGTGTTTGGGAAATTACATTTTAAACCCTATAATTTAGGGGTGTAACAAACTAAACCCTAAATTTTCAAAAAGTGGCATTTTTAATAGTAAAAAGTGACAAATTAAACCCTAAGATTTGAAAAAGTCACTAAACCAATATTAAACCTCCAATACAATGTCACTTCACTTGTATGGGCTGAAGTTTAATTAATTATTTTTTGCAATCCTATGGTTTAATTTGTTACTTTTGAAACTATATGGTTTAGTTTTTTTTTCTTTCAAAACCATAAGGTTTAATTTGTTACTGTAGATACTATAAGTTTTAATTTGTTACACCCCTCAACTATAAGTTTCAAAAGTGAAGGGCCCATTTGGTAGGATGCATTTTGTTTTTGTTTTCAAAATAGTTTGAAAACAATTTCAAAAAATTAAAATTGAAACTAGTTTTCAGATAATAATTTTTATATTATAAGTGTTTGGCTCCCACTTTTAAGAAAAATTTTCAAAATACTAAGAACAAAAAAGAAAAATAGTTTAGGTGACCATTTCTATTTTTGATATTTTTTTTATAAAAACTTTTACAAAATGTAACGTGTAGAATCTGTAAATTACTTTTTTTTCTTGGATAATGATAAGGGAATAAAACTCATGTACATTATTATTATTTTTTTATGATGATAAGTTTCAAATTTGAAGTGTGAGAATTCTTTTTGTGACAAAGATAAGCTCCTTAATTTAAGAGATAGAAAAGTTTGGAAAAATATGTAGGTTCCACTGTTTTCAATTTGTTTACAACTATACCAAAACATTTTTTGTATCTAGAAAACATTGCATTTTCAAAATTCTGTTCTAAACAAGGAAAAAAGTATACAATTTTCTAAAAACTGTATTTAGAGAATAAATTAAACAATAAATTCAAGTGTGGGACCCACCATTTTATGAATTGCAAAATAAAAAACTAGATTTAAATACTATTACCAGATATGCCCTAAATGTTACAAAAATAATTTTCTTTTTTGGAAGGAGAAAATAACAATACAGTGAGATCAATATCTCATCAATAATCTGAGCAAAAATAAATAAATAAATAACTAAAAAAAGAAGAACAAAAAAGGGGAGAAACATGGAACTTCCTCTTCAGTACAACCCTCTAATCGGTGCAAGCACCCCAAGCCATATAGGCCCTCTATTATAGACTACAGTTAATGACTGTAAGGCCAAAACCATCTTACAGATTTGGATTGGCCTCTATCTTTTCAAATCTCATGAGTGTTTTTCAGCAATGTGCAAGAAACAAATCAGAAACTAATTACCTTAACTGTTGCAACAGCTTCCACAGCACCTGAGGCACCTAGTAGGTGACCAGTCATGGATTTTGTAGAGTTCACTCTTAGCTGCAAAAATTAGAACTCAAACTAAGTAATGTCATATTGTAAATTTGATAGTAAGAACTAGATAAATTTGCCTTCAATATACCTCTGGATTCTTGCCAAAACAACGGATAAGGGTTTGGTATTCTTTCAGATCACCTCTTGGTGTTGAACTACCATATGCATTTACATAATTTACATCTTCTTTAGCTATCCCAGATTGGGCTAAGGCCTTCTCTATACAAAGAGCAAGGCCACTACCTGATTTTGGGCAAAAATAAGTTCAGAACTTCATCTAGATCAAATGCACTCTGCAAATATAAGGTGCCAAAATACATATTGCTTGAAGTGTCTCATAGAAGAATGGCTGTTTTTAATTTTGATGGATAGCTTATTTGACAGCAAAAGATTACAGGAGAGGGGAAAATATACAGAAACAGTCAAAAGGAAAAGATGAGGCTAATACACAAGTACCAGAATTATCAAAGAAATCCGAATGACCTGACTACCTACCATCAGGATGATGCTCAGTCAAGTGATAGGCATCACAAGTGTAGCTTCCACCTAGAAACTCTGCATATATTTTTGCACCTCTTCTCTGTCATATAAGAAATAAGAAAAGTAACCCAAAAAGGAAAAATAAAAGAGTTTAAGCTACTAAACTCAACATATAAATATCAAGAGCGTTTGGGGAAACTAGAGAAATTAATTTTACGGATATACCTTAGCATGTTCTAGGTCTTCTAAGAGCAATACCCCAGCTCCATCTCCAATAACAAACCCATCCCTATTCTGTTCATATGCAAAATTATATCTCAAGTCATGACGTACAAGTAGGTGAAGATATGGGTGAAATCTAGAATTCTAAATTGGAGTTAATGGTAATGTGACACAGAATAGTTTAAACCAATTCAACAATTAGATGGGATATTTTCTTTTTACTTTTTTATTTTTATTTTTATTTTTCTGAAATCACTCTTTTGGTCTTCCCTTTTCTCAAAAGAGAAGGTTAAGAAAATATTGGACTTTTAGGCCTTGTTTGGATGCATATTTTTTATTACTCAATTTCCGTCACTCATCACTCATCACTTATTACTCATCACTCATCGTTTTAAAATACCACACCCGTTTGGCACCATCACTTACTTGCCATCACTCAATATTTTTCAACTGTTTGTGGGACCCACATATTGACCCAAATTCAGTTGACTTTTCTCTCTCATTTTTTTCCCCTTCGTTTTCCCCTATTTTTCTCTGCTTTTTTCTTCATCCATGTTAACACATATTTTAATCAAGCCCACCATGATCCTTATTTCATACTTTTCCTAGATCTACAATATAACCAAATGGCTATCTAGTAATTTATTAGGCTATCCAATATTTTTCTTTTCCAAAAACCGAAAAAAAAAAAAAAAAAAAAACCACCGCCATAGCTGCCGTTACAACCCATAGTGACAACAGCAGCAACATCAACATCAATAGCAGCGATAACTTCGACGAATTCGAGAAGAAAAAAAAAGAATGGAAACCTAGTGAAAAAAAAAAAAAAAAACCCAAACCTAGAAACCAAACCCAAAAACCAACGTGAAAAGAAAAGAAAAGAAGAAAAAAAAGAAAAGGAGAATAGAAAAGAAAAGAAGAAAAAAAAGAAAGAACCAAACCCAAAAAGTGAAAAGAAAAGAAAAGAAAAGAAGAAAAAAAGAAAAGGAGAATAGAAAAGAAAAGAAGGAAAAAAAAGAAAAAAAAAGAACCAAACCCAAAAAGTGAAAAGAAAAGAAAAGAAGAAGAAGAAGAAGAGCAGGTGTGTCCCAGACTTGTGAAAGACAAAACAAAGAAAAAAAGAGAAAAGAAGATAAAGAGAGAGCAAAAAGTCTGACCGTGGGACCTATGTATAATTTTAATTACAAAAATGCCATTGAAAACAGAGTTATAAAAACTGAAAACAGCTAAAATGTGTTTTCAGTTTCCATAACTCATCACTCAAAAATCAGAGAATTGAGTGATGGAAACAGAATTATGGAAACAGAGTTATGATAGTGCCAAACGGACTTTTAGCTATGGGTCCCATCATTTTTGAGTTACGAGTTATGGAAATAGAGTTATGAGTTATGAAAATTGATGATCTAAACACCCCCTTAGTCTTCCCAAAAACGCCTATCCGCAGACATTATGATAAGCAAATAACTTATATATCTTTAAATGATATATTACAGTTAACTGTTTCCAATTCAACATATTATGTATAATACCTACCTATTTTCTGATAAGTATATTATATACTGCTATTATGAACAAAATCTATCAACAATGTGCTGTCTAATTCACATTCAGAACCAGAGCTCATGAAACTGATTTTGTAATATGAAAAGCATAATTGTAACCATGAAGAAGATAGAAGTTGGATGCAATACAATATCCCAGGGGCGTGAAGCTTTGGTAGGTTCACCATTCCTTTGAGAAAGAGATCCGCATGCCATGAAACCTCCCAAGCCTGAGGTAGTAATTCACAATGTAGAGAACATAATATTCAAATCAAATCCAGAATGAGAAAGGTCCGTATTGTACCTATTGGAAGAACTGCTGCATCAGATCCACCACAAAGCATAACGTCCTGGAAATTTTCTCAAATCAGATAACAGAATTTGGCCTAATTTCATTTCAAAATAAGATAAACTTATTCAAAAGAACAAAGAAAAATGATCAAGACCACCATTACTCCTAAACATTCAAATCAAAATAGTGCTTCTTGATGAGAGTTACTTTGGAAACACTAAAAGTCATTTGTGTTATTCTCTCAAACAACCTCCCAAAACAATGTAGGATCCTATTGCAAAATCCATTTAATGAGACTAAAGCATGCACTTACACTTTCACCGGTGATAATATGGTGTGCTGCATTCAGTATACAAAAGTTACTTGTTGCACAAGCTGAAGAAATTGAGTAGTTTGGGCCCATCCATCCCTGCAATTTGCAAACTTAGAAGTAGTTAGAAGGTTGCAGCAGCAACATATGATGTTGACTTGTCCTAAATTTCTATCTACATTGGCATCAAACTTACCAAATCCATTGCTAGTAAAGCAGAACCAATATTGGTTGTTGTAAAAGGTATACAGAACGGATTCATTTTCCTGTAAGAAACCCTATATGCTTCTATTGCATCCTGAAAAATCTGATTAAAATATCTTATAAAAATAAAAGCAGTAGAAGAAAAAACTGATAAAAAAATTATGGCTTTTGGATAAATTTGAAATCTTGAAGCAGTTTCTCAAAAAAAAAAAAAAAAAAAAAATCTTGAAGCAACTACTAAGACTACAGTCAATTTCCTGTGAAAAATAATCTAAGCTTATCCTTACTGCCATTCCTCCTAGTGCAGAGCCAATTATAACACCACATCTACGTTTGTCTAACTTTCCAATGATCTCTTCTGTAATCCCAGCATCTGCCAATGCTTTCTTGCCAGCAGTAAGCAAGTAAAGTGTGAATTTGTCTGCCCTCTTGGAAAGCTTGGGTGAGACCCATCCATCTGTTGAGAAAGACTTGATTTCACCAGCAATTTTCTGTTAGAAAGATAACAGGAGTCAACATCTAGAGGCAACCATTTACTACCATGGAACTGAGCCAACGAAGATCTACCGTTGGAAACTGAGCACAGTCAAAAGCCTCTATCTCACTTATGCCACTAACACCTTCAAGGAGATTATTGTAGAAGACATCCGCATCGTCACCAATTGGGGTTACCACACCCATCCCTGTCACGACAACACGTCGCTGCTTTGTAAGCTGTTTCTTCTTTGTTGCGACCCCATCTGCAGGTCTCACAACCACAGTTTTGCCTGAAACCGTAATAAAAGAGTCTCTAAGCTTGAAGTTTGGTAAACATTACTAACAGCACCTACCATCAACAACATATATTAGAAACATCCAAAACTTTTTACCATAACCCAGCAAGTTGAATGTAGCAACATTACGGATCCAGGTTAGTTCATTGTGTCATGCGCACAAAACAAAAGTGAGGAGCTTAACTTCTATTATCCAGTCAATTAAAATATCCTATAGTATTATCATGAACCTTAAAATCAATGAATTATGTAAAATTCTGAGCTTGCATTTGTGTTAGATAAAAAGCCTCACATTTGGGTATCTACACAAACAAAACAATAAATCCATCAATGTTAGCTTTCCTGTCCCTCCAAGGTTCCACAAACAATACAGAGAGGGGAAAAATTAAAAACATTCCAAGAACTCCAGAGACACATCTCCTCACATACACAGACAATTGTGCACAGACACAAGTATGCTACCCCACATACATATTGTAATACGCATCACAAAACGGAATTGGATCTTCTCCATTTCAAGTGAAATGGAAAGAGTTTATTTCACTGTTAAATTTCAAATGATGTGGTACAAATATACCTTTGGATTTGTAATATTTAATTTGAACCGTGAAATGAATGGATCCTTTCATCACAAAACATCAATGAAGTATTTTAGACAAATATAGGCTGCTGCAAAAATCTAACTAAATTGTTCAAGTTGGTAAAGCTTAGCAGAAATAAGAATAACCCATCATCCAAAGCTACATATCAAAAAATAAAATAATAATAATAATCCCATCATCCAAAGCTACTTATCAAAAAAATAAAATAAAATAAAATAAAAATAATATTCCTATCATTCAAAGCTACAGGCATCTCTCAAGTTCAAACTACATAACATGCATAGAAACCAGAAGCCACCAAATCATAAATTATCACTTTTGATTAACATAGACACACATTCAATTACCAGAGTGTGCAGCAGGACGATTCATGCTCCTTTGCTTTCTAGTCCAGGCATTCGGAGATGCTAATAATGTGAACTGCCCTTTCGAATTGTTAAGCTCATTGCAAGGCTCGAAAGTGAGACAGGAACTTATCAGGGTTTGAATTCCAGAACCGTTTGTAAGCTTATTACTCACAAAATAAGCACCACCACGATTAATGCATTTTGACACAAACTTCTTTCTCTTGGTCCAATGACTCAGTCTCCTTTGAGTGTGGTCTTTCTCAAAGGAAACAGACATGCAGGCAGCCACAGGCCACGTACGGAGAGGAGAGGCTAAATCAGAAGCCACCATTGAAGGCACCAAGAATTCACACACTCTTACAAACAAAAAGAACCAAGAAGACCCTGATGAAAACTCTGATAATCCTGAAAGTTTAGTAAGAAACTACAATCTAAGAGTCCAAAATAGAATTAGACCCAGATAAGATTCAGCATGATGGAATGGAAGCAGTCAAGCAGAGCAATATGGCTACAAGAAAAGAAGCTATCTTTGAAGAAGCCATGTGTAACCCAATTGAGTAAAGTCCAAACAAATACAATCCAAGCACAAAAACCCAGATGGGAAGTTTGGAAACTTCGAGTAATTCAGCAAGAAATGGAATAGAAACAGGGAAGAGAAGCCATTTCCATTGATTAGTAGAGATGGATTGTTGTTGGTCCTTAGAGAAGAAAGAAATACATAGTAGAGGCTCTGAATAATTTGAGAGACGAAGAAGATGAAGATGAAGATGACATGGAAGTGAAGCAGTTTGTAAACGTTTTAGTTTGTGGGGGAATCTGAGTCGTCCTGGCGAAAGAGACGCACCAATTGAGTGCTGTATGAGGCAGAGAGTGGAGACTGTCCATGATTGCATACGTAGGTACAACAGATATACGAGTCTGTTTAGATACCGCTTATTACTGAAAATTGAAAACTGAAATTATTGTAGCAAAATAATTTTTAAATGTGTAAATAGATTCACTTTAAAAAAAAATGGTTGAAATTTGTATTTACGGATCCCATTAAAAGTGCATGAGACCCACACAAAAAAGACAACTGCTAACACAGATGCAAACACACGTGAGCTTGGGTAGAACAAGTTTTACTTCAATACTAGTGTGGCTATTCAAATGGTTATATAAAAAAAAATTAAAAAATTAAAAAAAGTTTAGAAAGTTGAACATCTTGGGTTTTGCTGGTATTGGAGTGGTGTTTCGTGATCTCATGCGTCAAATTATCTGCATTAAGCCAGAAATTACCTCTGGTTCGGTCCGTGGAGATGGCAGAGGCCTTGGCAGCACGTCGTGTGCTTTTATTTGCTTAGGAACTAAGCTTGTTCAGTTTAGAATTAGAGGAAGACTGCTCACGGGTGATCAAGGCTTTAATTGATTTGAGGAGATGCAACACTCTGTTTGGTTATGTGACAGATGAATGTAGGAGTTTAGGCGCTACCCTTCGGTTTTGTAGGTTCTTGTGGCTTCTTTACCTTGATGTTTTTATAGTAGCGTCTAACTACTCTCAGGCTAAGACTTCATTAATGATGAAATTATAAGGAGCATCAACATGTTGCTAGTGGGGCAAGGATGACTTGAACTCAAGATGCTTCGCATAAGGAAGTCTTGTTGGCACAAAGCCCCTTCCACTTGGCCACCAAACACATTGATAATTCAAATGAGTTTTATTACATACGGTTCTCCACTAAATATGGAATATTTTTTTGAGTATATTACTTAGGGAAAATTATTAGGTAATTCTAAAGTACCATTAATGCGTGTTCCTTCTTCTCATATGAATGGTGAGTCCCACCATGAATTTAATTAGTGGAGCCTACCATTCATGTGAGAGGAGGGAGCATGCATTTATGGTACTCCGGAAATACACAATAATTTCCCACTACTTAGAAGTCCTTTAGAATTGTTTTACCTGTAGTAGAATTTTAATTGCAATGGTGTGTTTAAACCTTTTTTAAACAATGGTAATATAGTTTTACTTAGGGTAATTATGTTAATTATTTTAATATACTTATGAAGCGTCACATGTCATAATAAGACAAAATGAGAGAGGAAAATAAGAAAAAAAATAATGCATCAACTTTTTTTTTTTTTGAGAAGGAAATAATGCATCAACTTGATGTCCACAATACAAATTTTATTTTATAGAATATGATATGAGATTATTGGAACATTAGCTTATATAATATTATTTTGTTTGTAATATTTTGATAACAATACCTAATTTCTCATTATTATATAATTTCATAATTCCCATAAATATTGTACCCTAGAGATCTCTTAATTTCACATAATAAGAAAAACAATTTGTGTGCTTTTTGATATATTTTCGCCACAGTATGAATTTCCATTACTTTTAGTTGATAGCGACTCATTGAAGGTGTAAATTGAAACAATTTTTAAGAGTTCTAGCTTAATTAAAAACTTTTTAACATTTAGGGTTTAATGTGAAATTAATCATGGAAAAGTTTTAAAACATAGGATAATTATGTAATTTACTAAAGTATTTAATAAATGATAGCCTATTGGTGTAAATAGATTATAACCATTTGGCACAACCATAACATCTATAACATTTAGGACTCTACTTTTATCATATAGTATATAGTTAGTTGTTAACCTGAGCACACGCACTAGTTGTTAATCCGTGCAATGCACAAGAATGTTCAATAAAAACTACTCCTCCCGTCTCACTTTGTTTGTCCTATTTGAAAAGTTAAACTTTTAAAGGGAACATCATTTATTGTCTTGTCTACCTTTTAAAAATGTATAAGTTTCCAAAACTACCCTTAAATAAATTAATCAAAAAATTGAATTTGTAAATTAATAGGGGTATAATAGGAACATTAGTAAATTAATGACTTTTATTTTTAGAAACAGAGCAATATTTTGGGACATCTTAAAATGGAATAGAGGACAAACAAAGTGGGGACGGAGGTAGTATGTATATAAGATAAATGTTCAAATAATAAGTATTCATAAATAAAAGCTCAAGTTTAAAGAATTTATAATAATAAAAAACTTGTCTAATTTACTTAGAGTTTTATTTTATTTTTATTTTTTTAAGGCTTTACTTAGATTTTGTTTATTGAAGACTAAATTAAATTAAATTTAATATGAATTGGCTGAGCGTTGGGTTGCTTTGTCCAAAAATATTGTGAGTACTAATGAGTTTAAATTAATAGATTTTAGCATTATTTAGAACTCTAAAAACCAAATTATATATATATATGTGTGTGTGTGTGTGTGTGTACACGCGTGTATGTGAGCGTGAGAGCTTGAGCTTTCAAAAGATTATATGTCAACATTAGAATATATAAATTAAATAAATAAAAAAATAAACCAAAGGTTTTCAATTTATATATACTATATAGATTTTTTTTTTTTTTAATTACCAAACAAGAATAGTTTATTTTCAAAATCAATAACTTCATACTAGTGAATCATGCCTAACCAGATAGACTGCCAAAATCTAGTCTAACTAGATCACTAGATGATAGGTTGGCTGTTTGATTAATCATAGGCATTAGCCAATTCCTATTAATCCAAAAAGTATAATTTGGAAGATAGTCAGTCTATATACCTAATTGCAAAGCGAAGTCTTAATCTACTGTGAAATTTGATTATCAAAAAAATCTACTGTGAGATTCGGTAGGAATAGGTTGGCTGTTAATTTTAAGTAACTTTAATTATTGGTTTAGCCAGTCTCTCTATGGTAAAGTTTGGTGGCCCTCCTCCCTTGACAATTTATTTATTTAAAAAATATATATTTACTCATCAAAAAGCAAGTTGTTCAAGAAAATTTGGAAGGTAGTCTAAACATCTAATTAAGTTTGAGTGATGATAAGAATATTATTAATTTTAGTAAATAAAATTTACTCATGCATCAAATTTTAAGTATAGAATATAAAATAATTATATGTCATCATCAAATTAATTTGTAAGTCTTTTGTAATCAAATTGATAGTAATTTATTATATTTTAATAACCTTTTACCTAGTTATGATTTTTATATTGTTGAATAAAAAAAATGAGTTTTTGGTGTGAACTTATCAACCTCACACCAATACCACGTATGCTATCGGAGTTTTGATGAGATTATTATTGTAGGTACAACACATTTATTGAAGTATTACTACTTATGTAGTTGTAAGATGAGTAATGCTACAATTACAATATATTTTACAATGTTTTTATAAATTGTTGATATGATAATTTCTTATTGGTCCTTTTATGAGCTTACTGCTGACATTGTTTTTTTACTTGCTTATGATCACTCTCCACATCAACAATTTGTAAAATAGATTGTGACGTTAACATTTTTTTTTTTTTTTTGGCAAAATTTGGTGAAAATAGGATGGTTGTCTTTAATAGCTTGAGTATCAATTGACTTTAGCCACCTACTATCTCTTTTATAGGTACAGTTTGGTGGCGCCCCTTTCTTAAAGATATATGTAAGGACCAGTTTTGAGTCCCTAGCCCAAATAATGAATGGACTCAGGCCCAAAAAGTCCAAAATAATAAATTTGTAGAGAGTGGGTTGGAAAACTGGGCTAAAATGAGTTGGAAGACAAATAAAGTAGATTCAAATGACAAGAATAGAAGGATAGATTGATTTCAATTAAAGAAAACTGTCCTCGACACGATCCGAGGAGATCAGTTCTTGTATATTTTTCTTAAGTTTGATTACAAGTTTGTTTTTTGATTGTTACAGTGTTTCTCCCTAGATTTCTTGATCCCTTTTTCTCATTGCTTCCTCCTTTTATACTCTTTTCCCTTTTCATCTATACCCTCCACGTGTAGACCAAATTGGTTGATCTTGATACTTGTTCCATCAGCTCCTTCCCAAAGTCTTTAGGTGGTAGCTGTAAGGCTGAAAGCTACTGTTCATGTATCACCTCTACATTAATGCAGCCAGAGAGTTAGCTGTAGATCATTTAATGCGGTGGTAGCAGCTTTCTTCTTAGATATTTTAAGACTCCACTCTGTCCTTTGTTTCTGCAATACTTATCCGTGCCAGTAGAACTTCTTGGAACATCTCCCTGGACAGCAGACCACCTCCATGGACCTCGGCTTGGGTTAGCCGAGGAGGCATTCATCCTCAACCTAACCTTCAGGGGGCCATTATGATCAAAACTAAGTTCTTCATTTACTAACACAAGCTCCCTTGACAATGTTTACCCTTCCTCGGGCGACCCCTTATCCTCGGCTTGGTCCTTCAGGCCCAATATATACATAAATAATGAGTTCCTAGGCCCAATTCCCCTACAATATATATATATATATATATATATATATATATATATATATATATATATATATATATATATATATATAATGAGTTATTATCAAAAAGAAATTTGTTATAAATTTTTTTTTTAGTAAATTATGTATTTAGTTCCTATTCTTTACACCATATTTCAATTTGGTTCCTAACTTTTCAATTGTGTGAATTTGATCTCTAATCGTTTAGTGCCATGTTTATTTAGTTTCTGTTGTTATTTCTTAGATAAAAATTGCTAATGTGGCTAATGGTCAAAATAAAAAAATTAGTTTGGCAGTTAGCAATGTCAGCAATTTTTATTAAAGAGATAACAACAGTGACTAAATTGACATGACATTGAAAGTTTTTGAACAAAATTAACACAATTGAAAAGTTAGGGACCAAATAAAAATATGGTATAAAGGATAAAGACCAAATACGTAGTTTACCCAAGATTTATTAATGCTTACCTTATAATTATATAGAAAACAAAAAGTGCATACCTTATTAATTGGGTTGCAATTAGCTTTTTTATTTGCTGAAAGATGAAACAAAAAGAAATAAATTAGCTTTTTAAAAAAAAACAATGTTGTTTACTTATTTATTTGGTAAAAGATGAAACAAAAAAGAAATAAATTAGTTTATTTTTAAAAAACAATGTTGTTTACTTATTTATTTGGTAAAAGATGATACAACAATTGCAAGCAAAACCATGCTCCCATACAGAGAATGTAAGAGTGTATTTGGATGAAATTTCTTGTTACAAAATTAATTGCATGTCATGCTCCATTTTTGTGTGTGTGTGTGTGTGTGCGCATGTGTGTGTGTGAAAGTTGGCTCAAGTATAGTTACAACTAGAAAAGTGAGGTTTTAAACAGTTTGAAAATAAAGAATAACTTCTAATTTTATACTTTTAATCTCACATTTTATTAAATAAGCAACAAATACCAGAATTTTATTAGAAAAAAAAAACTATTTTTTTTTAATCTTAGTTTGTCTTACCTTTAACAAATAAGCTACTAAAAACTATGTGATGCCAAATTCACTAGTGACAACTAACAATAGTAAAGGTCTTGATCTCATGGTTCAAAATGGATCCGTGAATAGCTTCATATCTTAGCTTTTTCAAAATAAATTGTTTTGAAAGATTATATCTATTAAAAGTGAGGTTTTAAAAAATAAAAAATAAAAAATAAAATGTGATTTCAATCAATTGAACGTACGCTATATAATCATGAGTAGTAGAAGAGTAGTGTTATATGGATTTCAATCAATTGTTTTTTATTAAATTGTACTAGCAAATCTGAGCCTATCAACACAATCTAATAAATACATAAAGTATAATTTTTTTTTGGTTAGATTGTGTGGAAGAGAATATTAGTATTTGGTAGAAAGTAATAAATAAGGAGAGAAAATGCTAGTATTAATTAGGTAATAAGGTAGAAAACAATAGAATTTAATGAGGTTTTTTTAATTGTTAGATTTCTTAAAAATCTACGGTGTAAAAAAAGTATAAGTTTATAAGAGTTACACCATGTGTAACTTGAACCAATCTCAATTCATATATATATATATATATATATAATTTAAATACTATTGATAGTCATTTTAATATTTTATTAATTCTTTAAAAAATTTTGTAAGGATATTACTAGGTATAAAATGTAAATTGTCCATATATATATATATATTTTAATTATTGTGAAGCACTTTTTTTTTTTTTTTTACAATTCATTTATTTTAGATTTTTTGATTTTTTTACTTAATAACTCACTTGAATGAATATTTATAATATTGTCCCATATTTGATTGTAAAATTAAGAAATAAAACTCTTTAAGAATAAATAATTTAGGACATATGGCGCAAAATTAGAACTCTAATTTGGAATTCTGATTTGAGTTTTTCATAGCTTCACCTATTATTATATATAAAGATTTTTTTTTTTTTTTTTGGTGAGAAACTTATATATAAAGATTTAGGAATGCAAAATTTTTAATTTTTAGTAATTGTTAAGGTGACATGTTATGATTAATATTTAAAAGATGATACGTTTTTATATATATAAAAGTGGTGTTACTCTAATTACAATTAAATATGTCAATAATTGATAACAAATTTATGAAAATTATTGTTCCAACAAAATAATAAATATATAAAAAAATAAAAATACCTGGTTATACAACTAATACTTTTATAGCATACTTTTGTGCCGCAGAGTAGAAATTCCCCTTTTGGCACTATGTCCAATTTCCTTGAAGCGTTCGATCAGCCAACCAGAGCTTCACTACTGTATAGTCTTTGGCATTATGATCAGCCAACCAGAGCTTCACTGTATAAGGGCGTTTAATTAATTTCATAGTTGTTTTTCTCTATGTTTAACTAAATATGTCCAAAGTTTTCTTTGACTGAAAAATAACCCTCTCATGGAGTTAAAAAAGAAAAAAAGAAAAAAAGAAAACCCTCTCATGGCTATAGTAATCCACAGGTGGGATCCTAGGCTCAAATCTACTACTTTTATTCTTGAAAAATTCCTCTAAATTAACTTAGATCAGACTTGACAACTTTGTATAGAAGCCAATTATGTCCTACACAACCAAAGTAGAAACCATAAACTATCCTCCTCTCCTCAAAAATAAGAACCATAAAGCATAAACCATCCTCTTGTCTTGTTGAACATGAAACATACAAACTCTTTTTTTAGTAAAGTTAGGAATACAACTCCCTTAAAAAAAGAAAAGAAAAAAAGAACACAACTATTTTCATAACATTTTTATAATTTATTAAGGTAGCAAGTTGTGATTGAAACAACGTTACTTTTACACAAAAAATCCACAATTAATATCAATTTACTATGCACCATTTATAACATGTATATGTCTTAATGATTATGAAAATTTTGGATTAATTATGAAAAAGGTTAATGAAAATTTCTTTTCCCCTAAACTTACTGATTATTTTTATACTCTACATTTATAACTCATCTATATGCCTTCTCATATTTAGCAATTAACAATTAAAAAAAAACAAAAATTTCTTTAAGCTTCTCTTTCTCTCATATTTTTTAGACCCAATCTTAAATATAAAAGAAAACATGAATGTGCTTACAAAAAAGGACATTATGATTGGGCTTAAAAGTATCAAACACACTATTACTTCTTCCTTTTTTGGGTTTCTTATAGAATGTTTGGGCTAACTTATGCGCACCTCGACTAATCCCTACTCGTAGTGGGAGCTTGTCGTTAGCTAACAAGGTGTTGTAGCTGTTGGGACTTAAATTGGGAAGCAAACCCATTCGAATCCCAGAACCTTACCCAATGGTGGACAAGCCACTGGGCCACACTTGGGTGTTTAATATCCTGTTACTTCTATAGCCCATCACAAACATAATAAAAAAACATTCATGAACATTTGGACCTCAAAAGATAACGGGCCTCTACATGTCCACATGAATATTCTCAAATTTCAAAATGTTCCCGACCGTTTTTTGTCAATTTACAACTTAATATCATCTCTAATTTTTGAGTTTCCTAATATATAATTCTCTCTCTCTTTCTGAAAAAGCAAAAATTGCCTTTCATATAAGCTTTGCTTATGCGTCAAAGCTCAAACCCAGACCAAGAAACAAACCCATCAATGGCGGTCTCTGAGCACTCCAAAGAATGCCCATTTGCAGAAGAGGAGGAAGAATACAGTGAAAGTGAAGGGTCTCACTCAGATCATGATTCCGATGACTCGGATAAAGACCCAAGTTACACTATTCTTGAAAAAACCAGTGCCAAGTTCTCTAACCTCTCAATAAAAAACAACAAAAAATCAAAGGCTCGGTTTGTATCTCGCCCTTTACTTTGTTAATGGGTTTTTTTTGGGGGGTTAAATTCTGATTTAGCATTTCTGATCTGGGTTTAAGTGTTTAGTCTTTGTTTTAATGGGGTTTTTGTTGTGTATGCAGGATTGTTGAAGATAATGATGTGGATTGTGAAGGAGATTCAAATGATGTGGAGGTGGTAGTGCCAGACCTTGATGAAAA
This sequence comes from Quercus wislizeni, assembly GCA_023055345.1. NCBI lineage: Eukaryota > Viridiplantae > Streptophyta > Magnoliopsida > Fagales > Fagaceae > Quercus > Quercus wislizeni. The sequence goes on along the minus strand of JALGQJ010000002.1, from coordinate 61,946,017 downwards.
AGATATGAAAAGCTATGGGGAAGTGCAAAATATCATTGAAGGTTTAATCCATTAATTTGATTTTTTTAATGTTTAAGAAAGTTCTTTTTTTGGGTCAAATTAAACTTAGCCTTGGTATTTGGGAAATTAAATACAGTTAATGGATTCTTGAATTATATGGTATAAATATTTGATAGAATTGGGGGAAATGTTAATGTGTGCGTGTGCTTCTATGTGTGTATTGGATAGTTTCATGTATATGCATGGTACTTTGAATATACAGCAATGTTGAGGGAAAAAAGAAACAAGAAAAAGTTAAAATTTGATGAAGCTATCATAGAAATATATAAGAGGATAATCACTTGTTTGAATGTTATTATTGGTTTATATATGGAATTGATTCTTCTGTAATTTTGTTGTGGCAGAAGGCTAGCTAGAGAGGTTGTTATATATTAGGTTATTATAGCACAGTAGAGTTTGTCGCTGAAATATATAGGCTTCACAATATTGTTGAGATGAACAAGAGCAAGGGAAAGTCAATTTTAGACACGCCAAATCACAGAAATGCACAATATGATGATTACTTGCATGTATTTTACTTTTTTTGATCTATGAAATTTTTAATTAATTACTTAATTTTTTGTTTTGGTGGCAGCTGGCCGGCTAGAGAAACTGAAAGTGGACCAGTGTAAGGTTTATCTGAGAAAGAATGGACTGAGATTGACGGGCAACAAGGATACACTCATTCAGCGCATTAAGGAGCATCTAGAGTAAGCTCATATTCTTTAGAAGTGGCAATGATTCTGAAGAACTATGTGGTTTCTCATAATCTTTAATGTTTGTTTTCAGGATTTTAAATGGTGGAGGGGAGAACAAATACCCCGCCTCTAGCTTTGTGTTGAATTGTAAAGGTGCACAAATTAATTTAAATAATCATGGTCCATGGATGGTTATTTGTTTGTTTATTGGTTTTGGTACTATGACACCAAGCAAAAGAAAAACAGAAGACTACAGGGTTGGGATTGGTTTCTTGAGTGGAATTTTGTCGGTAAAAGCCACCATAAGGGGCTAGCTAGACTATCCACACAAACATTTGAATCCCTGAGAAATGGCATACTTGAGTGGTTTCAATATAGCACATGTAAAAAATTTGTATTTGTTACTATTACCACATAGAATTTCTAGTTCACCTTTTTATTGGTTTGAAGGGTGCATATATTATCACCTTTTTATGATACTGTTCTTTCTTATATATTTGCGCATATGAAATTGAAGCAGATGGAGTTACTAATTTAGGGTTTGTGGGCTTGGACAGCAAAGATAAGATAATTTAGGATAAATTGTATCCTGTTAAATATTTAGTATACTATAGATGGTGCACATTTCATTAGTCATTGAATCATACAGATCAGCTTCTTACTACGATCTCCTTTATTTCTTATATTTCATGTCTCAAATTTCTTTACCAAGCCTAGAATGTAGAAGTTCATGGTCATTGATTGGTGTTGTTCAAATAAATTTCTTCTCTTTCATGTTTATAATCTGAAAGATAAATGGGGTTTTTGCAGGTGATGCATGCACTGGTGATGTTGTTATGTTTGAGCAAAATGTTTATGAAATGTAAGATTTTGTTTTATGTTTTATATTTTAGTGAATGATACACCTTTCCTTCTTATTTCACAATGTGAAAAGATTTAGAAGTAGTGCTTGATGTAACCATTTACACAGCCTTGTAATGTGCACACATAACGTGTATTCAATTAATTATTGTTGTCCAATTGATTGCTCACTTCTCAATGCTTTGTTCTTACTCTCATTATGATGTTCAGTCAAGATGGGCTATGGTTGATAAACTTGGGCATGATGCTTACTAATATGATATACTAACACTCATTTTTCTATCAGTATTTTCTGATGTTTGAATTAAATACCTTTTCCACTTCTAATGTGGAAATCTCAGGTTCAATATAGCATCCCGAAGTGCCAGTGGTCCTCCTTGTGGCAAAAGGATTGTTGCAGGCCGCATTGTGAAAGAAAGCTATGGTGCTGCCAAGCAACAGCATACCTTTACTGTAAGTAAAAAATCTAGGATCCTTATAGAATAATACTGAAAGGGTGTATACATTGCATGCATTACTTGTTAGTGTCCAAAAGGCAGCCATAAGCTGTGGTTGATGCACCTTAGGTTCTGCAACTAAATTTAAGCATGTGGTTGCATTTCCTTAGTTAAAATTCAATTGAGAACCTAAGGAACTAGACATAAGACTCGCCCTTAGATAAAACTCAGTAACGGGGTGAACATGTATGTTTCTACACTTAATTGCAATAGTTAACATGCAGTTTTCTTGCTATTCTAAACAGATTGAAGTTCTCTGGAGCAAGGGGGAGAAACCACTCCCACCACTTCATCCCCTCCTAATTAAGGGTCGAAACCTTTACCGACTAAAGAATTTGAGACAGGTTTATAAGATATAAACAAATTTTCTTATTCTCAGTCCTCTCTTAGTTGCTTAGTATTAAACCAATCACATTGTTTTCAACTTTTTAGAGATGGGAAGATGAAGGGAAGAGGCAGAAAGTTTTGATGGAAAAGCACTCCAGGGGGTTTGTTGCAAGGTCTGATAGAGAATCACGGATCCAAGAGAAGGAAAATAAGAAATTGCGGTACTCACTTCTGCTTACATACTGGAACACTGTTATCTTTTATTGGTATCATATATGAATATGATAGAGGTTACAGAATCATTTTGGTTGTACTTGCATTAGTACATGCTTATATTGTCTGTCTGTACTTCAGGATCTCTAAAAAGGAGACAAATAGAAACCAATCTCAATTCAATTCAATCTCAACTGCAAAATCTGCAATCCAACCACCACAGTCAGATTTATTGGTCAATTCAAGGAAACCAACATTTCAACCTTCACAGTCAGGCCAAAATTCAGAAAAATCAGGATTTGGACCTCTTAAGTTGGATCCATCTGTTAATTCAGGAAAACCAGCAAATTCTCAGCAACAGTTTGTTGCATTCCTTGATCCAGGGAAACTAGACATGAGGCTTCAGCAGTTGGGATCATTCACTCATTTAGGAAGGCCAACTGAGCAAACTCGAGTAGCTTTATTCTCTGAACCAAGAAAAGCAGCAACTCAACCACAGCAGCAAACTAATACAACAAAAAGTGACTATCACCACCAGCAACCTTCTCAGAGCTTTGTTGAGTCTATGCGTGCAAGTAATATGGAAAGAATGTACAGTGGCCATCAAGCTTACATTCAAAGCAACAACTATCAGGCTCATAACGACAAATATCCAAATACTTATGGGACAAGAGGGTTATCAGATAGGACTTATAATAGACAGCCATTGACAAGCACGAATCACTTTCCACCAAGGAGTCCACCACCATTGACAAGCACGAACCACTTTCCACCAATGAGTCCGCCACGGAGGCAAGGCCATATGCAACAACAGCTATGCAGATACTATGCTCAAGGGAGGTGCCGTTTTGGAGATAGCTGCAAATTTTTGCATGAACGAAGAAGAGAATATGGCCAGAGGAGGGAAGATAGGTGGCCTTGTGACCAGAGAAATTTAGGAAGGTGACCAGAGAAATTTTGGAATGTGGCGTACCAACACATTTTGAATTCAAACAACACTAGTTCCAATCCTGATGGAGTTTGGTGAAAGTTTACATAGATTGTGTTCAGTCGTGGTACATGGGTCCCTGGAAACTCTTTTGCCAAGTTTTGTTCAATGCATTTTTTTTGAGAAAAAAAAAGGGGGCGGGGTGCTTAAAATTATAATTTGAACTACACACTTTCAAGTTTCAATTACTACGTTTCAATGAAAATGTTGAAAAGATTTTGTATGTTTTGGGACAAACAAAATGCCCCCTTGTGTTTTGACTCAATAACAAATTAGTCTTATTAGTGTTAAAATTTTTTTTCAATTTAGATTTTGACCCTTAAAGTTTAGATTAAAAATGAAATTATTAGGGGTACTTTGACAGAACCCTAACAATTTCATTTTTTAGACATTTAAATGTATGTCAAATGCAACAATTAGGAGTTTATAAATGAGATACCACCCTGTCTTAAACCTTTAAGGAACATATAGTGAAAACAAGTAGTCCTCGTTCCATTGCATTTTGATGCAACAAAAAATGTGCTATATAATTATTCTTTTCCAGGTATGAAATTTAACTAAAATGAAGATTTACTTTTTGTTCCCTTGTACAATGAATAATCTTTTTTGTTGGTCTGATTGATAGAATAAAATAAATGAAGTAATTCATTTTAGTGACTCAATTTCTGGGCCTTAAATTTTATGGGCCTAGTTTGGGCAAAAGAAAATCAGTCAGAAAGGCCAACTGATTGCTTAGAAAGCAGACACGAGGCCCAGGAACTAACACATGCTAATTAAGCCCAAGACTCCAAGAGAATAGAGGAGGTCGAGTCCCAAACCCCTGCTGAAATTTGTGGCGGCTGCTGAAAATAGTTACTGGTACGAATATCAATCTTATTTTTTCTGCATACTTAGAAAGTTGTTGCAGGAATAATGGAAAAAAAATAAAAGAATGTCTGAAATTTAAATTAAAAAAAAAAAACTACATTAATAGGTTTTTTTTTCCTTCGGCAGTGGAGAGTTTCAGACAGAGAGACAGATAGAATATATGAGAATGAAGAGAGAGAAATGAAGTCATATTTAACAAAAAAAATAAAAAAGTCATAGACTTGATTGGAAAATGGTACGTTAAAATAGATAAAATAATTTTTTTACGGTTAAAATTAACAATATTTTTAGAACGCAACTGCTCTCTTGTACTAGTATAGTAGAAAGTTTAAATCTTTCCGCCAATTTAAACCTGTGAATAATGATTCTCTTTTACAAATTTGCTGATTTAACAGAACTTGGTATTATTTGAGCAGGAAAATTCATTGAAAGTTTGAAGTGGTTTTGAATCCACTATTTCATTTGGTATGCATCAGAAAGAGGATTTTGTATGTAATGATGAAGTGCATTTTTTTGTCACTGTTGGGTATGTTTGGATACCGCTTATTTTGTTGAAATTGAAAAATTATTACTGAAAGTATTATAGATAAAAGTAAATGTTAGTTGAAATAGTACAGTGGAATCCATAAATAGTGTCAAAAAGTACAATAGGACCATAAATAGTAACAAAAATAAACTAAATAATAAAATAATTTTAATTTTTAATCATAATCCAAACACGCCTTATATATCTATTTTCTGTTTTTTTCCAAAAGTTCTATGCTCGAAGAATCACCACTTTTTGAGTACAAAACAGTTTTTTCCCACTCGAAAGCTCACCTGTTTTTTTAGCTCACTGGACTGATTCAACTGAGGCACAGTTCGGCCTATATTGACAGTGTCATGGTTTGGTGTCTAGTTACTCTAGTATGATATCAAGTTGTCAACCATCCTAAGACTCCTGAAATTATCAAAAAATAGATAATTGTTTATCAGGAAGAAGAGGTTTTATCAGCTTGGGAAACTGACTCAGGTTGCATTTTGGACAGGTTTATCAAGGTGTTGAAAGAGTTTGCAGGCTGTGATGGGTAAACTACCTCCAGCTAGGTGTGAAATGTGGGTACTTCACCATAGAAAAAGAGGATTTATCCAAGTTTTTACTCCCAGTTGAAGTGTTGGGAGACCCTTGACTTAGTTGTTATGCAGCATTCACCTGAGTGTCTACTCCAACTCCTCCAACGTTTGCTCAAAAACAGAAACCAAATCAAACAAATCCATTCGCTCCTAATTACCAAAGGTCACCTCCTCTATAGCACAAACACTACAGCACCAAATTCAAAATGGATGAGCACCCTCCTCTACAACACTTTGATAAGAGCTTATGTAGATCTTGGACAAGCTCACAACACCCTTGTCCTCTTCACTCACATGCTTGCCCATGGAGCCCCTCCCAACAGCCACACCTTCCCTTCCCTCATCAAAGCCGCAACCTTTTCCTCACCATCTTTGGGCCAACCCCTTCATACCCAAGTCATCAAGCGCGGTGTTCTGCATGACCCGTTTATTCAAACATCATTTGTAAGATTCTATGCACAACTTGGCGAACTGTTTGATGCCCGTAAGATGTTTGAGGAAATTTCGCAACCATGTGTTGTTGCGTACAATGCAATGCTTGATGCGTTTGGCAAGAATGGGGATATGGGGTCTGCTTTTTTGCTCTTTAAATGCATGCCTAAGAGAGATGTGGTATCTTGGACGAGTATTATTAATGGGTTTGAGAGGAATGGGTGCTTTAGTGAGGCAATTAAGTTTTTTCAAAAGATGATAATGCATGGAGATGTGATGGCATGTTCTGTAAGGCCTAATGAAGCTACATATGTTAGTGTACTCTCTTCATGTGCTAATTTAAATGGAGGAGGAGCTCTTTCTTCTGGAAAGAAAATTCATGGATATGTTATTAGGAATGAGATTGAATTGACTGTATTTACAGGGACGGCACTGATAGATCTTTATGGTAAGACAGGTTGTTTGAGAAATGCTGTAAATATTTTTGACCAAATGGTTGTTAAAGAGGTTTGCACTTGGAATGCGATGATAACTACTCTTGCTTCCAATGGAAGAGAGATGGAGGCTTTGGATATGTTTGAGAAGATGAAAATGAAAGGCCAGCATCCTAATGAGGTCACATTTGTTGCTGTCCTGACAGCTTGTGCTCGTGGCAAATTTGTGGAGTTGGGATTAAAGTTGTTTCAATCAATGCTGCATGAGTTTGGGATTGTAGCAATAATGGAACACTATGGATGTGTAGTTGATCTCTTGGGCAGAGCAGGCTTACTTAAGGAAGCAACAGATTTTATAAGAAGTATGCCTTTTGAGCCTGATGGTTCTGTTTTGGGGGCTCTTTTTGGTGCTTGTAAGATCCATGGAGCCATTGAGCTGGGAACTGTAGTAGGGCAAAGGCTACTTGAATTGCAGCCACGGCATAGTGGCCGATACGTGGTGTTATCAAACATTAATGCTGGGGTGGAGAGATGGGATCATGCCACCGATTTCAGGAAAGCAATGGCGGTGGCTGGAATTCAGAAAATTCCAGCCTATAGTTTGATTGAGTTACTGTAAAAAGCTCGTAGCACTTTTATTAGTCCCTACAGTGGTGGAAAATCGTTTGTCTTATTTATGGCTATAAGTTTGTCTTAAGAAAGTTTAGTAAGGGACAACGGAAGATTGTGAAAAGGGAACAGAGTTACCCAATTTTTACCATAGAGAGCATACTTTTGTTGAGCTAAAGAGATTCCAAGAAATATGAATTGAAGCTATCGCTTTCAGAGTTTGGTTTGGGCTTGTCTTAATGTGGCCCATGGAATATGCTTTGTGCTGTAGCTCAACATTGTTTATAAATATGTATTATAGGATTTCAATGAGTCCTATTAGATGAAGGTTGCATTGGATAATTTAATTTGGATTTAAATCAATAAAACTTTGTTTAGGATTGCAACTTTGCGTTTAGGATGTGATTTCCCCTTCTTTTTATTTATTTTTTTTTAATGTTAAGATGATTCTAAACATGAAATTTTTTTTTTTTTTTTTTTTTTTTTGGGTTTTTGGTGCTAGACTCAGGTCACCTTTGAAACCTTAACCCCATGGTAGATAACTACATATAGATTAAGGGTTGAGCAAGGTTTCCATAGCACCATGGAAACAAACAACCCAAGCAAATTATCAAAAACTGCTGGGAGTATTTAAGATCAGAAGCTATGTTTAAGATCCTATCAATCATCTATGATCTACATCGGCTTTTCTCTTGACAATAAGTGGCTTTTGCAATTTGCATTAGATGACAGGTGAGAAAAAATATCAAATACTCTGGCCACTATCGAGAACTTTTGAACTTGTTTATGAAACACAAGTGGCAAAACCATTAAGCAAGAGAATATCAAGGGAGAGTTGGAAGAACAAATAATCTGATTAACCAATTTCCTTAGCAATTACCACTTAGCAATTACCACTTTTAGCTTCATTGAGTGTCTAGGCTGCAATTAGATATAACATGTCATGCGAGAGTTATGGTACAACTAGCATAAATAAGAAAAAGAAACAATTAAGTAAAAATGGTATGAATAAATTGCCATAGAACAAGATTACGAGAATTAAGAAATCACACTCAAAAAATAAAAAATAAAAATTTGTACACATCCCTTTGGGCTTAAAGGATAGCATCATCGGCAAATGCTCCCTCTATAGTTGACTAAGAAGATAGAAAGATGGGATTGCCAACTACTAATCTATCTCCAAATAAGGAACTTGAACAAATTTGATGACTAGATATTTAGAGTTATTTTAGGACCACAACTTATTCCACGTCTATTTTTATAATTATCTTATGTTGTTATCAAGGGAGAGTTGAAAGAACAAATAATCTGATTAACCAATTTCCTTAGCAATTACCACTTTTAGCATCATTGAGTGTCTAGGCTGCAATTAGATATAACATGTCATGCAAGAGTTATGGTACAACTAGCATAAATAAGAAAAAGAAACAATTAAGTAAAAATGGTATGAATAAATTGCCATAGAACAAGATTAAGAGAGTTGAGAAATCACACCCAAAAAAAAAAAAAAATTGTACACATCCCTTTGGGCTTAAAGGATAGCATCATCGGCAAATGCTCCCTCTATAATTGACTAAGAAGATAGAAAGATGGGATTGCCAACTACTAATCTATCTCCAAATAAGGAACTTGAACAAATTTGATGACCAGATATTTAGAGTTATTTTAGGACTACAACTTATTCCACGTCTATTTTTATAATTATCTTATGTTGTTATCAAGGGAGAGATGAAAGAACAAATAATCTGATTAACCAATTTCCTTAGCCATTACCACTTTTAGCATCATTGAGTGTCCAGGCTGCAATTAGATATAACATGTCATGCGAGAGTTATGGTACAACTAGCATAAATAAGAAAAAGAAACAATTAAGTAAAAATGGTATGAATAAATTTCCATAGAACAAGATTAAGAGAGTTGAGAAATCACACCCAAAAAAAAAAAAATTGTACACATCCCTTTGGGCTTAAAGGATAGCATCATCGGCAAATGCTCCCTCTATAATTGACTAAGAAGATAGAAAGATGGGATTGCCAACTACTAATCTATCTCCAAATAAGGAACTTGAACAAATTTGATGACCAGATATTTAGAGTTATTTTAGGATCACAACTTATTCCACGTCTGTTTTTATAATTATCTTATGTTGTTATCATGGGAGAGTTGAAAGAACAAATAATCTGATTAACCAATTTCCTTAGCAATTACCACTTTTAGCTTCATTGAGTGTCTAGGTTGCAATTAGATATAACATGTCATGCGAGAGTTATGGTACAACTAGCATAAATAAGAAACATAAACAATTAAGTAAAAATGGTATGAATAAATTGCCATAGAACAAGATTACGAGAATTAAGAAATCACACTCAAAAAATAAAAAATAAAAAATTGTACACATCCCTTTGGGCTTAAAGGATAGCATCATCGGCAAATGCTCCCTCTATAGTTGACTAAGAAGATAGAAGATGGGATTGCCAACTACTAATCTATCTCCAAATAAGGAACTTGAACAAATTTGATGACTAGATATTTAGAGTTATTTTAGGACTACAACTTATTCAACGTCTATTTTTATAATTATTAGTCCACACCTACTATAAGACCCCTCCAACCTTTCCCCTCCACCTTTGCCTCTTTATATCCTCACTGCTCTCTACTTTATCATTACACTTCTTTTATCATTTTCTCTATCTAAAAATTTGATTTTTTTTTCTCTCCATTTTATTTTGTATAAATTTGATATCATTTCTCTCATTTAATCCATATCTTCCAACATAAAAACTGTGAGTATTCTGTCTCTCTACTTTCTTTTGGTGGATTGTTTGTTCTTTCTTATAACTCTAATTAAGGTTGTTGATTTTTTTTTTTTTTTTTTTTGGAAATAGAAATTTGAGTTTATATAAAAACACAATCTACATGGCTTTGAATTTGAAATATGCCTACCAATTGTTTGAGTAAAAAAAAAAATATATATATATGTTTTATTTCTTTGGTTTCATTTTAATTTTGGTTAAAATAATATTGTAATTTTGGATTAATTTTGATTATTATAATAATATCCTTATTCCTTAAGAGATGAGAAATCTGAATAATAAATTTGAAACTTATAAATTTTAGTTGTATATTAGGCAAATATAACACACTATAACAAAAGTTAGAAGAATATGGCTCACCTTAAAAAAATATTAATAAAAAAAAAATTGAATTATATATTTGTAGAGATAAAAAGACAAAAAACACTTGTAGGAATTTGTTTAAAAAATAGACAATACTTGAAGTAATTGTTACTTTTTATATATTATACCTCATTACATAATATTTATATATTTGCACACATCACGTGAGTCTATGGCTAGTTAAATTTAAACACGTGGAGAACAGTGAAGCATAGACAATGTTTTCTTTCCCAAGGTCAATTAAATTTAATAGAACTGTGTATTTGAATTTAATTAGGGAATTTAGTGTACTACGCTTAAATTAAATTAGTGTACATAAGTTTTTCCTTTTTCTAATAGCCTAGGTTGGAAGTGATTGGCTAATTTAAAAAGGTTGTGAAATTTTGTTTGTATCCTGTAACAACTCTTACTATTACTACTGCACTAGTCATTTGTCCTTTACTGTTCCTCTATTTGGATTATATATATATTTTTATTGCCTTGCCATTGTCATCTCTCTTTCTTGTTCATTCAATCATGCTACAAAATGACAAACAAAAGCACCCAAAGATGGCACTTTAATTAACATACAATATATTGATATCCAGCTTCACATGTTTATGGCCTATACATATTGATTCAACTAACCTTCTTGTCAATCTTCATGCTTAGAAGGTGCTCTGGCTATCCAGTTTGTGTAATCTTCAAGGTTTTCAGCTCTCATTGGTAAGCTTAACTAAGGCCAAATTTTATTTTCTTGTAAAGTTACACTAGTTTCTAACTGGCTCATCAAATCATGCTTATTGGGTCAAAGCAAACTATTGATTAGCTTACATATTGATTGGTTTACATATTGGGTGTGAGCTGCTAAAATTTCAATCAGATTTCCCAAGTGAATGGTGTGCTTGCAAATTTGGTTTTTAAGATGAACACTTAGTATCTTCCAGTGGCTGTGTGTTATTACTTACTATGCACACTAGAAGCATATTTGGACATCCCTTGAAAATTGCAATTTTTCCCCAGTTGTGTTTCATGTATAGAAAACTATCAGTTTTGGTGATATATCCATTTATAATGATGGACTGAAATTTCAAAAGCTGTTTTGGGCAATAGGGTGAGAGATTAGAGGTTTGGATGGTTTAGAAGGACCCAAAAATATCAGATGTGCATGTATTTAACTAATTTAAGTATAGATTTACTGTACAATAAACTGTTAAAAGTGGATGCCTTTTATTGTATTCTGATACTTTCTTGTGGATTGTTTTAGTCTCATGATATAAGCATGGTTCTTTAAAACAAAACATCAAACCTCATAACCTTCTAAGTAAACGCCATGGTTCCAAGTGTCACCTTTAGAAAATCTCTGCAATTAGGTCCAAACATGCCTTAGTCTTCTAATATGTCTATCATAGTTTGTGTTTCTGATCTTTGTTCAGATTTATTCTAGGAACAGATTATTGAAAAATTGAAAATATGTCCATGTTTCCAGGATAAAATGGTAGGTGAGCCAGTAAATGTGAATGAGTTCCAAGAATTGGCTAGGGAAGCCCTTCCAAAAATGTACTACGATTTTTATGCTGGTGGAGCTGAGGACCAGTACACATTAAAAGAGAATGTAGAAGCATTTCATAGAATCATGTAACATGCTAAACCTTCTACTCTTAATAGAGTGAACTGGGTATGGCATTTTATTATCTATATAGTTTTTATGGCTTTCTCAGGATTCGGCCTAGAATTCTTGTGGATGTTAGCAGAGTAGATATGTCAACTACTGTATTGGGGTACAAAATCTCAGCACCAATTCTGATTGCTCCAACTGCCTTGCATAAGTTGGCACACCCTGAAGGTCTAAATCTTTAAGGAAGAGTCCTCAGCTGAGACTTCCTTTCCCCCTATCAAATGCTTATGTTACTTGCTGTTTTGTTGCAGGAGAGATTACCACAGCCAGAGCAGCCGCTGCAAGTAAAACCATAATGGTATTGAAACAATAATTTGATTTCATACTTACACAGGGTGCTGGCTCACTGAAATATATTTTACTGTAGGTTCTATCCTTCACTTCGTCTTGCACTGTGGAGGAGGTTGCTTCCAGCTGCAATGCTATTCGGTTCTTTCAATTATATGTACTGAATTATTCTTGATCTCACATTATTTCAATTTTATGTTGTTAAACTTTCCTTAAATGTTATCTTATTAGGTAGAAAAACACACTGAAATTTGGTAATTATTTGTGAGTAGGTATACAAGCAGCGAGAAATAGCAGCCATGTTGGTGCAGAGAGCTGAGAGAAATGGATACAAGGCTCTTGTTGTGACTGTTGACTCTCCCAGATTTGGTCGAAGGGAGGCAGACATAAAAAACAAGTAAAATGTTATCTCTTTCTTTTTCCTTCTATAATTTAATTGCCTTCATAGTTTGGCATAGATGCTTTTATAAAAGGGGACAGGATTGACATTTGAACTCTAATACCAAAGATATCTTATTTATTTGTCTCTCATATTGATGCAATGAGTTATGTCAAATGCATCTCATTAAACAACAACTGTAATAACTCCTGCAGAATGGTTGCACCTCGACTGAAGAATCTTGAGGGTCTCTTATCAATTGAAGCTGATTCTGTGAGTAGAATAGTTTTCCATACTTTTGAATCTAAATATGCCAGCTTAGAATGATGAGGTTATTCTATTTACCAAGTTTTCTAATATTTGCTTTGAGAAAAATACATTGCTTTAACTGTACCATATTATGCATCCTTTTCTAAGCCAAAAAACCCTCCATTAATCTGAACATTGTCATTCAAAAAACAAGTGTGAAGTGTGAAGTGATTTATGTAACACTGTCTCTGTCTATCAATATGGATCATTTCGAAGTACAAGGTATACAATGTGTATGTCTCAAACATGCACACTAAATATGTTTCCTTCATTTCACAACGTGAACAAATAGTTTTTTTTTTTTTTTCAATTGTTGTTTTTATCATTTTTCTATAAATCTTTCATCTCTTTATTTCTTCCTTAGAATTCTATTGTTAATTTTATCACTACATGTAATCTGTGATTTACGATTCACTACTAATCACCAATTACCAGAATGTGGGGATATGGCACAGTTTCTGACTCTGCACAAACTATCTTTAGATTTGAGAATGTAATAGAGAAATGCATCTATCGTGTACTTCTGTTATTGTAAACCTTAAGATTACAATGGAGTAGACGTCACAAAATTTAACAAATTTACGCCAAGGACAGTGTCATATTGTTAAATCTTAACTGTTAGTTTTGTTTAACAAAAGTTTCTGATCATTTACCGGCTTCAGGTCTTCATTACATACTGCCTGTATGTGCGTACTGTGGCAGTGCAATTGGTTGTTTAGACTTGGACTAAAATTGTTTTAACTATTCAGAAACTAAACTTCTGCAGGACAATGGCTCAAACTTAGAAGCTTATGCCAACAAGACAATGGATGCTTCCCTTTGTTGGAAGGTATAAACCAGCAACTAAGTAGATTACCTTTTGATATGCTTGTTCAAATATGTCAGGACTTAAGTCTGACTAACTGGCAAAGTCTCAAGGTTTACTTACCAGGGACCTAGCACAGATTAGGGAAAGAGAGATTTAAAGATACTAGATGAGTATCTAAAAGATACTACTGTAATGGTCATATTTTGTACTCTTTAATTTTAGTGTAGGCCAGGCAGCACTCTAGAACCACGGTTTAATTAGTAAATTACAATATCTGCAGGACATAGAATGGTTAAAATCAATTACAAACTTGCCAATTCTCATCAAGGGAGTGCTTACTGGAGAAGATGGTAAGATAAAGCTTTACTTTGGATGTTTCCATCTCTTTACTTTTTCTTCCTGATTTTCTCCTTCCCTTTAGTAACAGGAAGAACCTTATCTGCCTTTTAAAACTTCTACCCTCCAATGAAAAATTCAGTCATTTATAATTAGTATTTTAACCCATTAAATTTCTAAATGTAACCATTATAAGATTTTATTTTTTTAATTGAAAAAAAATCTACTCATAAGGGAAACTCTTTAAATCCTTTTTTTACCTTTGGAAATTATAGAATAGGAGACTTGTTGATCATCCTAAGTAATCTTCTCTTTCCTATTATTACCTTCTCTATCATCTCTGTTAAAATTTTTTATTTTAGTCCATGTAAATTCTACTACATTAGGTGCTCTTGATAGTTAACTCAGATCCCAGAAATTCTAGCATTTTTTTTTCCCTGCTGTTCAACATCTCAAGTCTCCTTTACACTTGATGTGCTACTATTTGCAGCAATAAAGGCTGCAGAAGTAGGTGTTGCTGGGATTATGGTCTCCAATCATGGAGCTCGCCAACTTGATTATACGGATGCAACTATTAATGTTCTGGAAGAGGTATGTCTCTATTCATTAGTGAAATGTTTTTGGTGGTAATATGGTAGCAAGACATCCTCAACAACATAACAATTTGTAGGAATTTTAAGCATTTTAATACAGGAAATGTGCATCTCATGAAATCCTGAATTTTCTGTTTGGATCTGTGTATAGTTCCTAGTATGCTCTTTGGCATTGCGAGTTCAATCAACAAGCTTAGCGTACATGTTTGAGGATACTTATGTACCTTTCGGTTGCAGGTGGTTCGTGCTGTCAGAGGAAGAGTTCCTGTCTTCCTTGATGGAGGAGTACGGCGAGGAACAGATATCTTCAAGGCATTAGCCCTTGGCGCACAAGCCGTCCTTGTAAGCTCTCTCCCAACTCTTTAATTAATTTAATTTATAAAAATTTCCTCTTAGACTCTTTTTGTTCACATGCAATGTTGAGCGTGTAATTGATGTCACAATAGACCATGTATATTTTACAGTCATGCACCAGTGTAATTGTTGTTGTTGTGTGAGTCTCAAGTGTCAATAGAAGTCTGTGCAAACAACTGATGTCTTTTGGAGATTCTATCATACTGTGCTCCTAGATTGCCATCCTTATTTCTCAGCATAATGCTTGAGTGGGACCTTAACCAATTTGTGTCTAACTAGCATGTGAAATAAATAAATAAATAAATAAAACCTTGCTGAAGTTGAATATCATGATCATTGAAATACTTTGAGAGTACTATTGGATATTGTTGTGGGAGTGACAACTAGGGACTCTACTAAGAGCCTCTTAATACACATGTTGGAACGCCATTCCAACCCGAAAATCTAAAGCCAATGGATTTGGAACCACTATGCATATCATCTTTTCATTTTCTTTACTTTTTCTTGACGTGGGACTCAACATTCACACATATTCATAACAAATATATTACGAAGGATAAATCTAGAATAGGGTATTTGTGGTGCATTAAAATCTGGAAATTGTTAATTATAACCACAACCAGTGTTTTCCAATCAAAAACCCCTGATTTTCTTTTTAAATCTTTTATTTTGATTCTTAATCTTAAGTCAATTGTAATATATATGCTATTGCAGATTGGAAGGCCTGTTATATTTGGGCTGGCAGCAAAGGGTGAATATGGGGTGAGACAAGTCATCCAAATGCTGAAGGATGAACTAGAGATCACCATGGCACTAGCTGGCTGTCGTAGTGTGAAGGACATTACTAGACGCCATGTGAGGACTGAGCGTGAAAGACTCCATGCCATGCTCTAAGAACATATTGAAGCATTAGGACAATATCCTGGACAAAAATGATTCAGATCATTAATTTAATCAGTGCTTTAAAATGGGTACATCGTGAATGCAATTGTAAATATTATGTGTATGGATATGTGAAAAGGGACTATGAATAAATATTTACCATTTTTATATAAAAATGATAATAAAAATAATGAATAATACTTTAAAAGGTTTCACTTTACTATTAGTAAAGTATGTGTCGTATTATGATTTACAAGTTGCATACTTGCATCCTTCTCAAAAAAAAAGTTGCATACTTGCATGATGTGCAAAAAAAAAATTGACTAAGTGAAAAAATGAAAATAGTGAACAAGACTTGTAAGTGTTAGTTCCAAAATCCTTCTTAAAATGATTTGATTATTTTCCAACAAATTATAGTTAATACAATATATTAGATTTTCTGAATTTAGCTATCTACATTTGTTATTTTGAAAGTGATTTAAATTTTTTAAGTTTTTTTTTTTTTTTCAAGGAAATATAATACATTATATGTTCAATTATTATATAAGGTGAGATATTTTGTAAATAATGGACCAAAGTGAACCGAAATGGATTGAATGGATTGAAATTTAGTTCAACTAGTAAATTTTCTTGCCATCGAATAAGAGATCATGAGTTCAAACCTGGTCTACACCAAAAACCAATTAATATCTTAACCTGATAATAAACGCAATTATCATGGAGTGAAACTCATAGGTTTAAATTTTTTAAAGGTAGAAATTATGTACAATATCCTAAGTGTAGTATATTAGATTCTCCAATTAAAGTTAAACACATGGAGATCAGTGAAGTACAAATAACATTTTCTTTTTCAAGGCCAATTAAATTTAATACAACTTTGTATTTGAATTTAATTAGAGAATCCAGTGTATTGCCTACTCGCTCTTTTTTTTTTTTAAATCCTACCCCTAAATTAGTGTACACTAATCGCGGATCCCGCGCATTGCTTGTGATAATATTTTTAGGATGGTCTCATTAAATTTTTTTTCTTTCCAATTTGTACTAATTTAATAAATAGTATTTTAATTCGTAATCATATTTTCATTTATTATAGTAACAATCACAAAATATAATGTATATAATATATGTATATGTGTGTGTGTGTTTCTCAAAAAAAAAAAAAAAAAAAAAAAAAATCAAAACAATACATTTTTCCTCAAGAATTCAAAGGTAAGTTAGTGAAAATATTAATTTTTTAATACAATTTATTTATAATATTTTGTATATCATTAAAAAGTATATATAATTTGTTAATTATTCTTTTATTTTTAAACAACTTTTTCAAACCTTTTTTTTTTTCTATCATACAATCAAAAACACCAAGAAAAATATCTAATTTTTTTTAAATAAAACTCAATAAAAACTACAATTCAAAATAAAATAAAAGAAAGAAAGGGAAAAAATAAAGATTGTAACTATTTTTCCTTTAAAAAAAACCAAGGGTACAATTCCAAAGGGAAAAAAAAAGTAGAGAATTGTTTTTGAAAAAGAAGAAGTATTGTGTTAATGTTGTCATAATCTAATGTTATATCTAATCCAACATGTGAAACATGAATAGATAAATAAATAATTTTAAGCACAAAATTGACTATGTTTTCTTGAAAGTCTCAAAGAATACATAATAAGATAAGAAAGACGAAGGACAATATAAAATATTCATAAACACTTAAAGTAATTACTCAAGTATCTAAGAACATTACATAACTAAGACATAATAATTCACTACTAATTTGTTAAAAAAAATATTTACAAACAGTTAAAGTGAACTGCACAAAGACCGTTGTCTTCCACTACACTAACTTTTCTTCATTAGCTTGTACAGACCTTTTTTTTTTTTTTTTTTTTTTGTTCAAATAAATTAAAACCTGAAAACAACACAAAATTTGACATATTATAATATGATATTCCCAAAATAAGATCAATAACAAACACCATTTATTAAAAGTGTAGGGTCACAGGCTGTAGCCCACACCTTGATGGAAACAGGGAATGGGCCCAATAAGCCCAATACAATAAATTTGTAAGAGAGTGGGTTGAAGAATTGGGCCAACGGATTTTCGCGACAGTTATTGGGGGTAGGGTACTTGGCCGAGGAGGCTAAAACGCACGAATAAGCAGCTAAGATTTTAGGTCCGAGGGGTAAGGTTGAGGCAGTTTTGATGGGTTCTGATCAAGTCCGAGGGGTATGAACTTAGACAAGATGCTTTCTTTTAGGTTATTTTCTTCTAAATGCTACAGTAGCGATTTCTCAATGTTCTTCCCGTACTCTTTTTTTTTTCCCTTTTTTTTTTCTTCCTCCCTTTTTTATGAAGGGTTTGTTCCATTATATAGTCCTTCACTGCTCGATCCCATCGTCCACTTGTCTGTCATCTGGCACAGTACTTGAGTTTCCCCTCCTTTTTCTCCAGCTTTCTGATTTTCTGGGGATAAAGGAGACTTTCCACACTGTTCAGGGGTCTTCTCCACATAAATGCGGCCAGGAAATCAGCTGCAACGCATTTAATGCGGTGGTAGCAGCCTTTCCTTGAGATATTTCTGCATCCTTATCCCTTCTATACACGTCGGTAGTCTGTCTTTTATTCTGGGACTCGCTGGAAAGTGGATTAAAGGAGAGCCGAAGCTCCTCTCTCCAATAGACGTCACATCCGAGAAGGGTATTCCTCTCGGACCAACCTCCTCGGACACTTACGCGCCCCACTGTTACCTACAACAGGCCTCAACGATTTCTCCCCCTCGGGCGTGCTTTTAATGAAACGGTGTTCCTGGGCCTCGATCACGGGCCTTGGTTTTACTCCCCCACAATAGCCCCTCAAAATTCTAATTTTTCTTTCTGATCCGAGGAGGAAAATTAGGATTTTGATATATAAATGTAATTACGATGTAGTCCTTTATTGTGGTTAAATTTAGGCGCGTGTAAGGGCTATTTCTGCCATTTCGCAAGGGCTTCTGACGCTTGGGAACTCGCACAATCATCATTGAATGCTTGGAAATCCGTTTCAACCAGGTATCCTACGGTGGAATACGAATCCTACGGTCCAGATTGCCACTTCAATATTTGGGCGGGATTGTGGCTTTTCCCTTTCCCATTTCCCACTATAAAAGCTTCCAGGCATTACTTTCGGTTCCTCATTAGAGCTTACAACTTCCGTGTTCGTATCCAGGCGCCTACCAATCCGTCACAAGAAAGAGAGAGCTTGATTCCGGCGATCAGAGAAGCAATCCGCGTTCATCCTTTCGTAAGATTCGCACTCCGACTACCATTATATCCTCGGCTAACCTTCTCGGCTAACCATACCACCTTATAGAGACTAACCATGGGTAGATTCGAGCGTTTAGTGAACACTCCGGCCAAAGTAGAGCTGTTCAAGGAGAAATATCATATTCCCCAGGAGGTGATGGTGCGCCATTGCACCACAGAGGGGGTGGAGTTCGAACGGAAAAGAGGAGAGGTGGTCATCCCTATGATTGCCTTTATAGAAGGGGGAATGACCGTCCCCATGGGTAGGATCACACGGGACTACCTTCGCGCCCATAGGTTGTGCCCCCATCAGTGTGCCCCCAACTTTTTTAGAGTATTAGGGTCAATCGACGCCTTGGACCGGCACCTGAGGCTAGGACTGACGTGGCACGACGTCGCCCACCTATACGAAGGCCATATTGAGTCCCGGGCGGGTTTTTACCTTAAGTCCCGTAACAATGTGGTGAAACTGGTGTCCTGCCTTCCCAAGTCAAATAAGGGGATGAAGGACGACTACTTAATCCTGTCGGGGCCTTGGAGCGACGGCTTAGCTTGCCCAACCAAGGCCGGGACACCAGGTGGAGCACTTTAGACCTAGGATTTCTAACTTTAGCACTAGGGATTGTTCCGTATCCTTTGTTCATTTATTTAGTTATTTTATGCGAGTATAGCTTATTGCACGTTTTTTTTTTTATAGCCGAGGCTTAGTAACGTGGTTTATTTCTTTGCTAGACAAATTCCTTACCAATCCGAAGCTGAGCCTAATCAACGTCCCAGCATTGAATTACTTGCTGAGGTCAGAGATCTTTGTGAACGAAGACGGGCAGTTAAGAGCGGTCCACCTCATTTTGGACTTTGAGCCAATTTCTCGGTCTTTTTTAGACGTCGGCAACTCTATCCGAGCGGGAGACTATCGCTTGGCCCGCATTGACGTGTCTCGGCCAAACTTCCTTGCCGACTACGATCTTCCTCCAGTCGACCACCCCATTCCACAGGGGATCCCCCTTGCCGTCGAACCACTACGCGACGTAGCGCTTGGTGGGGCCGTACTCCGAGAGGTGATAGCTTCCTCCTCCTCTCTTGAACTTGAGATTGACGAGTTCAGATTCGAAGAAGAAAGAGTACACATATCGGAGGCCGAGGAAGGGGAGGACGAGCAGTCAAGCGTGCACCCTCCGGATCGGGTGATTACTTACATTGCCGATTCAACTGACGAGGAGGAAGACATGGCCCCCCGGACCGAGACGTCTTTGAAAGAACTGATGAGGGGCAGGAATAAGGGGCCGCCCTCTCAAGATAAAGGCAAGTCCGTACTGACTGCACACCCTCCTCCTCCTCCGCCCCAAGTTCCTGCTGATCTTGGGCTCAAACCGAATCCAGATTTAAGGAGGAAGAGGCCAATGGAGCCTGCCGAGGAGGGGGGGTTAGGCCCATCAAGGGGCAATAAACAGGCCAGGCCTGCACCAGAGCGAAGGAGCAGGAGGTCCCACTCCGTGGAGAGCCACGAGGAGAGACCTGCGGCCCGAGTTCGTCAGCCGCCACAAACTTGGTCACCCGAGTTGGAGGTCGATGGCGGCCCCATTAGGATGGACGCCTCTCTTCGGCATTTTAGAGGTGGCCATGCAGGTCGTCTGGCCGACGCTCTGCTACAACCCCTCCTCCTTCCCTCGGACCTGGCGGCGTACAGGAGCATTGACTATCCTGATCTGGTCCTTTCGATGAAAAGGGACTTGGCCATGGTAAGTTGGTTATATATAAAAAAAAAATCTTATTTATGTGTTATTATTATTCTTTTTTTTTTTAGGTTTAAGACGTTTCTTCTTTTTGCTTAATAGGTCGCGCAACAGGTGTACGTGGCCGACGAATGGGCAAAGCGCTTTCGCGATGAGACGAGGGCTGCTCACCAGGCCCGAGATGCTGCGGAGGACGACTTAAGCGTGCTTAGAACCCAGCAGAAGCAGTTGGCCGAGCAAGTGAAGAAGGCTAACCAAGATAAGGCCAGCGCTGAGGCTGGTAGGAATAATATAGAGAAGCAGGCGGAGACTATTCGCGGTGAGCTGCACCTCTGCCAGATCAATTTAGAGACGGAGAGGCAGATGGTGATAGGTCTGCGTGAAGAGCTTCGTCAGGCCAAGGAAGCCGCGCAGCTACAGAAAGAAGCAGCCGAGGCTGAGAAACAAGCTTCTTATGCTCTGGGGGTGGAGGAGACTCAGAGCAGATTAACTGAGGAGTTTGCCTCCGTTGCCAGGGACTACTGCGACGTCACTTGGGGAAAAGCCCTTGACGCCGCTGGGGTTCCTGCTGACTCTACTCTTAGGAGGCCTGAGAGCGTGTATTATGATCCTGAAATCCAACCGCTCTCAGGTTCCGATTCTCCTCCCCCAAAGCAGCCAGCCCCAGTGTCTGAAGCTCCTATGATCAACCAAGATCTTCCAGCTTCTGTGGAAATCCCAACAGCCCCACTTCAAGAGTCTGGTCAGGGGGAAAGCGCTGAGGCCTCCCAGGGTAATGCTTTGGATGCTGTCCCTTCGCAATCCAAACAAGTAGCCGACCGCCAAGACCACCAAGACCTCAAGACCAAGGCCTAGGACATTTATGTTAACGTTTTCTTTTTGTTTTCTATACTTATTATTTTAAGGATTTGTACTTTGTTTCAGTCATTAATGAAAGTGCACTCTTTTCGTTTTACGTATCATAGCAAGTAGTATTAAATCTCTTTGCTGTCATTGCGTTTTTTTTTGAACTTGTGTTAAACGAACGCCTAACTTGACTAAGAAGACCTGGAAATTGACAAACTAGCTAAACACAACTAAGTGGGAAATCTGAGACATTCGTTTGTCCATATTTGAACGTTAAAAATAGAGATGGGACTTAAATGAGAACACCTCATGGAAAAATTTGGACGTTAACTAACCCAAGTCATCTAGTCCGAGGACTAGTGAATGATCGGATTTAAGTTTAAACATTTCACAGAACAGTGAGGGTGTTAACTAACCCAAATCATCCGGTCCGAGGACTCGTGCATGATTGGATTTAAGTTTAAACACTTCAAAGAGCAGTGAGGGTGTTAACTAACCCAAATCATCCGGTCCGAGGACTCATGCATGGTTGGATTTAAGTTTAAACACGTCACACAACGAGGGTGTTAACTAACCCAAATCATCCGGTCCGAGGACTCATGCATGATTGGATTTAAGTTTAAACACTTCAAAGAGCAGTGAGGGTGTTAACTAACCCAAATCATCCGGTCCGAGGACTCATGCGTGATTGGATTTAGGTTTAAACACGTCACACAACGAGGGTGTTAACTAACCCAAATCATCCGGTCCGAGGACTCATGCATGATTGGATTTAAGTTTAAACACTTCAAAGAGCAGTGAGGGTGTTAACTAACCCAAATCATCCGGTCCGAGGACTCATGCATGATTGGATTTAAGTTTAAACACTTCAAAGAGCAGTGAGGGTGTTAACTAACCCAAATCATCCGGTCCGAGGACTCATGCATGGTTGGATTTAAGTTTAAACACGTCACACAACGAGGGTGTTAACTAACCCAAATCATCCGGTCCGAGGACTCATGCATGATTGGATTTAAGTTTAAACACTTCAAAGAGCAGTGAGGGTGTTAACTAACCCAAATCATCCGGTCCGAGGACTCATGCATGGTTGGATTTAAGTTTAAACACGTCACACAACGAGGGTGTTAACTAACCCAAATCATCCGGTCCGAGGACTCATGCATGATTGGATTTAAGTTTAAACACTTCAAAGAGCAGTGAGGGTGTTAACTAACCCAAATCATCCGGTCCGAGGACTCATGCATGATTGGATTTAAGTTTAAACACGTCACAGAATGTCAAGAGGTATGGAAGGAGGTATATATATTGAATATAAAGAACAAATTTTGATCAAACATAAGTTTATTAATAATAATACCTTTTCAAATTATTGACATTCCAAGGGCGAGGTATTACAAGTCCATCCAAGTCCTCCAAGTAATATGCTCTAATGCCTGCGTTGGAGGTGATGCAGTATGGTCCTTCCCAGTTTGGCCCTAGTTTTCCCCAAGCCGGATTCTTTGCTGAACCCACGACTTTTCGCAGTACCAGGTCACCTGGGACCAAAGGCCTTGCCTTGACATGGGCATCGTAACCTTGCCTCAGCTTTTGTTGGTAATGGGCCAATTGGACCATTGCGTTTTCCCTTTTCTCGTCGATCAAGTTCAGATCTCTCGCCAAGTTTTCATCGTTGTCCTTTGGATTGAACGAACTTGTTCTCATCGTTGGGAACCCAGTCTCCGAGGGGATAACTGCTTCAACTCCATAGGTCATTGAGAAGGGGGTCTCTCCGGTGGACCTCCGAGGTGTGGTCCTATATGTCCAAAGTACATGTGGGAGTTCCTCCACCCATCTGCCTTTCGCTTCATCCAGTCTTTTCTTCAATCCGCTGAGTATGACTTTATTTACAGCTTCAGCCTGCCCATTCCCTTGGGGGTAAGCCGGCGTAGAATATCTGTTAGTGATGCCCAATTCTCCACAGTAGTCTCTAAACATTTTACTGTCAAACTGGAGTCCGTTATCTGTGATGAGTACATGTGGGACACCGAATCGAGTAACAATGTTCCTCCAGACAAATCTTTTTGCATCCACATCTCGGATATTAGCCAGGGGCTCTGCTTCAACCCATTTGGTAAAATAGTCAGTACCAACTATCAGATACTTTTTATTTCCCACAGCCTTAGGAAATGGTCCGACGATGTCTAAGCCCCACTGAGCAAATGGCCATGGGCTAGATATCGGATTGAGGATTCCTCCGGGCTGGTGTATACCTGGTGCATATCGTTGACATTGATCGCACTTTTTGACGTACTCCAAAGCTTCTCTCTGCATATTCGGCCACCAGTAACCCTGAGTAATGGCCCTATGTGCCAAGGATCTGCCTCCAGTATGACTTCCACAGATTCCCTCATGCATCTCCTCTAAGAGTGATTCCGTTTGATCGGGATGGACACATAGCAGGTAAGGTCCAGAGAAGGAACGCCTGTATAGCTTATCATCCTGCGACAGCCAATAGCTTGGAGCCTTTTTTCTTACTTTGTCGGCCTCCATTTTCTCTTTGGGTAGAATATCATCCTTCAAGAACTGCACGATGGGATCCATCCAGCTCGGCCCCATTCTTACTTGGTTGATCCATACTATGTTTGCTATTATCGAGGGTCGGTGTAGGTCCTCAATAAGGATTAGGCGGGGCAAGTTTTGTGCCGAGGAAGTTGCAAGAGTGGCTAAGGAGTCCGCATGCGTATTGCCGCTTCTTGGGACATGCAACAAGCTGAAAGATTCGAACTCCATTTGCAAGGCTTTCACTCGGCTGAGATAGCCTCGCATTCTCTCATCCTTGGCTTCAAATTCACCCTTGACTTGACCCACTATTAGCCTTGAATCCGAGAAAAGGTTAATGGACTTTCCTCCCATCTTTAGGACCATGGCCATTCCTTCTAGTAAGGCTTCGTATTCTGCTTCGTTATTCGTGGCAGGAAAGTTTAACCTTAACGACTTTTCAACGGTGATCATCTCTGAAGATGTCAATACTAGCCCAATGCCCGCTCCTTTTTGGTTTGATGCCCCGTCTACATGCACTTCCCATGTCGGAGGGGGACACTTGGTGATGCCAAAGGCTAATTTTACATCTCTTCCCTCTGATGCTAGCTGGCTCTCTGTCTTTGGTTCGGTGAATTCTGCCACCAGGTCGGCCAGTACCTGGCCTTTAACCGAGGTGCGAGGCATGTACTTAATATCGAAAGCTCCCAGAATTGTGCCCCACTTGGCTATCCTTCCCGTATAATCTGCACTTTTAAGTACGGCCTTTAATGGGAGTTGAGTAAGAACAATCACCGTGTGCGCCTGGAAATAATGAGGTAACTTGCGTGTGCCAAGCACCACCGCTAGTATGGCCTTTTCCAGCGGAAGGTAGCGTACCTCTGCCTCATGCAGTGATTTACTCACGTAGTACACTGGCCGTTGCACGCCATTATCAACTCTTATTAGCACTAAGCTTACTGCATGGGAGGCCACTGCAATGTAAGCAAAAAGGACCTCGTCCGGCTCAGGGCTTGACATGACTGGAGGCCGAGCAAGATAGTCTTTAAGTTGTCGGAAAGCCGATTCCGCCGACCATTCGAAGCCTTTCCACTTGTTGATCAGCAGGAAAAAAGGTCGGCACCTGTCCGCCGATCGAGATATAAATCTGTTCAGCGCGGCAGTCATTCCAGTTAGTTTTTGCACTTCCTTCGGATTCCGAGGAGCTCGCATATTGATGATGGCCTTAATTTGGTCGGGGTTAACTTCAATTCCTCTATGAGTGACCATATAACCCAAGAACTTGCCTGATCCGACACCAAACGAACATTTGGCGGCATTCAAACGTAGTTTATGACCTCTGAGAATTTCGAAGACAGCTCGAAGATCTTCAAGGTGTTCAGATGTTCTTTTGCTTTTCACCACCATGTCATCTATGTAAATTTCCATATTTTTCCCCAATAACGACTCAAACATCCTTGTCATCATTCTCTGATAAGTGGAACCCGCGTTCTTCAAGCCGAAAGGCATCACCTTGTAGTGGTAGTTCCCTACTGGCGTGACAAAAGCAGTTTTTTCCTGATCGTCCAATGCCAGAGGTATCTGATGATAACCTTGGAAAGCGTCCAAGAAACTCATCCGAGGATGGCGGACTGTGGCATCTACCAGCTGATCAATTTTGGGCATGGGGAATGGATCTTTAGGGCAGGCTTTATTTAGATCTGTGTAATCAACGCATACTCGCCACTTTCCGGTCTTTTTCTTGACCACCACCGTATTGGCCAGCCACTCAGGATAGAACACCTCTTTAATAGCCCCTGCCTTTTTTAGCCTCAACACTTCCTGTCGGACCGCTTCTGCATGCTCTTTAGACGGCCGACGAGGGAGTTGCTTCCTGGGAATTATTGCTGGGTTAACATTCAGATGGTGGCAAATGAAGTCTGGGTCTACCCCCGGAGCCTCATAAGCATTCCACGCGAAGACGTCTATGTTCCGCTTGAGGAACTCTACCAATTCCTCCTTCTCTGACTGGGGTAGTCGAGATCCGACTTGAAAGAATTTTTCAGGGTCATCCCCTATCATGATCTTTACAAGATCCTCACATTTCGCATCCTCGAATAACCCTTCTTCGGACAACACTGGGAGCTTTGATTGCTATAGCTCCTCTTTTCGAGCCCCAGATTCTGCTTTAGGCTCATGTTGGATAGCTGCTATCATGCATTGCCGTGCCACGGTTTGATCACCCAATATCTCTGCTATCTTGTCCCCGGAGGGATACTTGATCTTCTGATGCAGGGTGGAAGAGACTGCTCCTAAGGCATGAAGCCAAGGCCTTACAACAATCGCCGTGTAGGGAGAGTAGGCGTCGACTACTATAAAATCGACCTCCACCATATCCGTTCCGGCTTGCACCGGCAGTCTGATCTGTCCCATCGGAATTATAGTCCTTCCCTCAAAACTCACCAATGGGGAAGTATAGGGCGTCAGGTCTTCGGCTCTTAGATTCAGCCCCTTAAAGAGCTCGGGGTACATGATCTCGGCTGCGCTGCCCTGGTCCACCATTACCCTCTTTACATCATAGCCTCCGATACGGAGGGTAATTACTAGGGCGTCATCGTGAGGTTGGACAGTTCCAATCTTATCTTCGTCAGAGAATCCCATGACCAAGGGTCGACTTAATTTAGCTCTCTTTGACTCGTGAGTGTCATCCTCGGGATACAGACGAGCCACTGACATCACCCTGGAAGGGCATGACCCTGTTCTACCAGGCGCCGCAAAAATAACATTAATAATTCCGAGAGGAGGTCCTGGAGGATTCCCCCTCTCTGACCGAGTATCTGTAAGAGTACCCAAACTATTGGAGTGGTGCAACAACTGCTTTAGTCTACCCTCCCGAACAAGCTGGTCAAGGTGATCCCATAAACTTCTGCAGTCTTCAGTGGTATGCCCATGGTCTCTATGATATTGGCAATAAAGATTTCGGTTTCTCTTCTCGGGGTTCCCCATCATCTTATTGGGCCACTTGAAGAAAGGCTCGTTTTTTATCTTCTCTATGACCTGGTGCACGGGCTCTCGGAATACAGCTCCAACTACTTGGCTATTGCTGGACGCTTGCTGCTCGGCATAATCCCTTCTTGGCCGGTTGTTATTGTACCTGTCCGGCCTGAATTCCCTCCTTTCTTGGGGGACGAGCTTGGTTTTTCCTTTTCCTTGCTGTTGCTGCTGCTGATCATCCTCTATCCTCTTATACTTGTCCACTCTGTCCATTAATTGTTGCAAGTTGGTAACCGGTTTCCCAGTCAGGGATTTCCTCAGACCGTGTTCAGAGGGAAGGCCAACCTTGAAGGTCCTGACAGCAACCTCCTCAAAGTCCCCATCAATCTCATTAAACACTTCCCAATACCTCTCGGCATATGACCTCACAGTCTCTCCTTCCCTCATTGTCATTGACAGCAACGAATCAAGGGGTTGGGGAGCTCTGCTGCATGCGATAAACCGGGAGCAGAATGATTGAGTGAGCTTTTTAAAGGAACCGATGGAATTGGTCTTTAATCCGTCAAACCACCTCATCGGCATCGGTCCTAGGCTTGAAGGAAATACTCTGCACAGCAAAGCTTCGTCCTGAGAGTAAACCGCCATCTTCTGTCTGAACTGGCTCACATGTTCTACAGGATTGGTGCGTCCATTGTACATAGAGAACGTAGGCTGATGGAAGCGTCTGGGAAGCCTTGCCCTTTCTATTCCCCGCGTAAAGGGAGACTTAGAAATTTGGGTCAGGGCTTTCTTCATTTGCTTAGCCCCCGCTCCCTTCCTGGACGGGCTTTTTCTCCTCCTTTTGTGAGAGCGTTCCTCTTCATAGGAGTAAGATTCACTGGGAGGAGTTTCTGATGAGTTCCTGTAACCATCCTCCTCTTCATCAGCGGAGGAGGTATCAGAATTCGAAGGGATATGACTTCGTTGTGCTCGACGAAGCTTCTTTTTCAAATCATCTATTTCCTGTTGCAAGTCTTGTTCATCAGCGTGCTCTTGCGCCAGATGGCTCTTTCGTCGATAACCACTTCTCCTCACATGGGTCGTCCGTGAACTACCTTCACGTTGATTATCTACGTGGTTTTCTTGTTCGAAATTGGGAAGTTCGTCTGGTTGCTTGACATTTACTGATTCTGCGTGAGGCGGACTGGCCTGTTGTGGTCCTGAACCAGCCATAACTGTTGCAAATTTCTACTGACGCTAATTCTCCCCACAGACGGCGCCAATTGTAGGGTCACAGGCTGTAGCCCACACCTTGATGGAAACAGGGAATGGGCCCAATGAGCCCAATACAATAAATTTGTAAGAGAGTGGGTTGAAGAATTGGGCCAACGGATTTTCGCGACAGTTATTGGGGGTAGGGTACTTGGCCGAGGAGGCTAAAACGCACGAATAAGCAGCTAAGATTTTAGGTCCGAGGGGTAAGGTTGAGGCAGTTTTGATGGGTTCTGATCAAGTCCGAGGGGTATGAACTTAGACAAGATGCTTTCTTTTAGGTTATTTTCTTCTAAATGCTACAGTAGCGATTTCTCAATGTTCTTCCCGTACTCTTTTTTTTTTCCCTTTTTTTTTTCTTCCTCCCTTTTTTATGAAGGGTTTGTTCCATTATATAGTCCTTCACTGCTCGATCCCATCGTCCACTTGTCTGTCATCTGGCACAGTACTTGAGTTTCCCATCCTTTTTCTCCAGCTTTCTGATTTTCTGGGGATAAAGGAGACTTTCCACACTGTTCAGGGGTCTTCTCCACATAAATGCGGCCAGGAAATCAGCTGCAACGCATTTAATGCGGTGGTAGCAGCCTTTCCTTGAGATATTTCTGCATCCTTATCCCTTCTATACACGTCGGTAGTCTGTCTTTTATTCTGGGACTCGCTGGAAAGTGGATTAAAGGAGAGCCGAAGCTCCTCTCTCCAATAGACGTCACATCCGAGAAGGGTATTCCTCTCGGACCAACCTCCTCGGACACTTACGCGCCCCACTGTTACCTACAACAGGCCTCAACGATTTCTCCCCCTCGGGCGTGCTTTTAATGAAACGGTGTTCCTGGGCCTCGATCACGGGCCTTGGTTTTACTCCCCCACAAAAAGTATTTAGTGTTGTAAAAAAAATGATAAAAAAAAAATACTTGCATCAAGGAACACGTATGAATTAGTCAATAATATTCATCAATTTAAGGTAGAGATGCAAGAAAAATAAAAAATTTCATGAAAAAAATGAAAAAAAAATGAGAGAGAGAGAGAGAGAGAGAGAGAGGAATAACCTTTTATGGGAAAAATATGCAAAGAATGGGAGAGAGTGGCAAATTTATATTAAAAGGTTGGGAATAAGAAAAGTCAAAATAAAAGAAGAAAAATGGGCAAAATAATATTTCAAGTTAAAATCGCCCAAGGGAATATATATAGACAACTTTTTTGTTTTGGTTTTCATTTGAATTATTATTATTTTTTGAGAATACTAAGTATTTTAACAACATTTTTGTTTTGATTTTCCAAAGGTTTATTATTTAGTTTTTTTCCTATTGAAAATAGTAAGTATTTTAATACATACACACATAGATGAGAGAAGGTTTTAAAGAAACTGATAGTGGTGTATATACAAAAGGGATTAACTCTTGAATACACAGTACATGCTCTAAACCTCTTTAACTCATACTTATTTTTCAATGTGGAATTAGCTGATTGTTTGTTATTTATTTATTTTTTAGAATACTAAGTATATTAACACACATATACAAGGAGAAGGGAGAAAATCTTAAAGAAATTAACAGTGGTGTTTAACATCAAAATTAAAATAGATGACTATGTAAAGTTAAAACCGTCTAAAATGAATTTGTAAAGTCAATATTATTTTATTCCATTGATTTATTATTTAGTTATAATATCAAAATTAAAATAGATGAATATGTAAAATTAAAAATCCCTAAAATGAATTTGTAAAGAAATATTATTTTATATTTAATATTGTAAAAATAAATTAGAGGTAAAAATAAATATGAAAAAAAACTAATGGTATGGCCAATGACGTGGCAGATGAGGTGGGCTTAATAGGAACTGTAGGGTCTGGATTTTCGGACTAGGCCCAAGAGTGAATGGGATCTAGGCCTTGTGAACTTGGTACAATGAATTTGTAGAGAGTGGGTCAAAGAGCTAGGCTTTAATGAGTTTGACAACGGCTAATGTGGATGTAAACAATGATTAAGTAAGAACTAGGAACACAGAGCTGGATGGACTCATGATCCGAGGAGACGAACTCACCATCCGAGAATGTGAGCTTCTATCTAAGTTGATTAAACAGAGTACAAGGAGGGTTGGGATCACTATAGTGTTTTTCTTAAACTCTTTCTCCTTCCCTTTATGGAAGGTCCCTTACATTATATAGTTCTCTTTGGACCATCCTAGTTCTACACTTGTTAGTCATCCATGTCTATACTTGAGTGCATGTCTCATCAGCCACTCCTTCTGACGTTTTGTGAGTTGCGGTGACCTAGATAGCACTGTTCAGGGGTCATGTCCACATAAATGGGGCTAGGATGTTAGTTGTGGGCATTTGATGCGAATGTGACAGCTTTCTCCTGAAATTGCTCCTCCACCATGCTCCCATGGCTGACCCATTGTGTTAGTACTTTTTTTGTTTGGGACGCCCGAGGAGGCTGTCTTTAAGGGTGTGCCGCTTTTTCCTTCCGTGACCTCGGTTTGCCGAGGACTCCTGGCAGTTTGGACCTTCCTTGTTCGTCGTCGGACATTTCTTCCTCCTCAGCGTGGGCTGTGGGCTTGATATGAAATGGGCTGGGGTTGCCAAATCCTTTAGCGCCACAATAGCCCCTCCAAATCCTGCTGTCCGGCTCCTCGGACGGAGATGAGGGTTTTGTTGTCCTCGAGCCCTCGTCATGGCTTGTCAAGTCCTATCCTCCGTCAATGTCAGAGCCTTTTCGCTTGTCTAAGGCACGTTTCTGGTGCTTCGGTATACGGGGCGTCCTCATTAAATTCTGGCGGCTTTGTGCTCCTCACGTTAAACGGTGTGATGGTAATCCAACGGTGGGGATTTCTCTAGCTTTTATGGGCAGGAAAATCCATGCGGTTATTTTAATTGGGGGTATAAATACCCATTTGAACTAATCTGTCTCTTTACTTTTACACTTAAGAGTTCTTGCGCACGTACCTTGAATCCGGTCAAGTGTTCAGCCAAACTTACGTCTCTTTTCAACATAAAAAGCCTGTCCAAGGAGCTTTTCCTCACTTCTGTAAGTTTTCTCCTCTCTCTAACTCGTATTTTTCTCTCTTCTAAGTTTCTTCTCCTCCTATCCCTTTCTTTCCTTCGCCCCTCCTTGAGTTTTTAGTCATTCCTAGGGATGGGTAGATTTAAGAGGTTGGTTGAGTCGGAAGAGGCGATGGAGAAATTCATCACTGATTACAGAATACCCAACATCGTAGGTTTGAAGTATGGTAAAGAAGGTGAGTGGCATTTTATGAGGCAAGAGGGCGAGGTAGTGATTCCCATAATCGCCTTCCTAGAAGGGGGTATGAGGATTCCTATGGGGCCAGTGATGAAGGACTACCTTAGGCACTTCCGACTAGCTCTTATCTAGTGTGCCGTCAATGTGTTTAGGATCTTGGGCTGTGTGGACGCCCTAAACGAGAAGATGGGGTTAAGGTTAACCCATCATGACATAAATTGGTGCTACAACCTCCAACACCTTAAGGGTAAATCCTACTAAATAAAGACTTTCTCATCATGTCAGGGACGTGGCACGACGACCTTCCTTGCCCAATTAAGGAGGGGGCACCAGGTGAGGCATTAGGAGCAGGAGAGGGTTGACCTTTGGTGTTATCGTGAATTGCATTGTTTGGTTGCTAAAAGGGGTGTACATTCTTTTTTGTAGATCCTCACACTTTTGAACGCCATTTTCACTTGGTCAACCGGGTAGATTTGGAGACCATCCTCAAGTTGGAGGTCTTTGTGAACGAAGGTGACAACCAGGTCAGAGCTGCTTACAAGATCCTTGGGTACGATCCTATTCAGAAGTCATTCTTGACTACGAAGTACGTGATCAGAGCCAAAGATCCTCGGCTTCACAGAATTATCGTAGCGGAGCAAGGTTTCTTACTTCCTGAAGGATCTTCTGCTCAAGGAGGTGCTACGTTAGCAGGCTTCTCTTCGTCCCAACAAGTTGCAGAGGCCGAGGAAGTAGGGGTAGAAGGCGAAGAGCAAGTCATTGAATAGGGCCAGTCCGAGGACGAATTCGGCACATTTGACCAAGTCAATCTGTCCGAGGATCCCTCTGGTGATTTGGATGATCCCAGCTTAACCGAAACCGATCTCTAAAAGACTTCCTCTTAGGCCGAAATGGGCTTCAAGAGAAAACCTTCTACCAGCCTTCTTAACTTGATTGAAGGCCAGCCGGGGAAGGATGTGCCGGGGAAGTCACAGCCCAAGCTTCCCCCTCCTCCGCCCAAGCCCCAGCCTGCCCAAACCAGGTCATCTTCCAACCCGTCATAGCTGTTGTCTCCACGGTCCAACTTCCTCCTCCTCCTCAGCCCGCTGATCCAAAAAGGAAGAGGGCTTCCAAGGGTAAGGAGCCCATGGATGGGGGGAGATCTCGCTCCTTTCAAGAGGAAAATGAAGCTTGGTGAGCTTTGAAGCAAATGAAGATCGTGCACCAAGGCCAGGATAAGGAGGTCACCACACAACCTGAGCCTCAGGCCTGGCTTCCTACCCCAATTCTCCATGGGGAGCCCCTGATGGACAGCGCCTCCCTAAGGGACTTCAAGGGGGGGGGGGGGAAGGCGCCTACGTGGCTGACGCGTTGGAGAGATCTCTACTACTCCCTGCCGATATGGCTGAGCTGGGGGGTTTGAAGAGGCAGGAAGTCTTCCTCAGTATCAAGAGGTACCTAGGAATGGTAAGGCTCCCAACACTTGTGGTTTTGATGATGCTTGTTCCTTGGTTCCTTACTCACCGCATGCTTTCTTTAATTGGCAGGTTGTCCAGGCTACCTATAGGTTGGAGGAGGCAGCCAACGACCAAAGCAAAGCCTTGGAGCAAGAGCGTGACAAGCACCTGGATGCTACTCGGACCCTCAAGAACTCCGAGGCCGACTTCCTGAAAGCGAGGGAGGACTTAAAGGAGATGACTAGGGCCAGGGATAGCGCCGAGTCAGGCCTAGCTAGCGCCCAAAAGTAGGCCAAGGATTAGACGAGGTGCTTTCTAGAGGCTGAGGACCAGCTGAAGATCGCTAAGGAGCAGATCGTTGACCTAAAGAAGAAACTGGCCGAGGCAGAGGAGGCCAAAAATGTTGTAGAGTGGGCCAGGGATGAAGCCCTGAAGGCCAAGGAAGAGGCGGTGTTCGCCAAGGTGGAGGCTGAGAGCTCCAAGGAGAAGGCCGAGGAAGAGGCCTACGACTTGGGAGTGGCCGAGACCCAGGTCACCCTCAAGGCTCACGTCCTTAGGGTATGTAGGCTCTACTGTTCCCAGGTTTGGAATGAAGCCCTCAAGCAAGCTGGAGTTGAAGCTTCATCCGACTTGTGGAAGGTGGAGCATGTATACTACCCCCCTGCCATTAGGGAAGCTGCCCCCTCTAGCTCTGAGGTTAAGGATGCTTCGGAGGAGGTTGAGGTTGCTGGATCTGGAGTTGTTCTAGCAATAACTTCTCTTGAGGAGCCAGCCAAGGAAAGCGAGCCTTCTGGGGCGACTGAGACGGGTGAAGGCCAGAACCCTGATGCACCCTAGAAGACTGTAGAGTCCACAAGTGATGCTCAGGCCTCCCATGCCGAGGAGCCAACTCTTCTTGTTGAGCCTCTTCAGGCTGTTCCCCTCGATGAGGGCTCCAAGGATCTTGAGATCTCTCCTGCTCGGCTCTCCGAGGGAGGAGCCAAGACCAAGCCAAAGAAGTAGGCCACCTAGGCTAGCTCCTGTTTTGTTTTTGTTTCGATGTTGTTGTTGTTGTTTTTTTTTTTTTTTTTTTTTTACCATTATTATTTTTTGGAACATGGGGTTTTTTGTAATGAGGTTTTATTGAATGAAATTTCCCTTTTTTCTTTTCGCATTACGCATTTTTTGTTATTGTTATCACTGTTAGTATGAATCCCATGTGTGAAAGTGATACTATATGTGCCATGCTTGTAATTAAGCCCTAAAACCCCAATTCCAAGGTACCGAGCGCACGTTTGGGCTATGTTCGTAACTTGCACAAATTTTTGATCTTGTTAATTTCTTCTAAGGCTGTGGTCTGAGAATCCACCCCCACACTATTGATCCTTAATTTTCTAGAAATTTCAAAATAATGGAAGGTGCAAAAAGAATAAATAATCTGATGGCGGACCTGTTAAAACTCACCTCTAAATCCTACCTATCTATCTACATAAAGAGAATAATTTCATTTATTGGTACCTTAATTGGAGAGCAAGGATCAGATTATTATGGAGTGCATATCACTTATTCAGATCCCATCATAATCACAAAAGATAATAATAGCGACCGCCTAGGTTCTTGTTGGGAGTAACTAGTTTCCCCATAGGTTCGAGTTCGAGGACCATGCAAGACCTTGGTTCTGTCTAGTACTTAGGTTTTTCTTAGAAGTAACTAGTTTCCCCATAGGTTGGAGTCCGAGGACCATGCAAGACCTTGGTTCTGTCTAGTACTTGGATTTTTCTTGGAAGTAACTAATTTCGCCATAGGTTTGAGTCCGAGGACCATGCAAGACCTTGGTTCTGTCTAGTACTTAGATTTTTCTTGGAAGTAACTAGTTTCCCCATAGGTTTGAGTCTGAGGACCATGCAAGACCTCGGTTCTGTCTAACACTTAGATAGTTGTCAAAAGTTATTAGTTTCCCCATAGGTTTGAGTTCGAGGACCATGCAAGACCTTGATTTTGTCTAACACTTAGATAGTTGTCAAAAGTTATTAGTTTCCCCATAGGTTTGAGTCTGAGGACCATGCAAGACCTCGGTTCTGTCTAACACTCAGATAGTTGTCAAAAGTTATTAGTTTTCCCATAGGTTTGAATCTGAGGACCATGCAAGACCTCGGTTCTGTCTAACACTTAGATACTTGTCAAGAGTTATTAGTTTCCCCATAGGTTTGAGTCCAAGGACCATGCAAGACCTTGATTCTGTCTAACACTTAGATACTTGCCAGCGTGTGATAATTCCTCCAAAGTAGAAGGTCCGAGGACCCGTCATAGCTAAGGCTCCATTAAACCGCTCCAGTAGATCAAAAGATATCAATATATACCTTCCAGAACTAGCCTCACGGCGGAGCCCCCTTGAATCACTTTGTGTGGCTACCCCTTCCTCTAATGGGGGTCCAGTGGAGCCGGCCACTAGATTCGCGAGGATCTGACCCCTGACGGGGGTACGGGGCATACACATGATGTCGGAAGCCCTTAGAACTGTGCACCATTTAGTAATTCTCCCCGTATAATATAGTAAACTGGCTACCATAATGGCTCTCACTAGGGACTCTTACTGATGGGGGCTTGATCCTACCTTAACCAATTGTTGCACTCATTATCACACAAGCAATTTCCCACAGACGGCGCCAATTGTAGGATCTGGATTTTCAGGATAGGCCCAAGAGTGAATGGGATCTAGGCCCTGTGGACCCGGTACAATGAATTTGTAGAGAGTGGGTCAAAGAGCTAGACTTTAATGAGTTTGACAACGGTTAATGTGGATGTAAAAGATGATTAAGTAAGAACTAGGAACACAGAGCTGGATGGACTCATGATCCAAGGAGACGAACTCACCATCCGAGAATGTGAGCTTCTATCTAAGTTGATTAAACAGAGTACAAGAAGGGTTGGGATCGCTACAGTGTTTTTCTTAAACTCTTTCTCTTTCCCTTTATGGAAGGTCCCTTACATTATATAGTTCTCTTTGGACCATCCTGGTCCTACACTTGTTAGTCATCCATGTCTATACTTGAGTGCATGTCCCATCGCCACTTCTTCTGACGTTCTGTGAGTTGCGGTGACTTAAATAGCACTGTTCAAGGGTCATGTCCACATAAATGGGGCCAGAATGTTAGTTGTGGGCATTTGATGCGGAGGTGACAACTTTCTCCTGGATTGCTCCTCCACCATGCTCCCATGGCTGGCCCACTGTGTTAGTACTTTTTTTGTTTGGGATGCCCGGGGAGGCTGTCTTTAAGGGCGTGCTGCTTTTTCCTTCTGTGACCTCGGTTTGCCGAGGACAGGATTGTCCTCGGTAACGTCTCCTGGCAGTTTAGACCTTCTTTGTTCATCCTCAAACATTTCTTCCTCCTCAGCGTGGGCCTTGGGCTTGATATGAAATGGGCCGGGGTTGCCAAATCCGTTGGCCCCACAGGAACGTAACAACAATAAATGCTACACTTCAGTTTTTAGAGATATATATATATATATATATATATATATATATATATATATGTATATGTGTGTGTGTGTGGAGAATAGAGTAAGTCTTAAAGAAATTAACAGTGGTGTATAATATGAAAATTAAAATAGATAAATATGTAAAGTTAAAACTGCCTAAAATGAATTTGTAAAGTCAATATTATTTTGTTCCATAGATTTATTATTTAGTTATAACATCTGCAGGGATGAAAGGCCCAGGGGTGTATATTGGGCTATGGGCCTTGTCCGAGGACATCTAACAGTTCGAGAACGGTTAGATATTGGCGAAGACATGCAAATCAGTAGGTTATGGAGGGATTTTGGTCATAAAGGCTTGGGAAGGTAGTTCGAGGAGAAATGCCTCATTAGCTAAGCAAAGTAGAGGTCAGAAGGTTTAACCTATCATCAAGAGTAACACTCTGGACAGTTCTACTGGTAAGGATAAATGTCAGGAGGGAACAGGACAAAAGGAATCTGAGAAATATCTAGGAGAAAGCTGCTACCATCATATTAAATGTTCTGCAGCTAACTCCCTAACCGCATTAATGCTGGGGTGATACATGAATAATAATATTTAGCCTTACAGCTATCCCCAAAGACTTCAGGAAGGTACTGATGGGATAAGAATTAAAATCAGCAACTTGATCTACACGTGGAAGGTTGAGATGAAGCAAAATAGGGTAATATAAAGAAGAAAGACCCCATTACAAGGGGATCATCTGAGAATCTATAGAAAAAACATTGTAGCAACAAGAATTGAAATTGTAATTAAGTCTAAGAGAAATATATATAAGAACTACACTCCTCGAACTTTGCCGAGGAAGATTTTCTTTGCACAAAACTTATTTATCTTTGTTTTCTTGTCATCTTTAACCTATTGTGATTGTTGTTCAACTCATTGAAGTCTAGTATCAAGCCCACTCTCTACAAATTCATTGTGTTGGGCTCTTTGAGCCTTAATCTTTTCATCTTTTGGGCTTAAGATCCAAAACCTGCCCTTACAACATCAAAATTAAAGTAGATGAATATGTAAATTAAAACTGCCTAAAATAAATTTGAAAAGAAATATTATTTCATATTTAATATTGCAAAAGAAATTAGAGGTAAAAATAAATATGAAAAAAGACTAATGGTATGGTCAATGATGTGGCAAATGAAGTGAACTTAATAGGAACATAGCAACAATAAATTCTACGCTTCAGTTTTTAGATATACTAGTAAGTTGTCGTGCGATGCACAGATAATTTAACGATATTTTATATAAAACGGTTTTGGATAATGTTGTACATATATTATAAAGAAAAGTAAACTAAATTAGAGTGAAGAAATATTTACATTTTAAGATATTAAAAATTAGTTTAGTAACTTGCATATTTGTAGTCTTCTTAAGGTAAGATTTAAAAAAAAAAAAATCATGAAACCAAAAATAAATGCAAAAGAGTAACAGGACCACAAAAATCAACTAATTTGTGTTCTGTTCACATATTTCATACTATGAAATAAAAGTATGCCCATCTCTTTAATTGTCTTCCATTCATTAATAGTACGACATTAAGACATGGTGTTGGTAAGTGTGTATGCATGTGTCTTATAGATGATTTAAAATTAAACCATGATAGAATATGACTTTACATTATGCACTAAATATTCTCTCTACTAATATACCCAAAACAAAAACTAACCAAATTAACTAAACCTAAATCATATTTATGCTCCTAATTTAAAAAGGGAAAAAATTACCTATAGGGGTTTCGATGTCTTGATGGTGGTGGGAGGCCAGTATAACGGAAGTGGTGACCTCTTAGATTCCTCTTTCTCTCTCTTTCAAATGTTTTGTTAGTCTCAAGTCTTTTATTTTGGTAATATATAGTGAAATAGTGCATTTTATTTAATAATCTACAACGTTTTTGTATCTCTCTATCTCTCTCTAGAGTCTTATCTCGTTAGTTATTACTATTAGTCCTTACTTTTTAAAAAAAAAAATATTAATCAGTGGGTATACTAAAAGACATGAAGAATAGTGAAAGGTGTTGTGTAAGCTTAGGCAATTAATAAGATATTAATGAGATAACAGTAAAATCAATTAATATTAACTTTTTGGTAACAGTAAAAAAAAACTTAATGAAAGAGGTAAAAAAATGCTAAATGCAAAATTAAAGTGTCACTTGACAGGACCTCATGTACTCTTGCATTATAAGGGGTCATTTTTCCAAATGTGGTAGCACTTCCTTAAAATCTTATGCTATTATATATGGTATTAGACTAGTTGCTAACTTGTGCGATACACGGGGAAGCTACTGAGTATATAACATGTACCACGATATATAATATTATATGATACATTAGGAAGAAATACAATTCATTGAACAAACCTCCAAAAAAAAAATCTATAATTAAATTTTAGTAATACAAAACTATTCACTCACTAAAAACCAATTTGAAAACCTTTTTCAAAACCCAAGCTACCTTCTGATAGAAAACACCATACAAACATATAAAGAAAATTTGATCAATGGTTTTAATGAATTTAATTAAGAAAATTTTATTTGTTGAAAGTTGACAGAAGAATAGTTGTAAGTGAGAGTCTTAAAAATTGTTCAAAGTTGTACATAAGCAAATAAGCTAATGGTCATTAACTGCTAATTATTAAATGCTTGTCAGTGACAAATTTTTTTGGAATCAAATAATTTGTAAACACCACATTTATGAATGTAAAAAGACTAAGAATAAAGTACCATATTTTCTTTTTACGTTTCTCTTTCTTATTCTTACACCACAGAAGGGTTAAAATACAAAATGTCAGATTGAGTTTAGGATATTTATGTTCTCAAAAAAAAAAAAAAAAAAAATCATCTGTTTGTAATCATTTGATAAATTACACTAATCTTTTTCATCTGTTTGTAATTGTTAAATTACTGATTGTCCCAAAAGTTTAATCTATTAGGATGTGGTAGATTTAATCATTTAACCATATACTTCTAACATTCCCCCTCACGTGTATGCCGAAACTACCTTTTAATAGGTGAGGCCCAATACATGGGAATCTAAATCGGAGGTAGAATGGAGGAGACATAGATTGTATTTAGAATCTCTCACACTGATACCATGTTAAATTACCGATTGTCCCAAAAGATTAAACTATTAGTATAATATGTTAAAACAGTTCACAGATATTTGATGCCATTGGTACTAAAATGGATTTAGTCAGAGATAGAGAAAGAGTGTGACCATGTTGAAGGAGTTGGTGTTTTGAGCAATATCGTTG
This sequence comes from Quercus wislizeni, assembly GCA_023055345.1. Taxonomy (NCBI): domain Eukaryota; kingdom Viridiplantae; phylum Streptophyta; class Magnoliopsida; order Fagales; family Fagaceae; genus Quercus; species Quercus wislizeni. The sequence continues at coordinate 61,906,140 of JALGQJ010000002.1, read as the reverse complement.
TCGAGGAAGAGAGTGGAGTGGAGACTGAGGACTTCAAAGTTCAGAAAGAACGAAAACTTCAACTTTGACTCTTTGTTTTCCTCATCAACAGCTTACTCTCCCATATCCTTCACATGCGTGTAAAATGAATTAGAAAAACCTGTTGTGTCATTCAAAGAATCAGAAGGGTAAGAAGGCTAAAAGCAGTTCTATCCATTCATTGTATCTATTGGTTCGGGTTTAAGATAGGTAAAATTAGAATACTAAATTATAGAATGAGAGAAAGGATCTGACCTTTGGTCTTTGGGCTTGCTTTGACAATTTGCTTGATTCTGAGGATTTCTGCAAAATGAGCAAAACTTTTATGAAGTTAAAGTCCCAAAATTATTATCGTAGGAAATAAAGTACAACGGGAGGCAGAGAAAAGGAGAAGTACGTACAAAGATAGGGAGGAGAGAAGTGTTTGTGTTTTTTTTTGGAAAGAAGAACTGCTATGAAACCTCTAAAAATTAAAACTATCCAAAGCTAGACAAAATGTTGCGTTAGTTTGCATTTTTTATTTTTCAGTTGTGTAATATTATTTGTAGAATTTAGAAATCAAAACGTTTCACATCAACAACAACCAAACGAAAAGGCACCTGTTTATAGTTAATTCTTAAAAGGTGTATTTAAAAAGTATTGAATTAAACAATTAGTTAAAAACATAAAATCCTGAAAAGTCACAATGTTTAGTGTTTTTAAATGTTAACGTGGTTGAAATTTATGTAGCCACTTGGCTGAAATTTGTGTGTGTGTGTGTATAGAATTGTCATATCATACCCAATAAATGGAAGAAGTTACAACAAATAAAGGATGTGAGAAGGTTGTAACCTATTGGTGACTATTAGAATTCCATATAATAGCGACATTTGAAGAGTCTTGGTTAATGGAGGGACACATGATAAAGTTGAAGATAAGAGTAACATCCGAATTTAAGGAGATGCTAAATAAATGTCAACTGGTAAATCTAAAAAAATAAATAAATAAATGATGATGTGGTGCTGATGTGGCTTAATTGGAGCGTAGCAACAATAAATGCTACGCTTCAGCTTTTAGTAATATACAGATATAGATTGATATTAATTGATTGATAAAAATAGATAAATTATTACTTTTTCTAATAGCCCACGTCTGAAATGATTAGCAAATTTTAAAATGTTGTGAAATTTTGTTTGTGTCCCCGTTACAACTCATTCTATTACTACTGCACTTGTCATTTGTCCTCTACTTTTCCTCTATTTGGATTTTATTTTATTATTATTTTTTATTGCCTTGCCATTGTCATCTCACTTTCCTGTTCAATCAATCATGCTACAAAATGACAATTATAATTGACTTTGTCAATATGGACAAACAAAAGCACCCAAAGATGGCACTCTAATTAACATACAATATACTGATATCCTGCTTCACATGTTTCTGGCCTATACATATTGATTTAACTAACCTTCTAGTCAATCTTCATGCTTAGAAGGTGCTCTGGCTATCCAGTTTGTGTAATCTTCAAAGGTTTTCGGCTCTCATTGGTAAGCTTAACTAAGGCCAAGTTTATTGTCTTGTAAAGTTACACTAGTATCTAACTGGCTCATCACATCATGTTTATTGGGTCAAAGCAAACTATTGATTGGCTTTCATACCTTACATATTGATTGGTTTACATATTTAGTGTGAGTGTGAGCTGCTAAAATTTCAATAAGATTTCCCAAGTGGATGGTGTGCTTGCAAAGTTGATTTTTAAGAAGAACACTTAGTAACTTCCAGTGGCTGTGTTATTATGTACACGAAGCATATTTGGACATCCCTTGAAAATTGAGTTTGTCTCCCAGTTGTGTTTTATGTATTAAAATACTATTGGTTTTGGTGATATATCCATTTATAATGATGGACTGAAATTTCAAAAGCTGTTTTGGGAAAAAGGGTAAGAGATTAGAGGTTTGGAGCGTTTAGAAGGACCCAAAAGTATTAGATCTGCATGTATTTAAATCTAATTTAAGTATAGCTTTACTGTACAATGAACTGTTACAAGAGGATTTGGATCAAGAACATGATGCCTTTTATTGTATTCAGATACTTTCTTGTGGATTGTTTTAGTCCATGATATAAGCATGGTTCTTAAAACAAAACATCAAACCTCGTGACCTTCCAGGTAAATGCCATGGTTCCAAGTGTCACCTTTAGGAAATCTTTGCAATTAGGTCCAAACATGCCTTAGCCTTCAAATATGTCTATCATAGTTTGTGCTTCTGATCTTTGTTCAGATTTATTCTAGGGACAGATTATTGAAAAATTGAAAAAATGTCCATGATTCCAGGATAAAATGGTAGGTGAACCAGTAAATGTGAATGAGTTCCAAGAATTGGCTAGGGAGGCCCTTCCAAAAATGTACTATGATTTTTATGCTGGTGGAGCTGAGGATCAGTACACATTAAAAGAGAATGTGGAGGCATTTCATAGAATCATGTAACATACTAAACCTTCTAATCTTAATAGAGCAAACTGGGTATGGCATTTTATCATCTATTCAGTTTTTGTGGCTTTCTCAGGATTCGGCCTAGAATTCTTGTGGATGTAAGCAGCATAGATATGTCAACTACTGTATTGGGGTACAAAATCTCAGCACCAATTCTGATTGCTCCAACTGCCTTGCATAAGTTGGCACACCCTGAAGGTCTAAATCTTTTAGGAAGAGTCCTCAGCTGAGACTTCCTTTCCCCCTATCAAAAGCTTATGTTACTCGCTGTTTTGTTGCAGGAGAGGTTGCCACTGCCCGAGCAGCCGCTGCGTGTAAAACCATAATGGTATTGAAACAATGATTTGAGCTCATACTTACACAGGGTGCTGGCACACTGAATTATATTTTAATGTAGGTTCTATCCTTTACTTCGTCTTGCACTGTAGAGGAGGTTGCTTCTGGCTGCAATGCTGTTCGGTTCTTTCAATTATATGTAATGAATTATTCTTGATCTCTTATTATTTCAATTTTTTGTTGTTATACATTCCTCATATGTTATCTTATTAGGTAAAACACACACTGAATTTGGTAATCCTTTGTGAGTAGGTATACAAGAAGCGAGATATAGCAGCTGTGTTGGTGCAGAGAGCCGAGAGATATGGATACAAGGCTCTTGTTTTGACTGTTGATACCCCCAGACTTGGTCGAAGGGAGGCAGACATAAAGAACAAGTGAAATATCATCTCTTTCTTTTTCCTTCTATAATATAATTAACTTCAAAGTTTGGCATAGCTGCTATATAAAAGGGGACCGGATTGACATTTGAACTCTAATACCAAAGATATCTTATTTATTGCTCTCTCATATCAATGCAATGAGTTATGTCAAATGCATCTCATTTAATGCGTAACTGTAATAACTCCTGCAGAATGGTTGCACCTCGACTGAAGAATCTTGAGGGTCTCTTATCAATTGAAGCTGATTCTGTGAGTGGAATAGTTTTCCATACTTTTGAATCTAAATATGCCAGCTTAGAATGATCAGGTTATTCTATTTACCAAGTTGTCTAATATTTTCTTCAAGAAAAATACATTGCTCTAACTGTACCATATCATGCATCCTTTTATAAGCCAAAAAACAAGCGATCAGTGTGAAGTGCTTTATGTAACACTATCTGTGTCTATCAATATGAATTATTTCGAAATACAAGGTACACAATGTGTATATCTCAAAATGCATGCTCAATATGTTTCCTTCATTTCACAACGTGAACAATTTTTTTTTTTCCAATTTAATTCTATTGTTGTTTTATCATTTTTCTTATAAATCTTTCATCTTTTTTTTTTTTTTTTTTTTTTGGGGGGGGGTGGGGGGCGGGGTTGGGTGGGGTTGGAATTCTATTGTTGTTTTTATCACTACATGTAATCTCAGATTTACAGTTCACTACTAATCACCAATTATCAGAATGTGGGATATGGCACAGTTTCTGCCTTTGCCCAAACTATCTTTAGATTTGAGAATGTAATGGAGAAATGCATCTATGATGTACTTCTGTGTAGTGTAACCCTTAAGATTACAATGGAGTAGACGTCACAATATTTAACAAATTTACGCCAAGGACAGTGTCATATTGTTATATCATAACTGTATGTTTTGTTTAATAAAATTTTCTGATCATTTACCAACCTCAAGTCTTCATTGCATGCTGCCTGTATGTGTGTACTGTGGCAGTGTAATTGGTTATTCAGACTTGGGACTAAAATTGTTATAACTGTTCAGAAACTAAACTTCTGCAGGATAATGGCTCAAACTTAGAAGCTTATGCCAACGAGACAATGGATGCTTCCCTTTGTTGGAAGGTATAAACCAGCAACGAAGTAGATTACCTTTTGATATGCTTTTTCAAATATGTCAGGACTTTAGTCTGACGAACTGGCAAAGTCTCATGGTTTAGTTACCAGGGACCAAGTATAGATTAGGGAAAGAGAGATTTTAAAGTCTCATTGAGATGACTTAATGATATATATGCAAATTAGTTGCATTTCACTAGATGAGTATCTAAAAGATACTACTGTAATGGTCATACTTTGTACTCTTTAATTTCAGTGTAGGCCGGGCAGCACTCTAGAACCATGGTTTAATTTGTAAATTACAACATCTGCAGGACATAGAATGGTTAAAATCAATTACAAACATGCCAATTCTCATCAAGGGAGTACTTACTGGTGAAGATGGTAAGACAAACCTTTACTTTGGATGTTTCCATCTCTTTACTTTTTCTTCCCGATTTTCTCCTTCCCTTTAGTAACAGGAAGAACCTTATCAGCCTTTTAAAACTTTAACCCTCCACTGAAAAATTCAGTCATTTATAACTAATATTTTAACCCATTAAATTTCTAAATGTAGCCATTATAAGATTTTATTTTTTTAACTGAAAAAAAATTCCACTCATATAATAAACTCCTTAAATCCTTTTTTTACCTTTGGAAATTATAGTATAGGAGCCTTGTTGATCATCCTAAGTAATCTTCTCTTTCCTATTATTACCTTCTCTATCATCTCTGTTAAGCATTTTTATTTTAGTCCATGTAAATTCTACTACATTGGGTGCTCTTGATAGTTTACTCTGATCCCAGAAATTCATAGCATTCTTTTTCCTGCTGTTCAACATCTCAAGTCTCCTTAACACTTGATGTGATACTATTTGCAGCAATAAAGGCTGCAGAAGTAGGTGTTGCAGGGATTATGGTCTCCAATCATGGAGCTCGCCAACTTGATTATACGGATGCAACTATTAATGTTCTGGAAGAGGTGTGTCTCTATTAATTAGTGAAAACTTTTTGGTGATAATATGGTAGCAGGATATCCTCAACAACATAACAATTTGTAGGAATTGTAAGCATTTTAATACAGGAAATGCGCATCTCTTGAAATCCTGAATTTTCTGTTTGGATCTGTGTATAGTTTACTAGTATGCTCTTTGGCATTGCAAGTTCAAACAACAAGCTTAGCGTACATGTTTGAGGATACTTATGTACCTTGCGGTTGCAGGTGGTTCATGCTGTCGGAGGAAGAGTTCCTGTCTTCTTTGATGGAGGAGTACGGCGAGGAACTGATATCTTCAAGGCATTAGCCCTTGGTGCACAAGCCGTCCTTGTAAGCTCTCCACCCCAATCTCTTTAATTAATGTAATTTATAGAAATCTCCTCTTACGCTCTCTTTGTTCATGTGCAATGTTGAGCATGTAATTGATGTCACAATAGACGATGTATATTTTACAGTCATGCACCAGTGTAATTGTTGTTGTGTGAGTCCCAAGTGTCAATAGAAGTCTGTGCAGCCAACTGATGCCTTTTGGAGATACAGCTCTATCATACTATGCTGCTAGATTGCCATCCTTTTTTCTCAGCTTAATGCTTTAGTGGGACCTTAACCAATTTGTGTCTAACTAGCATTTGAAAAAATAAATAAACAAAACCTTGCTGAAGTTGAATATCCGGATCGTTGAAATACTTTAGAGTACTATTGGATATTGTTGTGGGAGTGACAACTAGGGAGTCTACTAGTACTAAGAGCCTCTTAATACACATGTTGGAACACCATTCCAACCCGTAAATCTAAAGCCAATGGATTTGGACCCAACTATGTATATTATCTTTTCATTTTTTTTTTTTTTACTTTTTTTTGACATGGACCCAACTATGTGTTTTCCAATCAAACCCCCCCCCCCCCCCCCCTTTTTTAATCTTTTATTTTTATTCTTAATCTTAATTCTATTGTAATCTATATATGCTATTGCAGATTGGAAGACCTGTTATATTTGGGCTGGCAGCAAAGGGTGAATTTGGGGTGAGACAAGTCATCCAAATGCTGAAGGATGAACTAGAGCTCACCATGGCACTATCTGGCTGTCCTAGTGTGAAGGACATTACTAGACGCCATGTGAGGACTGAGCGTGAAAGACTCCATGCAATGCTCTAATAACATATTGAAGCATTAGGACAATATCCTGAACAAAAAATGATTCAGATCATTAATTTAATCATATATGACACTGTTATGTCAATTAAACTTGCTGCGTTGCTTACTGAATGTAGCACCAAATTCATTACATCATCTTTTAATCAGTAAGACCAACCTTATTTTATATACTAAAAGTAAAATTAATTTGGTCGCATATACTTCTCCCAAAAAATTAAAAACTCAGCCAGCCGGCATTTTTTTTTTGGGTAGGGATTGTCTCACACAGCTTATTTCACATTTTCCGTACACATCCCATTTTCACATTTGAAGTAAAGACATCGCCTTTTTGTCTTTTAAAATGTGTACATTGTACATGCAATTGTAGATATTGTATGTATGGATATGTGAAAAAAGAGTGAATAAATATTTACTATTTTTATATAAAAATGATAATAAAAGTAATAAATAATACTTTAAAAGGTTTCACTTTGCTATTGGTAAAGTATGTGTTGTATTATGATTTACTAATTGCATTCTCACACGATGCTTAACAAAAATTGACAATTTTTTTTTTTTGTTAAGCAAAAAAATGAAAATATTGGACAAGACTTATAAATGTTAGTCTCAAACCTTTCTTAAAATAATGTGATTATTTTTTAACAAAGTATAGTTAATACAATATATTAGATTTTCTGAATTTTACTATTTGTATTTGTTATTTAAAAGTGTTTTAAAATTTTTAAGTTTTTTTCAAGGAAATAAAACATATTTTATATTTAATTATTATATAAGGTGAGATATTTTGTAAATAATTGATCAAAGTAGACTGAAATAGATTGAATGGACCGAACTGGACTGAATAGAGGGCTTAATGGACCGAAGAAGAAAAGTGAAGTTCAAAAAAGAAGAAGAAAATTGTCTTAAATGGAAAATCAAATACAAAACTTGCTAGGACCTTCAAAATGGACAATGAAGCACAAAGCTTAGCCTTTAATCGTTTCGATGCATTCACATACATTACATATTTAAATATGTAATTTCTTCTACTTGTCGCCTTGCAAATTTTTTAAAATTTTGAAAGAAGAAGAAGAAGAAGAAGCCTCAAACCAATTACTAAAAGGTATGATGTTTCGAAATTCAGATTTTGAAAAAAAAAAAAAAAACCATTTTAGTTATGATGAAGAGGTTTTCATTACATATCTAATCTTCATCTTAACAATTTTTCTTTGATGCCTTTAAAATGGACGTTACTAAAACTGTTTTTCAGGATGTCTATTTCGCTTTTAAATATTCAATCACTTTTTTTTTTTAAAAATCTATAAAAAAGTAATATATTATGTTTTTAAACCCTTTTTGGGATACTTAAATAATAATAAAAAAATCGTAAGAATATAATATGATCTTACTACATCTTTTCACTCAAAATAAAAGATCATAAAAAATTTTCTTAATTTGTAAGGGCTTATTTGCATGTCTTACCAAAAAATAATAATTAAAAAAATTTTAAATAAGGAAGAAAAAAGAGAAGAAGAAGAAGAGAGAGACATTCAAATAAGTTTGGCTTCCTTTAACAGTCACACAACAAAAACCTTGGTTGGTCAAATTTGCCAAATAGCATATAATTTTAGCAATTTTAGGAAAAAAAAAACACTATATATAATGAAGTTATTTAGTTACGTAGCATATTTTGGCACACAAAATAGTGGAACTCATATTGATTGGAATTTGACGATGTGATTGGTAGCTCAACTCTAACACACATTTTTACATTTTAAACAATATTACACACTTTTTCACCCACACATATATCAAAAACACTCAAACTCCTCTACCAAACAGGCCATGAATTTGCCAAACCTGAGTTTGAGTTGGAACTTGAGTTTGTCAAACTGAAATTTCAAAAAATATACTACATTACTAAATAACTTTCTCCATGTGCTTTTTTTGCTAAAACTTTGCCAAAATTGTGTTATTTGGCAAAATAGCATCCTTGTGAAATATAATATACTCAACTTTCTAAATTGCAATGTGCATTTCTGATGAGTTTCAATTATTCAACGAATCTGAAAGACGTGGAAGTGGATATAACCACTGAAGAAGATATGCTTGGCTGGAATGAATAAAGAAACTGGCCGGACTCATTTTTTTGGTTCCCCGCTAATATTAATATATTATACCATAGCTTCAAGAATCAAGCCCTGAGATTTTCTTTTGTTCCCTTCTCTTGCCTTTTCCCTCATACTGTAAAATTTTTTTTGGCTGAAATGAATAAGAAAACTAGAGCCCATATGGTTGGAGATTTCTAGTATCGATGTTCAGTTTTTAATGTTGTGAAAATACATATTTGAGTGTTATAGAAATATATGTCAAAAATGTTATTGTTGTATAAAAACTGAAAATTATTATTTAAAATAGGCCTAGTCTCATGGACCCTTTTCTTTTTCCTGTTAATTTCGTACCACTTTATATCTGTATTCATTCTAGCAAGGAGAAAATACATGTTGTTTCTGCATGTATTCTGGGGTTCACCCCATGTGAGGGAGGACACTGGACACATGCAACGAAACCACATGTACCACCTCTCCAGCCAGGCATTTCTTTCTTTAGTGGTAATCCACTTACACGTTTTTCAGATTCCATATAATAATTAAAACTACGTACACCAGAGACATTGTTGAGACAGTGAGGGAAAAGACAAGTGAAGGGACCAGATTAGGGCTGTCCATGACCTGCCCGGACCCGACAAACCGCCCAGAACCCGATCATCTTCACCCGAAACCGCCCGATCAAAGCTTGGTTTTGGTCGGACGCGGGTCGCCGGCGCATGGACTCGAGAGCATCGGTTCGAGTTGCGGGTTGGCTTCTGATAAACTGACGAACCCGACCCGCCCGATGAGCTATTCTTCCCTCGTCGGAAATCATGAGTTTCAACCAAAAACCGGTAAGTCCACAGACTCCAAACCCTTAAGTCCGACGATATAGGCATATTTCGGCCAGATCCATCAAGATCTCGGCCCAATCTTTATAGTTATAGGAGAATATCGGTCAGATCTTGTTAGATCTGACCAGATCTGAAGAAATCCGGCCACATTTCGGCCAAAATCCTGTCAGATTTCGCTCCACTCCGGCGAACCCGAAACCGACCGATACGGACCCGAAACAGATACGACCCGAACCGACAGACCCGAAACTCTGGCCGGGTCGGTTACGGGTTAAACTTTTCTCCCACCCGATGAAGTCGGGTCGAGTCCGGGTTGGGCACAAACCCGACCCAGCCCGACCCGTGGACAGCCCTAGACCAGATATACTTATTTTATAGTGTTCATTACCAGCTCAATTATGGGAGGTTTGAAATGGAAAATATAGTATGTGTTTGGATCCGAATGAACCTGCATGGCGTTTTGCCTCTTTCTTTATTTTTTTTTTGGTTGCTGCACGCGTTTCAACTTTTGGGGGCAAAGTATTGTTCATGTATGGTTTATGTACTGTTTACGTATAGTTTACGGGACCCACAATCACTTTATTTAGAAAAAAAATATTAAAAATAGGTCTCACGGTACTATTTACATATTTAAAAATTACTATATTACTACCGTGTTTTCAGTTTTCGGCAAAATAAACTATATCCAAACGGACCGGCATTCTTTCCCATTCTACTATACATTTCCAATCGTTCCAATTTTATCGGATATCCCCGAAGGGACATACATTTCCAATCTTCTCAAAAAAAAAAAAAAAATGCTATACATTTCCAATATATTCCAAGCTACTTTTGCTTTCTAGTAATGGAGTCCTCATCTTCCAAAATGAACCAAGGTCAAAAGAGCAATGAGAAAGAAGAAAATATGTCTGAACCAAAAAGCCACAACATATACAAAGAGATCATGTCAACCATCCCAAGAAGAAAGGGTTGTTGGCCGCTAGATCTCTACCAGTATGAAGGCTTTTGGTACGATCCGTATACCTTAGAAGGAATATTGTCGACTCAAGACCACTTCAAACCTCAACCCAACAACGTGATCTTGAGTAGTGCTCCGAAATCTGGCACAACTTGGTTGAAGGCTCTGAGTTTTTCCATTATGACACGATCCCATTTTAATGAGTCTACAAACCCTTTACTCACCAAATTTTCACATGATTTGGTACCCTACATATGGAGTTCCAATTTCTTTCAAACTCACAAACTTTGATCTCAATGTTCCACTTTCTGCTACACGCATTTCCTACACTTACTTACCAAAATCCATTATAAATTCTGGTTGTAAGATTGTTTACATATGCAGGGATTCAGAGGATATATTTGTATCTCTTTGGCACCATTCTCAAAAGTCAGTTACTAAGGCCATGGAAGATCTTCATTTGGGGGATGCATTTATGTACTTTTGTGAAGGATTATCTTCTTCTGGACCATATTGGGACCATGTACTGGGGTATTGGAGAGCTAGTTTGGAATCACCCAAAAGGATATTATTTTTGAAGTATGAAGATTTGATAATGATACTGTATATTGGGTGAAGAAAATGGCTCAGTTCATAGGTTACCCTTTCTCCTTTGAGGAAGATGATAAAGGTGCAGTGCAAAAAATAATAGACCTATGTAGTTTGGAGGTGAATAAAAGTGGGATCCCGGAAATTCAACTAAAAGAGATAGTGATTAGAAACAACATATTTTTTAGGAAAGGCAAAATTGAAGATTGGAAGAATCATCTTACAGTTGAAATGGCAATGCAACTTGATCAAATAAGTGAATAACCAAGCAAAAGCTCAACGGTTCTGGGTTGACTTTGCATACCGCATGAGCAAGCAGTTTACACTCCTTTCATAGCTTTCATGAAAGTAGTTGAGTATGACAACAAAATAAAATATAGGACAAAGCTTTTTTTAGCACCTCCAACTGCATGAATTATCATCATTTTGGTGTAAGGACCTCTTGTAGGTTGCTTTAATAAGGTGAGGTTAATGTCATTAAGTGTTAATGTATTTCTAGTGTCTTTAATTGTTGGGAAAATTTTAATTTATCCACTTGTGGTTTAACCGAAATTTAAATTGTTTACTTGTAGTTTGAAATTTGATAATTTATCCACTTGAGATTAGCTTAGTTAGAGTTCCGTAACTTACCTCTGTAAAAAATAAGGCTAATATATAATTTTACTCCACTTTTATGTCTCTCTATTCCCAAAACAAAAAACACACAAGACAAGACAAAACAAGATAAAAAAGGGAGGGTTTTGTAAAAATTAAAAACCATCATAATCTCCTCTCCTCCACATCCCATTCATCAAAACTTCAGCCAAAATAACTTCTTTCTTTATGTTGGAGATGAATCTTTCTACAACCACTATTCATCCATTGCCAAGCCTTCCACTCCAAATTAAAAATAAAAAATAAAAATAAATGCACACAAAACTCACCAAAACAAAGGGGAGATAAAGTCATGCTTTAGTAAAAACTTGCTAATGAACATCAAACAAAGAACCTTAATTCAGATCAACCCACGACTAGAACTCAAACAAAGGAAAAAAAACCCCGAAGCAAAAAGAGATAGAAGGGTTCAATAACAAAGAAAAAAGTCAATGTTCAAATCTCTTGGATAAAGGGCATCCTACATATGGAAGACAAAAATTTAAGTTAATGTTCCTGACAAAAATAAATTCTGAAAAATAGCTAAGGCAACAGTACTAATTTAAGGAGCAAGCAATTTCAACAGGATGCAAGGGATCAATTTGGTGAAAAAGCAAATGTCTTAGCATTAAAACATAATACAAGTAAACTTTTCATAATAAAATCCCTATGACTTACTTATCACCACCATTCGCTACACTGTGCTCTATTAAAAACACCTTAATCCATGGCAAAAAGAGGTAATTTACATACTTCAAGCATGGATTCAATTCCACAGTCAGGTCAGTAAGCTTTCTTTATCTTCAAATTCACTTCAGCCGTCCACAGCAATCACTCCAAGCAAGAGAGAGAAGAGTAATATGAGATTTGTGGAGTTGAATTGGGTTTTATTTTTCTGGGTAAATGTTCTTCTTGTTCATCATCTATGCAAGTTAAGAGAGAGACCAATACCCCATTTTTATTGCTAAATGCTCAGATTTATTGTTAGTTTTTTTGTTTGATTTGTTACATTTTTGTAATTGTTGTTAGGATTTTTGAATATAGGTTCCAAATATTAATTTTTACAAAACCCTCATTTTTTTAATCTTGTTTTGTCTTGTTTTTTTATGAGTTTTTTGTTTTGGGAAGAGAGAGACATAAAAGTGGAGTAAAATTACATATTCAACCATATTTTTATAGAGTGGGTTACATAATTCTAACTGAGCTAACCTTAAGTGAGTAAAGTGTCAAATTTCAAACCACAAGTAAGCAACTTAAATTTCAGTCAAACCACAAATAAGTAAGTTGTAATTTGCCCTTAATTGTTCAAAACTCAAATGGTAAGATGTTGGATATACACATATAAGTGAAGTCTTATATTGAATAATAATGTCAAAAATGATCGATTGACATAACATAATGAGATGTTATTTTATAGGACTAGTTTGTAGCCCATAGAGAGATCTTGAAGGCCACAGAGAGGCAATGACCCTCAACCAAGGGAGAGATTGTTGGGATATATACATGTGTGAGCGAAATCCTACTTTAAATAATAATATCAAGAATGAGTGATTAGTATAACATAGTTGAGCTTAGCTTATAAGATTAAACTTTTAGGTTAAACTAGTCGCAGACCTACGCAATGCGTGTGAATATACAATTATTTTGTAACGTGGTATAATGTATGATTTATTCTATAAAGCATACTGGAGATATTACTTCTAAAATTATTTTTCATATCTCAATCTCTACAAATATATCATTCTATTATTTTGAGTTTTTTTTTTTTTTTTTTACAAAAAAAAAAAAAAAAAAAACTTAGGTGCATTTGATTGATATTGTTCCATTATTATTATTATTATTATGAGATAAAAGATAGAAATAGTATTCTTTTTTCAAGTGATCTATATTATTCAAACTTTTGTATAGTGTGTTATAGTTTTTTTTTTTTTTTTTCTACAACTAAAATTTTTAAGTTCCAAAATTAATTATTTGAATTTCTCATTCTCTCAAGAAAATTATCATATAACCAAACCTCATCACAAATTTACAATTGATATTACTCAAATAATTTATAGAAATATTCAAATACATATTCATCTCACTTCTAAAATATCTAAAAATTAACTCAAACCAAAACTATAAGAGGGATAGAAAGTACACATGATAAATAACTCAAAAAACACAAAACCAAAGTGAATCATCCAAAAGTAGAGACAAAAAAAATTCATCAATCTAGGATAGAGTTGCAAGAAAGAATTAATGAGAGAGAGAGCTAGATAGAGTTGCAAGAAAGAATTAATGAGAGAGAGAGAGAGAGAGAAGACAATCACTTTTTTTGGAAGAGAATGTGAGACAAATAATAAAATTATATAAAAGAAGATGAGTAGAAGAATATTCAAAAGAAAATGTATAGTTGTAAATACCAGATTATCCAAGTCATACTATGTAATAAAATAACATCAAATCATTCTGTAATTTCATAGGATAATGTGTAACAAACAAAGTAAATAAAATTAAAAAGATAAACAAATTAAAATATAAACAAATCATATCAACCAAAAGTAAATTTAAATATAAAAATTCATCAATCTAAAGAATTAAACATCCACCAAAAGAAAGAATATACATATATATATATATATAGAGAGAGAGAGAGAGAGAGAGAGAGAGAGAGAGAGTATTCACCTTTTTGTGTGAGCAAAATATGAATTGAATAGAGTAGAAAATAACAAATTTTTATAGTAAAAAAATGGGAGAAGAAGAGTCAAAATAAAAGGAAGAAGAAGGGATTGAGAAATTGTAAGGTTAAGGTACAGAGTCGTAGGAAGACAAAAAGGTAAAAGTAAGTAAATGTTGGAGAATGTGTGTTTGTAAAGTGGCAAATTTATAAGAAGAAAAATAATTTAAAAAGAAAAAGAAAATATTAAAATTAAGTTGATAATGTAGCACTAATGTGACTTAATAGGAGCACATCAATATTAAACTCTACTCTTTAGTTTTTAGATCTATATAATTATGTAGCTATTTGGTTGACTAGGGAATGTCCCATTTAATGCTCAAATTTATTATAACTTCATAAAAAACAATTTAAATGATTTTTATAGTTCATTATAAAACTCGTTAGGTAGTATTACTATTATATTTGAGAATCGGTTATATAATCATAATTAAACAGTGGGCCAAAATATAAAAACACCCTATTATGTTTAGGTGAGTTGCAAACTAACCTCCTAGGATTTCAATTATTTTTTTTAATAATTCCTTGAGATTTTCATACTTATAAATTGACCCTATGTTAAAAATTAAAATTTTCATTTTAAATTAAAATTATATAAAATTCATCTCCAGATTAGTGTAGACATACACCAATTTCCTCCAAATCCACCATCGTTCCTTTCTCCCAATATTTCATTAGGTATACAAAGTGAAAACACAACAAAACAGAGAGAGACCAAAGATGAAGCAGAGAACTTGGCAGCTCTTGCCTCTTAGCACTTCCATTATCGAAAATCAAGGAGACTATTCAGGAGTATAAACTAACCTGAGTCTTGAGTATTAACAAAGAGTAGTCTTTGCCTCCTTTTGCTAGGCTGGCTTGGTTTGATTTCATGGTAAAGGAAAGTTCAATACTTCGCAAAGGACACAATTCCTCATTACCAGACTGATTGGATACTTTAGTGACACCCCATCGTTTACCTACTATAAGAAAGACTATCATGCCAAGAGTTGACTCTTGAAGCTTTTCAAGAGAAATGTACATAATTCAAATTTCCCTTCTTCGATTATTGAATTAAAAAATTAAAAAATAAAAACTTTCTTTAATACCGAACAAAAACCCTTTTTTTTTTCTTTTTTTTTTTTAAGTAGAGGGTTTTCATGCACTAAAACAAATTTCCCAACTGGACCCCACAGTTCTCAATTCAATAGTTAACCAATTGGGTCTGGCTAGTAATTATTGCTGGTTCTTAATTTTTATAGCTTTGATGTTCATGAAGAAATAAAAATTAGTCTTGGTAGATAAATTGAGATCAAATTGAAAACCCACTAATGGTTCAAAGTTCAAACTCAACCAGTCAACCATTAAAACCAAGGATTTTGCACCAGGCAATTCAGGATTGGCAAGTAAGGGAGGCCTCATCAAGAACCTTACTGACCAATAGGTTTGTTGTTTTTGATCAGACCATATGTTTTACAACCAGCATGGCCATGGAACTTTGAACTTTATTGGATGGTCTTAAACTAGCCACCAACTACGGAGTATGCAACATCTTTCATGATTGCAAAATAATATTGAGGGACTTTATTCCATCCAAAAAAAAAAAAAAAAAATTTATTGAGGGACTTCAGAATAGTTGTGACTTGTAGTGCACTGTCCTTTTACTTAAATAAAAATTAAAAAAAATCAAAGAGAATATATTTTCAAAAGAAAAATAATAGAATATTAAATCCTCATTAACTTTAAGACACTCGACACTCGTTTAAAAATCAATATATTTAAATAAGCTATTATTTAATTGTACATAATAACATAAATAATTTAGAAATTATCATTGAGATTATTATTCAATACTCAAATATGGGATGAACAGAACCTGGCCGAGGTGGCCTAATTTCAGAGTCTGGTTTTAACGCGACTTTGTTCATCACAATGACAATTATAACCTTGCCCATTTGTGCAAGTTACACCACTCCTAGTAGCTCTCTAGAGTCTGGCCCACTGACATATTTAACTCAATTGAGATTTTAACTCTTTTGAGTAGAAGTCCAACTCAATACGCTTTTCCTTCAGTGGCTGCTCAGATTGTAAAAACTCTAGGGACTTTCAATCTCAGCTCTTGTAGGTATGTGCTGCTTATATTTTGATCATGATCTACTTGACCATCTTTTGAGTAGTAATGAATGTTAATACTTTAATGGGTCATCATGCTTTTTATTGGTATTGATTACTTTGAAGTGATTTCAGGCATTTAACTGGTTTTGATTCTCAAAAAAAAAAAAAAAACTGGTTTTGATTCTGCTTATGTAAGTACCATGTTGAATCTTTATGCTCTGCAGTACTTTGTAGACCATGAAATAAACACAGAAAAGAAGGGAAAAAAAAAAAGCAAAAAAAAAAAAAAAAGTTTTCTGGGATATCTTACCAATCCATATGAATATGTATATGTGAATATTTTCAATATTGTAGATTGACTTGCTTAAAATGGTGCTGACTGGTGAGGAATGGCCAATAGGCAGTACATAGTATGTGAATGGCTTTGATTATAATTCATCAAAGTTATACTACTTTGTGCAAGAAATTTAGAGTTGCTTGGGAACCCAACTTTGCCTCAAGCTGGCCTGTGGCTATATCATAATATAAGCAAGGCCAAGCAAAATTTTTAAGGCACGGGAGTATCACGTATTTCAAGAAATTCTTGCCATTGTTGATACTATCATAATCAATGTCTTTATACGGTGTAGTCTCTTCAGAATGCATCTAGTATTAAATCACTGGAAAGTAATCCATCTATTAATGCTCATGTATCCAGGATAATGGAGGGTGAACCCGTTAATGTTAACGAGTTTCAAGAATTGGCTAGGCAAGCTCTTCCAAAAATGTATTATGACTTCTTTTCTGGGGGAGCTGAGGATCAATACACCCTAAAAGAGAATTTGGAAGCATTTCGCAGAATAACGTATGCTGCTGCTAATTCAGTTGGTGACTTTTGCTGTAAACTGGCTACAATAATTTCCTGATCACTTTCCACTGCTTCTCAGGTTCCGGCCTAGAATTCTTGTAGATGTAAGCAGAATAAATTTGTCAACTACTGTACTAGGTTACAAAATCTCAGCACCAATCATGGTAGCTCCAACTGGAATGCATAAGTTGGCACATCCAGAAGGTCCAAATCTTCTTGGAAGAGTTCTCAGTCTCAGTTGAAATTTGTTTGGATTCTTATTTACTTGCTCATTGTGATTATTCCAGGGGAGATCGCCACAGCCAGAGCAGCAGCTGCGTCTAATACTATAATGGTATTGATTTTTAAATATGGAGCTAATTTTCTTGCTAAGTTTCATGAATTGTAAGTTATTTTTCATTGCAGGTTCTGTCCTCCGTTTCTTCCTGCACTATAGAGGAGGTTGCTTCCAGCTGCAATGCCATTCGGTTTTTTCAATTATATGTATTCAATCCTTCTTTAGCTCTTATAATTTCATTAATGAAATGTATATTTCTTTAGCAGCAACACTTTCTTTTGGTTGCTTTCTTTGTCTTTGTATTGGTGATCCTGTTGTTAGCAAGTCACACTGTAATCTGATATTCGTCTGGGAATAGGTACATAAGAACCGAGATGTAGCAGCTCAGCTAGTTCAGAGAGCTGAAAGAAATGGATACAAGGCTATTGTGCTGACAGTTGATACTCCCATGCCTGGTCGAAGGGAGGCAGACATAAAGAACAAGTAGATATTATCTCCTTCTTCTTTTTTTCCAACACTAATCATTTTATTCCCTTCACAGTTGGGTATAAAGTTCTCCATGAAATGGTATTTATGTTCATTTCATGCTAACAGAATAGGCTTGATCTTAAATCTTATTTGAAATATGACTGTAATAAGTTCTGCAGAATGATTGTACCACCGTTAAAGAATATTGAAGGCATTGTATCAACTGAAGTGGACAATGTGAGTGAAATTGTGTAACTCCCAATTGCCACAGTGAAATGTGCCAGATGCATTGAATTTAAAAAAATGGACACATGTATGCATGTTAACTGAAGTTTTAATCTTATTTTTAAAATTTTAAAACTAAAGCTTTTATTGTTACTCACTGAATCAAATTTTCTGCAGGATGAAGGTTCAATTTTAGAAAGTTTTGCCAAAAGGGCCCTTGATGCTTCTTTGTGTTGGAGGGTATAAACAAGTAACCTATTCTGCTTACCTTTTAATGTGCTGTTGCAAAAATGTTGGAAAGATTTTACTTGGAAAATAGTTTTTTTCCCCTTCTGCATAAATTTTCAAAACTAGTTGTTTTACTCATTATAACACTTATTTTAGCGTTATGTGTTTTAGTTGGTGCTTTTATAATGTAAAGGTTGAGGTATAAGATACCATTGGAAGTGCCTATATGGTTTCACTTTTTATTTTGCTTGCCGAGGGTGTGTGCAAGGGCCATGGTTTTTTCACATTCTTATGAGTTTAACTATAGCATCACAACAGGACATAGGATGGTTAAGATCTATAACAAACTTGCCAATTCTAATCAAGGGAGTACTCACTCGGGAAGATGGTAGGTTCTCCATCTTATGATATTTGCATCTCATCATTATTTTACTATCACTATTATTACTCATGAAGATGGTAAGATCAAGCTTTATTACTGATATTCACATCTCTATTTTGCATCTTCCCTATTTTTTCCCTCCCTTAGTAACAGGAAGAACATTCCCTGCCTTTGAAACTTTAAAATTTCAATGAAAATTTCAGTTAATCATCCTTTTTATCTTTGAAATTTCAAGTATAGGAGGCCTGTTAATCATCCTGATTGTGTGATTTTTTTTCTCACAATTACCTCCTCTATCTGCTCTGTCAAACATTTATATGTAAATCACTATAAATTCTGCATCTTTTCACGCTCTTGATAATTTACTCAGATCCTTGAATGTCATGGTTGCTTTACTTTCTGTTCAACATTCAAATATCCTAAACATTTGATGTACTGTCATGGGCAGCAATAAAGGCGACAGAAGTAGGTGTTGCTGGTATTGTTGTCTCTAATCATGGGGCTCGCCAGCTTGATTACACTCCTGCTACTATTACTGTTCTGGAAGAGGTGAAGTTTAATCTCTACTGCTTAGCATAAGAATATTATTCTCATTAGATGTGTAGGTGTAAACACAGATTCTACATTTTGCACCTCTGTGCTCCTTCTTTAATATGGATGTTAACAGTATAAGGGTTTAGGGAAGTTTTGTACGAGGTAATGCCATAGCTAGACATCCTTAACATTCAAATTTGTATGAAATTTTAGCAATTTAATACAAGACACGTATGTGGCCATGCATTCCTGCACAGGACTTTTCTGTCTGGATTTGTGTAGAGTTACACTATGCTCTTTGGCATGCCAAAGTTCAATCAGCGATTGTGGATATTTAGGCATCTTGTGGTTGCAGGTGGTTCATGCTGTTGGAGGGAAAGTTCCTGTGTTCCTTGATGGAGGAGTGCGGCGAGGAACAGATGTCTTCAAGGCATTAGCCCTTGGTGCACAAGCCATCCTTGTAAGCTCTCCACCCCAAACTATTTAATTCATGTAACTAACTTATGAATCTTCTCTTACACCATTTCTTCACATGCAATGTCCGCCTTGTGGTTGCTATATAAAGTGAACAAGTAGTATTTTTTGGTCATGCACTTGTGTAATTGCTTTTACGTGAGTTTCAACTGTCAATGAATGTCAATGAATCTAACTGGTGCCTTTTTGGGAAGCAGCTCTATTGTACTCTGCTTCTAGATTGCCATTTTTTTTCAACTTATTGTCTAATTTCTGTCTAACTTGCATGTGCAAATGAAAAACTTTTAAGTTGCTCAAGATAAATACCTAGATCATTGAAACACTTTGAGAGTGCTGGATATAATTGTAGGAGTGACACGCCTTGGCAGTGTTAATCCTCACCACTTAATTTTTGCTTCTCTCTCCATCCCAAAGTCAATGCTGATATTTAAAAACCTCTTAAAATTTTATGATTCTTGGTCAAAGCTCTCTAAACTCTATTATAATCTATATATTTATTATTGCAGATTGGAAGGCCTGTTGTCTATGGGTTGGCAGCAAAGGGGGAATATGGGGTGAGAAAAGTCATCCATATGCTGAAGGATGAGCTTGAGCTCACCATGGCACTGTCTGGCTGTCCTAGTGTGAAAGATATTACTAGAAGCCATGTGAGGACAGAGCATGAAAAAATCCACTCAATGCTCTAATAAAATATATGAAGCATTAGGACAATGTCCTAAAGAAAAATGATTCAGATCATCAATAATATCTATACATTTGTAATTACATTGTTAACAATAAGTAACTGTGAATAGGTGTGGAATATTCTTCAATAATCAAGCTGGCATGTAGATGGTGGAATGGGACCATGAATACTATCTTCTGCCATATCTATGTCTGTTTTATAAATAAATGTGGTTCTATATGTGGAACCTTGAAGTCCATGTTAAAGATATGGGTTCAGAGCAGAACCCCATTTCTTCTACTCTTAAATTGTACTGGAAGTTTAAGGATTGATATTTTCTACTTTTCTATCGGTAGATCTTTGTAAAGTTCTACAGAATAAAACAAAAAAATGCAAGCTCAAGCTCATACCCTGAGAAATTATTCCATAAACCCGGGTAGAAGGATATGCATCTCAAAGTTATTGATTGAAAAATACATTTTGAAATGGGGGACATTTTTTTTCCTTAAATCATGGTAGATTGGTAGCATGGTAGTAAGAGAATTTCACAGTGGCAATGCTGAATTCACTTCTGGCTTGGAGCTTTTAAGGCTGATTAATGTGATGGAGCCAAGCTTGATGAGAAGAGAGATGGGCTCATTGATGCATGGGTGTTGCCAAAAAATAGAGCAGGTATTAGAAAAAGGAAACCTCAAGTACCTGTTTATAACTATCAAATTATCAACAACAACAAAAACTGATTGAAAGTGGAGAATTATTGCCGAAGTCAGCAACTACTTCCACCGCATATCTTTAACTTGGAAAGCCTTGAATTAGTATTGTTGTGACTAGTAAGATGGCCCACGGTTCTTTGTTTCCTTTTGCAGTCTTTAGTCTTTACCAATAAATGTAAAATATAGAAACAATCCATAGCATGGATCAATAATAGTGACTGCTCCGGAAAGAGAGAATGATGAAACAAGGGGTTTCATGGAGACGATCTTGCAACTTTTGAGACTGGGATTCTATTTTCAACTCTCATCTGATGTCAATTAAAAAGTGTTGAGGGTCGTTTTTTTCACGTTTTACACCTAGCATGTGTCTTGCATCTATTAGACATCTTTTAGCCTATGCTTTTTCTAAGGAAGTCGGGTCTGACATCTACATGGCATGGGCTTTAGGGTCCCATTTTGCCGTTGCCAGTATGTGGAAAAGCATTAAATCCGTCCAAGAAGCTATGTTGCAAAATGAGCTTATTCTCCTCTTCTACTACCGCATAAGGAGCTGTTCTCCACTTTCTGCAGAAGGAACATATTATTACGCTGTTAAAGTGAACTTTTCACTGCTTTCTGCAAAGGGAATGTTACTCAATTTTCTACTGAGGCTTTCTCCACTTTCTGCAAAAGGAACAGTACTCTGCCTAGGGGTGGTAAATTTTATCCATATCCATGAACCCACCCATTACCCACCTTATTTGGGTAAGTTTTAACCCAACCCATTTGAATATTTGGGTTAAATGGGTAAAGACTCATTTGGTTATTTAATTAGATGGGTCTAAATGGATAAATCCACTAATACCCATTAAACCCATCTAAAATTTAAATAAACAACATAAAATCTAAATTTCTAGAAAATGACTAAAATACCCCTCAAACTTAAAAAAATGACCAAAATACTACCAAAACCCATAAAATTACCAAAATACCCCTAAAACCTAAAAAATTACCAAAATACCCACAAATCCAAAAAATTACCAAAATACCCACAAATCCAAAAAATGACCAAAATACCCTCAAAACCCAACAAATGACCAAAATACCCCCCAAAACCTAAAAATTACCAAAATACCCCCAAAATCCAAAAAATGACTAAAATATCTCTGAAACCCAAAAAATGACCAAAATACCCCTAAAACCTAAAAATTACTAAAATACCACCAAAATCCAAAAAAATGACCAAAATAGTGAAATACCCCCGAAACCTAAAAATGACCAAAATACCTCTGAAACCCATAAAATGACCAAAATACCCCTAAAACCTTAAAAATTACTAAAATACCACCAAAATCCAAAAAATGACCAAAATACCCCCGAAACCTAAAAATGACCAAAATACCTCCAAAACCCACAAAATGACAAAAATACCCCAAAAACCCAAAAAATGACCAAAATTCCCCCAAAACCCAAAAAATGACCAAAATACCCCCAAAACCCACAAAATAACCAAAATACCTCCAAAATCTCTACAATGAGCAAAATACCCCCCAAAACCTCTCAAATGTCCAAAATATCCCCGAAACCTAAAAATAACCAAAATACCCCCGAAACCTAAAAATGACCAAAATACCCTCAAAACCCAAAAAATGAAAAAAAAATTACCTCCAAAACCTCTAAAATGAGCAAAATAGCCCCCCCCCCCAAACCTCTAAAATGTCCAAAATATCGCCAAAACTCAAAAATTACCAAAATACCCCAAAAATGACCAAAATGCTTTCTAAACCTAAAAAATGACCAAAATACCCCATAAACCTTAAAAATGACCAAAATACCTCTGAAACCTTAAAATTACCAAAAATACCCCCTAAACCTTAAAAATGACCGAAATACCTCTAAAACCTATAAAATGATTAAAATATCTCAAGGCCTAAAAAATGACTAAAATAACCCCAAAACCTAAAACAATGACCAAAATACCCCAAAAACCTAAAAAAATAACCGAAATACCCCCAAAACCTAACAATTACCAAAATACACCTTAACCTAAAAAATTACCAAAATACTCCATAAACCTAAAAAATGACTGAAATACCTCTAAAACCTATAAAAAAACTGAAATACCCCTGAAACCTAAGAAAATTACCAAAATACCCTGAAACCTAAAAAATGATCGAAATACCCCAAAAACCTATAAAAAAAATGATCAAAACAACCCCAAAACCTAAAAAAAAATGATCGATAAAAACCCCTGAAACCCAAATTATGACCAAAATGCCCCTAAACATGTAAGATGACCAAAATACACCTGAAACCAAAATAACCCCAAAACCTAAAAAAAAATGATCGATAAAAACCCCTGAAACCCAAATTATGACCAAAATGCCCCTAAACATGTAAGATGACCAAAATACACCTGAAACCAAAATAACCCCAAAACCTAAAAAAAAATGATCGATAAAAACCCCTGAAACCCAAATTATGACCAAAATGCCGCTAAACATGTAAGATGACCAAAATACACCTGAAACATCTAAAATTACTGAAATAGAGATTTAGGGTATTTTGGATGTTTCAAGGATATTTTTGACAAATTAAAGGTTCTAAGAGTCTTTCATTCATTTTATAGGTTACGAGGGAATTTCGGTAATTTTTTAGGTTTCGGGGTTATTTTGATAATCTTTTAGATTCTAAGGGTATTTTAACCATTTTTTAGGTTACGAGGGCATTTCTGTCATATTTTAGTTTTAGGGTTATTTCGGTAAATTTCTAGGGTTCAGAAGTATTTTGGTAATTTTTAGGTTTTGAGGTATTTCGGTAATTTTTTAGGTTTTGATGTCATTTTGGTCATTTTTAGGTTTCGAGGGTATTTAGGTCATTTTTTGGGTTTTAGGGGTATTTTGTATTTTTTTAAGTTTCGGGGGTATTTTGGTCTTTTTTGGGGTTTGGGGGGTATTTTTGTCATTTTTAGGTTTTGAGGGTATTTTGGTAATTTTTTGGGTTTCGGGGGTATTTTGGTCATTTTTTTGGTTCCGATGGTATTTTGGTAATTTTTTAGGTTTTAGGGGTATTTTGGTCATTTTTTAGGTTTTGGAAGTATTTTGGTCATTTTTAGGGTTTGGAGGTATTTTGGTCATTTTTTAGGTTTTAGGGGGTATTTTGGTAATTTTTAGGTTTCGGGGGTATTTTGGTCATTTTTTGAGTTTTGGGGGTATTTTGGTCATTTTAGATATTTTTGAGGTATTTTGGTCATTTTAATGGTTTTTAAGCATATTTGGTGATTTTAGAGATATCAGGGGTATTTTGGTTATTTTAGAGGTTTCATGGGTATTTTGCTAATTTTAGAGATTTTGGGGATAATTTTGGATGTCCAAGGGTATATTGGTAATTTTGGAAGATTAGAGGTATTTGCATCATTTTAGGTATTTAAGGGTATTTTGGAGTTCAAGAGGGTATTCAAGTAGTTTTAGAGGTATTTGGGTCATATTGGGTTAAATGGATGGGTTACTAATTAAATGGGTTGGGTTGGTAATGGATAATTAATTTATATATAAACGGGTCATAAATGGATAAATGGGTAATTATACACCTAACTCATTTATGACCCAACCTGCCCATTTGCCACCCCTAACTCTGCCTTCCATTGAGGCTCTCCACTTTCTGCTTCTTTACTATTGCAAGTCTACACAAAAAGACACTAAAGCCCAAAGAAAGTTCTCATCAAGCAAATGTTAGTTCACAACTTGTTAGCATACATACTCATAAATATACAAATACATATATATATATATATATATATATATATATATATATATATATATATATACTTCGTAAAATGGGTTAGCACAAATATAAACATAATGCTTTCTTCAGCATGACAAAGGCCAAAAAGGGCTTAGCTCCAACTCCCATAATCTTATTGCTTAAGATTAGATCAAAGCTTTGGAGTTTGGAACAGGAGTCAGATTGGCTGTGAAGCTCAAAAGAGGAGTGTCTTTTTTGGGAGAGAGGAAGTACTTTAGTGGTGCATGCAAAACTATTTTGCTAAGGGGTTTTTTCTACTATTTCAAAACTACTTTGCTGCTATTTTTCTCTACTAATGCCTATGACTTTCTTTGTTGTTGTTGTTTTCTTTGTTCTGAAGGGACCTCGGCCGAATACCGAAAACCAAATACTCCCTCGCCTCCAGTCCTGGGATGCGAAGGAGTAGGACTCATCATTTTCTTCACACTGCTCAATGTCCGAAATTACGGAATGGTTTTACTTACCTTTGTGTTCTGCGACTATATTTGTTCTCCCTTCTTTTTTTCACAGTGCTCAGAGCCTCCGATTCTCCTATATAAATAATTTGGGCTTCCTAGGCTTATTTCAATTCTTTGGGTTGTTCTGCAGCAAACACTTTTTCTTTGGCTTCTTAGCTAGCCTGGTTAGGATGTGGATCTAATAGTAAGTCCTTTAGGTCCTTTCTTCCTTTCTTTTCATGGGCTTTTCTCCAGTGGGCTTGGGGATTTATTTGCTGACCCATGTTAAAAATGGGCACTAACAAAAGAAACAAATAAAGAAAGAAATGCTTTTTCCATCATGATTGCATTGCCAGTTGCCACTAATTATAAGCAATCATGCTACGTGAATGTCCCTTCGGGGACATCCGATAAAATTGGAACGATATAATTATGCTTCGTGAATGAAAATGTACAGGCCACCACAAAGCTCTTAACGAACACATTTGTTTAAATAGAGTAAAACAACTGGGTAATGCTTCATTCTTGCAATTGCACCCAACATGTGATTAAATTCCACAATGGAAGACAAAGGGCGCATGTGAAGCATTTTATCAAACGTGTTTAAGGCATCATCAACGTTCCTAACGCTTCCGCATTTACGCTTACCTATCATGGATTTCAACAACTGGTTCTGATTCAAATTAGAGTTTTTCCTATCACTACTTCGAGTACGAGAAGAGTAGGAGGAAAAAGCATGAAATGGTAATGGAACAATAATGAATCACTTTGATGCTGAAAAAAAAAAGGTTTGTGGTAGTCCATGAAAATTCTACATTTTGTGAATAAGTTAATGGTATTTCATGTATCAATACATTCAAGTCCAGATGTACCGTGTTTTATTTATGTTGTTGAACTTGGTCTCTACGCTCTACCAAATGGCGTAGGATTTGAAAAGTCGTGAAAGAGAAATGAAAATCAAAATATGCTACTCGTTACAATTATTATTATGGGGTTGTCTTTCTTAGTTGAAAAGAAATTAAAAGCATTTTCTTTTGAAATAGTGAAAGAGGTGTGCCTTGTCTCACATATTAATGTGACTCAGAAATTTGTCTTTTGTTCCTTTCCTGAAAGAATTTCTAATCTTTCCATTTAGTTCTTAGGTAGGCGGAAAATTTGACTTGGTTTACAGGTTAGGCCTGTATGACAGACACTGGCAAGAGTTAAAAGGAAAATAACAACGCTAATTGGACAAAATTTATGCGTAAAGACCTCATCTCAACTCTTGTGAGGCTTTTTTAAATTAAGTGTCATTATTGTATACAATCTTTTTTGCCACAACTTTATCACCATTCTGATATAGCAAATTATAGTTGATTGTTTATCACTTTTATGCAAACTTTTTTTTATTTTTTATTTTTTGTGCCAATCACAATTTGTCATATCACAATTATGGCAAAGTTGTGATAAAAAGATTTGTTGTTTCAGATTTTCTCTTTAACAAAAACTTGAGAGAGTTTATTGAACATATTGGCCTTTTCATGATTTCATCATCACTAGTCATGAGAGAACATTATGTTATACATATAGGGGGGAGAGAGAGAGAGAAATTTAAGTATAGTAGAGATTAGTTTTGAAACACCGTGAAGCATGAACACTGTCAATGACATGAACGCAATATGACAAGACATGATAACACCACAATTCTTTAAAAAATATAGGATAGGATACTACAATTAAGTAAATGTATTTTTAGGTATATTTTATTTACTTATAGGCATATTTTAGTTTGTACTCTTTTTAGACTTCAGTGACTTCCTTGTGTTCAATACCCACAAAAAATGGGAATAATTACAAGACCAAGCAAAATGGGTCATTTTCTTCTTTGACATCTATAAAAGTACACATTATACCCCTAAAGTTATATTTTGTTTGGGCACAGTTGATACAAATGAGCTTTATAAAGTAATGATGAATGTTGAAGGCTTTGAAGTAGACATCTTTGTTGAAACTTATGATCATTTGGTTAGTGGTAAAAAGGCTAGAAGGGCTTTTATGGCTAAAAACGATAGGTTGAGAAATCTTTGGTTGGAGAAATTTTTCAACAAAACCTATGAATTAACCCTATGTTAAAAATTAAAATTTTTCATTTTAAATTAAAAATCATATAAAATTTATCATCAGACTAGTGTAGACATACACCAATCTCCACCAAATCCACATCGTTCCTTTCCCCCCATATTTCATTAGGAATACAAAGTGAAAACACAATAAAACAGAGAGAGAGAGAGAGACCAAAGATGAAGCAGAGAACTTGGCGGCTCTTGCTTCTTAGCCCTTCCATTATCGAAAATCAAGGAGACTATTCAGAGTATAAACTAACCTTAGTCCTCATATTGAGTCTTTAGTATTAACAAATAGTAGTCTTTGCCTCCTCTTGCTAGGCCAGCTTGGTTTGATTTCATGGTAAAGGAAAGTCCAATGCTTCACAAAGGACACAATTATGGGTAAAAATGGTCAAATACCACTTTTTTTGAAAATATTTTGCAATCTACCATTATTTGCGAAATATTTAGCAATTTTTTTTTTTTTTAAATTCGATTTTGTAAAAATCGATTTTTCCATAGTACTCAAATACCATGAAATTCTTTTTAAAGTTTTTGATGTAACTGGAGTTCCACAAACTCGAGTTACATCAAAAAATTTCAAAATTTTTTCATGGTACTCGAGTTCCATAAACTCAAGTACCATGGAAAACTCAATTTTCACAAAATTGAGTTTTAAAAAAGTGGTAGTTACTAAATATTTCACAAATAGTGATAAATTCGTACATATTTTCTCAAACAGTGATATGTGGCTATTTTGGCCCACAATTTTTTGTAGTATTGAGGCTTTAAGGTAAGAAAAACTTAAATAAATTATGTATAGGGTTAATCAAAAGATTTTAAAAAATATTTACTATTTTAAACTTTAAATAGTGATGCTTCTTTGAGGGAAAGTTAAAGACAAAACCAATGGTTAGATAAAATATGTGAATAGTGATTGTTGATTTAGGCCAATGCGCAAACAGTATTTTGTACAGTACATTTGGTTTGTACAACCTGCACTGTGCTTTGGCCTTTTTTTTTTTCCTCACCCGGTTTTATTTGTGCTTTTTGTTTTTTGTCTTTTCTTTTAAATATTTATTATTTATATTGTGGGGGCAAAAGCTTGAATTTGTACATTGGGCCTTAGGCCCTAATTGCTAATGGAGATGCGTCCGAGGAGGAGTAAATGACTGGCGAGGCCCCAGAATAGATAGTCGCGTAAGGAAAGAGTGGAGGGCTGAGGTCTGAGGAGGTTACCCTCCTCGGACTGGACGAATATCAATCGAGCAGGCATCCGGGTGACTTAGGCGATCTTCCAAGAGACTCCAACAATGAGGATAGACTTCAGGCATGAACGGAGAGGATAAGGATACAGAAATATCTTAGGGAAAAACTGCTACCACTGCATTAAATGCACTGCAGCAACTTTTCTGGCCGCATTAATGTGAAGAAGACCTCTGAACAGTAGCCTCAACCACTACCGTTCACAGAGAGCTAGAGAAGATGCTTGATAAGACACATACTTGAGTGCAGGGTTGGATGATGAATAACTGTACAATGGAGATGACTTGGAAAACTCTATATAATGTGAAAGACCCTCCATAAGGTAGGGATCGGAAAAACGTAGTGAAGGAGAATAGAAAGAAAACCACTGTAGCATAGTGTTGAACTATCTTTTAAAAATAGTAATTTGATTATTGAACTATCTCCTCGGATGTACATTTCATCCATAATTACATATAGTTTCCTGCTCGGTTACACTTGAAATCTTAGCTAACCGTTAGTCAATCCGTTAAAACCCCAGTTCTTTCACCCACTCTCTACAAATTTATTGTATTTGGCTCATTGGGCTTATAACCCAATTCTTCTGGGTTTTGGCTACAAACTATAACCCTACAATTGGTGTCATATGTTGGAAGTTCTAGTGCTTCAGTGGAGTATAATGGTCATGGCGGGATTAGGACCACATCAAACTAGTTTGCACCATGCGGAATCAGCCAACGTTCGTCAACAAGACGAACTCCATAATCTTAAGCGTGAAAAGGATTTGGACAATTACTAGGAAGGCAACTTACAAACGCTTCACACAGGTGGAAGTGGTTTTTGGAGAAAATGTCATACAGTGCATGAGCAAGGTGATAAAAAAGCTATGCAACGAGAGATTGATGATTTAAAAAGGCAACTTCGTCGAGCACAACGGAAGCAATCCCCTCCCAGCTCTGATATTTCTTCAAATGACGAAGAAGATACTATCTACAAACAACGGTCAAGAACTCCACCTAGTGAGTCCTTTTCCTGTGAGGAGGAGCATCTTCACAAAAGGAAACGCAAGAGTCCATCTCGCTGGGGAGTAGGAATTGATGTTATAAAGAAAGTTTTAAGCTAGATTTCTAAATCACCCTTCACACGAGAAATAGAAAAGGCAAAACTTCCCAGGCGTTTCCATCAGCCAACATTCGTCATGTATAATGGTTGAACGAATCCTGTAGAGCACGTAAGTCAGTTCAAACAGAAGATGGTTGTTCATTTTCAGGACGAGACTTTGATGTGTAGAGTATTTCCATCTAGTTTGGGATCGATGCTGATGAGATGATTTGATGGGCTAAGGACCAATTCTATCAGTTCCTTCAAGAAACTCACTCAATCATTCTGTTCCCGATTCATTACATGCAGTAGGGTTCCTCAACCTTTAGACTCTTTATTGTCCATGTCAATGAGGGAAGGAGAGTCTGTGAAGGCGTATGTTGAAATGTACTAGGAGATGTTTAACGAGATTGATGGCAATTTTGATGAAGTTGTTGTTAGAACTTTCAAGGTTGGTCTCCCATCTGAGCATGGTTTGAGGAAATCTCTGACAGGTAAGCCTGTCACTAGTTTACACCAGCTAATGGACCAAGTTGATAAATACAAGAGGATTGAAGACGATCAACAACAAGGGGAAGGGAAAGCTAAGGTTATCCCTCAAAAGAGGAGGGATTTCAGGTCGGACCGATACAACAACAACCGGCCTAGAAGGGATTACATAGATCAATCAGGGTCAAACAACACTCAGGTCGTCGGTGCAGTCTTCCAAGAGTCGGTGCATCAAGTATTGGAAAAAATCAAGAATGAACCATTCTTCAAACGACCCAAAAAGATGGTGGGAAATCCCGAAAAGCGAAATCGTAACCTCTATTGCCAATATCATCAGAATCATGGGCATACCACAGAAGATTGTAAGAGCTTGTGGGATCTTTTGGACCAACTCGTCCGATAGGGAAAATTAAAACAGTTGCTGCATCATTCCAGTGGTCTAGAGGGCCAAGCCAACTCTGGATCTCAAAGAGATATTCCTTCAAGACCCCCCTTGGGAACTATCAATGTTATCTTCGCTGCACCAGGTAGAACAGGATTATGCCCGTCTAGGATAATGTCTGTAGCTCGTCTATCTTTAGGAGACACTAATCAGGATTCGAAGAGGGCTAGAGTGGAACTACCGTTGGTCATAGGCTTCTCGGATGAAGACAAGATTGGAACTATTCAACCCCACGATGATGCCTTAGTGATCACCCTCCGAATTGGGGGCTACGACGTGAAGAGGGTAATGGTGGATCAAGGTAGCGCTGCTGAGATAATGTATCTTGACCTTTATAAGGGGCTGAACTTAAAAGCTCAGGATCTAACGCCTTATAGTTCTCTCTTAGTAAGTTTTGAGGGGAAGATTGTTATTCCGAAAGGTCAAGTCAGATTACCTGTGCAGACTGGTTCGGAGGTGGTGAAGGTAGATTTTATTGTCGTGGATGCATACTCTCCCTATACAGCAATTGTTGCCAAACCTTGGCTTCATACCTTGGGAATAGTTTCTTCCACTCTGCACCAGAAGGTTAAATATCTGTCCGAGGGTCAGATTAAAGAAATACTAGGAGATCAGGCTTTGGCAAGGCAGTGTATGGTGGCTGCCATCCAACATAAACCCGAAGCTGAATCCTCGGTTCATGGAGAAAAGGGGTTGTAGCAGTTAAAATCCTCGGCTTTGTCCATTGATAAGCCAGCCGTGGATGCGAAGTGTAAAGATTTAGTAAAGGTTGTTATAGGGGACAACCTAGAAAAGTTTTTTCAGATTGGATCTCAGTTGCCCCATTAAGAAAGAGAAGAGCTGATAGAATTCCTTAAAAGGAACATTGATGTCTTTGCTTGGAATGCCTACGAAGCCCCAGGAGTAGATCCAGAATTTATCTGTCATCATTTGAAAGTTAATTTGTTAATCACACCTAGGAAGCAGCCCTCTCGGCGTCCATCTAAAGAACACGCCGAAGCAGTGCGAGAAGAAGTGACTAGACTTAAGCAAGCTAGTGCTATTAAGGAAGTTTTTTACCCTGAATGGCTACAAATACTGTAGTGGTAAAAAAGAAGAGTGGTAAGTGGCGAGTATGCGTAGATTTCACGAACTTAAATAAAGCTTGCCCCAAGGATCCATTTCCTATGCCCAAGATAGACCAGGTGGTAGATGCCACTGTCGGCCATCCTCAGATGAGTTTCTTGGATGCCTTCCAAGGCTATCATCAGATACCTTTGGCCTTGGATGATCAGGAAAAGACTGCTTTTGTTACCCCTATTGGGAACTACCATTACAAAGTAATGCCATTCGGTTTGAAGAATGCAGGATCCACATATCAGAGAATAATGACAAGGATGTTTGAGTTGCAATTGGGGAAAAACATCGAAATCTACATAGATGATATGGTGGTGAAAAGTAAGATGGTTTCGAAGCATTTGGGGGACCATCGAGCTATCTTTGAAATCCTTAGAAAGTACAAATTGCGCTTAAGTGCTTCCAAGTGCTCATTCGGCGTGGGGTCAGGCAAATTCTTGGGTTATATGGTCATTCACAGAGGGATTGAAGTTAACCCCGATCAGATTAAAGCTATTAACAACTTGCAATCTCCTTGAAATCCCAAGGAAGTGCAAAAATTAACCGGAATGGCCGCTTCTTTGAACAGATTCATATCTCGATCAGTAGACAGGTGCAGACCCTTCTTCCTATTGATCAACAAATGGAAAGGTTTTGAGTGGACTGAAGAATGTGCTACAGCTTTCCAGCAACTTAAAGATTATCTAGCTCGACCACCGATCATGTCTAGTCCCGAGCTAGATGAGGTCTTTTTTGCCTACATTGTTGTGGCCCTTTATGCTGTAAGCTTGGTACTGATACAAGTTGATTGTGGCATACAATAGCCAGTTTATTATGTGAGTAAATCACTGCATGAAGCCGAAATGCGTTATCTACCATTGGAAAAAACTATCTTGGTAGTAGTACTTAGCACACATAAGCTGCCTCATTACTTCCAAGCACATACAATTGTCATTCTTACCCAGCTCTCGCTTAAAACCATACCCCGAAGTGCCGATTACACAGGAAGAGTAGCCAAATGGGGTACAATTCTAGGGGCCTTTGACATCAAATACATGCCTTGTACCTCCATAAAAAGACAAGTTCTCGCAGATTTTGTAGCCGAATTCACCGAACCCCCAATAGAAGAGTTGGAATCAATAGAAAACATGGATGAAAAATTGGTTGGCACGATCTCCCAATATGGCCTTCCAGCCTGGGAAGTATATGTTGATGAGGCATCGAATCAGAAGGGCTCGGGAATTGGGCTAGTACTGATATCCCCTAAGAATGTCATCATTGAAAAATCTTTGAGATTGGATTTTTCGGCTATGAATGATGAGGCTGAGTATGAAACTTTGTTGATAGGAATGGCCATGGTCCAAAGAATGGGTGGAAAATCAGTAAAAGTTTTCTTGGACTTAAGGCTCGTCATCGGCCAAGTAAAAGGGGAATTCGAGGCAAAAGATGAGAGAATACAGGGGTACCTGAGTCAAGTTAAATGTCTATAATTAAAGTTTGATTCTTTTGACTTGCTACATATCCTAGAAATGGTAATGCACATGCTGATTCTTTAGCTATGCTTGCAACCTCCTCGGCGCATGATTTGCCTCAAATTATCCTCGTTGAAGATTTGTATAAACCCACAGAGACAAGAGAGGCATCTCAAGTCCATCAGATTAGAGTAGGGCCGAGTTGGATGGACTATATAATGCAATTTTTGAAAGAGGATACTCTACCTGAAGAAAGGGTAGAAGCTGACAAAGTACAAAGAAAATCCACAAGGTACTAGTTATCCGAGAACCAGAAGCTATACAAACGTTCCTTTTCAGGACCTTATTTGTTATGTGTTCATCCTAAGTTGACCGAATCACTTTCAGAAGAGTTGCATGAAGGAATTTGTGGAAGCCATACTAGTAGTAGGTCCCTAGCAAATAGAGTTATTACCCAAGGCTATTAGTGGCCGAATATGCAGAGAGAGGCTCTGGAATACGTCAAAAAGTGTGATCAATGCCAACGGTTTGCGCCGAGCATACACCAACCAGGGGAAATTCTTAATCCGCTATCCAGCCCATGACCATTTGCTCAATGGGGCTTAGACATTGTGGGACCATTCCCCAAAGCAGTTTGAAACAAGAAATATCTTCTGGTCGACACAGATTATTTTACGAAGTAGGTTGAAGCGGAACCTTTAGCTAACATTAGGGACGTGTATGCAAAAAGATTTGTTTGGAAAAACATTGTCACTCGGTTTAGAGTTCCTTATATGCTCATCTCGGACAACGGCCTTCAGTTCGACAGCAAAATGTTTAGGAGATATTGTGGGGAGTTGGAGATTACAAATAGGTATTCTACTCCTGCTTACCCCCAAAGGAATGGACAAGCAGAAGCTGTAAATAAAGCTATAGTAAATGGGCTGAAGAAAAGGCTAGATGATGCAAAAGGTAAATGGGTGGAAGAGTTACCACATGTGCTCTGGACGTATAGAACAACACCTTGTAGGTCTACTGGAAAGACCCCCTTTTCGATAACTTATGAAGCTAAGGTTGTTATCCCTTTGGAAACTGGTTTCCCAACGTCAAGAACCAGTTCATTCAATCCGAGTTACAATGATGAGCAACTGACAATGAGTTTGGACTTGATTGAAGAGAATAGGAAAAATGCGATAGTTCAATTGGCCTACTACCAGCAAAAACTGAAGTAAGGTTATGATGCCAATGTAAAATTAAGACCTTTAACTCCTGGTGATCTGGTGTTACGTAAAGTTGTGGGCTCTGCAAAGAATCCAGCTTGGGGAAAGTTATGACCAAATTGGGAAGGGCCCTACCGTATCACCTCAGAAGCTAGCATTGGAGCATATTTTCTAGAAGATCTAGACGAGCATGTAATACCACGTCCTTGGAATGTAAACAACCTAAAGAGGTATTACTATTAATAAATATTTTCATGATCAATTTATTCATTCTTTATATAAAGTGTTTATACTTTTTACCTTTTAGTTCTCATAAGTGTTTAAACTTAAATCCAATCATGCCTGAAGTTCTCGGACCAGATGATTTGGATTAGTTAACACTCATTCGCAGTTCTCATAAGTGTTTAAACTTAAATCCAATCATGCCTAAAGTCCTCGAACCAGATGATTTGGATTAGTTAACATTCATTCACAATTCTCATAAGTGTTTAAACTTAAATCCAATCATGCCTAAAGTCCTCGAACCAGATGATTTAGGTTAGTTAACACTCATTCGTAATTCTCATAAGTGTTTAAACTTAAATCCAATCATGCCTGAAGTCCTCGGACCAGATGATTTGGGTTAGTTAACACTCATTCGCAGTCCTCATAAGTGTTTAAACTTAAGATTCAATCATGCTTGAAATCCTTAGACTGAATGATTTGAATGGGTTAGCATCACAATGTCATGCTTATAGATGTTTATATAACTTTTAAGTTGTGCTTGAATGCCTAGGGCTATTGATTGAATTTAAGTTAACTTGTAGTATGGCCTGTTTATAGGATATGATAGTAGATTTTATTCAAGTTAAAATGGCAAAAGGTCACCATACTTTGACAATGAATCTTAAAGCACATATCATGATGTATGAAACAAAAGAAAAATGTCTTCACTGATAATAAAAAAGGTGTGGTACATTTTGTTAAAAAGAAACAACAAAACAACAGAAAACATATGAAAATAGTAAAAAAACCCCTAGCCTAAGCTTTCGTCTTGGGGACCCCTAGGTCAGCAGTTTGGTTGAGCTGAGAGACAACAGTATTTGAGGCCTTCTCTATGGGATTAGAAGAATTTTTCTTCTTATCCTGACCTTTATCCTTGCCTTTGAGAGTTTCAATCTCCTTTCCTTGGCCACCATCTGGGTTGGAGTCTTTTGGAACTTTCAAGGAAGCAGGAAGGACTTAGTCCGCCTTTGGCTGCGCAGATACTTGAGTAGCTTGTCTAGGGTGAAAGGAGTCGGGACCTGAGAGCTCGTGAATTTCTGGATCGTAGTAAATGCTCTCAGGTCGCCTCAAATCAAAGTCCACAGGGACCCCATCAACATTAAGGGCTTTACCCCAAGAGATGTCACAGTAATCCCTGCATACAGTGGAAAATTCCTCTGTAAGTCTGGCTTGAGTCTCCTCCACCCCAAGCGTGTAAGCGGCCTACTTCTCGGCCTCGGCTGCCTCTTTAACCAGTTGGACAGCTTCCTTAGCTTTCCGAAGCTCTTCGCGAAGCTCCGTCACCAGTTACTTCTCTATTGCCAGATTGATTTCATTGTAGTGCAACTGTTTATGGATATCTTCAAAATGCTTCTCAGTAGTCTTAAGGCCTGCTTCAGCGCTATCCCTCGCCCTAACTACCTCTTTTAGTTGCTCGGCCAATTTGGAGTGATTTTCTTTTAGGGCGCCTAGCTTTACCTCGACCTTGGATCAAGCATCGAAGGCTACCCTGGCCTCGTCGCAAGCATCTTTAACCTAGTCCCGGCCACATAAACCTATTGTGTAATCTACGTGACAAAATAAAAAAAAAAATTTATCTTTAGTATAAAACATAGCAAAAACTTATGAAAATAATCAAGTATTTAGATAGGGCAATAGATCAAATCACTTACCATGGCCAGATCCCTCTTAAGGGATAGGAAGAGCTTCTGTTAACTAAAGTTCCTGTAGGCCTCCATGTCTTTTGGAAGGAGGAAGGGTTGCTCCAAGGTCTCGGCAACATGACCTGCATGCCCCTCATGGTAATGCCTAATGGAGGAATCCCTGGCAATGGGGACACCGTTCACCTCCAATTTAGGAGACCATATGCATGATGGACGACGCACTTGAGCCATAGAAGGATCTTCTCGGCTGTCAACAGAGTTGGACCTCCTACTTCTTTGGTCTTGAGACTGCCTCTGCTGTTTATTTCCTTTTGGAGGGCCTATCTCGCCCTTCTCAGGAACTTCTTGGTGCCTTTTTCTCCTCAACTCAGGATTGGGCTTTAGCCTGAAATCAGCAAGAAGCTGAGGAGG
Source organism: Quercus wislizeni (assembly GCA_023055345.1). Classification (NCBI taxonomy): domain Eukaryota; kingdom Viridiplantae; phylum Streptophyta; class Magnoliopsida; order Fagales; family Fagaceae; genus Quercus; species Quercus wislizeni. The sequence goes on along the minus strand of JALGQJ010000002.1, from coordinate 61,869,297 downwards.
GGGAGGAGGAGGGTTCACTAGGGGTTTAGACTTATTGGCCTCTTGGGGAGAAGGTGCCTTATTCCTCGCCTTCATAAGCTCCCTTAAACTTTGGTTAGGTTTTGGAGCCATCTCTTCTGCTTCGTTATCTGAAGAGTCCTCCACGTAAGTTACTATAGGGGCAGGAGTTTGAATGCACGAGTACTCGTCTGTTTCTTCCTCGGCCTCTAATATAACAATGGCTTTTACTCACGTTTCTTCCTCTTAAAATTGAAACTTGTCAATTTCTTCCTCAAGCGAAGAGGAAGATGCAGTTCCTTCCTCAGCTACAGCTTGTTTAAGAGACACTTGTTGAAGTGGCTAGGTGGCCAAGGGAATGCCCTGTAGGGTTGGATAATCAACTGGTGGAAGATCGTGTGAGGCTAAAAAATGAGGCCGAGACACGTCTATATGAGCCAGACAATAGTTGTTTGCCCTAATAGCGTTGCCGAAATCCAAAAAAGATCTCGAGAGGGGTTCGTAGTCCAAAATTAGATGAGCGGCTTGAAGTTGTCTGTCGTTGTTCACAAAAATTTGAGATCTTAATAAATAGTTAAGCGCGGGTATGTTGATTAAACTAATCCGAGGAGTTACTTGTGTTTTATCTGTTAAACAAGAGAACTAAACAATTAGAAACATGGAGTTCAGTGTAAAAAGATGAAAAAAGAAGAAAGAAAATCTTTTTGACATAGCAAAGCAAGGCCGAGGACAAATAACATAAATCTAATGCTAGAAAATCTAAATCTAAGGTACCCCACCTAGCTCTCCTAGCTAGGTTGGGCAAGGAAGACCGTCATGCCAAGGTCCTGATACAATGAGGTAGTCATCCTTCATCCCTTTGTTAGACTTGGGAAGACACGAAATGAGCCTGACAGCGTCGAACCGGGATTTAAGGTAAAATCCCGCTCCTTTTTGTTGATGGCCTTCATATAGGTTCGTATAGGTGGACTACATCGTGCCACGTTAGCCCCAATCCTAAGTGTCGGTCCAAAGCGTCAACTGCTCCTAGAATTCTAAAAAAGTTAGGTGCGCACTGTTAGGGGCAAAGCCTATGGTTACGTAAGTAGTCTCTTGTAATTCTATCAATAGGGATAGTCATTCCTCCCTCTATGAAGGCTATTATTGGGACTATGACTTCTCCCACCTCTCGGTCAAATGTTAATCCTTCCGGGAAACAGTATCGCAATGATACCTCCTGGGGTATGTAATATTTATCTTTGAATATTTCTATCAAAGCAGGGCTATCCACTAAACGCTTGAACCTACCCATTTCGAATAAGTAGAAAAAAGAAAACGCTAGGGGTGATAACGGGGTAATGAAGAATGATGGGCCGAGGAGGTTGTCCAAAGAAATAAAGAAAAATTCGAAAAAGTTAAAACTTACGTGAACTAAAGTAGGAACTGATCTTCGAAATCCTTGAGAGGGTTTTTGAAAATTTTTGGGAAATATGATGGATGATCTGATGATTGGTGTGAGTTTAAATGTTCGAGTGCTCTGAAGATTCTAAACTATGATGAAGAAGAGAGAAGATAATTCTCTTATGAGCCTTTATATAAGGGACTGAAAACGAGAGGGGATTTATCCCGCCTAAATCTTAAAGGGAAATATGGTCCGTTGGATCAAAATCCCTATGTTGGATGCCAGAGGCACAGCGTCGCTCAAAGTACTTAATGACACTTTGCGAATTTCAAAGCATTAGAAGCAATGGCGAAATGACTAAAATAACGTCCCTATGTGCGTAAATTTGAATGTCTTTATAGTTTTAACCACAGTTGCATTGGCAAGTCAAAATTCTATTTTTTTTTTCTCGGGTAAAAGGGAAAAATTAAAATTTTGAGGGGCTATTGTGGGGGCAAAAGCTTGAATTTGTACATTGGGCCTTAGGCCTTATTTGCTAATGGAGATGCGTCCGAGGAGAAGCAAATGACTGGGGAGGCCCCAGAATAGATAGTTGCGTAAGGAAAGAGTGGAGGGTTGATGTCCGAGGAGGTTACCTTCCTCGAACTGGACGAATATCAGTCAAGCAAGCATCCGGGTGACTTAGGCGATCTTCCAAGAGGCTCTAACAATGAGGATAGACTTCAGGCATGTATGGAGAGGATAAGGATACAGAAATATCTTAGGGAAAAGCTGCCACCACCGCATTAAATGCACTGCAGCAACTTTCCTGGTCGCATTAATGTGGAGAAAACCTCTGAACAGTGGTCTCAACCACTACCGTTCACAGAGAGCCAGAGAAGATGCTTGATAAGACACATACTTGAGTGCAGAGTTGGATGATGAACAACTGTACAATGGAGATGACTTGGAAAACTCTATATAATGTGAAAGACCCTCCATAAGGTGGGGATCAGAAAAACGTAGTGAAGGAGAATAGAAAGAGAACTACTGTAGCACAGTTTTGAACTATCTTTCAGAAATAGTAATTTGATTATTGAACTATATCCTCGAACGTATATTCCATCCATAATTACATATAGTTTCCTGCTCGGTTACACTTGAAATCTTAGCTAACCGTTAGTCAATCCGCTAAAAGCCCAGTTCTTTCACCCACTCTCTACAAATTTATTGTATTGGGCTCATTGGGGTTATAACCCAATTCTTCTGGGTTTGGGCTACAAACTGTGACCCTACATATATGTACATATTCAATTACATCGACTTAACAAATTATTACAATATTTTTACAATTATTTGACAATCTGCACCGTTCATGGGCCTCTTTTTCTTTTTTCCACCGTATGCTGGTTTTGCTTGTGCTCTTTTTGTCTTTTCTTTTAAATATTTGGCAAAAATGCAAAACTGACCTTCTAACTTTCACTCTTTTTCATTTCAATCCTCTAATTTTCAGTTTTGTCAATTCAGTTCTCTAACTTTCAATTTTTGTCAATGTAGGATTCCGTTAAACCCCGGTTAGGGCTGCCGTTAACTTTCAATTTTTTTATTTTATTTTATAAATTTTGGAATTAAAAGAAAAGAAATAAATAAATAAGGGGAACGACGACATCATTCCCCTTACTTGAAATCAAAACCGAGGATCACACCATATTGCAAGTGAATGGCATCAGACTACATCACCACGTGATCCCCTAAAAGCTTTCAATCTCTCTGTTGCTACAATCTGGTGGGATCTACAATTTGATGAACCCACCTCCCTACAAAAAAAGGTAATAAAGATGCTAAAAAAATTTCAAAAACGTGTTCCCCTTCTGAAAACCGAGTAATTCCTCGATTTTGATTTTAGGTAATGGGAACGCGTCGTTCCCCTTAAATTTTTTTTTTTTTTTTTTTTTACAGATTTTTTTTTCTTTTAATTCTAAAATTATAATAATAAAAAAATAAAAAAATAAAAACCTGAAAGTTAACGGCAGCCTAGTTATGGAGTTTAACGGAATCCTGCATTGACAAAAATGGAAAGTTAGAGGACTGAATTGACAAAACTAAAAATTAGAGGACTGGAATGAAAAAGAGTAAAAATTAGAGAGTTAGTTTTGCATTTTTGCCTAAATATTTATATGTGCATGCATAATTACACTGACACAACACATTCTTATAATATTTTCACAATTATTGAAGTGACAATTTTTTAAAGGTCAAAATAAAATAATAAAATAAGAGACTGAGAATTACTACTATCTAAAACTTAAAATACATGAAGAAAATTTTGGGGATGTTAAAATTTAGTGAGAGTGTTTTAGACATTACACAATAAATATTTTAAGAATCATAAGCTTTTATTAAGGTTTAACTGAGAGAATAACAATATGACATATTTGCTATTTCCCAAAATATTAAGGGAAAAATTGCTTGATTTTAAAATTTAAGGAGTAATGTTATGTCCACAACATTTTCACAATAATTTCATAACAAATTTTATGTGGCAAGGTATTTTTGATGGATAAAAAAGTGATATCAGTAATGCGCCCAGTTTAAAACCAATAACAACTTGTCATTTAGAATTTGTTCTAAAAATATTATGGATATAGCATTTCTCTCAAATAAAATAAAAAAATATCTCTTCGAATCCCAAAAATGAAGATATTGTGAAAATGTTATAATATTTTATTGTATTCTTAAACTTCTTTTTTAATATAGTCAAATTGGGTGAGACAAAATTCACAGTTTCATACACAATTTTCTTGTGTTGTCTTTTTGTTTGTTTGTTTTTAATGCATAATTTTAAAACCAGTAATAATTTTTCACCTAAAATTTGTTGTGAAAATGTTGTGGACGTAAAAAATAAAATAATAATATCAAACTGAGACCTACCACAGTTAGGAATAAAAAAAATTGCAAAAATGTTATGACATTTTGTTGTGTTCCTAGGATTCTTTTTTGTCTGACATTTTGTTGTCTTTCTAAGCTTCTTTTTTTGTTTAGTCAAATTTGGTAAGCCAAAATTCATTGTTTTAGGCACAATTTTCTTCAATTGGCTTTTTATTTTATTTTTTATTTTTTTTAAGCACGGTCAAAAGTGGTTAGCTTAATTTACCATTTAGGATTTATTATGAAAATGTTGTGGATGTAACATTACTCTAAAATACAATAATAAAATATCAGACCAAAACCCACCATAGCTAGAAATAAAGTATTGTAAAAATATCGTGACATTTTGTTGTGTTCCTAGACTTCGTTTTTGGTTTAGTCAATTTGTTGAACCAAAATTCATTGTTTTATGCATAAATTTTTTAGGTTGATTTTTTTAACGCATTTTTTCAAGTTTAAAGAAAATAAAATAAAAATAAAAAACACATTGTTTTACACACACACACACACACACACACACACATATACACAAATTGACGAAGTAGCACTTTTCTTCTTTATGTTTGGGGTAGTTTCATTCCCCCCTAAATTAAAGTTGAATAATTTCCTTCTTTATATTTTGTAAATTAGCATATACTCCTACTGCTACTCTCTTAATTAAACACTAATGAAATCTTATAATTCACAAAATTTCCATCGTGCAATGTCTAAAATACTCCTACTAAATTTTAATGTCCCAAAAAATTTCTTCTTGTATTTTGAATATTATGTGGTAGACTGGTAGTCATGCTTGAAAAGTTAGAATGATAATATATAGTGTTCTATTTGTTACCTAGAGAACACTAATTTATTAGGTTTAAATTTTCTAGACTTATAATTTTATTTAATAGAAACTTTGATGAGAGATGTCTTTTATTATTTTTTTTCTTTTTTTAATTTCTTTTCCTACTTAAAAGGGTGTTCATTAAAAATAAGTAAGCTAAACATTGTAGTTAGACTCATAAAATAAGATGATAAAGAATGAAGTATGAATAACAAAATCTTCATTGTAGATGGTTGCAAGTATTTAATTTGATGAAGATCTTCCAAAAAAAAAAAAAAAAAAAATTGTAGCATATATCATCATTCATTGTGAAAATTTAAATATTGTGGAAAGATGATGACATTCATTATCATTCTTTGTAAAAAAAAAATTTGAGTAGATATTATATTTAGTAAATAGGTTCTGTGGGGGTAAAAGCTTAAACTTTTGTATTGGGCCTTAAGCCCCATTTACTAATGGGAATGCGTCCGAGGAGGAGCAAATGACTTGAAAAGCCCCAGAGCAAATGGTCATGTGAGGAAAGAGTAGAAGGCAGTAGTCTGAGAGGGTCAGCCTCCTCGGACCTGACAAATGTCAGTCAAGTAGGCATTCGGTTGACTTGGGTAATCTTCCAGGATATTCCAGCAATGAAGAGAGACTTCAGGCGTGTAAGGAGGTGATAAGGATGTAGAAATATCTTAGGGAAAAGCTGCTATCACCGCAGTAAATGCACTGCAGCAGCTTTCCTGGCCGCATTAATGTGGAGAAGACCTCTGAACAGTGTTTTCAACCACTACCGCTCATGAAAAGCCAAAAAAACTGCTCAATATGACAGATACTGGAGTGCAAGGTTGAATGATAAACAAGTGGATGATGGAAATGGCTTGGAGGAGATTATATAACGTGAGAAACCCTCCATAAAAGGAGGATTGAAAATATGAGCAAAGAAATATTGGAAGAGAATTACTGTGGCACTGTGAGGAACTAACTTCCAGAAATATCACTTTGACCATCAAATTTACTCCATGGATGTATAATCCATCCATAATGACACATCTCTTCCTGCTCGGACACTTTTGAAACCTTGATTAACTGTTAGATAATCCACCAAAAGTCCAGTTCTTTCACCCACTCTGTATAAATTTATTGTATTGGGCTCATTGGGCTTGTAACCCAACACTTTCGGGTTTGGGCTACAGATTGTGACCCTACAGGTTCTAAGAAATTGTCATAATAAATACTAAATAGATATTCAAATAGCTATTTTAAATTTAAGTACATGATTTCATACTTCTTCAACAAAAACAAAAAAAAAATCTATATTAATTTTCTCACTAAAGGGGCAGCACATGCCTTGCACGTGCAACTCACACTAGTCTATATATAAAAAGTGATAACGGGCTTAGCTATAGTAGCTAAAAATGCCTTTTGGTTTGTTCAATTGACACTGTAGCTACAATAGATATAGTTTTTTTTTTTTTTTTTAAATATTTATATGAGTTGAAATATATATTGTTATACTGACACAACAACTTTCACAATATTTTCACAATTATTGAAGTGTTAATTTCTTATAGGTTGAAATAAAATATAAGATTGTGACCAAACATGACTAAAAATAAATGTTTTGTGAAAATGCTGTAACACTTATTGTGCAAATGTGTAAAAACAACAGTACTTTTTAGTTTGCTCAATATGTATTGTTCATCACTTCATTGGTGTTTTTTTTTTTTTTTTTTTTTTTTTTTTTTTTTTTTCCAATCATCGGTTTGTGCTCTTTTTTTTTTTTAATAATATTTATATGAGTTGGCATATATATTGCTATACTGATACAACAAATTTCATAATATTTTCACAATTTTGACAATGTGCAAATGCGCGTAGCTACAGTAGCTATAGTGTCTTTTGGTTTGTTCAATTGACACTGTATCTACAGTAGCTATAGTGTTTTTTTTTTTTAGTCATCGGTTTGTGTTTTTTTTCTTTTAAATATTTATATGAACTAACATATATATTGTTATACTGACACAACAGATTTCATAATATTTTCACAATTATTGATGTGTCAATTTCTTATAGATCAAAATAAAATAATAAAGTATGAGACTGTGATCAACCACAACTGAAAATAAATGTTTTGTGAAAATATTTTAACACTTGTTGTGTGAATGTGTAAAAGTTACAGTACTTTTTAGTTTGCTCAATATGTACTGTTCATCACTTCATTGGCTTTTTTTTTTCCTCAGTAATCGGCTTTTTTTTTCTTTTAAATATTTATATGAGCTAGTATATATGTTGTTATATTGGCACAACAAATTTCATAATATTTTCAAAATTATTGATGTGTCAATTTCTTATAAGTTGAAATAAAATAATAAAATATGAGGCTATGACCAACCACAACTGAAAATAAATGTTTTGTGAAAATATTGTAACACTTGTTGTTATCACAATATTTTCACAATTGTTGAGATCTTAGTTTATTATAGATCAAATAAAAAAAAAATGTTAAGTCTACAATATTTTCACATTAATTTTAGAAAAAATCATCGTTAAGCAGCTATTGATGGATAAAAAAATGATATCAGTCGTGGGTTTATTTTAAAATCGGTAACAACTTGCCATCTAGAATTTGTTAAGAAAATATTATGGAGATAGCATTTCTATAAAATAAATAATAATATATCAGATTGAAACTTGCCATGGCTAAAAATAAAGGTATTTTGAAAATATTGTGATATTTTGTTGTGTTCCTAGACTTCTTTTTCAGTTTAGTCAAATTTGGTGAACAAAAATTCACTGATTCACGCATAATTTTCTTATGTTGGTTTTTTGTTTGTTGTTTCTTTTAATGCATAGTTTAAAGTGGGTGTCCCAATTAAAAACCAATAACAATTTCCCATCTAAGATTTGTTGTGAAAATGTTGTGGATATAGTATTACTCTAAAATAAAATTATAAAAGATCATACTAGGGCCCACCATAGTTAAAATAAAGGTATTGAGAAAATATCATGACATTTATTGTGTTCTTGACTTTTTTTTTTATTTTTTTTTGTTCATCCAATTTGTTGAGCCAAAATTCATGGTTTTACAGACAGTTTTTTTGGGCTGACTTTTTTTTTTTTTTAAACACATTGGTTAAAGTAAAAAACAAATAGTTTTACTAACAAAAAAGAATTATGGAAAAAAAATACTTTTCCCTTTCTATTTAAGGTAGTTCCATCTCCCCGACTTTAAAGTTGAATAATTTCTTCTTTTATATTTTGTAGAGAAGTATATAGTCTCTGTTGTTCCTCTTTTACTTAAACTTTAACAAAATCTTATGATTCCTAAAATATTTCATTGTATAATATCTAAAATGCCTTACAAAATTTTAATGTCCCAAAAATTTCCTTCGTGTATTTTGAGTTTTATATGTTAGTCATACTTAGAAAGTAAAAATGGTGATGTATGGTATTCTATTTGTTACCTAAAGAACACTAATTTATTAATGATTTAAATCTTCTAGATTTATAATTTTATTTAATTGAAACTTCAATGACATATGCTTTTTGTTATTTTGTTTTTTTTATTTGTTTTCTTTCTTAAAAAGGTGTTCATTAAAAATTAAGTAAGGCAAGCATCGTAGTTAGGCTCATAAAATAAAATGATAAAGAAGGAAATATGAATAACAAAATATTCATTGCAAATGGTTGTAGGTGTTTAATTTGATGAAGAGTTTCAATTGTAGCATATTTCATTATTTATTGCAAAAATTTAAATATTGTGACAATGTTTTATCAAACCTTAGTTGTTTATTATTGGAAGATGATGACATTTGTTATTATTCTTAGTAGAATTTTTTTGTGAGTAGATATATACTGTCTTTAGTAAATAGGTTCTACAAAATGAAAAAGTATTTTATATCAAATGATATCATGTTATCCATATCAAAATCCAATAAATGAGAGACATGTGTGCATAAATAACTATCTACTAAAACTTGTTTTTCAATTGTTAGTGGATTAGTTATTTTTTGCTGACATATCTCATATTTATTGGATTTTGATATTATTGATATGGTATCATTTGATACCAAATATCTTCTCCTAAGAAATTATCATACTAAATAGATAGTCTCATGTTAAATAATTATTCTCAATTTAAATACATAGTTTGATACTACTTTCAACAAAAAAAAAATTTATATTTTCTCCCTCATGGGGCAGCACATGCCTTACACGTGCAAGCCTTACTAGTATTTAATAAAGTACTTAATGGGTTATGATTTAAGACCACAAGATAGTAGGAATTTTTTCAGAACCTTCTAAAAATCCTTTTAATTCCTTATTACTAGATTGATCGGATACTTTGGTGACACCCCATCATGCCAAGAGTCTTGACTCTTAAAGCTTTTCAAGAGAAATGTACATAATTTAAATCTGCCGATTTTGATTATCGAATTTAAAAAAAAAAAAAAAATACTCTTTTTTTTTTTTTTTTTTTTTTTTTTTTTTTTTAAGTAGAGGGTTTTCATGCACTAAAACAAAACTGTTCTCAATTCAATAGTTAGCCAATTGGGTCTGGCTAGTAATTATTTCTGGTTCTTAATTCTTATAGTTTTGATGTTAAGAAATAAAAATTAGTCTTGGTAGATAAATTGAGATCAAATTGAAAACCCACTCATGGTTCAAAGTTCAAACTCAACCATTCAACCATTAAAACCAAGGATTTTGCACCAGGCAATTCAGGAGTGGCAAGTAAGGGAAGCCTCATCAAGAACCTTACTGACCAATAGGTTTTTGTTTTGCTCAGACCATATGTTTTACAACCAGCATGGCCATGGAACTTTGAACTTTATCGGATGGTCTTAAACTAGCCACTAACTACGGAGTATACAACATCTTTCATGATTGCAAAATAATATTGAGGGACCTTATTCCATCAAAAAAATATACATTGAGGGACTTTAGAATAGTTGTGACTTGTAGTGCACTGTCCTTTTACTTAAAAAAAAAAAAAAAAAAAAAATCAAAGAGAATATACTTTCAAAAGGAAAATAATAGAATATTAAATACTCATTAACTTTAGGACACTCGACACTCGTTTAAAAGGTTTTTTTTTTTTTTTAAATAGAATTTCTACTCTAACTTAATCTAACTATATATGTGTGTGAAACTCTCTTCTGGAAACTTGAATTTTGGCCCTTACCCTCCCACACTCCACAAGCATTTATACTTGTAGAGTGACCACCGCACCAAGGGTGTGCGGTGGTCGTTTAAAAGGTTTTAAACAATGAGTAAGGAGAGAGAAACAAAACTGCTATTAATTAAGTGAATAATGTGTAAATCAATTAGCATTTAATGCTATTTTTTTAATCATTAGATCTTTTTTTTTTGTTAAGAATATTAAGTATTTTTAACACACACATAGGTATAACTTGAACTCATCTTATATATATATGTTCAAGTTACACCTACACTTGACTGAAGTTATACCTATTTTAGACCGTTGATTCTCATTAAATCTAACGGTCAGTAAAAGACTACCTCTCACATCATTAATATGTAATTATTATTTACTATGTTTAACTCATTTAAATTAAATTCCCCACATTCATCGCCTTACTTTTAATAAGCATCTTCCTACCCATCAAGCAAATCACCAAGGCAAAGATTGAGGATTGGCAAGCAGTATTGATATTAGATGTAGCTGGTAGTTTCAAGAGGTTCATTGAACAAGTAAATTCAGAAAACACCTTGGCGATGATATTAAAATTACGTACATTCAAGCAATATAATCTGATTCTATCGACCAATAGTTCAATACTCTAATATACTAATGTGAATTCCAACAATATATTCACCACCAGTGGTCCAGTATTACACCAAAGGAGGAGGAAGCAAAAAGAACTATTGATGAGATGTTTACAAACATCTTCTATTAATTTCAAGGTCAGATTCTATTGACCTAATTGAACAGAATTAGAAGTGGGAGGGGAGAATAAGATTTTTTATTTTTTTAAATAAATGGAAGATAGTTATTAAGGAGAGAGAGGTGGTGAATGTGAGGGGATTTAATTAAAACGAGTTGACCTATCAAATAATAATTACATATTAATGATGTGAGAGGTAGTCTTTTATTGACCGTTAGATTTAATAAGAATCAACAATGTAAAATGAGTGTAACTCTAGTCAAGTTACATCATGTGTAACTTAAACATTTCATATATATATATATGGGTCATGTTAACGAGTGCCGCACAGCATTGGTTAAGAATCCAATTTAAGAAAGTTTTGACATCACTTTTATGGGAAATGAAAAGAACTGTCAAAACATTAATTATTTTTTTTTCTTTTTCCATAAAAACTTTCTTTAATTAAATTTTTAACTAATTCTGTACGGCACTTGTTAACATTTCCCTATATATATATATTGATATTGTAGAATCAATAAGCTATAATTTAATTCTACATAATAACGTAAATAATTTAGAAATTATCATTAAGATTATTATTCAATACTCAAATGAACTTGGGTTGAATCCAGCTGAGGTGGCCTATTTCAGAGTCTGGCTTTAACACGACTTTGTTCGTCACAATGACAATTATAACCTTGCCCATTTGTGCAAATTACACCACTCCTAGAAGCTCTCTAGAGTCTGGCCCACTGACATTTTTAACTCCATTGAGATTTTAACTCTTTTGAGTAGGAAGTCCAACTCAATACACTTTTCCTTCAGTGGCTGCTCAGATTGTAAAAACTTTAGGGACTTTCAATCTCCGCTCTTGTAGGTATGTGCTGCTTATATTTTGATCATGGTCTACTTGACCATCATTTGAGTAGTAATGAATGTTAATACTTTAATGGGTCATCATGCTTTTTATTGGTATTTATTGCTTTGAAGTGATTTCAGGCATTTAACTGGTTTTGATTCTGCTTATGTAAGTACCATGTTGAATCTTTATGCTCTGCAGTACTTTGTAGACCATGAAATAAACACAGAAAAGAAGGAAAAAAAAATGTTTTCTGGGATATCTTACCAATCCATATGAATATGTATATGTGAATATTTTCAGTATTGTAGATTGACTTGCTTAAAATGGTGTTGACTGGTGAGGGATGGCCAATAGGCAGTACATAGTATGTGAATGGCTTTGATTATGATTCATCAAAGTTATACTACTTTGTGCAAGAACTTTAGAGTTGCTTGGGAACCCAACTTTGCCTTAAACAGGAGTATCACGTATTTTAAGAAATTCTTACCATTTTTGATACTATTATAATCAATGTCTTTATATGGTGTTGTCTCTTCAGAATGCATCTAGTATTAAATCACTGGAAAGTAATCCATCTATTAATGCTCATGTATCCAGGATAATGGAGGGTGAACCCGTTAATGTTAACGAGTTTCAAGAATTGGCTAGGCAAGCTCTTCCAAAAATGTATTATGACTACTATTCTGGGGGAGCTGAGGATCAATACACCCTAAAAGAGAACGTGGAAGCATTTCACAGAATAACGTATGCTGCTGCTAATTCAGTTGGTGATTTTTGCTGTAAACTGGCTACAATAATTTCCTGATCACTTTCCATTGCTTCTCAGGTTCCGGCCTAGAATTCTTGTAGATGTAAGCAGAATAAATTTTTCAACTACTGTACTGGGTTACAAAATCTCAGCGCCAATCATGGTAGCTCCATCTGCTATGCATAAGTTGGCACATCCAGAAGGTCCAAATCTTCTTGGAAGAGTTCTCAGTCTCAGTTGAAATTTGTTTGGATTCTTATTTACTTGCTCATTGTGATTATTCTAGGAGAGATCGCCACAGCCAGGGCAGCAGCTGCGTCTAATACTATAATGGTATTGATTTTTAAATATGGAGTTAATTTTCTTGCTAAGTTTCATGAATTGTAAGTTATTTTTCATTGCAGATTTTGTCCTCCATGTCTTCCTGCACTATCGAGGAGGTTGCTTCCAGCTGCAATGCCATTCGGTTTTTTCAATTATATGTATTCAATCCTTCTTTAGCTCTTATAATTTCATTAATGAAATGTATATTTCTTTAGCAGCAACACTTTCTTTTGGTTGCTTTCTTTGTCTTTGTATTGGTGATCCTGTTGTTAGTAAGTCACACTGTAATCTGATATTCGTCTGGTAATAGGTATATAAGAACCGAGATGTAGCAGCTCAGCTAGTTCAGAGAGCTGAAAGAAATGGATACAAGGCTATTGTGCTGACAGTTGATGCTCCCATGCTTGGTAGAAGGGAGGCAGACATAAAAAACAAGTAGATATTATCTTCTTCTTTTTTTCCAACACTAATCATTTTATTCCCTTCACAGTTGGGTATAAAGTTCTCCATGTAATGATATTTATGTTCCTTTCATGCTAACAGAATAGGTTTGATCTTAAATCTCATTTGAAATATGACTGTAATAAGTTCTGCAGGATGATTGTACCGCCATTAAAGAATATTGAAGGCCTTGTATCAACTGAAGTGAACAATGTGAGTGAAATTGTGTAACTCCCAATTGCCACAGTGAAATGTGCCAGATGCATTGAATTTTTAAAAAAATGGACACATGTATGCATGTTAACTGAAGTTTTAATCTTATTTTTAAAATTTTAAAACTAAAGCTTTTATTTTTACTCACTGAATCAAATTTTCTGCAGGATGAAGGTTCAATTTTAGAAGGTTTTGCCAAAGGGGCCCTTGATGCTTCTTTGTGTTGGAGGGTATAAACGAGTAACCTATTCTGCTTACCCTTTAATGTGCTGTTGCAAAAATGTTTGAAAGATTTTACTTGGAAAATAGTTTTTTTTCCCCTTCTGCATAAATTTTCAAAACTAGTTGTTTTACTCATTATAACACTGATTTTAGCGTTATGTGTTTTAGTTGGTGCTTTTATAATGTAAAGATTGAGGCGTAAGATACCATTGGAAGTGCCTATATTGTTTCACTTTCTATTTTTGCTTACTGAGTGTATGTGTGCTATGGCCGTGGTTTCTTACATTCTTATGAGTTTAACTAATGCATCAAAACATACGCAGGACATAGGATGGTTAAGATCTATAACAAACTTGCCAATTCTAATCAAGGGAGTACTCACTCGTGAAGATGGTAGGATCTCCATCTTATAATATTTGCATCTTATCATTATTATACCATCACTATTATTACTCATGAATATGGTAAGGTCAAGCTTTATTACTGATATTCACATCTCTATTTTGCATCTTCCCTATTTTTTCCTTCCCTTAGTAACAGGAAGAACATTCTCTGCCTTTGAAACTTTAAACTTTCAATGAAAATTTCTGTTAACATCCTGATTGTGTGATTTTTTTCTCACAATTACCTCCTCTATCTGCTCTGTCAAACTTTTTTATGTAAATCACTTTAAATTCTGCATCTTTTCACACTCTTGATAATTTACTCAGATCCTTGAATGTCATGGTTGCTTTACTTTCTGTTCAACATTCAAATATCCTAAACATTTGATGTACTGTCATGGACAGCAATAAAGGCGACAGAAGTAGGTGTTACTGGGATTGTTGTCTCTAATCATGGGGCTCGCCAGCTTGATTACACTCCTGCTACTATTACTGTTCTGGAAGAGGTGAGGTTTTATCTCTACTGCTTAGCATAAGAATATTATTCTCATTGAATGTGTAGGTGTAAACACAGATTCTACATTTTGCATCTCTGTGCTCATTCTTTAATATAGATGTTAAAAGTATTAGGGTTTAGGGACGTTTTGTACAAGGTAATGCCATAGCTAGACATCCTTAACATACAAATTTGTGTGAAATTTTAGCATTTTAATACAAGACATGTACGTGGCCATGCATTCCTGCACAGGACTTTTCTGTCTGGATTTGTGTAGAGTTACCACTATGCTCTTTGGCATGCCAAAGTTCAATCAGCAATTGCGGATATTTAGGCACCTTGTGGTTGCAGGTGGTTCATGCTGTTAGAGGGAAAGTTCCTGTGTTCCTTGATGGAGGAGTGCGGCGAGGAACAGATGTCTTCAAGGCATTAGCCCTTGGTGCACAAGCTGTCCTTGTAAGCTCTCCACCCCAAACTATTTAATTCATGTAACTAACTTATGAATCTTCTCTTAAACCATTTCTTCACATGCAATGTCCACCATGTGGTCGCTATATAAGGAGAACAAGCAGTATTTTTTGGTCATGCGCTTGTGTAATTGCTTTTTTCTGAGTTTCAACTGTCAATGAATGTCAGTGAATCCAACTGATGCCTTTTTGGGGAAGCAGCTCTATCGTACTCTGTGTCTAGATTGCCATTTTTTTTTTTTCAACTTATTGTCTAATCTCCGTCTAACTTGCATGTGCAAATAAAAAACTTTTAAGTTGCTCAAGATAAATACCTAGATCATTGAAACACTTTGAGTGCTGGATATAGTTGTAGGAGTGACATGCCTTGGCAGTGTTAACCCTCACCACTTAATTTTTGCTTCTCTCTCCATCCCAAAGTCAATGCTGATATTTAAAAACCTCTTAAAATTTTATGATTCTTGGTCAAAGCTCTCTAAACTCTATTGTAATCTATATATTTATTATTGCAGATTGGAAGGCCTGTTGTCTATGGGTTGGCAGCAAAGGGGGAATATGGGGTGAGAAAAGTCATCCATATGCTGAAGGATGAGCTTGAGCTCACCATGGCACTGTCTGGCTGTCCTAGTGTGAAAGATATTACTAGAAGCCATGTGAGGACAGAGCATGAAAAAATTCATTCAATGCTCTAATAAAATATTTGTAGCATTAGGACAATGTCCTAAAGAAAAATGATTCAGATCATCAATAATACCTTACACGTTTGTAATTACATTGTTAACAATAAGTCACTGTGAATAGGTGTGGAATATGTTGAAATTTCCTCAATGATCAAGTTGGCATGTAGATAGTGGAATGGGACCATGACTACCATCTTCTGCCATATGTATGTCTACTGTATAAATAAATGTGGAACCTTGAAGTCCATGTTAAAGATATGGGTTCAGAACCCGTTGTATTCTCCTACTCTTCAATTGTACTAGGAGATTAAGGACTGATATTTTCTACTTTTCTATCGGTAGATCTTTGTAAGTTCTACAGAATAAAACAAAAAAATGCAAGCTCAAGCTCATACCCTAAGAAATTATTCCATAAACCCGGGTAGAAGGATATGCGTTATTGATTGAAAAATACATTTTGAAATGGGGGACATTTTTTTCCTTAAATTCTTGTAAGTGGTAAAGACAAATCATGGTAGATTGGTAGCATGGTAGTGAGAGAATTTCACAGTGGCAATGCTGAATTCACTCCTGGCTTGGAGCTTTTAAGGCTGATTAATGTGATGGAGCCAAGCTTGATGAGAAGAGAGATGGGCTCATTGATGCATGGGTGTTGCCAAAAAATAGAGCAGGTATTAGAAAAAAGAAACCTCAAGTACCTGTTTATAACTATCAAATTATCAACAACAAAAACTGATTGAAAGTGGAGAATTATTGCCAAAGTCAGCAACTACTTCCACCACATATCTTTAACTTGGAAAGCCTTGAATTAGTATTGTTGTGATAAGTAAGATGGCCCAAGGATCTTTGTTTCCTTTTGTAGTCTTTAGTCTTTACCAATAAATGTAAAATATAGAAACAATCCATAGAATGGATCAATAATAGTGACTGCTCCGGAAAGAGAGAATGATGAAACAAGGGGTCAAATCAGGTAGATGACAGTGACACAAAGGATGGCAGACATGAAGGAGGCAGCCTGGGTGGTGGTGGCAAGGATGGAGGCGGCAACAATGGCAAGGCTGGAGGCAGCAACAATGGTGAAGGTGATGGTGGAAAGGGTGGAGGTGACAAAGGTGGTGGTACGGTGGAAACTGAATCCCAACCCTTGAACTCAAGCTCAAATATATGTTTGGCCCTACTAAACGTGTATGTAATAAAATAATCTTAATACAATTTGAATGCACAATGTCGACAGCCGAATTTTGACCTCAAGTATGACATTTATTATGAAAAAATTTGTTTGAAAATAATCTATACATGCTTTAATTTGACCATCAAATAGAAGAATAAATTACACCTCGCTTCTTTAAAAAGCATTAGCAGGCTAAAATTACAAGCTTGAGTCATGCAATCTTTTTTTTTTTTTTTTTTTGAATGACATGCAATCCATTTTAATTTATCTTAATTTGTCAGTAAAATATTATACACAGCGTTATACTATAAGTTATAACAACTTGTCCTTCTCAAAAAAAAAAAAAAAAACACACTCACACAAAAAACACAAAAAACAAAAAAAAAAAAAAACAAAAACAAAAACAAAAAAACACTTAAAATCCAACCAAAAATAAAATAAATAAAAATAAACTAGCATTTTTTTTTTTGATTAAAATAGAAACTGGCATTAATTCTTGGTGTTGATTATGTTCTGATTCATTAACATGCTTTAAATATGAGATAGCCCAATTGACAATGTGAGTGAGTCGCAATTAAAATGGCATCAATCACTTAAATAACGGATTACAATACCATCAATTCGACTCAACTAAGCTTTAAGATTCTTTCTCAAAAAAAGAAAAAAAAAAACACCTAAGCTTTAGGATTAAGACCATATCCAAGGCCATATGCCCAGGTGTTCCTTCATCTCTTTAAGAATCACGTCTTTCCTTACAATGTATATATAATCGCAACAAAAACATCTTCATAATCAAGTTTTTTCTAATTCATGACTACTTTTTAATATAACTTATACTATAAATATGTCAAATGTCACATAATATAACATTCATATAAATGAACCCCTTTCATTGCAACGCCTACAAGCTAGTTTATACATTTTGTAAAGCATGGGGAATTTTGAAATCAGATTTATTACTTTCTAGGTACTAGTTTTTCTGACTAAAATCAAGTATTAAACTTCCCCCAAAAAAAAAAAATGACCTTCCCAACAAAAGGCTTTAAACCAGCACTTGAAGCAAACTATGAGACTTTTTTGCTTCACTATGCATTACTTACAGAATTGCCCTTGTTCACACCTTGTAGGTCCGTAGGAGAGTGGGCGATATTACTAATTGAACCGAGGTTCTGAGAGCTCAACTAAATATTATTTAAGTGATATTTAGATGTAAAAGATCCCATTAAAATTTTCGCCTTAGACCTCAAATTATCTTGGGCCAACCTTGATCTGGATTACCAGCACTCCTGGCATGGATTGCCCCAAATTTCACTTGAGAGCTCAGTGAAGGTCTCTTTGGTGTTCGTTGACCCATTTGCTGAGGACTAGCTTGCTGTTGTTGCATTTGTTGGTTCAGTTGTGGTATTACCATAGCTGATGGTGAGCTCACCTGTGAAGGTGAGACCACAGCCTGTAGTGGTGAGGAGGTTTCTTGTGGCTACTGCTGCTGTAGCTGTTGTTGCTGCTGTAATTGTGGTGGCTGCTGTTGGTTCATGTACACCCCTACCATCCCCGTCATCAACTTGGTTGGCTGTTGCATTGTGCTCATGTTAGTCTTGTTTAAAGTCTGACCAAGCATTGAAAGACCAGAAGAGACTGGATGTTTCTGTCTGGTTCCTGAAATCCTAGCTAGGCTTGTTGCCACGGGAGTAGCTTGTTGTGGACTCGATCCAGATTGAAGTTGCTGGCTTGTTGCGGTGGTAATATTTGAAGCTTGGCTAAGATTCATTGGTTTCTGGCCAACATTTCCTATACCAGAAGTAGGTGTCATTGGTGCCAATATTCCAGTTCCTATTCCCCCAGCAGCTCCCATGCCCATGGCATTGCCGAGGCCCCCAAGACCAACCTTGTCATTGCCCATTTTTCCCACACCCTCAGCTGTTCCAAGTCCCATCATCATTTTCCTTTGCATTTGTGGCTGCTGCTGTTGCTGCTGTTGCTGCTGTAATGCCTGAAGTTGGAGAGGGGAAGCCTTGCTCACCATGGGATTGCCCAACTGCATGTTGGAATTCTGCGTGAAGTCTGAAAGTGTAGTTGGTCCAAGCACCATAGGTGACCCCTGGAACTGGGGGCTTTGCTGCTGCTGCTGTTGTTGTTGCTGTTGCTGTTGTAGTTGTAGTTGTTGTTGTTGTTGTTGATGCAGTTGTTGTTGTTGTTGTTGTTGTTGCAGCTGCTGCTGTTGTTGTAGCAGTTGTTGTTGTTGTTGCAGCTGCTGCTGCTGTTGTAGCAGTTGTTGTTGTTGTTGGTGTTGCAGCTGCTGCTGCTGTTGTAGCAGTTGTTGTTGTAGTAGTTGTTGCCACTGATGAAGAAGATGAAGTGATGATTGTGGATCCAGCTGTTGTGACCTCTGGGGAATTGAAACCCCAGACAAGAGTCCTTGAGACATCTGTAAGGCCGGGGAGTTTCTTGGAGGCAGCATCCTTTCATTTGCTAAAGGATTCTGGGATGAGTTTAGAGAGGCATTACCACTGTTAGTTGGCTTTGCAACTTCATTCGATAGTTGACCAGAAACTGCTTCTGGGTATTGCTGCATCTCAGCTACTGAATTGTGTAGGACTCCAACAGCATTTGATTGGCTGCCTGAGGCAAGATTCATTTGGGTTGGTTTTGTTCGGATTTGATCATCCACATGATATCCTTCATGTATCATCTGCAGGAGCAGATAACATTATGCACATTAGAAAAAAAAAAGAGGAAAACAAAACACAGTAATTTGTAATTTATATATATATATATATATATATATATATATACACACACATTAGATATATATTAGCCCAATAACATAAGTGTAAATAAACACATGTACATAAACGTACACGTACATCTATGTTTGTACTTCTAGGTTGTTCTTCTTCTTCTTTGTGTTTGTATGTGACATTAATGGATTTTCCTTCTTCATCTTATTTGTGTTTGTATGTGACGATGGATTTTCCTTTGTGAACCTTGGGTGGTGCTGCTAAGTATTCATTGAGCTCTGGAAAAAGTGCACTGTCGTAGTCAACCCTAGAACAGTCTAGATCTGCCATGATTCTTCCTTCCTTCCGAATATTAAACATAACGTAAATCAATGAAATCCTGAGACAAAAGGGTTTCTTTCGAATAATCAATTAATACTTTGAAGATGAAAAGAGAGTGAGAAAGAGAGATTGAAAATATACCTGGCCAAGAGAAATAGAGTGTTTTTTTTTTTCCTACTCGAGCCCTAGCACTGACACAACGCCGAATCATGAATTAGAATTAGAGAAAGAAATATATATATATATATATATATATATATATATATATATATATATATAAAATAAATATAGCCAGGTTGGTCGGTGTTAGATTCAGACCAACCCAAGACAGTTTGAGACCTAGGGAAGGTTTTTAGAAGTTTTTTTTTTAATCTAAATATCACTTAAATAATATTTAGTTTATTTTTTAACTCACACTAACTAACAAAATTAACATGATTACATATTTTTAAAATCTAATCATTAAATTACATGTTCTTTATGCTGTTAACACAAATATCAAATTTCGTGTCAATTTGATGTTATTTAATATTCAATTCATAAACTTATTTGTTATCAGGGACGGACCCAGGTGGGGACCCAAGGGAGCCCAGACCCCCCCAGGTCCAATTTTTTTTTTTTTTTTTACAAATTATATACATCATTTTTAATTTGTAGTTGCCCATTTCAAAACTTTAGGCCCCCCTCCAATTAGCAACTATCCAACCCAAAATCTTAACAAAAACAATAAAAACATTCACAATGTTAATTGTATTTTAGCAAAAAAATATTTTATCACTAAAGAACCAAAAAACTATGTGTTATTGGAAAAGTTAAAGGTATTTTTTTTGCAACCACTGTAAACTGGTATAAATACCAGTTGACTGTAGCAAGTTCTTAAAAAATAAAATTCAATATTTTATTAAGATTATTTATCTACCTTCAATTAAAAAACTCAAATTCTTTATCTTCCTTTATTATTTTAACTAGCGTTAAACCCGCGCAATGCGCGGGGTCATTTTTTATTAGAAGACAATGAAATACATTAAAATTCTTCTAGGGCATGTTGTATAAGTTAACTGATTGTTAAAATAAACCAACGTTAAATTGTGAAACTTTAATTATGGAAACAATATTTCATAACAATTTTAAAATAGCTGTATAGAACAACTTAACATAAAAATTATATATATTAAAAATCAATAGATAATGACGAAGAAAGAAGTTTATCTACATCTTGTGATAATGACGAAGACACAGCAAGTGTTGATGAGAGTAATTTCTATCTTCACGTTTTGATCATGATGAAAAAGTAGCCACCAACAACCTATTATGATATAGCACATCAACCTATTATGATATAGGACATTAAGGGAAATAATTAATAAATCAACCAAAGAATAAAACATACATACAGACACAAACAAAAACAAAAGTCTCACTAAAGTGTTTTAACTTCCTTAGAAAATTTGGCTCAAGCCATAGCAAACCCTTAAATGTAAATTATTTTTTTTGGGGGGGGGGGGGGGGGGTGAACCCAATGGTGATGACACTTCACAGCAAATATTGAATAATTATAAAAATGGAAAATAAATTGAATTGAAATTAAGTCAATGTCAAAATAAGATTTAAAAAAAAAAAACATTTTTTTCACAGCAAATTTGGTAAAGAAAATTGAATATAGCACATACACAGTATTGAAATAGTGAAAAGTAAAAATAGAGATAAAGGGAAATATACATTAAGTTTGAATTGTAACACATCCCAGTAAAGAAAATTGTCAAAAAAAAAAGCCTTAAACCTTCAAATGATCCAAGTTCAATCAAACAGAACTATCAATTTATATAAACAAAAAAGCTGACATGGTAATTTCACTTTTTTGCTTAGCATCAAAACAAAACAATTAATTATGAAATTCAAACGTTACTCCAAAAAAAATAAAGCCTAAAGCCTCATCCTTGGACTTGCTCACGGTCCTTGGTGTAAATAAACCTTCTCAAACTTTCAAAAATCTTCTTAAGTACCTCTTCGTTTGATTTTTGAATGCCCTTACAAACACAATGTCATTGAGTAGCATTTAGAAATTCACCCAGTTTAGATTTTAAAATTCTATACTTTGAAAAATTAAATTGAAATCTTACAAACATGAGAATGTACTTAGGGACTCTAGTGGAAAACACTTGAACAACATGACTAACCCTCCAAGATAGCAAAATATTAAAACAAATTAAGATGCATCAAACATGAAAAGAGCAAGAAGTTAAATGCATATGAATGGATAAATAAGAAAGGATAACCCATTAAAATTTAAAACAACAATTCCATAGCTAAAGAGTAAAGGGTTCTTCTAATTGTTCTTATTATTAACGTATAAAACAATGAACAATATAACTTTCCTAATGTTATTTACAATATAACAATGAACAGTATAAAGAAAAAGAATTTAGTTTAAAAGTAAATTAATTTTAAATTTTAAAATTAAAAATTAAAAACAATTGTATAAAACAACAAAAGCAATGATCTTAGCATGGTTTGCAGGGTATTTGATCCAAACCTAATCCACAATGTATATTGTGGGTTCTTGGTCCATGAGAGGCAATATCAACATGCAAATCTACAAAATCACCTCCACAAAAACAGAAAAGGAGAGAGTTTAAAATGAATGATTATGTAGTAATCATAACTATTCTGTTTAGATGGAGAAGCATTTTAAATGCAGTTAACCTCCTGCTTCAAGTCTATAAAAATTACAAAATCATAAATGTGCGCAATACAAAACAAACATCAACAGATTTGATATATTTGTAATAAAAATAGAATGAAGTATTTACGTCTATACAATGCTCTACTTACATCTAGAACAACATTAACATTTTGTTCATAGCACTCATTTATTTGTAGCATGGGTTCTTGGTTTATGATAGGCAATGTGGGCATGTAAGATAAACTTAGGTGCAGGAAAATTTGCAAAATCACCTACACAAACACCAAAAGAGAAAAAAGAAAAGAAAAGAAGAAAAAAAAGAGAGTTTAAAATGAATGTTTGTGTGGTAATCATACTTGTTCAGTTTGGATGGAGACGAATTCTAATTGCAGGTCCAGTCCCCTCCTCCTCTAAGTCTGTAAAATTTACAAAATAATAGATGCAATTCAAGCAAATGATTTGTCTATGATAAAATTAGAATGAAGAATATATGTTGAGATTAAGCTATTCCTTTTTATTTATTTCACAAATTAACGGCTTTCCTAATACTTGAACAACTTAGACTTTTAAAAAGAAAAAAAGTGAGGACCAACCACAACAAATTAACAGCTTTCCTTAGTTTTTGAAAAGTTGGTCATCTCCTACAAATGTTTGCATTTTGAATTTCTCAACTCCAAATGTTTTCCTTGTTCATGGCAGTCAGTTGTTATTTGTCTAATACCATTTTGCACTCCAGTTTTCTTTGATTGAACAAAGACACAGAGAAAATGATAAGATGGAAAGAATGACATTAACACATTGAGAAGTAAGCAAGATCTACCTATAAAACCCCTAACCATAACTACAATTAAGCAAAAAACAATAGGTTAAAATTACAACTGAGTTCAAAACTGGAATCACAAATATTACATCACTTGAATTTCATGTTGATATAAATCTTAGGATACTTGGAATATCCTATGACAAAACCGAAAATTTAATGAAAAATATGGTATAAATAAACTAAAACAAAAATCCTCCAACAATTATAAAACCATAACCTAAATATAGAATATTAAATCTCTCTTAATCTAAAAGAAAACAAAAAATAAAGTAAATAAAAAAAGGGAACAATGAAATGAAATTGAGAACTAGTTACCTTTGTTTCACTTTTTAATTCTTAGCACCAAGCAGATTGCCAATCTAATTTTAAGAATGGAATACAATTTTAAAAAACTATAAAACTGAGCATTGTAAACAATCAAATCAATAGTTAAAAATATTTTAAGAAATAAATCTCTATCAAAACCTAAAAGTAAATAACATTATACTTTCAAATTTCACAGTTTTAACAAAGTGACAAATCCTTCAGATTTTTTCAAGCAGAACCACTTAGGAGAAGCAAATGTAGTCAAATGTATTCAATAAACTAAATCAATAGAATCAAGTTTCCAAATCAAAGTAACAAATGACAGAACCACTGATGTTTAAAAAAAATATATATTAATATATATATGAAAATTATAGCTTCTTCTAAACTATTTATTCATAACCAATTCAGATGCGAGCATAATGGTTAGTATTATCTAGATATAGTCTTTTCATTCTTCTTCTAGCCATCCTTTAGAACCTTATCTCGGATCTGGTGTGGTGCCAACATATTTGAGTCACCGATCTCTTTCAAATTAGAACAGATTTCAGTTCCCTTGTCCAATACAGCGAACTTGGAATGAGTTTTTTGCTTCCTAGATCTTCTAGTAACCTTTGTTGGACACGCTTTTGATCCTCTCATCTACCCTTTGCTATCTAGGCATATTGAAAAATTAATAACAGATAACAGGAAAAAATACTCAATATCAAAGCATCATATATAAGGGGGTGGGAAATAACTGCATCAAGCTTTTAAAAAGAAAAAAATCTAAAGGGCTAAATCCACCTTTGCATTTGTGTTTAACCATTGTCATTCCACAGTTGCCACATTGCAATGAAATTCTCAAGGTTAGACATGAAATCAATGTCTATGGAAATTTAACAGCCCTACCAAAAGGTAAGCATAAACAAAGAAACCAAGATTTTGAATCAGAAATTTAACAAAAACCAAATGATAAAAGATACCCATTGACAAAAATAAAATAAAATAAAATAAAAAAGGATTTAATAATAATCACAAATCAGAATTTGGATTTCCAAAAGACACGAATTCAAAAGAACCATTCCTGAAAATACTCTTTGCTCCCTACGCTAATAGGAAATACCTGTTAACTTATTGTTACATTAAGCGGAATAACGTGTTTTTTCATCAACAGTATAATTTTTCACTTTTAACTATACATGTAGTATAAGTTTAAGTGGGTATTTATCCTACATGGCATAACATGAGACATTTTAATAAACCATCAGCTTAATTGTTAGTATTATAACAGGGGGGCATTATTGAAATAATTTGGTTCCTTCCCTTTATATCTACAACTCTGTATCTTTCACTTTTTAAAATTTTGAAATATGCAGCAAAAACATGCATGTGCAGAATTTGGGTAGAAGCAAAAAATGAAAAAGCTTGTAACGTCGAATGCTCATAGGACCAAGACTAAACTGGTTTAAAATGTAAATTCAATGTTCAGCAAGCATTTGGTTGTTATTTAAGCGGTTTATTTATTTATTTATTTTATATTGAGTGGCTTTCAAACAATGTTGCAGCAATAAAAGTTAAAATTTTAAGATTATTGAAACGATGTATCGTGCAGGTCTTTTAACTTAAAGCTGTAAATAATCTGCATATCAATAATCATGAACATATATAAAACTGATTTAGGAGTAAGCATTGAAGAGAATATTAGGAAAAGAAATTAATACCTCTAACTCTGCTTCTGCTTTGATGAAATTAGAGGCTATAGATTGTAGAAAGATTCCACATCATCTCTGCAGAAAAAGAAATTGAAAGATTTAAATCGAAAAGAGACGAATTCAAAACAAACCCATTACTGAAAATACTGAATAAAAATAGTCACATATCAGAATTCTGAACCGGTTAGTTTTTTTATATTGAGAAACTTGAAATCAGTGTTTTAATGAACTTGAAACTTAGTAAGCATTCTGTTTCTTTACAGTGTAAACCCAAAAAAAAAAAAAAAAAAATCAGTTGTAGCAATCTATAAAACATATCAAAAGCAAATATGATTTAATAGGCTTATTGTAAATTAAATCGAGAATGACAGATTTTGAGAGAAACCAAAAATTTAAATCAAAACCTAACGTAACCCAAATACCTAAACTTTCAATAATTGTACACTAAACTTTCAGATTTGAAAGCAAAAAACATTAATTAAGGGCAACTTTCCTAGACCCAGCATCAAAAACCTATCAACCATGAACAAACTCTACTTCACCTATATTGGAACTCAAATAATAATTCACATCAAGTAATTTCTTCGCAAACAAACAGAAACTAAACACCAATTCAATAATTAAAAAGAAAACACAAATAGAAAAAGACCTTTCTTTTCGTGAATTAAGCTTCTCCTCCTCGGTCAGTTGCAAAGAAACGCCGAATCGCTTGGCTCGGTGGATCTTCTTCTGAATATTGGAAGCCGGATCCACATCAACAACTGTTTTTTTTCCCGTAAAACCCAAAACAAAAATGAATCAAATCTAAACCTATCCAACAAAAAAAACCAATTAAAAGTAAAATTTCATACCCGGATCTAAAAAATCGAAAAAAAAAATTACCGATGCCTGTTCCGACGATTCAGGTGGTTGATATATGGCTGTTCTGATGGTCCAAATCTGGCCAGGGAACGAACAATCGCCGGCCTTGGATATTTCTCAATCGCCGAGCTTGGATATTTCTCTCTGTCTCTTGGGGTCCGATGAACAACTCTGTTCTCTCTCTTTCTCCTTAACTCTGTTCTCTCTCTTTCTCCGTATACGGGCATATAGGGTTGTATTTATACTCACTAACCATCAGACTATTTTAACGCTGTGATAAAACCCTCTCCAAACGATGCACCGTACGCTTTTTTTAAGTTTAAACTTTATAAGTGTCTTTTTTTTAGATAGGTTTTTTTCCTAACGTAACAGCATCTCGTTGAGGCTTCTGTTTTTATATATATATATATATAGATATAGATGAGTTGTTTATATTATTTTAAATGAAGTGGTAAAAAATTAGAACATAAGAACTTTTGACGTTAGGTATATTGTTAAGTGAGGTGGTAAAATAAATAAATTAGCTTTTTGAAGTGCTAAAAGTAAAATTTTTTAACACCACTACTATGAATGCTCTAACTTTAAAGAAAAATAAAAATCCTAACTAGCCTAGTATTTAAAAAAAAAAAAATCATTATCATCATTATTATTGCCTTTGTTGGTAGAAGATTGTATTTTAATGTATTAAGAAATAACGATTTTGTATATTTATAATTTGCTACTACTATATGGATGCCTATTTGGATTTTTTTTTCTTATGTTCTGGCTCCCTCTAGCTTGAAATCCTGAGTTCGTCCCTGTTTGTTATTCATAATTTTAGACTATTTGAAATTTAAACATTTGATTGATGACATGACCATTGATTTTTTATTAACGAAAACCACATTTTCGTCCTTATATTTTTACGCGATTCTCATTTTGATCCTTATCTTTTATTTTCACCGCTTTTAGTCCCTAAAATCAAAAAAGCGATCTTGTTTTTGTCCTTTTCGTCAGTGTCCTAACGGCAAAGTCCTAGGTGGCAAACAGAACACCCTACTAGCTAACATGGCGCTGATGTGGCACTGATGTGACAATTAAAATATTATTAAAAAATATTGTAGGGTCTCGGTTTTCGGACCGGGCCCATTACAATGAATTTGTAGAGAATGAGTCCAAAAGTTGGGCTCTGATGAGGCGACGGCTTGTTTTGAGGGTGAAAAATACACAGAATTGGGCGGCCCAACGTCCCAGGGAGAAATGACCCCTCGCCCGAGGACGGGAACTCCTAACTCCTCTCGCATCCTAGGAGCCTCGCAACTTTCTCTGGGCCTCCTTCTTCTTTTTCTTCTCCTCCTTTGGGTGGTCTCTGTTGTTATATATCCCTCTCTTTCGTTCATTTTTCTCCTACACTTGTCAGTCATCCATGCCCATACTCGAGTGCACGTCCCATCGGCCACTCTTTCTAGCGCTCTATGAGCTGCTATGGCCCCTATCGCACTGTCCAGGGGTCACATCCACATCAATGGGATTAGGGTGTTAGCTGTGGATATTTAATATGGAGGTGACAGTTTCTCCTAGGGCTGCTTTTCTACCATGCTCTTATGGCTAGCCCATAGGGCTTGGAATCTCTTTTGCGATCCTCAAGGGGATTGCCTCGGGCGACGTGGTGCCTTCCTCTCTTGTGATTTTGGCCTGCCGAGGACAGGATCGTCCTCGGCAATACATTCTGGTAGTCTGGATACCCTTCATTCGTCCTCGGGCACTTCTTCCTCCTCGGCGTGGGCCTTAGGCTTGAAATGGAACGAGCCGGGCTTGCCAAATCTTTCAGTCCCACAATAGCCCCTCAAAATCATGCTGCCCAGCTTCTCGAACGGGGAGGAGGATTTTGACGTTCTCGGGCCTACATCATGGCCGGTTGAGTCTTGTTTCCCTATGGGTGTCAGGGTTTCTTCGTCTACCCATGGCACACTCATGATGCTTCGGTGTACGAGGTGCATTGTCATCAATGCTTTCTTTTTAGGGATAACGCGGATCGTTTCGGTATACAGAATGTGTATTCAATGGCGCCTTTATGAAGTGGTGCGGATTTGGAAGTTGAAGGTTCCCTTTAGAATTGGGCGAAATTTATTTTGCTTGACATTCCTTCCTTGAGTTTTGTGTGCGGTGAGCTCCCCCAAATTTCGCCTTCTATACAAGGCACCCTGAGAGGACCATCTTCCACATCCACTAGCCTTGGAACTCTACAGAAGTTCCAAGTTTTTTCGTTTTCCTTGAACAAAAAAATGCCGCCTGAATCATGGGCGTTGCAGTTGAGGCAAAGAGAACAAAGGCTAAAGATCCTCCTATTCTTTAATTGAACAAGAAAGAGCACTCTCCTCCTTCGACCAGGAACCATAGCTAGTGCAGATCGTGCCAGGTTCTTGATTATCCTCTAAACGCCAATCAAGAATGTGCAGGAGTTGGCTAAAGAGGAAGGGGAAGAAAGTGAAGCGAAATTGAGGGGAGCAATTGAAATATCAGAGGGAGCCGTCTCCGCCATTGTAGGCAGCTGGCGAGACCCATGGAGGGTGACTTCCTAGGAGTATCGATATTATATTGGAGATTAGAGTTCGCTTTAGGGCAGCCTCAGCAGGTGGAAACTAATTCAGGCGCTGCCGCCTCTTCTTCCTCCTCACCACCTGCGCCAAGCGCGCGGGCTTGGAGGCTGCCTAAGCGAGACTGTGAATCCACCATCACCACCATCTTTCTCCCTTTTATTAGCTAGCTTTGCCGCCAGCACACCTCGGCTGTTCTGTAGTTAGTTGTAAATCAAGCCTTCCTCGGCTATTTTGTAATTGATGTTGCCATCATTTTATTTAATAGAAAAGGACTTGTGACTTTTACTTGGTGAAACCTTCTTTGCTTGGTGAAAATAAATACTTTTTTATTTTTTTATTTTGTTTCATATATATATATATATATATATATTTACTTATTTTCATTATGCATATATTTTTTGGTACTGCCTCCGCCTTTCCTAGAACAGCCGAGCATATAACGATGCGCTTCACGTTGCGAACCGTGCGACCATTTAGAAAGTGCTAGTTTTAGAACAAACGATCCGAGGAGGTTATGGCGCGTCATGGTTCTGTCTGAGACTCATAGGGATGCCAGAGCGTCTATCTCTCCCTGTCGTCTAGTCCGAGGACCCGGGCAAAGCTACGGCTGTACTTAATGCTCAGCGGGAATAAATTTTGGTTTTGTCTAGTACCCAGATAGTTGTCATAAGTTATTAGTTTTCCCACAGGTTTGAGTCCAAGGACTACACAAGACCTTGGTTCTGTCTAACACCCAGATAGTTGTCACAAGTCACTAGTTTTCCCATAGGTTTGAGTCCGAGGACCATGCAAGACCTTGGTTCTATCTAACACCCAAATAGTTGTCGCAAGTTATTAGTTTTCCCATAGGTTTGAGTCCGAGGACCATGCAAGACCTTGGTTCAACCTAACACTTAGATACTTGTCAAGAGTTATTAGTTTTCCCATAGGTTTGAGTTCGAGGACTGTGCAAGACCTTGATTCAGCCTAACACTTAGATACTTGTCAAGAGTTATTAGTTTTCCCATAGGTTTGAGTCTGAGGACTGTGCAAGACCTTGGTTCAGCCTAACACTTAGATACTTGTCAAGAGTTATTAGTTTTCCCATAGATTTGAGTCCGAGGACTGTGCAAGACCTTGGTTCAGCCTAACATTTAGATACTTGTCAAGAGTTATTAGTTTTTCCATAGGTTTGAGTCCGAGGACTGTGCAAGACCTTAGTTCTGCCTTCCGAGGACTCGCCATTACTAAAGCCCTATTCAACTGCTCCAGTGGGTCAGAAGGCACAAATACCAATCTTCCAGAACTAGTCCCGCCACGGAGCCCCCTAGAAGTGCTTCGCGTGGCCGCCGCCTTCCTCAAACAGGGCCCAAAAAGGGCCGGCCTCGAGATTCACGGGGGTCTGACCCCTTGTGGGGGCAAGGGCCATGCACATGGTGCCAGAAGCCTGTTGAGCTATGAACCGCCTGGCAGTTCTTCTCTTGTGGTACAGTAGACTGGCCACCATAGTCTCCCCTAGGGAATTTGGCCCCGCCTTAACAAGCTATTGCACTCATCATCGCACGAGCAACTTCCCTACAGACAGCACCAATTGTAGGGTCTCAGTTTTCGGACCGGGCCCATAACAATGAATTTGTAAAGAATAGGTCCAAAAGTTGGGCTCTGATGAGGCGACGGCTTGTTTTGGGGGTGAAAAATACACAGAATCGGACGGCCCAACGACCCAGGGAGAAAGGACCCCTCACCCGAAGACAGGAACTCCCAACTCCTCTCGCATCCCAGGAGCCTCACTCCTTTCTCTAGGCCTCCTTCTTCCTTTTCTTTTCCTCCTTTGGGTGGTCTATGTTGTTATATATCCCTCTCTTCTGTTCATCCTCCTCCTACATTTGTCAGTCATCCATGCCCATACTCGAGTACACATCCTATCGGCCACTCTTTCTGGCGCTCTGTGAGTTGTTGTGGCCCCCATCGCACTGTCCAAGGGTCACATCCACATCAATGGGGTCAGGGTGTTAGCTGTAGGTATTTAATACGGAGGTGACAGCTTCTCCTGGGGTTGCTTTTCTACCATGCTCCTATGGCTAGCCCATAGGGCTTGGAATCTCTTTTGCGATCCTCAAGGGGATTGCCTCGGGCGACGTGGTGCTTTCCTCTCTTGTGATTTTGGCCTGCCGAGGACAGGATCGTCCTCAGCAGTACATTCTGGCAGTCTGGATTCCCTTCATTCGTCCTCGGGCACTTCTTCCTCCTCGGCGTGGGCCTTAGGCTTGAAATGGAACGAGCTAGGCTTACCAAATCTTTCGGCCCCACAAATATTATTTGGCATTTTTATATGTCACATTAGCATTTTATTTTATTTTTTTAAAAAGCCATGTTAGAAAATTTAAACCAAAAAAGAAAATAAATTAAAAAACAAAACTTAAATCTAATTAAAAAACGGTTTCAAAAAAAAAAATTCTAATTAAAAAAAAACCTTTAATTGCTTAATTTTAATTTAAGCTAAAAATGCAAATTTGATTTAAACTGAAATTTTAATTTCTCAATTCTCATATTTTCATGCATTTTATTTTTTCTTAACCAAACACAAAAATAAGCTGGAGCTTCCCAAATCTCAAATCAAATCAAATTCTCTTCTCCTCTTTCTCTCTCTCTCTGAGCTATTCCATAGCTACCATGAGCCATCACCAACTGTGGTTTTTCTCCGAACCTCTATCCTCGCGATCTCACTCTCTCTAATTCATCGTGCCAAATCAGTTTCTCCAACTCTCTCTCAGCATCCTTCTTCGCTCCACGGCTCCAATCACTAGAGGTCCAATCCTGTCGCCTCAGGATCAATGTCACCGTGTGCGGAGCTCTATCGTCAGATCGGGGCATGTAGGTCACAGATCGGTTGGTGTTGGTCATAATCTCTCTAACCTAGGTTTGTTTTTCCATGTGGGTGTTAGTTTGTTTTAAATTTCTTGGTTTGTTTTTTTTTTTTTTTTATGTGGGTTTGATGATTTTTCTGGGTTTATGGGTTTGATTTGTTGGAGGTTTCGATGGAGGATGGTGTTTGGATGGAAAATGGGAACATCGCCGGTGGTGGTCATGGCATGCATCAAGAAGAGAATCCATTGCCCATGAGTAGGTATCTGGGTTAGTTTGAAACTTGTGGGTATCTGGCTTGTTTGAGACTTGTGTAACTATGTTTGTTCAGATTTAGGTATCCTTGCTCTTGTTCTGGGTTTATTTGTGTTTTTGTTTTTTTGGTGGAGTTGTTTGTTTTTACGGGTTTTTTGTGTGTTTGTTTTTGAAGAAAAATTCTGGGTTTATGGGTTTGCTAGAGATTGAATTGGTTACTAGGTTTATGGGTTTATTTCTTCGATTTATTTTTGATTTGGTTTGGTTACTTGGATTTATTTCTTGTTTTTGTGGATTTGATGGAGTAGATTTGGTTGCTGGATTTGGATTTGGGGTTTGCTAGAGATTGGTTTATTTCGTGGATTTAGGAAGAACACGAAGAACAACTTCAGTTCTTACGAAAAAAAAAAAATTTAAGTTTTGTTTTTTAATTTATTTTCTTTTTTGGTTTAAATTTTTTGACATGGCTTTTAAAATATATATATTAAAATGTTGATGTGGCATATAAAAATGCCAAATAAAATTTTTTAATAATATTTTAATTATCACATCAGCGCCATGTTAGCTAGTAAGGTGTTCCATTTGCCACCTAGAACTTTGCCGTTAGGGCACTGACGGTAGGGACAAAAACGAGATCGCCTTTTTGATTTTAGGAATTAAAAGTAGTGAAAATAAAAGATAGAGAACAAAGTGGGAATCGCGTGAAAATGTAGGGATGAAAATGTGGTTTTCACTATTTTTATTTTCTAAAAATTTTACAAGCATAAAAAATATAAGAAGAAAATATAATCCAATGGTAAAATTGTTAAAATTCACATGTAATAAAAAGATATTGAGTGGAGTTGTAACCTTAGGTTACAACTAAATTTGTAGCCAAACTTTGCCCTATTTTTTTTTTTTCTTACAGTATTATTAATTCTTACTTTTTAATATAACTAATTCATCCCAAATGTGCTAGTGATACTACAAATTTTACCATATAAGTTGATGTTGCAAGATATTAGTGGGCTAATTGTTCAAACCAAGATAAAATGAAAGACTTGAAAAGATTGAAGAAAGATACTATTGGAGTGCACCGATATAGTGCCGGCCAAGGACCCTCTGATGGTTAAGTCAGAAATTCTCTAAAGATCTCTAAGAACTCTAAAGGTATCAGAGTTAAGATTTTTCACTTGTACCTTAAAATTGAGCAAGTTCTGGCCTTTATATAGGAGACCTTGAGTGGGCCTCCTTGTTTTATGCCACTCTCCTCATGGGAGACATATTGGCTGAGTGGAGGTAGTGGAAAAGAATTACAGGAAAATTTCTCCCACTTTATAAAATAGTGGACTTGCGAGATAAATTCTATTTGTGACATACATGTGATTAAATTTATCTAAAGGTGTGTTTGTTTAGAGGTGAAACATGGTGGATGGAAAACTTTGGAGAGAAAATAGGAATGAAAACTTTTTTGGAGTGTGTTAGGTTAGGTAAAGAGGAAGGAAAATAAATTGTGGGACTCAGGTATTTTCTCCCAGGGCCCACTAAAATATTTTCTTCCTAAAATGGAAAGAAAACTGAGTAGGGATGAATTCTTTCTTAATTTACAAAAATGCCCATGTGCACATCCTTCAAGTTGCCTTTATTTTTTTTTCTTCTCCACTGGGCTGTACGTTGCCCTTTTATTTTTATTTTTATTTTTTTTTGTGACATTATTTTTATTTTTTAATAAATTTGGGTGATCGTTTTTTTTTTTTTTTTTTTTTTGGGTGTGGTTATTTGTTATTTTTTTGTTTTAATTAAGCACCATTCTTTAACAATGGTATATGAGTAAATTTTTTCAAATTCATTTTTTCCATCCTTCCACTTTTTCACTTCCAACCAAACAAAAAAGAGAGAAAATAAAATATTTTATATCCTCCTACTTTCCATCCTCCCACCATTTTCTATCATCCCACTTTTCCACTCCTCCAACCAAACGGTCCCTAAGTGTTGAATGGCAATTCTTGTGGAAGAGTACTATAGACGAACGACCAGAACACCTTGGACGGTTTGCTATGGTCTTATAGTGGAAGTAGGTGACATTCTTCTAGTATGGACAATCTGACCAACGTTGGCAACCTCATAGACAAGTCATTTTATTCCACATCATATGTTTTGTAAACTTATTATGTGTTACCAATAACAAATATTCAAACATTCATTTATTATATTGATTAAGTGGCATCAATCATAATCTTGTCATATCAGTTTATAAGTTTTTTGTTATAAAATTTGTAGTAACTTTATCATTTTTCGTCCATATAATGATGATTGGGTTGGATTTTGCAAAGTTGTAATTTACAACTATTTTGTGTTGGTTTTAATTTCATGCCAAATTTGATTCTAATTTATTCAATCTTATTTTCCTATATTTACGTGGGTTTTTAATTGTAAGGGTTGAGTGTAAGAGATGGTGAAGACTCAAGCTTAAAACGATGAATAAATGGATTTCGCGAGTGCCTCGCGAGAAGCTATCCCGTGAAAGAGCCATTTGTATAGCACATGACTGGGAGCAAAGAGTCATGCCAGCCTGGAGGATTTCGCGAGTGTCTCGCAGGTAAGACTTTCCCGTGAAATACTTGCGAAACATTCTTGTCAGACCATGAACTATGCCATTCCAAAACCAATTGGTGATGAGGAAAATACACTCAAATATTTTATGGCATTTAACATCACGCCACGCGAGCCTATTTTTAGAGTGGTTGTAGGGAGTCAAGTTATAGTCCCCCCAACAATTCCTCTCTCACACTGACACTCCCGTGACTTGAACCCATGACCTTGGCTCTGATACCATTTGTCAGATCATGAGCTATGCCATTCCACCTCAAAACCAATTGGTGATGAGGAAGACACACTTAAATCTTTTATGGCATTCAGCACGACGCTACAAGGGCCTGTTTTTAGAGTGGTTGTAGGGAGTCAAATTGTGGTCTCCCCAACAATCTATTTGGAAAAATGTCATGTTTTGTTTTACCAAGTCTTTACCCACACTATATATACCCTCATTACCCACAAATTGTAATGAATTCTTTTCAGAAAGAAAACCCTAGAAAACAAACTTGAGAGTTAGAGATTGTCATACCTACAATCATCTATACATTTCCTTGTGGTTTTCCTTTACTCCTACCTCTCCATCTCTAAATCTTTTAGAGGTTGATAGTCTAAACACTTACCACACCCAATCTGAGTGTCAGTGAGGTTTTGGTGTTGCTAAAAGGCATTGGAAGGAAGACATTCGTTAGCGGATGCAATTGGGCTGAATTGTAGGATCCCGAAAAGTTAGAGAAGACAAGGTTCCAAGAAGCCAGTTGGTAGCAGGAGCTTGGAAGGCTCAAGTAAATTGGGTAGACTAGGCTTGGGGGGTCTTTCGTTATTCGTGTACTCTAACTTTATTTTCTAGTGGATCGATTTCGACTTTAAAAGTCGCGAAAAGGTTTTTTGCCTTGTTCTTTGGTTTCCTCTTCGATAACCCATCTCAGTGTTATCTTGTATTTGCATCTTTCTTCCCTACTTTTTAAGCTTATCTTTTATTGTTGATATTGGATGAATATGGCTTATGGTAGTTTTATCGGTTGTTTGCACTCATTTACTCTTATTCCGCACTTATTTTAAGTTAGAGTAAAAACAATCTAGCCGTTTTTTTATTATTATTATTGGGGGTCTAAACAAGCTCTTGTATTTTCACACAAATCCCAGTTTTTAATTGGTATCAGAGTAGGTGCACTTATCGGATTTCGTTATCCTAGTGTGATCCAAGACCCTAAGTGAGATGGATAGATCTCAATCTCTTAATGCTCCTCCATTCTTTGATGGGAGTAATTATACTTTTTGGAAAGTACGTATTCGTGCTTTTCTTTGTGCAATTGATGAGACAGTATGGGATTCTGTTAAGAATGAGTATGAAAGACCCACTACCGCCAAATCCGAATGGGATAAGGCTACTCTTGCTTTGGCAAATGCCAATAGCAAAGCAATTAGCGCTATTTTTTGTGGTATTTCTATTGATGAGTTTCACAAGATTTCGCATGTGAAGACCGCCAAAGAGGCGTGAACCATTCTTGAGACAACCTATGAAGGTACCAAGAAGGTCAAGGACACTAAGCTTCAAATGCTCACTACTTGGTTTGAAGAAGTAAAGATGAGTGACGATGAGTTGTTTGATTCCTTCTATGGGAGACTCAACGAGATAGTGATTGCCAAGCTTAATCTTGGGGAGAGGATTGAAGATGCTAAGGTGGTGAGAATGATTTTGAGATCCTTACCTGAAAGCTTCCGGGCTAAGGTCACAGCCATTGAGGAGAGTAAAGATTTGGATGAGATAAAGATTCAAAAATTCATTAGATCTCTCTAAACCTATGAGCTTGGACTGCCTTCTCACAAGTCCAGCAAATCACTTGCTCTCAAAACTATAAATGAGAGAATGGATGATTCCTCCGAAGAAGACGATGTAGAGAAGGAGGTAGCGTTTCTTGCAAAGAACTTCCAAAAATTCCTCAAGATGAAAAACAGTGAAATGTCTTTTGGCAAATGAAAGTTCTCATCCTCCAAAAATGACAAGAAGGGGTTCAAGAAGAAAGATGGGAAGGATTCTCCATCAACTCTAGGAATTGTGTGCTATGAATGCAATGGCCATGGACATCTCAAGAAAGAATGTCCAAACTATTTGAGAGGAAAGGGTAAAGTGCTTGCCACTACCCTTAGTGATTCCGAGAGCTCAAATTCTGATGCGGAAGAAGAGTGTGATAGTGAGGGAAACTATTCAGCTTTCATGGCAATTACCACGGTTAACTCTAGAGATGAATTAAGCAACCTAGTTGAAGAGCTTGGTGTGCATTCCGAAGATGAGGAAGTTGAAGATAAGGAAGATGAGAAAGTGTGCCTCAACAAAGGCGAAAAGAATCTTCAAGAAGTATATGATGCATTGCTCAAAGATTGTGGCAAATATGCCAAGGTTGCAAATAACGCCATCAAGAAGATGAAGAAAATTGAAGAAGAGCATAAGTGCACACTTGTGCAACTTAAGGAGGCAAAGTGTGAAGTTGAAGGGCTAAAGGCAGAATTGGTGGAAGCCTATTCAAAAACCAAGTTTCTTGAACTTGAAATTATTCAAGCAAATGTCAAAATGGAGCGCATTTCCACGAAGAAACTTGACAGCGTGCTTTCTTCTCAAAAATCTTCATATAACAAGACCAGTCTAGGCTATACCAGTGAAAGAAGCTCAAGCAGCGAACCTAAGAAAGAAGTGAGGTTCGTATCAACCAAAAATATAGAGAAACCCAAAGTGGAGAAACCGGAGACCCCTGCTGTTGCAAAGAGAACCATTGGTGCAAAACCAAAGGATTAAGGGAAATCATTACCCAAAAGTCAAAGGGGACCTTAAGTGAAGCATTTTTGCCATCATTGTGGTGTGCGAGGGCACCCAAGGCCAAATTGCTTCAAACTTCAAGCACTCAAGAGGGCTGACTCTGTGCGTGGCCAAGAAAATTCAAGAAGAATGTCAAAGGAAACATAAGCTAAAGGAGAAAATGAGGGAGAATCTGGCATTTTACCCCTTTTTTTAAAAAAATTTGGCAATATGCCCTTGTTTCCAAACTATATAAGGGCGTACCCCTGTTTTGAAACTCGATTTTATCAAAATCAAGTTATGCCTGATCAAACTAAAAAAAAAAAAAAAAAATGCATGGAACTCGATTTTAGGGAGATCGAGTTCCAAAACACCACTATAGGGCTTAAAAACGTCACTATAGAGGTCCCTGAACCTGGTATGGGGCGATCACACTTAAAAAAAAATAAAAAAAAAAAATTGCAGGAAAACACCATTATAGGGCTTTAAAACGTCATTATAGGGCTCCCTGAACCTGGTATGGGGTGATCGCACTTATAAAAAAAAAAATTGCAGGAAAACGCCATTATAGGGCTTTAAAACGTCACTATAGGGCTTAAAAACGCCACTATAGGACTCCCTAAACCTGCTATGGGGCGATCACACAAAAAAAAAATTTGCATGGAACTATTTTTATTTTATTTTATTATTATTATTATTTTTTTAAGTTTGATTGGGCATAACTCAAATTTCTACAAATCGAGTATTTAATTGAAACTCGATTTTAAAGTAATCAAGTATTGAAACAGGGGCACGCCCCTATATAGTTTGGAAACAGAGGCATATTGCCAATTTTTTTTTTTAAAAAGGGGTAAAATGCTAGAATCTCTAGAAAATTAGAGACAACTCATTGGAGACATTATGGAGATGTTGAAGAACATTTCATCATGTCTTGCTAGTTTTACCCTGAGGTCTGAAAGTTATGTCAGTCGTACCCCTCCATCTAAGGATCTCACCCAAAACACTCGTACAGTGTGGTTGAAGAAAGGTAGTCATGCATAATCATTCACTATGCTCATGCATTAATTCTTCCAATGTATTAGGATGATAGTTTCATGTATCATGACAAATGCAATCTTCTTGTGTCATTGCTTTCAGTTTTAGTATGTTTCTTTTTCAAGTTTTTACTTGTTGCTTTTGTTGATCTTACTTTGCTTGTTCTGTTTTTGAATGTGTTGAAAAATTTAAAAACCCATAAAAAGTGAAAAATCTCAAAAAGTTTGATCGCTTGTGTCGTGTATGTCACATGTGAGTTTGGCCTAGTACCTCCGTACTAATGGCATAGTGCATTTACGAGCTTAGGTTATTATATATGCACATTTTCTAAGTGTGAGCGACATCTAGAAATCTACTTTTTGATTGTTGTAAATAGATCTTTAAGCTTGTCATGAATGATTAGTCAATAGTCTTGTTTGATCTAGATACATGCGTAGACTTGTGCCTATATATCTCTACACATTTCTTTTTTCTTTTCTTTTTTTTCAAAGAGTTCTACAAATGTCTCTCTCTAAAAATTAGGAAATAGCTGAAAAAACCTTACTTCAAAAACTAGTTTAACTAGGAAAAAGTGGAGTAAATATGTATGAAAATGTATGGTGCCAAAGTCAAAGGCTAAATTGTCAAAATTATATCAAAATGTTTATGGCATCGCTTCTCAAAAATTTGAGTTGTATTTGATCACAAGTATGAAAAATGAAAGCCACATGAAAAGCTTTCAATCATTTGTAAACACATTAGTGAGGGATCATATATGTTCATTTCTACAATTGAGATAGGTCACTTGACTTCGTACTAGTTGTGTATGACTTGATTGAATTGATTATTGAAGCTTTATACTAGACTATAGACTAGCTCGTACTTGATCCATACACAACACACAAGTCTAATGTTCAATGAATGTTTATTCCATTTGTGTGATTATACGTGTTCAAATGTTATGTGTATACTCAATTGCTTGTCGATCAAACCCAACAAAATTTTTGAGTATTTTATATGTTTTTGAAAGTGTTTTTATGCTTTTGTGTGTTTAGAGTTTTTGTCCAAAATGTTTATTTCCTGTTTTTATCAAAAAACTCTTTCAAAGTCATTTTTGTGAGTATGTCACGAGTAACCTCTTCCCGCGAAAATGAGGATGGCAAATTTAGAAAACATTGAAATTCCTACAGAGAGTTTCGCGACTGTCTCGCGAGTAAATTTTACCCGCGAAACTGTTATGTGCTTCAGTGGCCATTTTCACAAGTAACTTTGTGAGAAGCTTATTAGCGAAAAGCGCGTTTTTGCAGTTTTTAAAGGCAGATAATGACAGTTTTTCAAATTCACTCATATTGCCTCCTCCGTGCCACTCTCAACCCAAAACACATTTTCTTTCAAAATCTAACCTAAAACTCAAGATCAATCACTCCTAAGACTCATCTAAGGTATGTTTCAACATCTTTCTACTTGTGAATCCTTAGATTATGCCTTAGATTCTAGGATTTTTAGGGTTGGTTTTATTTTTTAAAGGGTTGGAAAAACTTATTTTTTTGCAAAATTGTTTATTTTTCTTGTTTAGGCTGTGTCCCATTTTAATTCTTTGTGTTTGTGTTGGCCCCAAATGGCATTTTAACATGTATTTAGGAAAGATTTCATCATGTTCATACATTGTTTTATATGTTAGTGGTTTGTATGCATACTATGTGTTTGATGAAATGCCTAAATGGCATTTTGTTGTTGTTTTGGACTCCGATGAGTACCAAACTTTGGGAATTATCATGTTTTTACATTCTCAACATGTTTTAAACATTGGTCATGTGTTTTACACACTTTTCCCCAAGTGTGCTTGGTCATGCCTTGATCATGCCTCACATATGCACATCACATGCACACTTGATCACTTGACATGTTTTGCACTTCACTCATACTAGATAAGTGTTTTTACACATTTAGCACTTAAAACATGGTCTTGTGTCTTTAGATTTTATGTTTTTATGTTCTTTTTAGGATTTTTGGTTTATGGACTAACTTGGAACTAATTAAGTTCGCTTCCTTGTTTTTGTGTTTGTCCTTGTTTCTTTGTGTTTATGACTGTTTTGCAGATGTCTCCTCTTAAGAAATCAACCACAAAGAAGTCCTCCAAGCGTCCACGCACTTCTTCAGATGCATTCCAAGACGATGATGCAGACATGGACTGTGGAGTTAAGAGTCCCTAAAACACACTTTCATTCCTAAAGTGTTCAAAGAAAAGACATGGACAAAACTATTGAACCCAATGGGGAATGTCCATGCTGAAATCATAAGGGAATTCTATGCCAATGCCTCTGTGGAAAGGGATCGCATAAACTTCTAGCTACGAGGGAGAGAGTTGTATGTCACAAGGGAATCCATCCAAGAGATATTGGAGGTTCACCCAACAACTCCACACACATCCCTCCAGTATGATGATAGAAGGGAAAAACTTGGACCAATTGTGGACGTCCTTGGTGATGAAATTAGCAAGAAGGCACTGCACACTATTCCATTCACCCCAGAGATGAGGATATTGGCCTATTTCATGATCTTCAACCTCTAACCGATGAAGAATTTGACTACCTTGTCAGCTCCAAGGGCCATATTTCTGCTTGATCTCTTCACACACAAGGAGATCAACATTTGCAGTCACATCTACCACTTCTTCACCAAATGCATCATAAAGAGGAATTCGA
Organism: Quercus wislizeni; assembly: GCA_023055345.1. Classification (NCBI taxonomy): domain Eukaryota; kingdom Viridiplantae; phylum Streptophyta; class Magnoliopsida; order Fagales; family Fagaceae; genus Quercus; species Quercus wislizeni. Next base: position 61,828,118 of record JALGQJ010000002.1, on the reverse strand, counting down.
GGCTGGTTTTACCATTTCTAAGCCTAGTCATGGCTCTTATCACAAGGGCAAGGGTGAAGATTCCTAGCGGTCTTCCCGTGATGCAAAGGGATTATCCAATTGGTGCTCAAACTATGACTCAAAGCAAAGCCCATATCCTCGGACCATCTGTTGATGTCTCCCAAATCCCAAGAGACAATCTTGCTGAAGAAAATGGAGACACGGAAGAAGAAATTGAGCATTTCACATCAGCATAGGCACCCAATCATCTTGATCATCTCATTGCAAGGGTTAAACAAATGTATGGTATGCTAGATTCCCACATGCAAATCTCCTCAACTCAATTCACCTACCTACAAGGCCAGGTTACTGCACTCTCGTCTCAAATTGATGACATGATGAGGAACCTACAGTAACAGGAAGGGGATTTAGAGTCGTAATCCACAAAATTCTAGTCTCTTTGGCCATTCCGATCAAAAAGGGGGAGCAACATAGCTTGAGGGGGAGCATAACTAGAGCACATTGGTTCATTGGTTTTATTTTGGTGACTTTATAGTTTACAGTCTATTAGTTTACATTTCTAAGTTTTTATAACTTATGGATATTTACATTGCTTTCTTTTAAAACTTTCAAGTACTTTAGTTTAAGTCTTAATATTTTCTTTAGTACTGTTTGTGTATCTTGGTTTTTTTTTTTGGTAATTGTTTTTATGATTATTGCTTTCTATCGCTTTTAGCTTTAGTTTCTTTAATTGCATTACGTGTCCAGATGATCATTTATTAGATAAATGTTCATTATAGTCATTCCTTAATGATTGTTCATGTTTGATCAAGTTATGCTTCATAGCTTATATCTTATTTAGTATCTTGATCACATTTTACTTGTCCCTATATGTACCTTGTGTTCTACTTGTCATGGGCTTAATGAAAATTTGTTGTATGTGCGAGTGTTTTAGGATACAGGTGTATACGATGCAAGTGCTTCACAGTTTCTAGAATTAGGTGTAAGTGAGTTTTGCCTATATTTCCAAATTCACGTTTAAGTCTAGAGTCTATTTAGGGGTTTTGTCACAGAATAGCCAAAGGGGGAGATTGTAAAATTGTAATTTACAACTCTTTTGTGTTGGCTTTAATTCCGTGTCAAATTTGATTGTAATTTATTCAATCTTATTTTCCTATATTTATGTGGGTTTTTAATTGTAAGGGTTGAATGTGAGAGAGTGTGAAGACTCAAGCTTAAAACGATGAACAACTGGATTTCGCGAGTGCCTCGCGAGAAACTATCCCACAAAAGAGCCACGTGTATAGCACATGACTGGAAAGCGAAGAGTCATGCCACCTAGAGGATTTCACGAGTATCTCGTGGGTAAAGTCTTCCCGCAAAATACTCGCGAAACATTTTGTTTGGAAAAATGTCATGTTTTGTTTTACCAAGTCTTTACCCACACTATATATACTCTTATTACCCACAAATTGTAAGGAATGCTTCTAAAAAAACACACTTGAGAGTTAGAGATTGTTATACTTACAATCATTTACACATTTCCTTGTGATTTTCCTCTACCCTTACATCTCCATCTCTAAATCCTTGAGAGGTTGATAGCCCAAACACTTACCACACTCAATCTGAGTGTCAAGTGAGGTTTTGGTACTGCTGGGAAGCATTGGAAGAAAGCCATTCATTGGCAGATGCAATCAGGCTGAATTGCGGGATCTAGGAAAGCTAGAGAAGCAAGGTTCCGAGAAGCCAGTTGGTAGTAGGAGCTTGAAGGACTCAAGTACATTGAGTAAACTAGGCTTGGAGGGTCTTTTGTTATTCGTGTACTCTAACTTTATTCTCTAGTGGATTGATTTTGACTTGGAGGGTCGCAGAGAGGTATTTCACCAAATTCTTTGATTTCCTCTTTGATAACACGTCTCAATGTTATCTTGTATTTGCATCTCTCTTTCCTACTCTTTAGGCTTATCTTTTATTGTTGATATTGGATGAATATGGCTTAGGGTAGTTTTATTGGTTGTTTGCGCTCATTTACTCTTATTCCACACTTAGTTTAAGTTAGATTAAAAGCAATCTAAACTTTTTTTATTCTAAACAAGCTCTTGTGTTTTCACACAAATTCAAGCTTTTAGATTTCTATTAATTCATAATTTTTTTTTTTGAGAAAATGTTAAATTATTTCAAATTTTAATACAAAAAACTTACAAATTGATGGGACAATGAGGTGTTACTTCAAAAAAGAATAAATGAGTATTAAATTACTTCTTATAATTTGTGAACATATCAATTTATAAAACCTATGCAGTAAAACTTGTAATATATTAGTATAACTCTAATATTTTGAGCTTTCTTAATTAGAGCATTCACATATGAGTGTCTAAATATATACTCATTTTACCATCTAAAAAAACTATTTTATTTACTTTACCAACTCATTTTACAACTTACACTACATCCCAATTCTTATTTTTCACATCCAAAAAAATATTCATTTTATTATTCATTTCTCTCTCTCCTCATCTCTGATTCCTTCTATTCATCTCTCTATTTTCCTCTAAAGCAACCCTGCCATATCAAACCACATTAAACCACCACCACAAACCCAATCCACTGCCACATACACAAATCAAAATTACCAACCACCACTAGATCAAAACCCAAAACAAATAAACTACCTAGAGTCCTAGACCATAGGAACAAGCCACACCAGATCAACCCAACCCAAACCCAAATCAAACTATCAACACTGCCACCAGAACCCATTGCAAACCTGTGGCCCAAAGCCATCGGCCATCCTTGAACAAACCACTAGAACCCCTGATCTCCTTTGTGTTTTTAAATTGTTATATTTTTTTTCTTTTATTTGATTTCATAGATGTTATTATATTACATTATAAAAATAGTGTATATGAATATAGTTTTTTTTTTTTATAATCATATAAACAAATATAGTATTCTATTACAAAGCATGACTGTGATAATTTGGCATTTGATACTCTATCTTTTAACATTCTCTTGAAAAAATGGATTCTCTCTCTCTCTCTCTCTCTCTCTCTCTCTCTCTCTATTTTTTATTATTTCTTGCCTCTACTTTAGGTTGATGAAACATGTGTTTTTTTTATAACTCTATTTTAGGTTAATACATTTTGGTGTTATATTTTTGAGTTTTGCAACACAATTAGTCTCTCCCTCTTATAACTTTGGTTTGATTTTTGTTTGAGTTAATACTTAGCTATTTTGGAAGTGAGGATTTGAATTTCTATCAAAACACAATATTAGTTGTGGATAAAATAATTGGAAAATCATAGCACACTATAACATAATTTCAAAGAATATAAGACCATCTCATAAAAGAATAATATCAATAAAAAAAACTACACTAAAGATAATAGAATGATATATTGGTAGAGATAGAAAGATAAAAATAATTTTAGAAATTTTCTAATTTTTAGGGAAAACAAATTACCTTCAACAAATTTTAGAGAATAAATTATACATTATACCACAATTATAAAATAATTACCTGTTTGTTTTGTTTAGACCCCTTTTAAATCATACTAGTATAACCTAATGAATTAGCCAAGTAGTTACTTAGATTATATGAGATCTGGGTTAAACACATGCAAACATATTACTTAGTGCAGAAAATCAAAGAAGACAGTAATATAATGACCTAGAAAAACCAATGAAACCAACTGTTTCCCAAAAAAAAAAAAAAAATGGAAATGATTTAACCTAACTATCCTCAAGATAAATAAATCCACTATGATAGAATGAAAGTTTACAATAGATTTAAACCCTAAATTTAAAGCTACCTCTTGTAGAACTTATTCACACGACCACGTGCAGCTCTGACTCCACAGACTCTTCTATCTTGAATTTGCTGAATACAAACTCCCACATTTGTAACTTTGAGATCCCACTCAAAAGTTTAGCAACACAAACTCTCCAGTTTGTGACTCCAAGACCACCCTTGAAAGTTTAAATCATCAGTTATGTATAATCTTGTATGTAGCAACTTTAAATCTACCAATTCTAATGGTATGAGAATGATTTCCGGTAGTGACTTTGAAAGGAGAAGGCACAATACCTTTTAGATCTTAAAAGATCACCTCTAAAGTCATCACAAAACGTGCCTTAAAGTTTCCTTTAAATATGTGTGAAATAGATTTGAAACCCTAATCACTTAATGGGCTTGATGGGCTGTTGAACTTTAATTAGATTCTGCGGAACCCGTCTTTCAATCGATCAAACTTGTTCTCTCAATCGGTCGAACCTGGCATGTTTCGAATTCCTAAACCTGCAACTTCCTTTTTCTTGTATTCTAACTTGTAGTACCTTGAGCATTGTCTAATAAATCTTATAGACTCTACGATTTATACCTAAACAAGTTTGTGCTCATGGTTTGTCAATTGTTCTTAACTTTTAGAATCTAACATTATCTATTCCCACATATCACGTGGGCCTGTGACTATTTCATTATAAAACTCGTTAGGTAGTATTATAGTTAGGTAGTATTATATTTGAGAATCGATTATATTTAAACATAATTAAAAAGAGGGCCAAAATATAAAAACACCCTATGATGTTTAGGTGAGTTGCAAACTAACCTCCTAAGATTTCAATTTTTTTTTTAATTAATAATTCCTAGAGATTTTCATATTTATAAAATTTTTATTTTAAATAAAAATTATATAAAATTCAACTTCAGATTAGCGTAGACATACACACCAATCTCCACCATATCCAACCGTCGCTCCTTTCTCCCCACTTTTCATTAGGTATACAAAGTGAAAATGCCAAAAAAAAAAAAAACAAACAAACAGAGAGAGAGAGACCAAAGATAAAGCAAAGAACTTGGGGGCTCTTGCTTCTTAGCCCAACCATTATCGAAAATCAAGGAGACTATTCATGAGTATAAACTCACCTTAGTCCTCATATTGATCTTGAGTATTAACAAAGAGTAGTCCTTGCCTCCTCTTGCTAGGCCGTCTTGGTTTGATTTAATGATAAAGGAAAGTTCAATACTTTACAAAGGACACAATTATTTGTAGTATTGTGACTTTAAGGTAAGAAAAAACTTAAATAAATTATGTTCAGGATTAATCAAAAGATTTTAAAAGATATTTACTAGTTTAAACTTTAAATAGTGATGCTTCTTTGAGAGAAAGTTAAAGACAAAACCAATGCTTAGATAAAACATGTGAATAGTGATCATTGATCTAGGCCAATGGCCATCCATTTACTTGGCTATTTATTTAATAAATCCTTATGAGTTATGATTTAAGAACGCAATATAGTAGGAATTTTTTTAAGAACCTCCTAAAATTCCTTTTAATACCTCATTGCCAAATGTGATAGATCGGACACTTTGGTGACACCCCATCATTTATCCACTTTAAGAAAGACTCTCATGCCAAGAGTCTTGAGTCTTGAAACTTTTAAAGGGAAATGTACATAATTCAAATCTCCCTTCTTAAATTATCGAATTAAAATAAAAAAAAAATAAAAACTCTCTTTAATACCAAACAAAAACTCATAAAAAAAATTTAAAAAAAAAAACTCTAGGGTTTTTTTGCACTAAAAACAAATTTCCCAACTGGACCCCATTGTTCTCAATTCAATAGTTAACACCAATTGGGTCTGACTGGTACTTATTGCTACTTCTTAATTCTTATAGCTTTGATGTTCATTAAGAAATATAAATTAGTCTTGGTTGAAGAATTGAAAACCCACTCATGGTTCAAAGACCAAGGATTTTGCACCAGGCAATTCAGGATTGGCAAGTAAGGGAGGCCTCATCAAGAACCTTTCTGACCAATAGGTTTGTTGTTTTGCTCAGACCATATGTTTTTCAACCACTAACTAGGGAGCATGCAACATCTTTCATGATTGCAAATCAATATTGAGGGACTTTATTCCATCAAAAAAAAATATATTGAGGGACTTTAGAATAGTTGACTTGTAGTGCACTGTCCTTTTACTTAAATTAAAAAAAAAATGAAAGAGAATATATTTTCAGAAGAAAAATAATAGAATATTAGTCGCTAATCCGTGCAATGCACAAGAAAATTACTAAAACTAAAATCTAAAGATATATTGTGTTTCCTTTTTTTGTTTGTTTGAAGAATGTTATATAATACAGAAGTATATATAGAGGTTCAAATCCCTGTAAATAGTTTAGATCTCTTAAAACATTACACCAATATGAGAAATTAGGGTGCTTTGTTCAACCCAAGTACAAAGTTAAAACCAACCTCTAACTTCATACCTTTAGGGCCTTGAACTTTGTGCACTAAGGTTATATTGTTATATATATATAAATCATAAGCTAAAGCTGGCTTAATATGATATTCTTTTTTGTTACAAAAAGAACCAACAGAATAAATATGACAAAGTAAGAACAAACCTCAAAGATTCCATGCCACTGGTGAGTAGTATAATTCCTCCAGTTCATGGCCAATCGAAAGCCATCTTTCTCCTATAAATTCATAAGCTACAACAAAGGATTTGTTATACATTCTCTAAACCTTGCATATTATACTCTATTGTAAATTGGAAAGAGATATATCATCCTAGAGATTCAAGATATGATGAAAGGGCAAACTGCTATCAAATTAAAAGAAAAAGAATATCATATCATCCTTCAAGTGAGAGCTTGAGTTCAATATGCTATTCAACAACTTCATTTCTTTAATTATTGTCTATGATTATGTAATTTATTTTTCTGTTTTTTATTCGAATTTCATAAAATAGAGTAGTCATTCTGAGAAACCATAGTCTTGTAGAGACAGTGCAAAAAAAGGAAAAAACATATTAAAAAAGGGAGTATTATACCTTTTTTATGCAAGGCATAGGCAAGTTTGAGTAAACATTGAGTGTATATGTCCACTTATTAAATCTGAAAAAAGGACATTGTAAAAAATCAAATTGTGGAAAAAGAACAATACACTTATGTATTTTATCAAACAATTTGCGTGCATGTAACAAAAATATTTGTTAGTTACATCCACAACAAAATACTAAAGCAAAAAAATTTGAGAAGGTGATTTTGGCATAATATAGGGAAAAAAAATTCAATCGAAAAGATTATTTTATTTTGATTTACATATAGGGCATGAATCAACAACAAATACAAACAAATTCAAACAAAAGACCCTTGTAGATGATGGAAATAAAATTGAGAATAATAACTAAACTATATATATATATATATATATATATAACTAAGCTATCAAAATTCGAATTTACCACTGCAATTCAACTACAACCTAAAAACATAAAAGAAAAAGAGTAAAAAAGTTACCCACATAGACCAACACCAAGAGAGGCTACTTACACACATTTTATCAAACACTTGGTGCATATGTTTTTTGGAATCCCAAATGATAATATAATAGCAATGGAAAGAGAGTGCTTTTGAAGAGAGTCCAATCCCAATTTGCAAAAACATTAAGTCAGTTAAAATGCGGCAATTGTGACACGTTATTTCTTGTATATAGTGAATGAGCTGTTATTGCTTCCCGACACTAATGTGAATGCGCTAACATGAGACCATAAAACAGCCTTTGACATAGCTGATGGAATGCCCTGTAAAGCAGGTCTGCTTTTAGCTTATAGGATCTAATAAGTCCTAACCAATTTGCAGGTTTAGCTATGAACGATTTAGGTTTAATAAATAAATAAATAAGAGAATCTCTCACCAAACTTTCTCTAATAAGAGAATAAAAAACTCACCTTGTGTTAAATACACTGCCTTTGGTTTTTCAGAAACGGCAGCAACTGAAAGGATCTAAACATCGATGATAGCAGAACAAAAAAAAAAACCTGTGATGAAAAATAAAACTAAAACTGAATAAAACTTTCCCAAGAAACAAACAAAGGCCTACACAAAACAAAACCCACAATTAAAAAAATCGAAGGTTTAGGAAAACTGAGCTACTTACGTAGATAATAAGAGTGCTCACGCCACTGTTGTGTTTGGGTGTGAAAGCAGGGCCAGAGAGATCGAAGGTTTAGGTCTGTTGGTCGTTGTTGTTGTTAGGAAAATCAACAAAGAATTTGAAAGAAAAATAAATAAATAAAAAGAGGTGGAAAATTGTGATGGGGCTGCGTGAAGAAGAAGAAGAAGAAGATGGAAGAAAAATAGAGTTGATCGGTGTTGAGAGATCTTAGATAGTTAACCTGTGTGCTGAGTTTGTGTTTGTGTCTATCGGGTTTTGTTTATTTTTAAAGATAAAGTATCAAGTTTTATTCAAAAGAAGAAGATGGTGCTTTTAATTTTATTTTTTATTTTTTAAATATTGTGTTGTGCTAATGTGAAAAATTATATTGTGAGTAGAGGTTTCGGTTTTATATATATATATATATATATATATATATATATATATATATATATATGAGTTGGGTTCAAGTTACACCTAGTGTAAAGAGTTACACATTTTTTAAACCATTGGATTTAAGTAGATCCAACGGTAAAAAAAAAAACTCATTAATGCTAATATTCTGATTAGAATCTCATTAATTATCCCTTATTTATTGCATTCCATACCTATCTCTAAACCTTTAAAAACACAAAAAAATATATACTTGGTACTGTTGTAGAATGCAGACAAGGAAACACAACATTTTGTAGTACGTGAAGCTTCAAATTGCGAGTACCTACTGGTTACATTCCAAGTCTCTACCATAAACCAGAAAAATGTATGTCATAAAGAAAGCAAAACATATATCATCAAACCATATAATCTAATCTCTAAGTTCTTGGCAACTTCATAATATTAGTTCCCAAAGAAAACAATATTCGTATTAATTCTTCAACCAACATACTTGAAATCTATGTATTTCTAGTGAGAAAAAAAAAAAAAAAAAGATTGTATAATTATAAAGAATGAAATATGCATAATGAGTGACATATATAGGACATGTTTTTTGCGTTTGTGGCAAGTTTAAGGTTAGCATAATTTGTGAATTTTATTTTAGGTTTAACTCTTTATAAACAATTATAAAAACATAAAAATAAAATAAGAAGAAGAAGAAGGTTTGAATTTTTAATTGATTAAGCTACTTGATAGAGTTTGTTTTACCGAATTTGTTAAAAACTTCCCAAAGTGAAGACTACTCCTTATATATATATATATATATATATATATAGATGGGTTCAAGTTACACCTGGTGTAACTTCACAAGAGTTACACCTTTTTTGGACCTTTGATTTGTATTAGATCTAAGGGTTAAAAAAACACTCATAGTCATGTATTTATTGTTCCCTAGAAATTAGTAACTAAGTCATTAATCCTTCTTATTAAAAATAGAAAAATAAAAAATAGCATTAACTTTGCTCTCCATCATCATCTTCATCTTCTCTCCCTCTTTCACATGGTCTTGTGTTCTATCTACTCTCACCCTCAACAATGGAAATTAAGGGCGAGTTCAGGAAACAAGTGAAATTTTTATTATTATTTTAATGTCTGGGAGTGTTTGAACGAAGAAGATACGTGTTTTGTTTGGAATGTTTGTAGATGGAGGTGACGCAGAAGATACTTGTTGATGGAGAAGTGAATAGGGCACGGTGTATGCCACAGAATCCAGTAGTTAAGGGTGCAAAGACAAGTGGGTGTGATGTGTATGTATTTGATTGTAGCAAGCAATTGGAGAAGCAACAAGGGGGTGACTGTGAGCCTGATTTGATACCTTGTATGTTGGAGAAGCAATTGGTGGTTAATGTTGGTATTTTAGTCATGTTGCATTGATACTTTGTTTATGGGACTTCTGAATGTATCTCACGGGCTCATGAAATGTTGGTGGAAGATGTATCCTGGCATTCAAAGAACGAAAATTTGTTTGGGTCTGTGGGGGACGATTGTCATTTGATGATTTGGGACTTGCGCAAAAACCAACCCCAACAATCTGTCAAAGCTCACGAAAGAGAGGTAACAAAAATAATAATAATAAAAATTTCACTTGTTTCCTGAACTCGCCCTTAATTTCCATTGTTGAGGGTGAAAGTACATAGAACACAAGACCATGTGAGAGAGGGAGAGAAGATGAAGATGATGATGGAGAGCAGAGTTAATACTATTTTTTTTATTTTTCTATTTTTAATAAGAAGAGTTAATGACTTAGTTACTAATTTCTAGGGAACAATAAATACATGATTATGAGTATTTTTTCACCCTTAGATCTAATACAAATCAAAGGTCCAAAAAAGGTGTAACTCTTGTGAAGTTACACCAGGTGTAACTTGAACCCATCTCATATATATATATATATATATATATATATATATTTTTTTTTTTTTTTTTTTTGAGAAAAGTCAGCACTCAACAGTAATTTCAATCACCAAGTAATCTTAGATTCATGGTAGTCTTGGGCCTGTTTCTCCCCCATGAGGCAGAGGCCGTCTTGGGCATTCCAATCAGTTTTAGGCTGTCGGAAGACTCCATGATCTGGGCGTGGTCCTCAAATGAAAATTCTCCGTCAAAAGTGCTTACATGGTAGCTCAAAAATGGTTGAAAGAAGGTAAAGGCAGGGCTGATGGGGGGAGTAGCTCAAACAATTTGAGCATGAAGGCAATATAGAAGCTTACTTGGCATATGAATTGCTTAAACGAAATTAAACATTTTTTTTTGGAGGGCTTGTAAAAACATCCTTCCCACAAAGCTCAAGTTGAAAGATAAGGGAATTGGGAGAGATGACAGATGTGAGTTTTGTGAACAAAGCGAATCCTCAGGTCATGCTCTGTGGAGCTGCAAAACAGCTGAAGAAGTTTGGAGCAACACAAAATTGAAGCTGCCTTTCTTTCAGGACCCTCCAAAGGACTTCATCGATATTGTTTAGGCAATCTATGACACACATCCGGGTATCAATTGGGAGCTGTTTGCAGTGACTGCTTGGAGTTTGTGGAACAATAGGAATAAGGTATGTCATGGTGAACAAAGTAAGAGACATGAGATTATTGTGAGGGAGGCAGCTGCATATCTGAAGGAAGTGTAGGAGGTGAAGCAGCCCCTAGAAAGACCCTCCATTCCTGCAAAACCTTCTTGGACCCCTCCCAACCGGGGTTGGTTTAAAGTCAATACAGATGGGGCTATTTTTGAAGACATGGGGTGTTGTGGGATTGGGGTGGTCATTAGAAATGAGAGGGGTCAACTAATGGGGGCTATGAGTAAGAAGATTGAGTTGCCTTTGGATGCGTTGGAAGCTGAAGCTAAAGCTGTGGAGGAAGGAATGCTACTTGCTTGGGATTTGGGGCTAAAAGAGATTATTTTGGAATGTGATTCGGAGATGGTGGTGAAGGCCTTGGGTGATCAAAGCTTGCTGCAGATTTCTATTCAGAAAGTAATTGAAGGGATTAAAGAGGGGCTGAATTGTTTTATGGCATGGAGAGTAACACACACTCGCAGGAGTGGGAATATTTTTGCTCATATCTTGGCTAGAAATGCCAAAATGTTGAATCATTGCAATATTTGGGTGGAGGATACTCCACCCATAATAGCTGATCAAATCCAATATGATGTAACTTGTTTGAATTCTATTTCTTTAAATGAAATCTAGTTACATGTTGTTTATCAAAAAAAAAAATAAAAGATTCATGGTAGAACTATTGTAGTCGAACCAAGCGTGTGGTTCCCAACTTTTAAAGGATTGTATAATGAATTATTGTAGCACCAACGTGGCCTTTTTCTGCATCCTGCATGTGCCAATGGACTATTAGCATACTTATTATTTTGGTATTTATATATATATATATATATATATATATATATATATATATATATATTATTTTGGACTTTTTTTTTTTGGGAGAAACGGTGGAAAGAAATTATAGAAAGATGTATACTTTTTTGTGTTTTTTTTTTTTAGTTTAGAGATATGTATGGAATGCAATAAATAAGAGATAATTAATTAGATTCTAATCAAAATATTAGCATTAATGAGTGTCTTTTTTGACTGTTAGATCTACTTAAATCCAATGATTTAGAAAATGTGTAATTCTAAAGAGTTACACCATGTATAACTTCAACCCATATATATATATATATATATATATAAAAATTAAAAAGGACAAAGTTTAGCTATAAAATTGGTTGTAGCTTTAGGCTACAAACTCACTCAATAAAATAAATATTACTGCATATTTTGAAAATCTAACAATTGAATTACATGTTCTTTACGCTCTTAATGCACATGTCAATTTTTGTGTTAATCAGATATTATTTACTATGTAATTTATAATCCTATATTTTATACATAATTTTAAATTACAAAAATTTGCAATTTAAAAATTTATTGATGTAATAAATATTGATCTTTAATTTTCTTGAAATTTTGCAAATATGGAGGATATAAGAAGAAGATGCAATCCAATGGTGGATTTGTCAAAATTCACCTCCAATAAAAAGATATTGAGTGAGTTTGTAGCATAAGGTTACAATCAATTTTGTAGCTAAACTTTGTCCAATTAAAAACTCATTAACTTTAGGATATCCTTTCAAAAATCAATATATTTAAATAAGCTACTATTTAATTCTACATAATAACATAAATAATTTAGAAATTATCATTGAGATTATTATTCAATACTCAAATATGGGAAGAACAGACCTTGGGTTGAATCCAGCTGAGGTGGCCTAATTTCGGGGCCTGGTTTTAACACGACTTTGTTCGTCACAATGACAATTATAACCTTGCAGAGTCTGGCCCACTGACATATTTAACTCAATTGAGATTTTATCTTTTGAGTAGGAAGTCCAACCCAATACACTCTTCCTTCAGTGGCTGCTCAGATTGTAATAACTCTTAGGGACTTTCAATCTCAGCTCTTGTAGGTATGTGCTGCTAATATTTTGATCATGGTCTGCTTGACCATCTTTTGATTAGTAATTAATGTTAATACTTTAATGGATCATCATGCTTTTTATTGGTATTGATTGCTTTGAAGTGATTTCAGGCATTTAACTGGTATTGATTCTGCTTATGTAAGTACCATGTTGAATCTTTATGTTCTGCAGTACTCTGTAGACCATGAACTAAACATAGAAAAGAAGAAGGAAAGAAAAAAGGAAAAAGAGAGGTTTTCTGGGATATCTTACCCATCCATATACTGTAGATTGACTTGCCTAAAATGGTGGTGACTGGTGAGGAAGGCCAATAGACAGTACATAGTATGTGAATGGCTTTGATTATGATTCATCAAAGTAATACTACGTTGTGCAAGAAATTTAGAGTTGCTTGGGAACCCAACTTTGCCTCAAGCTGGTCTGTGGCTATATCATAATATAAGCAAGGTCAGGCAAAACCTTTTAGGCCTTAAACATGAGTATCACATATTTTAATAAATTCTTGCAATTATTGGTACTATCATAATAAATGTCTTTATATGGTGTAGTCTCTTGAGAATGCATCTAGTATTAACTCTCTGGAAAGTAATCCTTCTATTAATGCTCATGTATCCAGGATGATGGAGGGTGAACCTGTTAATGTGAATGAGTTTCAAGAATTGGCTAGGCAAGCTCTTCCAAAAATGTATTATGACTTCTTTTCTGGGGGAGCAGAGGATCAACACACCCTAAAAGAGAATGTGGAATCATTTCGCAGAATAACGTATGCTGCTGCTAATTCAGTTGGTGATTTTTGCTGTAAACTGGCTACAATAATTTCCTGATCAGTTTCCACTGCTTCTCAGTTTCAACCTCTAACTTCATACCTTTAGGGCCTTGAACTTTGTGCACTAAGGTTATATTGTTATATATATAAATCATAAGCTAAAGTTGGCTTAATATGATATTCTTTTTTGTTACAAAAAGAACCAACAGAATAAATATGATAAAGTAAGAACAAACCTCAAAGATTCCATGCCACTGGTGAGTAGTATAATTCCTCCAGTTCATGGCCAATCGAAAGCCATCTTTCTCCTATAAATTCATAAGCTACAACAAAGGATTTGTTATACATTCTCTAAACCTTGCATATTATACTCTATTGTAAATTGGAAAGAGATATATCATACTAGAGATTCAGGATATGATGAAAGGGCAAACTGCTATCAAATTAAAAGAAAAAGAATATCATATCATCCTTCAAGTGAGAGCTTGAGTTCAATATGCTATTCAACAACTTCATTTCTTTAATTATTGTCTATGATTATGTAATTTATTTTTCTATTTTTTATTCGAATTTCATAAAATAGAGTAGTCATTGGGAGAAACCATAGTCTTGTAGAGACAGTGCAAAAAAAGGAAAAAACATATTAAAAAAGGGAGTATTATACCTTTTTTATGCAAGGCATAGGCAAGTTTGAGTAAACATTGAGTGTATATGTCCACTTATTAAACCTGAAAAAGGGACATTGTACAAAATCAAATTGTGGAAAAAGAACAATAAGTATTACGTATTTTATCAAACAATTTGTGTGCATGTAACAAAAATATTTGTTAGTTACATCCACAACAAAATACTAAAGCAAAAAAATTTGAGAAGGTGATTTTGGCATAATATAGGAAAAAAAAATTCAATCGAAAAGATTATTTTATTTTGATTTACATATAGGGCATGAATCAACAACAAATACAAACAAATTCAAACAAAAGACCCTTGTAGATGATGGAAATAAAATTGAGAATAATAACTAAACTATATATATATATATATAAAACTAAGCTATTAAAATTCAAATTTACCACTGCAATTCAACTACAACCTAAAAACATAAAAGAAAAGGAGTAAAAAAGTTACCCACATAGACCAACACCAAGAGAGGCTACTTACACACATTTTATCAAACACTTGGTGCATATGTTTTTTGGAATCCCAAATGATAATATAATAGCATTGGAAAGAGAGTGCTTTTGAAGAGAGTCCAATCCCAATTTGCAAAAACATTAAGTCAGTTAAAATGCGGCAATTGTGACATGTTATTTCTTGCAGATAGTGAATGAGTTGTTATTGCTTCCCGACACTAATGTGAATGCGCTAACATGAGACCATAAAACAGCCTTTGACATAGCTGATGGAATGCCCTATAAAGCAGGTCTGCTTTTAGCTTATAGGATATAATAAGTTCTAACCAATTCGCAGGTTTAGCTATGAATGATTTAGGTTTAAAAAGTAAATAAATAAGAGAATCTCTCACCAAAATTTCTCTAATAAGAGAATAAAAAAATCACCTTGCGTTAAATACACTGCCTTTGGTTTTTCAGAAACAGCAGCAACTGAAAGGATCTAAACATCAACGATGGTAGAACACAAAAAAAAAAATCCTGTGATGAAAAATAAAACTAAAACTGAGTACAACTTTCCCAAGAAACAAACAAAGGCCTACACAGAACAAAACCCACAATTAAAAAATCGAAGGTTTAGGAAAACTGAGCTACTTAAGTAGATAATAAGACTGTTCATGCCACTGTTGTGTTTGGGTGTGAAAGCAAGGCCAGAGAGATCGAAGGTTTAGGTCCGTTGGTCGTTGTTGCTATTAAGAAAATCAACAAAGAATTTGAAAGAAAAATAAATAAATAAAAAGAGGTGGAAAATTGTGATGGGGCTGCATGAAGAAGAAGAAGAAGAAGATGGAAGAAAAATAGAGTTGATCGGGATTGAGAGATCTTAGAGAGAGTTAACCTGCATGCTGAGTTTGTGTTTGTGTCTATCGGGTTTTGTTTATTTTTAAAGATAAAGTATAAGGTTTTATTCAAAAGAAGAAGATGGTGCTTTTAATTTTATTTTTTAAATATTGTGTTGTGCTGATATGAAAAATTATATTGTCAGTAAAGGTTTCGGTTTTATATATATATATATGAGATAGGTTCAAGTTACACCTGATGTAAAGAGTTACACATTTTTTAAACCATTGGATTTAAGTAGATCCAACGGTCAAAAAAAAAAACTCATTAATGTTAATATTCTGATTAGAATATCATTAATTATCCTTTATTTATTGCATTCCATACCTATCTCTAAACCTTAAAAAACACAAAAAAAAAATATATACTTGGTACTGTTGTAGAATGCAGACAAGGAAACACAACATTTTGTAGTACGTGAAGCTTCAAATTGCGAGTAACTACTGGTTACATTCCAAGTCTCTACCATAAACCAGAAAAATGTATGTCATAAAGAAAGCAAAACATATATCATCAAACCATATAATCTAATCTCTAAGTTCTTGGCAACTTCATAATATTAGTTCCCAAAGAAAACAATATTCCTATTAATTCTTCAACCAACATACTTGAAATCTATGTATTTCTAGTGAGAAAGAAAAAAAAAAAAAAAAGATTGTATAATTATAAAGAATGAAATATGCATAATGAGTGACATATATAGGACATGTTTTTTGCGTTTGTGGCAAGTTTAAGGTTAGGATAATTTGTGAATTTTATTTTTAGGTTTAACTCTTTATAAACAATTATAAAAATATAAAAATAAAATAAGAAGAAGAAGAAGGTTTGAATTTTTAATTGATTAAGCTACTTAATAGAGTTTGTTTTACCGAATTTGTTAAAAACTTCTCAAAGTGAAGACTACTCCTTTTATATATATATATATATATATATATATATATTTTTTTTTTTTTTTTTTTTTTTTTTTTGAGAAAAGTCGGCACTCAACAGTAATTTCAATCACCAAGTAATCTTAGATTCATGGTAGTACTGTTGTAGTCGAACCAAGCGTGTGGTTACCAACTTTTAAAGGATTGTATAATGAATTATTGCAGCACCAAGGTGGCCTTTTTCTGCATCCTGCATGTGCCAATGGACTATTAGCATACTTATTATTTTGGTATATATATATATATATTATTTTGGACTTTTTTTTTTTTTTTTGAGAAACGGTGGAAAGAAATTATAAAAAGACGTATATTTTTTTGTGTTTTTTTTTAGTTTAAAGATATGTATGGAATGCAATAAATAAGAGATAATTAATAAGATTTTAATTAAAATATTAGCATTAATAAGTGTCTTTTTTGACTGTTAGATCTACTTAAATTCAATGATTTAGAAAATGTGTAACTCTAAAGAGTTACATCATGTATAACTTGAACCCATATATATATATATATATATATATATATATATATATATATATAAAAATTAAAAACTCATTAACTTTAGGACACCCGTTTAAAAATCAATATATTTAAATAAGCTACTATTTAATTCTACATAATAACATAAATAATTTAGAAATTATCATTGAGATTATTATTCAATACTCAAATATGGGAAGAACAGAATTTGGGTTGAATCCAGCTGAGGTGGCCTAATTTCGGAGCCTGATTTTAACACGACTTTGTTCGTCACAATGACAATTATAACCTTGCAGAGTCTGGCCCACTAACATATTTAACTCAATTGAGATTTTATCTTTTGAGTAGGAAGTCCAACTCAATACACTCTTCCCTCAGTGGCTGCTCAGATTGTAATAATCTTAGGGACTTTCAATCTCAGCTCTTGTAGGTATGTGCTGCTAATATTTTGATCATGGTCTGCTTGACCATCTTTTGATTAGTAATTAATGTTAATACTTTAATGGGTCATCATGCTTTTTATTGGTATTGATTGCTTTGAAGTGATTTCAGGCATTTAACTGGTATTGATTCTGCTTATGTAAGTACCATGTTGAATCTTTATGTTCTGCGGTACTCTGTAGACCATGAACTAAATATAGAAAAGAAGAAGGAAAGAAAAAAGGAAAAAGAGAGGTTTTGATGATGAGGAAGGCCAATAGACAGTACATAGTATGTGAATGGCTTTGATTATGATTCATCAAAGTAATACTACGTTGTGCAAGAAATTTAGAGTTGCTTGGGAACCCAACTTTGCCTCAAGCTGGTCTGTGGCTATATCATAATATAAGCAAGGTCAGGCAAAACCTTTTAGGCCTTAAACATGAGTATCACATATTTTAGTAAATTCTTGCAATTATTGATACTATCATAATAAATGTCTTTATATGGTGTAGTCTCTTGAGAATGCATCTAGTATTAACTCTCTGGAAAGTAATCCTTCTATTAATGCTCATGTATCCAGGATGATGGAGGGTGAACCTGTTAATCTGAATGAGTTTCAAGAATTGGCTAGGCAAGCTCTTCCAAAAATGTATTATGACTTCTTTTCTGGGGGAGCAGAGGATCAACACACCCTAAAAGAGAATGTGGAATCATTTCGCAGAATAACGTATGCTGCTGCTAATTCAGTTGGTGATTTTTGCTGTAAACTGGCTACAATAATTTCCTGATCAGTTTCCACTGCTTCTCAGTTTCAACCTCTAACTTCATACCTTTAGGGCCTTGAACTTTGTGCACTAAGGTTATATTGTTATATATATAAATCATAAGCTAAAGTTGGCTTAATATGATATTCTTTTTTGTTACAAAAAGAACCAACAGAATAAATATGATAAAGTAAGAACAAACCTCAAAGATTCCATGCCACTGGTGAGTAGTATAATTCCTCCAGTTCATGGCCAATCGAAAGCCATCTTTCTCCTATAAATTCATAAGCTACAACAAAGGATTTGTTATACATTCTCTAAACCTTGCATATTATACTCTATTGTAAATTGGAAAGAGATATATCATACTAGAGATTCAGGATATGATGAAAGGGCAAACTGCTATCAAATTAAAAGAAAAAGAATATCATATCATCCTTCAAGTGAGAGCTTGAGTTCAATATGCTATTCAACAACTTCATTTCTTTAATTATTGTCTATGATTATGTAATTTATTTTTCTATTTTTTATTCGAATTTCATAAAATAGAGTAGTCATTGGGAGAAACCATAGTCTTGTAGAGACAGTGCAAAAAAAGGAAAAAACATATTAAAAAAGGGAGTATTATACCTTTTTTATGCAAGGCATAGGCAAGTTTGAGTAAACATTGAGTGTATATGTCCACTTATTAAACCTGAAAAAGGGACATTGTACAAAATCAAATTGTGGAAAAAGAACAATAAGTATTACGTATTTTATCAAACAATTTGTGTGCATGTAACAAAAATATTTGTTAGTTACATCCACAACAAAATACTAATGCAAAAAAATTTGAGAAGGTGATTTTGGCATAATATAGGGAAAAAAAATTCAATCGAAAAGATTATTTTATTTTGATTTACATATAGGGCATGAATCAACAACAAATACAAACAAATTCAAACAAAAGACCCTTGTAGATGATGGAAATAAAATTGAGAATAATAACTAAACTATATATATATATATATATATATAAAACTAAGCTATTAAAATTCAAATTTACCACTGCAATTCAACTACAACCTAAAAACGTAAAAGAAAAGGAGTAAAAAAGTTACCCACATAGACCAACACCAAGAGAGGCTACTTACACACATTTTATCAAACACTTGGTGCATATGTTTTTTGGAATCCCAAATGATAATATAATAGCATTGGAAAGAGAGTGCTTTTGAAGAGAGTCCAATCCCAATTTGCAAAAACATTAAGTCAGTTAAAATGCAGCAATTGTGACATGTTATTTCTTGCAGATAGTGAATGAGTTGTTATTGCTTCCCGACACTAATGTGAATGCGCTAACATGAGATCATAAAACAGCCTTTGACATAGCTGATGGAATGCCCTATAAAGCAGGTCTGCTTTTAGCTTATAGGATATAATAAGTTCTAACCAATTCGCAGGTTTAGCTATGAATGATTTAGGTTTAAAAAGTAAATAAATAAGAGAATCTCTCACCAAAATTTCTCTAATAAGAGAATAAAAAAATCACCTTGCGTTAAATACACTGCCTTTGGTTTTTCAGAAACAGCAGCAACTGAAAGGATCTAAACATCAACGATGGTAGAACACAAAAAAAAAAAAATCCTGTGATGAAAAATAAAACTAAAACTGAGTACAACTTTCCCAAGAAACAAACAAAGGCCTACACAGAACAAAACCCACAATTAAAAAATCGAAGGTTTAGGAAAACTGAGCTACTTAAGTAGATAATAAGACTGTTCATGCCACTGTTGTGTTTGGGTGTGAAAGCAAGGCCAGAGAGATCGAAGGTTTAGGTCCGTTGGTCGTTGTTGCTATTAAGAAAATCAACAAAGAATTTGAAAGAAAAATAAATAAATAAAAAGAGGTGGAAAATTGTGATGGGGCTGCATGAAGAAGAAGAAGAAGATGGAAGAAAAATAGAGTTGATCGGGATTGAGAGATCTTAGAGAGAGTTAACCTGCGTGCTGAGTTTGTGTTTGTGTCTATCGGGTTTTGTTTATTTTTAAAGATAAAGTATAAGGTTTTATTCAAAAGAAGAAGATGGTGCTTTTAATTTTATTTTTTAAATATTGTGTTGTGGTGATATGAAAAATTATATTGTCAGTAAAGGTTTCGGTTTTATATATATATATATGAGATAGGTTCAAGTTACACCTGATGTAAAGAGTTACACATTTTTTAAACCATTGGATTTAAGTAGATCCAACGGTCAAAAAAAAAAACTCATTAATGTTAATATTCTGATTAGAATATCATTAATTATCCTTTATTTATTGCATTCCATACCTATCTCTAAACCTTAAAAAACACAAAAAAAAATATATACTTGGTACTGTTGTAGAATGCAGACAAGGAAACACAACATTTTGTAGTACGTGAAGCTTCAAATTGCGAGTAACTACTGGTTACATTCCAAGTCTCTACCATAAACCAGAAAAATGTATGTCATAAAGAAAGCAAAACATATATCATCAAACCATATAATCTAATCTCTAAGTTCTTGGCAACTTCATAATATTAGTTCCCAAAACAATATTCCTATTAATTCTTCAACCAACATACTTGAAATCTATGTATTTCTAGTGAGAAAGAAAAAAAAAAAAAAAGATTGTATAATTATAAAGAATGAAATATGCATAATGAGTGACATATATAGGACATGTTTTTTGCGTTTGTGGCAAGTTTAAGGTTAGGATAATTTGTGAATTTTATTTTTAGGTTTAACTCTTTATAAACAATTATAAAAATATAAAAATAAAATAAGAAGAAGAAGAAGGTTTGAATTTTTAATTGATTAAGCTACTTAATAGAGTTTGTTTTACCGAATTTGTTAAAAACTTCTCAAAGTGAAGACTACTCCTTTTTTATATATATATATATATATATATATATATATATATATATATATATATATTTTTTTTTTTTTTTTTTTTTTTTTTTTTTTGAGAAAAGTCGGCACTCAACAGTAATTTCAATCACCAAGTAATCTTAGATTCATGGTAGTACTGTTGTAGTCGAACCAAGCGTGTGGTTACCAACTTTTAAAGGATTGTATAATGAATTATTGCAGCACCAAGGTGGCCTTTTTCTGCATCCTGCATGTGCCAATGGACTATTAGCATACTTATTATTTTGGTATATATATATATATATTATTTTGGACTTTTTTTTTTTTTTTGAGAAACGGTGGAAAGAAATTATAAAAAGACGTATATTTTTTTGTGTTTTTTTTTAGTTTAAAGATATGTATGGAATGCAATAAATAAGAGATAATTAATAAGATTTTAATTAAAATATTAGCATTAATAAGTGTCTTTTTTGACTGTTAGATCTACTTAAATTCAATGATTTAGAAAATGTGTAACTCTAAAGAGTTACATCATGTATAACTTGAACCCATATATATATATATATATATATATATATATAAAAATTAAAAACTCATTAACTTTAGGACACCCGTTTAAAAATCAATATATTTAAATAAGCTACTATTTAATTCTACATAATAACATAAATAATTTAGAAATTATCATTGAGATTATTATTCAATACTCAAATATGGGAAGAACAGAATTTGGGTTGAATCCAGCTGAGGTGGCCTAATTTCGGAGCCTGATTTTAACACGACTTTGTTCGTCACAATGACAATTATAACCTTGCAGAGTCTGGCCCACTAACATATTTAACTCAATTGAGATTTTATCTTTTGAGTAGGAAGTCCAACTCAATACACTCTTCCCTCAGTGGCTGCTCAGATTGTAATAATCTTAGGGACTTTCAATCTCAGCTCTTGTAGGTATGTGCTGCTAATATTTTGATCATGGTCTGCTTGACCATCTTTTGATTAGTAATTAATGTTAATACTTTAATGGGTCATCATGCTTTTTATTGGTATTGATTGCTTTGAAGTGATTTCAGGCATTTAACTGGTATTGATTCTGCTTATGTAAGTACCATGTTGAATCTTTATGTTCTGCGGTACTCTGTAGACCATGAACTAAATATAGAAAAGAAGAAGGAAAGAAAAAAGGAAAAAGAGAGGTTTTGATGATGAGGAAGGCCAATAGACAGTACATAGTATGTGAATGGCTTTGATTATGATTCATCAAAGTAATACTACGTTGTGAAAGAAATTTAGAGTTGCTTGGGAACCCAACTTTGCCTCAAGCTGGTCTGTGGCTATATCATAATATAAGCAAGGTCAGGCAAAACCTTTTAGGCCTTAAACATGAGTATCACATATTTTAGTAAATTCTTGCAATTATTGATACTATCATAATAAATGTCTTTATATGGTGTAGTCTCTTGAGAATGCATCTAGTATTAACTCTCTGGAAAGTAATCCTTCTATTAATGCTCATGTATCCAGGATGATGGAGGGTGAACCTGTTAATGTGAATGAGTTTCAAGAATTGGCTAGGCAAGCTCTTCCAAAAATGTATTATGACTTCTTTTCTGGGGGAGCAGAGGATCAACACACCCTAAAAGAGAATGTGGAATCATTTCGCAGAATAACGTATGCTGCTGCTAATTCAGTTGGTGATTTTTGCTGTAAACTGGCTACAATAATTTCCTGATCAGTTTCCACTGCTTCTCAGGTTCCGGCCTAGAATTCTTGTAGATGTAAGCAGAATAAATTTGTCAACTACTGTACTAGGTTACAAAATCTCAGCACCAATCATGGTAGCTCCAACTGGAATGCATAAGTTGGCACATCCAGAAGGTCCAAATCTTCTTGGAAGAGTTCTCAGTCTCAGTTGAAATTTGTTTGGATTCTTATTTACTTGCTCATTGTGATTATTCTAGGGGAGATCGCCACAGCCAGAGCAGCAGCTGCGTCTAATACTATAATGTTATTGATTTTTAAATATGGAGCTAATTTTCTTGCTAAGTTTCTTGAATTGTAAGTTATTTTTCATTGCAGGTTTTGTCCTCCATGTCTTCCTGCACTATCGAGGAGGTTGCTTCCAGCTGCAATGCCATTCGGTTTTTTCAATTATCTGTATTCAATCCTTCTTTAGCTCTTTTAATTTCATTAATGAAATGTATATTTATTTGGCAGCAACACTTTCTTTTGGTTGCTTTCTTTGTCTTTGTATTGGTGATCCTGTTGTTAGCAAGTCACACCATAATCTGATATTCGTCTGGGAATAGGTATATAAGAACCGAGATGTAGCAGCTCAGCTAGTTCAGAGAGCTGAAAGAAATGGATACAAGGCTATTGTGCTGACAGTTGATGCTCCCATGCTTGGTCAAAGGGAGGCAGACATAAAGAACAAGTAGATATTATCTCCTCTTTTTTTTTCCAACACTAATCATTATATTCCCTTCACAGTTGGGTATAAAGTCCTCCATGTAATGGTATTTATGTTCCTTTCATGCTAACAGAATAGGCTTGATCTTAAATCTTATTTGAAATATGACTGTAATAAGTTCTGCAGAATGATTGTACCGCCGTTAAAGAATATTGAAGGCCTTGTATCAACTGAAGTGGACAATGTGAGTGAAATTGTGTAACTCCCAATTGCCACATTGAAATGTGCCAGATGCATTGAATTTAAAAAGATGGACACATGTATGCATGTTAACTGAAGTTTCTCAAAAAAAAACTGAAGTTTTAATCTTATTTTTAAAATTTTAAAACTAAAGCTTTTATTGTTACTGACTGAATCAAATTTTCTGCAGGATGAAGGTTCAATTTTAGAAGGTTTTGCCAAAAGGATCCTTGATGCTTCTTTGTTTTGGAGGGTATAAACGAGTAACCTATTCTGCTTACCTTTTAATGTGCTGTTGCAAAAATGTTTGAAATATTTTACTTGGAAAATAGTTTTTTTTTCCCCTTCAGCATAAATTTTCTAAACTAGTTGTTTTACTCATTATAACACTGATTTCAGTGTTATGTGTTTTAGTTGGTGCTTTTATAATGTAAAGGTTGAGGCATAAGATACCATTGGAAGTGCCTATATTGTTTCACTTTTTATTTTTGCTTACTGAGGGTTTGTGCAAGGGCCATGGTTTCTTACATTCTTATGACTTTAACTAATGCATCAAAACATACGCAGGACATAGGATGGTTAAGATCTATTACAAACTTGCCAACTCTAATCAAGGGAGTACTCACTCGTGAAGATGGTAGGATCTCCATCTTATAATATTTGCATCTTATCATTATTATACTATCACTATTATTACTCATGAAGATGGTAAGGTAAAGCTTTATTACTGATATTCACATCTCTATTTTGCATCTTCCCTATTTTTTCCTTCCCTTAGTAACAGGAAGAACATTCTCTGCCTTTGAAAATTTCAGTTAACCATCCAGTATAGGAGGCCTGTTAATCATCCTGATTGTGTGATTTTTTTCTCACAATTACCTCCTCTATCTGCTCTGTCAAACATTTTTATGTAAATCACTTTAAACTCTGCATCTTTTCACACACTTGATAATTTACTCAGATCCTCGAATGTCATGGTTGCTTTACTTTCTATTCAACATTCAAATATCCTAAACATTTGATCATGGACAGCAATAAAGGCGACAGAAATAGGTGTTGCTGGGGTTGTTGTCTCTAATCATGGGGCTCGCCAGCTTGATTACACTCCTGCTACTATTACTGTTCTGGAAGAGGTGAGGTTTTATCTCTACTGCTTAGCATAAGAATATTATTCTCATTGGGTGTGTAGCTGTAAACACAGATTCTACATTTTGCATCTCTGTGCTCCTTCTTTAATATAGATGTTAAAAGTATTAGGGTTTAGTGAAGTTTTGTATGAGGTAATGCCGTAGCTAGACATCCTTAACATTCAAATTTGTATGAAATTTTAGCAATTTAATACAAGACACATACGTGGCCATGCATTCCTGCACAGGACTTTTCTGTCTGGATTTGTGTAGAGTTACACTATGCTCTTTGGCATGCCAAAGTTCAATCATCAATTGTGGATATTTAGGCATTTTGTGGTTGCAGGTGGTTCATGCTGTTGGAGGGAAAGTTCCTGTGTTCCTTGATGGAGGAGTGCGGCGAGGAACAGATGTCTTCAAGGCATTAGCCCTTGGTGCACAAGCTGTCCTTGTAAGCTCTCCACCCCAAACTATTTAATTCATGCAACTGACTTATGAATCTTCTCTTACACCATTTCTTCAAATGCAAGGTCCGCCATGTGGTTAATATATAAAGAGAACAAGTAGTATTTTTTGTTCATGCGCTTGTGTAATTGCTTTTAGGTGAGTTTCAACTGTCAATGAATGTCGGTGAATCCAACTGATGCCTTTTTGGGAAGCAGCTCTGTCGTACTCTGCTTCTAGATTGCCATTTTTTCTCAACTTATTGTCTAATATCTGTCTAACTTGCATGTGCAAATAAAAAACTTTTAAGTTGGATATAGCTTTGGGAGTGACACACCTTGGTAGTTTTAATCCTCAACACTCAATTTTTGCTTCTCTCTCCATCCCAAAGTTGATGCTGATATTTAAAAACCACTGAGAATTTTATGATTCATGGTCAAACCTCTCTAAACTCTATTGTAATCTATATATTTATTGTTGCAGATTGGAAGGCCTGTTGTCTATGGGCTGGCAGCAAAGGGGGAATATGGGGTGAGAAAAGTCATCCAAATGCTGAAGGATGAGCTTGAGCTCACCATGGCACTGTCTGGCTGTCCTAGTGTGAAAGATATTACTAGAAGCCATGTGAGGACAGAGCATGAAAAAATCCATTCACTGCTCTAATAAAATATTTGTAGCATTAGGACAATGTCCTAAAGAAAAATGATTCAGATCATCAATAATAACTTATACATTTGTAATTACATTGTTAACAATAAGTCACCGCGAATAGGTGTGGAATATGTTGAAATTTCCTCAATGATCAAGTTGGCATGTAGATAGTGGAATGGGACCATGACTACCATCTTCTGCCATATGTATGTCTGTTGTATAAATAAATGTGGTTCTATATGTGGAACCTTGAAGTCCATGTTAAAGATATGGGTTCAGAACCCATTGTATTCTCCTACTCTTAAATTGTACTAGGAGTTTAAGGATTGATATTTTCTACTTTTCTATTGGTAGATCTTTGTAAGTTCTACAGAATAAAACAAAAAAATGCAAGCTCAAGCTCATACCCTGAGAAATTATTCCATAAACCCGGGTAGAAGGATATGTGTCTCAAAGTTATTGATTGAAAAATACATTTTGAAATGGGGGACTTTTTTTTTTTCCTTAAATTCTTTGAAGTGGTAAAGACAAATCATGATAGATTGGTAGCATGGTAGTGAGAGAATTTCACAGTGGCAATGCTGAATTCACTTCTGGCTTGGAGCTTTTAAGGCTGATTAATGTGATGGAGCCAAGCTTGATGAGAAGAGAGATGCGCTCATTGATGCATGGGTGTTGCCAAAAAATAGAGCAGGAATTAGAAAAAAGAAACCTCAAGTACCTGTTTATAACTATCAAATTATCAACAACAAAAACTGATTGAAAGTTGAGAATTATTGCCAAAGTCAGCAACTACTTCCACCACACATCTTTAACTTGGAAAGCCTTGAATTAGTATTGTTGTGATAAGTAAGATGGCCCACGGTTCTTTGTTTCCTTTTGCAGTCTTTAGTCTTTACCAATAAATGTAAAATATAGAAACAATCCATAGCATGGATCAATAATAGTGACTGCTCCGGAAAGAGAGAATGATGAAACAAGGGGTTTCATGGAGAAGATCTTGCAACTTTTGAGTCTGGGATTCTATCTTCAACTCTCATCTGAGGTCAATTAAAAAGTGTTGAGGGTCCTTTTTTTCACGTTTTACGCCTAGCCATGTGTCTTGCATCTATTAGACATCTTTTAGTCTATGCTTTTTCTAAGGAAGTCGGGTCTGACATCTACATGGCATGGACTTTAGGGTCCCATTTTTCCTTTTGCCAGTATGTGCACAAGCATTAAATCTGGTCCAAGAAGGTCTGCTACAAAATGAGCTTATTCTCCTCTTCTAATACCGCATAAGGGGCTGTTCTCCACTTTCTGCAGAAGGAACATTATTATGCTGTTAAAGTGAACTTTTCACTGCTTTCTGCAAAGGGAATGTTACTTTATTTTCTACTGAGGCTTTCTCCACTTTCTGCAAAAGGAACAGTACTCTGCTTTCCAATGAGGCTCTCCACTTTCTGCTTCTTTACTATTGCAAGTTTACACAAAAAGACACTAAAGCCCAAAGAAAGTTCTCTTCAAGCAAATGTTAGTTCGCAACATGTTAGCATACATACTCATAAATATACAACTACATATATATATATATATATATATATATATATATACTTCGTAAAATGAGTTAGCACAAATATAAATATAATGCTTTCAACAGAATGACGGAGGCCAAAAAAGTCTTAGCTCCAACTCCCATAGCCTTTTTGCTTAAGATTAGCTCAAAGCTGTGGAGTTTGGAACATGAGTCAGATTGGCTATCAAGCTCAAAGAGGAGTGTCTTTTTTGGGAGAGAGGGAGTACTTTAGTGGTGCATGCAAAACTATTTTGCTAAGGGATGTTCATACTATTTCAAAACTACTTTGCTGCTATTTTTTCTCTACTAATGCCTATGACTTTCTCTGTTGTTGTCATTTTCTTTGTTCTATTCTTATTTATACACAAATTCTAAGACTTTTCCACCCCTTTTCCTGCTGACTCTCTTCCTCCCTCTTTGACAATTCTGGGCGAAATACCAAAAACCAAAGACTCCCTCCCCTCCACCAAGCCACAACTCCCGAGCTTCAATCAGCGGTAAGTCCTCCTCTCTTTCCAGGTCTGGGATGCGAAGGAGTAGGACACATCATTTTCTTCACACTGCTCGATGTCCGAAATTACGGAATGGTTTCACTTACCTTTGTGTTCTGCAGCTCTCTCTATTCTCCCTTCCTTTTTTGACGGAGTGCTCGGAGACTCCAATTCTCTTATATAAAGAGTTTGGGCTTCCTGGGCTTATTTCAATTCTTTGGATTGTTATGTAGCAAAACCCTTTTTCTTTGGTTACTTAGCTAGCTTGGTTAGGACGTGGACCTAGTAGCAAGTCCTTCAGGTCCTTTCTTCCTTGCTTTTCATAAAATGAAACAAATAAAGAAAGAAATGCTTTTTCCATCATGATTGCATTGCCATTTGCCGGTTGCCACTAATCATAAGCAATCATGCTACATGAACGAAAATGTACAGGCCACCACAAAGCTCTTCTTTTGGAAAATATACAGGCCAGATAAGGCATTGTACTTTAATACAAGCTGTCTTGTCTGGTATCAAAAAATAGAAAGCACACTAGCCCACCGACATATTTAACTCGATTTAGATTTATATTTAAATTAAGGGTGCTGTTTTTATCAAAAAAAAAAAATAATAAATAAGGGTGCTGTTAACGGGTGCTGCACAGCACCCGTTAATGTGATAAAAATTGAAATAAAATATTCAAGTCTTTTAGGGATGTGGAAAAAGTTAAGCATGTAAGCGGCGTGTGTCAGTGTAAAGGTAGAAAGTCAAATCATTTTACAACCAGACCAAAATGCCCTTGAACCCAAAATTAAAAAAGCGAAGTTTTTATCTCTAAATTACCCTCAGCCTTGTTAAGAACTCCCAAATTTATCCCTGCTCTATAACCACAAAATACACACAACAAAGGCATATAGAGAAAATTATAGCAACACCTGGATATGGACAAGGACCTCCATCAGACAATCACTGATCTCACTCTAACATCAAATTTAAATTTTCTAACACCGTCGGGTCAAGATGACGAGTCCTTTGATGCATCCATGTAACTTCAATTCCAATTTGGTTTTGGGACAGAGTGAGAGAGGAGTTAGACTTGGGTGAAATTGAGAAAAATTAACTCTTAATGCTTTTCAATTGGCAGGTAAGAGGATGGATGAGAAATTTGAGAGAGTGGGTTCTTTGAAGATGTGTGTGTGTGTGAAGGAAAATGAAGAAATGTAACAGAACTGAAGAAGAATGAAGATAAAGGAGCGGAGGAAAGCAGAAAAAGGAGATGAGGAAAGTGGATATTTGTGAAGAAATGGGTGGATGAGAAAAAAAGTGGAAAAAAAATTAAAAAAGGAAAAGAAATCAAAGGGTCATACGTGGGTGGGTATCAGGTAAGGGTATAAAAAATCCTTTTATTTAATAGAAAAATATAATTGAATATAATAATGGATGGGACTATGAAAGATATACATTTCATGGTGTTTCTAAGGCTAAGGTATAATTAAGTACAAGAGATGTTATGTTCATAATATTTTTACAACAAATTATAAATAGTTATTTTTTATTGGTTTAAATTTGAATCTAACACTAAGATTACTTTTTTGCCTCAATAATAACAACCAATAACAATATGTCACTTAGAATTTGTTGTAAAAATGTTGTGTTCATAATATTTTTACAACAAATTATAAATAGTTATTTTTTATTGGTTTAAATTTGAACCTAACACTAAGATTACTTTTTTGCTTCAATAATAACAACCAATAACAATCTATAACTTAGAATTTGTTGTAAAAATGTTGTGAAAATGTTGTGGACATATCATTTCTCATTAAATATAAAAGGCCTGATATTAAAAAAAAAATTATGAAAGAAACTATAATCCCTTATAATATATTATATATAATAAAAGTTGTGCTTAAACACGATAATTGCGTCAAGTGACTTCATCAAATTGTAAATTTTTAAAATTTTAAGAAAAAAAATATATAATTTTTCTTCTCCTTTCATTTCTAAATGGATAAAAATCTCAAAGAGCTAAATAAAATTTGCTTCACATGATACAAATCTTAATTTAATTATAGTTGAATTACACTTGTTGTGCTTAATATGTCTCGTGTAGTTTCCTTTAAGAATTATGTATTCAAATTGAAATAAAATTATATTAACCTTAGACTTTTTGTTTAAAGTTGCAAAGTTCCAAACATTTGCATCTATGGATTGAGCTTTGAGATGTTTGTTTCCCAAAAAAACAATGCATATGGTCTCAATTTGCAATTAATGCTTCTAAAAAAATTGCAATTAATGTGGTGACAGACCATAATGTGGTGATATGGGGTACTACAATGGGGTGGCAATTCATGTTTACGGGTCGGGTTCGTGTCGTGTTGAGCCATAAGTATTCGATTATATAGGTTGACCCGAATCCAACTTGTTTAGTAAATATGTCAGGAATCCTTAACCCGAACATAACCTATTTATTAAACAAGTCAACCTAATTCGACACGTTCAATTCGTTTAATTAATAAACCATGTAAAGGTCAATTCAAATGACCCATTTAATAATCTATTTGATTAATAGGTCATACCTAACATATATAATTTTTAACAATTCTCATATATCTAAAATTAAAATACAATTCTCATAAAAAAAATCAAAATTCAATTACAACTACAAATATAATAATAAACATATAAAAACAAGGGTGTGGCTTGTGTCCAGTGAAAGTTTTCACTGGACACATTAGATTGCGGACACGTGTCCAAATCCTACCATGTCTAGTGAAAAATTTCATTGGACACAAGCCTTACCCTAAAAACAAACCATTAATGAAGCAAAAATATCAAAATAAATAATAACTTTATAAGCTAAACGGGTCAAACGGGTTTGACAAGTTTGCATGTTGAACACAAACACGACCTATTTATTAAACGGGTTAGTTGTGTCAACCCAAATATGATCTGAACCCATTTAACTGTAGACACTCGATTTTGCACCCATAATTTAATCAAGGAAGATAACTAGAGTGACCATCCATGTACAAAATCAAAATCATTCTTGCATCACATGCATCATTTTGTTCTTGCATCACATACACCAATTTGTTTTTGCATTACATCCAAATCGGACCGTCAGATCGAAATATATCACATGATCAAGTTTGCACGGTCAGCATGCATTATATAAGGTGAAACCGATCACGTGTGATTAATTGAAATTAATTTTGATTGGTTAATGATTAAAATTAATTAAATGAATTTATGTGATTGGTGGAGTATTTTTCTTAAAGTGAGATTTGTTGCATGGGATTAAAACAAATAAGCTGATAATATTTAAAGACTGTGGATAATTAAGCTTTTGGGATAATTATATTCAAAATAATTAATTTAAAAGTCATAATTATCACTTTGGAAGGAGATTTATCATGAAAATAACTCTGAAATTCGTCCAAATACAGTCTTAGAGTTGGAAAACACCTCAAAAACGTGCTAATCAAGTAACAGATTTCAGATTCACGTTCTGAGGAACTTTTGGCATAGTAGAACTCAAAATTCGGACTAGGCTATTTCTGGAAAAGTTGTAGAGAGTCGAATTTCCCTTCAGTTTTCAAAATTTCAGCTTAATCCGAATTTTGAGCAAAGAAATATGATCAAAATGCGAAACTGGTTCTGATCTGAAAAATCAGCTTACTTATATTACATTACAGTCTAGATACTTATATTCTCAAAATAAAAATATAACACCCAAAAAAGAAAAAGAAAAAGAAAAAACACAAGAGAAGCATCAATTAAAAACTCAAAAATAACAAAATATTGGATTCAATCCCAATTAAAAAATACAAGTTCAAGAGCTTCTACCTAACATTTCAAACAAAATATTGGATTCAATCCCATTTCACTTGAAGTACATGTTTTCCTTTTTTTTGCACCATTTGAGAAAGTACAAGTCTCTTTCTTCGGACACGTAAAGATGTTATGACCAACATGCTTGCAAAGCCCACAAGTCTTCTTTTGCTTTCCTAATTCTCTTCCGCCTTTCTTTCTTTTTTGCTTTGGAAGACCTTTTGTCTTTGATAGCGGAGGACAATTAATGAAACAATTTCCATCAATCACACCATTAACATTGGCATCAACCACATTTTTCTTGCCTACTAAATTTTCATCATCCAACACTAGCAATTCTTTTTCACTTAATGAGGCTTCACAACACCAACGTGATGGTAAATACATTGGTGGAATATGGTAACAATCTTAGTGAAGGAATACACTAAGAATGTGACGACAAAGTATACCCCAAAATTCAAAATGTTTGCAACTACAATTAGTCACCTCACCATCCCATAAGACCTTGTGCTTTTGACTAGTTTCATCTTTATAATATTGTAGCACAAATTCAATACGATTTTCTTGATGAACTGAATATTGTGTTGCTCTCTCAAACTCCGTTTGAAAATTTTTGAAAGCATAAGGTGTCAAAACATTATGTGCTTGGTCTTATAATGGTGACAATGTTCTTAAAGAAGAACTTCTAAATGTCTCTAACATTGTATCATGTGATTGTGTTTGCTCAATATCTTCAATGGCAAGATCAACCTAAGATTATAAATAATAAAATAAATTAAAAACTTTTATATAACATATAAAGACTACAAATATTAACAAATTAAAAAATAAAACAAATTATACAACAAAAGAAATCAATGGTAAGTATTGACTTACTTGTTTAATGAGTTGGATCAAGTTTATGTGAGAACTAACAAACCGTTTAATAAAGGCATTTATACTTTCCGATCTTCCGGTTATTGTCATTCCACCAAAAAAATGTCCACGAAGGTAACATGGTACCCAAAAGTGCTTGATTTAACATAAACCAATCGCATGCTTATTAGTAAGCATGTCATACTTTTCCATAACTTTAGTCCATTGACCTTCAAATTCTTCAAATGAGTCTAACTTATATAACTTGTAGAACTCTATGCACCAATTTGAATATTGATTACGAAGAATAGATGTAAACCAACCACTAAACTTAGCGGTAATATGCCATATACAAAAAGCATGTTTTGTGAGTGGTAATTCTTTTGATATTGCCTCCGTAATCCATGGATCTTGATCTGTAAAAATTGCCGTGGGTTGTTTCTTCATTAAACATACAAAATTTTGCTAATAAAAAAATTTGTATTAGAACATGTAAACAATTCAAATGATTTGTATTAATATTATACCACTAATTAATTAAATAAAATGGAAAAACAGTTGTACAAAATTATAAGATAAATAGAGTACCTTCATTAGCCATTGAAAAGTATTAGTTGTTTCATTTCGAAGAAGTACACAACCAAAGAGAATTGTCTTTCCATGATTATTGACACCAACAAAAATACCAAAAGGCATATCATAAGCATTTACCTTGTAAGTAGTATAAAAAACAACCACATCTCCATATTTTTGGTACCAATCAAAACTATGAGGGTGCGACCAAAAA
The DNA here is from genome assembly GCA_023055345.1 of Quercus wislizeni. NCBI lineage: Eukaryota > Viridiplantae > Streptophyta > Magnoliopsida > Fagales > Fagaceae > Quercus > Quercus wislizeni. The sequence goes on along the minus strand of JALGQJ010000002.1, from coordinate 61,794,684 downwards.
ATATGCTCTAACATTTTCTCTACATCAGTTGTGAATGCATATTGAAACTTAGAATTCCTTTCTTTAGCAACTTTACAAAATTGTAAGAGATCCATAGCATCATTCATAGCATGCGTTTTTCTCATTTTCACATAAAAATTACGAATGTCCCGTTGAAAAAATGAAAGATGTCCATGTTTCACATTTTTCTTAAGTTCCATAACACGTATTATCTCTCTAATTGAAAGTCCAGCTTCTTTGTATAAGAGAATGCAATTTTTATCATCTTCAGTGATAACTTGATTGGCCGGAAGAAAGTGTACACTTGAAGGGGACAATAATTCATGATTGTGATCTACAACAAAAATAGTGACATTCCATTCTTTCGGAAAAATGTCTATTGACTTTCGCAATACAATAGTTAGCCGAGCTTTGCATCCACATTTTAAAGACATTCTATTTCGTTGCTTCTTAGATGGATCCACCATTTTTAGTGGTTGCCTACCTTCCCGATGACAAAAGAAATTACGTCTTCCTATTTCCCCATTTTTTTTCTCTGAACGAACTTTTCGAATTGTAAAACCATTTTGATTTGCATAATTTTTATAGAAAATGAAAGCTTCTTCTTCACTAAGAAAACATTGACCAACAAAAGGCTCAAATTCATTTTCTATTGAATGTATATCCTCATATTCTTCAATAACCCCCGTCTCATCTATTGGACATTCATTCCAATCAACTATTTCCCCTCCACATGGGTTATTATTTTTTCCATCATTCGGAAACTCATTTAACTCAACACAATTCCTTGAAACACTTTTATGAATCTCACTTGCAATTAAATCATCATCAATTTGTGCTATATTAAAACAAGAATTAAAAAAAAAATCAATATCATATTATACGTTAAATGAAATATGGATTACAAATAAAATAAAAAATAATAGTACCTTCTTGAGGTAGTTCATTTAAGTCAAAGTAATTTAATGGCACAAGTTGATGAGTCTCACTTGCAACTAAATTGTCATCCATTTGTGCTACATTAAAACAAGATTAAAACAATCAATATTCAATATCTTATTTTAGGATAAATGAAAAAAAAATGATACAATTAAATAAAATAATAGTTCATTCTTGAAGTAATTCATTTAAGTTAAAACAAATCCTTTTAACAACTTGATGAGTCTCACTTATAACTAAATTCTCATCCAACTAGATGAGTCTTAACTTGTTGCTATATTAAAAAAAGATTAAAATAATCCACATCATATTTAAGGATAAATGAAAAAAAAAAATGATACAAATAAAAAAGATTAACCTCATATTCAAATATATTTAAGAATAAATATGAAATTAATAAAATAAAATTATTGTACCTCGCAAAATAATTGCTTAATCCTTCATTGAACATTGGAACTTTTCTTCATCTCTTTTTTTTCTTTTTGAAGTAGGTTTGATAATGGTATAGTGAATGAAAGTGAGTTTGATATTGGTAAAATGAAAGAAGATGAAAAGTAAAATATTGATAAAGTGAAATTGGGTGGGAAATAAAAAGTGAAATGGAGGGAAATATGTTAAAGGTGTTAAAAGGGGCATTTTTGTCCTACAATTGCTGAAAAAACCAAGATACACGTTTCACACCCACCAAAGCTGAAAAGTTAATTTTTGCCCATTTCCTATGCAGGTGGGACCCAAGGGAATGCTTCATTTACTTCATTAACAGGTGCTAGCCGACACCTGTTAACAAAACCGTTAAATTAAAAGTAGCCACACATTATTTTGAACTAGATTTAAACAGTTTACCAGGTACAACTATACACTTTTCTCCTACATTAACTTTAGTCAATATCATTGCCTGAAACCTTCATTAGCTGTTAAGATTGTATTAACTCTTTAAGAGTTTCATGTTTCTTACAGGTATGTGTTGCTTAACTTTGATAATTATCAACTTCCTTGACCATAAACCCAAGGGTTGGCCTAGTGATCTCTAAGACCTCATGAGATTTATGAGGTCTTGGATTTAAAACATTTAGCTAGTATTTTGGAGTCGCACTCCAAGGAATCTCTCTGTAATTAAATAGTGAGTTGGACTAGAGATTACACATATCTAGGGAAATAATTAGGTCCTCAAAGGGCTCTGGATCCATCCTTGTTAGCCCCAAAAAAAAAAAAAAAAAAAATCTTTCGTCATCGTTTGAGTTGCAATGAATGAATGTTACTTTAGGGGTCATCATGCTTTTTATTGGTTTTAATGGCTTTGATGCACTTTTAGGCATTTAGCTGGTTTGATGCTAGTTATGTAAGTGCCATGATGAATCTTTTTAGCTCTTCACTACTTTGTAGACTATGAACTCAACATAAAAAAGGATTTTAATGTTGTTGGGATATCTTACCAACCCATATGAATGTGCCTATGTGGATATTTAGAATATTATTTTGCTTAATTGGTCACTGATCTAAAAATTGACTTGTTTAAAATTTATTGGTGAGGAATGGCCAATTTGTTAATGGCTCTTATCATAGTTCTTCAATGTAGCATTATTTTGGGCAAGAAATTTAGAGTTGCTAGGAAACCAAACTTTGCCTAAAGCTGGTCTGCGCTTCTACGGATATATTATAATATAAACAAAGTCAAGCAAAACTTTTTTGTCACAAAACAAGGAGCATCACCTATTTTAGGAAATTATTGCTATCATGGAAACTATCATAATCAATGTCTTTAAATGGAGTAGTCACTTGAGATTGCATCTAGTACTAGATCATTGGAAAGTAGTAATACACTGTGTAATGACCCAAGGAAAAGCCAGTTGTTAATAAAGCCCAGTTCAACCCAGTAAATACCCAATGTGAGACTCATCACACACTCACACACATTACACAATTAATCAAATTGGGGTATCACAATCTCCCCCACTTAAATCCCTAACGTCCTCGTTAGGACCCACTTTGTGGGATAGTGTCTCTGAGCCCACACGGGATTACCGAGCCAGCTCTAATACCATATGTAACGACCCAAGGAAAAGTGCTTGTCACATTTGTGCTATATCTTAAAAGGACTAGTCACAATTGAAGCTCCTTGCAGTTGTTAATAAAGCTCAGTTCAACCCAGTAAATACCCGATGTGGGACTCATCACACACCCATGCACATCACACAATCAATCAAATTAGGGGTTTTCCCAAAACAGTGTTAATTATCAAACTATTTCTCATATCAAGAAATATGTTGATATTTTATATATAAATTGATATTTTATAAATGTTTGATGTGCACATTAACTATTCGTTTTATGAAAAACTTGTGGGACAACCTAAATTTATTTAAACTTGTACATGTGAATATGTCTTTATATTTTAAGAATTATGAATGGATTATTTTGTGAGCATATTGAATATATTTTGAAAACCTATGGCAAATCGTGATTAGAAACTTAGTATGGTATTTAGTCCTTAGCAAAGGACAATCATACTGCAGCTAGTCTTTAACAAGGGATGGTCCTAGAAAAGGGGATAGTGCACTTTTTATAACTCCTTAGCAAGGGAGTATACTATTAAGGATCCAAAAATGAAGCTTCTTAGCAAGAGAGTGCACATTTAGGTTCCAAAGGAGCCTTCCTTAAGAAAAAGGGATGGAAAAGAGGTTCTAGTCCTAAAAGGGGGACAGCACAACCCTATCAACGAGGCGTAAACGTTGACCACGAGAAAAGCTTAGGAAATTGTTTATATGATGGTATATATATTATGATGGCTCACAATATAAAGATATTATTTTTTTTATGTGAAATATTTGATGACAAAATATTGATGAGTTACAAGTTATGAATTTGTTGAAAGAATTATTTATTTGAAAGGTTTGTTCCCACATCCCAATGTTAGTGAATTCCACTTATTGAGTTATCTCACCCCCCCCCCCCCTCCCTTTATTTCCCATTACAAATACATTAGAGGGATTTTTGGAGTAGATATTCTTGGGAGACAACAATTATGAACTATTTTGTGGACCTGAGGATTTTATTATTATTTTATGGCATTAAAAATTGTATTGGAGAATTATTTTGAGGATGTTTTGAATTTGGTGAATTAGAGCCTTGACTTTTGTGATGAGATTCAAGGTTGCTGGTTTCTTTTATTTAATATTTTTATGGATTATTCAGATTAAATAGACTTTTATTGTTTATGATTTTGGGGCGTTACAATTGTGGTATCAAACCCAGGTTATGATTCTGTAGACACTTGAAAACTAGGTTATGATTTTATAGACACCTGAAAAATAGGTCATGATCCTATAGACACTTGAAACTAGGTTATGATCTTGATTTTTTTTTTTTTTTTGTCAGAGCATTTGGTTAGGTTATGTTTGATGAGATATTTTAAATAATTTTGGCAATGTTACTTCTTATATGTAGTAATAATAATTGTTGCACCGTCTATATTTCTTGATTTCTTTGTTAACTAGGTATCATGCCACCCAAAAAGAAGAGAGTAGCTAATTCCAATAGTGAGTAACCTGTTGTTAATTTGCGAAGGCCAACCAAAGCAAGGGTTGATACTGAGGCTGAAGTCACTAAAGACGTGAGAAATAATGAACGTCCTAGGGTGACACGCATTGATCCTTTGGATGAAGCTACTGTCCGACTGTTAGACAGGTTGGCCCATGTTGCTAGTAGAGGCGTAGGTAGAGTAGAGGCAAGGGCTGGTTGCTCTTTTGAGACTTTCATGAAGCAGAATCCCCCTTCTTTTGATGGGAAGCCAAATCCCACGGAAGCTGAGAATTGGTTCTTGCAGATGGAGAAATTGTTAGAAGCTTTAGATTGCATTGACTCTCAGAAGGTGCGGTTTGCAACTTTCAAGTTGATTGGGGAAGCTGAGCATTGGTGGAGATCCACTAAGGCCATTTTGGAGGGAATGGACATTGAGAGAAATCCCATCACTTGGGAGAAATTTAAAGGGGTTTTCTATGATAACTACTTCCCTGAAGTGGTTCGGGAACGAAAAGAGAGGGAATTTGCTGATTTGGTACTAGGAAGTATGACCGTTGAGCAATATGCAGCTAAGTTCATCAAGTTATCTCGCTTTGGACCCCACTTGATCCTTACTGAGGCGAAGAAAGCAAGCAGATTTCAAAAGGGGCTGGATGAGAGACTTTGACACCATCTGATTGCATCAGGGGTTGATAATTATGCAGAGTCAGTTAAGGGAGCTATGAGACTAGAGGAAGATTTCAAGAACAATGTTAGGAAGGAGAACCCACCTAGAAACACTGGACGGACAGGCTTTCGACAAGGTAGTGCGCAAGGTCATTGGAACAAGAAAGGATCTTTTGGGAGGTCTGGGAATAATTCATCATCAAATAAGCCAGTAGATAAGAATCCACCCCAGAATGCTCAAGGTAGAAGTTTGAATGCTTGCCTTACATGTGGTAGGTTTCATGGTAAAAAGTCGTGTTTCTTTGAAGGAAAGGCTTGTTATAATTGTGGGAAGACAGGACACTTAGCTAGAAGCTGTACATCTCCTCAACAATACTCAATGGCAAAACCTGGAAAGAGTGATCAAAGGAGGAAAGCACAAGGGAGAGTGTTTGCACTCACACCACAAGACGTTCAAGCTTCTAATACTATGGTTACGGGTATCCTCCCATTATTCTCAAACTTTGCTAAAACTCTATTTGATTCTGGATCTACACACTCTTTCATCTCCTCTCGATATGCTATGTTATGTGATAAGAAACCTGGACTTATGGATTATGACTTGTCTGTGGCCACACCTATGGGTGATTCTTTGGTGTGTAATTCTATGCTTAAGACTTGTGTCATCCAAATTGAGGATAAGGAAATGTTAGCAGATTTGATTTTGATGGACACGTATGACTATGATGTAATTTTAGGAATGGACTGGCTAGCGGCATATCATGCTAGTGTAGATTGTTTTAGAAAAGAAGTGGTGTTTCGGCCTCTAGGAGAACCTGAATTTCGGTTTAAGGGCTCTAGGATGCCTTACCTAGGGTGATATTAGCCATTCGAGCTAAGCGTCTATTATGGAAAAGATGCCAAAGGTACCTAGCTCATGTGGTGGACATTAGGAAAGAGGTATTGAAGTTGGATGATATCCCTGTTGTAAGGGAGTTTCCTGATGTCTTTCCTGAAGACCTACCAGTGATACCTATAGATAGGGAGATTGAATTCTCTATTGATTTGCTCTCTGGAACTAATCCTATTTCGAAAGCACCATATCGAATGGCACCAACTGAACTTAAGGAACTCAAGGAACAGTTACAAGAATTCCTTGATAAGGGGTTCATCAGACCAAGTGCATCTCCTTGGGGTGCACCAATTTTATTTGTGAAGAAGAAGGATGGGACTATGAGGTTGTGTATTGACTACCGTGAGTTGAACCGAGTTATTGTGAGAAGCAAATACCTTCTCCCTCGTATTGACAACTTATTTGATCAATTACAAGGGGCACAAGTCTTCTCTAAGATTGACCTTCGTTCTAGGTATCACCAATTGAAAATCAAGGGTGAAGACATACCCAAGACAGCTTTCCAGACTAGGTATGGGCACTATGAATTCTTGGTAATGCCTTTTGGATTGACCAATGCTCCTGCTGCATTATGGACTTGATGAATAGGGTGTTTCATGAGTACTTAGACCGTTTTGTTATTGTTTTTATTGATGACATTCTAATGTTCTCCAAAAGCATGGAAGAACATAAAGGGCACTTGAGAATTGTTTTTCAAATTTTGTGGGAGAAAAAGCTATATGCCAAGTTTAAGAAGTATGAATTTTGGCTTGACCAAGTGGTATTCCCAGGGCATGTGATATCTAAGGCAGGGATTTCTGTAGACCCTAGTAAGGTTGAAGCTGTGGTTGATTGGGCAAGACTGACGAATGTGAGTGAGATTAGAAGCTTTTTGGGCCTTGCTGGCTATTATAGGAGGTTTGTGGAGGGATTTTCCCGTATTGCAACCCCTTTGACTTAACTAACTCGTAAGAATGCTAAGTTTGTGTGGACAGAAGAATGTGAGAAGAGTTTTCAAGAACTTAAGGAAAGGTTGGTCACTGCAACAATAATAACCATCCCTAGCAACTTGGGAGGCTTTGTCATTTATAGTGATGTTTCAAGAAAAGGGCTTGGTTGTGTATTGATGCAGCATGGTAAAGTCATAGCTTATGCATCCCGCCAATTAAAGAGTTATGAACAAAATTACCTCACTCATGATTTGGAGTTAGCTGCAGTGGTGTTTGCATTGAAGATTTGGAGACATTATTTGTATGGTGAAAGATGTGAGATTTATACAAATCATAAGAGCTTGAAGTACTTCTTTCTCAGAAAGAATTGAATATGAGACAATGAAGGTGGCTTGAGTTGATTAAAGATTATGATTGCTCAATCAATTTCCATCCAGGCAAGGCTAATGTGGTAGTTGATGCACTTAGTCGGAAGTCTTCTGGTTTCTCAGTTGCCTTGTTAACTACTCAAAAGGAGATTATTAAGGACTTAGAGAGGATGGGAATTGAAATTTTCATGGGTGATTCCCAAGTCTTTATGGCCAATTTGACAATACAACCCACTTTGATTGAGAATAAGGGTTCACAGGTTGATGGTGCACAAATTGTAAAGATCATAGAAGAAGTACAAGAAGGGAAGAGACCAGGATTTAATGTGTCTAATGATGGTGTTTTGAGGTTTGGAAATAGACTTTGTGTGCCAAATGATTTTGCATTAAAGAAAGAGATTATGGAAGAAGCCCATCATACCTCATACTCAGTGCACCCTGGTAGCACTAAAATGTATCGTGACATTCGAGAAACTTATTGGTGGAATAACATGAAGAGAGAGATAACTCAGTTTGTGGAGCAATGCTTGACTTGTCAACTGTGAGAGACCGCGCCCCCGGCCCGTTTTATGAGATGTTGGGCCAAACCCACGTGAATGGGTGGAGTCGTGTTATTGCCTCTCAAAATGGAGGTTCAGCTGATTATATTTTCCCCCTTAGATTAGGGGTTTTACAATGGAGTCGCCACTTATTTAATTATTGGAAAAACAATAAAACCATAACTGAAAATTTTCTCATTTTATTAATTTGAAATTTAATTTACATTGATCATAGGAAAATTACATGGTTTTGGTCCTAGATACAATCTAAGATAAAATACATGGCTTTGTTTCCTAGTTACAATCTAGAAATCGAAAAATTATATGGATAAGCATTTGATCTATTAACCCTTAATCTAAGTTCGAAGGCTATGTTACAAGGTGGGAAGGTGTTAGGCACCCACCTTGCCCGGTGAAACCGGTCTTTTAGACTATGGTGGCCAACATTCATATCACATCATCCAATACGTCAATCAAGTTACATGTTGAATTTAATGTGTGTGCATGTGATAAACCCTAATTCAATTTATTTAGCATTGCATTTAGATTGAAAAATAAATTCTAGTGAATGTGTGTGGATGGTGATAACCTAGATTCAAGAATTTGAAAGAATTATGAAATAAACATGTTTTTCCTATTTTTGATATGGATTTAGGATCAAAACTAGTGTTTATGCATGAACATGTGATGAACAACCAAGAACATGTGAAGAACACATAAGAACAATTAAGAACATTCAAACATATTCAAGAGAATTTAAATAGTTACTATCATGCCTTAATCCTAAATTCTCATCATGGAAACACAAAAAAAACAATTAGGGAAAGGGATTATACCTTCATGCAAGATCCATATGGTGGAGGAGGAGACTTTTGAGGGAGGTCCTAAGGGTGAAGGAAAAGAAGAGTTAGGAGAGGAAGAGTGAGTCTCACTCAATACCTTGAATCTCAAGAAGACCAAGATATGACAAGACTACTCTACTTCACTAGAACTCAAGAGAGGAGAAGAGAGGGGGGTTTTTTTTGTTGTCCTGGAATGAAGGAGATGGGGGATTTATATAGTAGTAATGGAGAAAATATGAATGGAAGGTCATTTAATGAGGGTTGACAAAGAATCATGAACCTAGTCCTCATTTTAGCCTTGGGGGAAATCTGGTGCATTAAATGGAAAGATTGGTAGGAGTGAGGAGCAAGCCAAATTCGGTTTTCCCGCAACTGCTATAATAGCTTGTAAAGCTAATTTCGAAAAATCATATCTAACTTAATTATGATCGGAATTGTCTCATTCTTGTGCTCAAATTGAAGCTCCGGATGTCTAGTTTCTGGGAAAATTAATCTCATTCACAGATTCAAAATATTCTGAGAGATATTGATGAAATGGTGAGCAGAGGTCATTTGTTAGAAAATAGTTTCAGCACAATTAACATTAATAGGTCCCAAATTAGCTCCCAATTAACATTAAATGGTTCCAACCACTCCCATTTCAGACTTAATTGGTTCTAAATTTATTCTAATTAAAAGATAATTGCACAAATTACTCATTGAATAATTAATGTTTAATTATCTAATTAATTAGGTGTATGTGACATCACCATAAAATGTAGTCCTAACCAATCAAATTATGACACATCATCAATTTCAAATTGATTATACTTATAACCAATTAAAATCAATTGCTCATAATCACATATAGTCGGACTCAATTTGTGATGGTGCATTTCAGCCATTAAAACTTGATTTGATGATAACTTTCAATCTGGTGGTCCGATTAGGGCTCATGACCAGTCGATTTGATCGTTACAACATCAAGATCATTTTGGTGAAATGAGATTAAGGATCCAATGACCAGAATCAAAATGCATATTTTCAATGTGAAATTACCCTTTTACCCTCCATGTGAGGTTAAATGCAGGTTGCAAAATAAGGTGTCAACAGAATGCCCCTCATTGACAGAGCTTGAAAAGCGAATGTCAATGTATGAAGACACCTATTTGCAATTAGTATTTAACCGTGGTGAATGTATGATGCATGTAGATCAAAATGTGGACCGAATCTCGAAAGAGATTGCCTACGTACCTCTTAGTGGGAGGATCAAGTCTAAACGTAGTTCATGCATGCAGCCCTTTTTTTTTTTTTTTAAGAAAATAAATAAAATAAAAATAAAAAATAAGTACAAGACATACTTACCAATGGTCTGATGGATTTGAAGTTTTGGACGTGCTTCCCAGAGGTCCATGGATTTGAAATTTGGACGTGCTTCCCAGAGGTCCATGGATTTCAATTTGGACACGCTTCCCAGAGGTCCAATGGATTGAAGTTTGGACGTGCTTCCCAGAGGTCCGATGGATGGAATTTGGACATGCTTCTCAGAGGTCCGATGGATTGAAGTTTGGACGTGCTTCCTAGAGATCCGATGGTTTGGAATCTTGGACGTGCTTCCCAGAGGTCCAAGGATTTGAATTTTGGACGTGCTTCCCAGAGGTCCGATAGATTGAAGTTTGGACGTGCTTCCCAGAGGTCCGATGGATTGGAATCTTGGACGTGCTTCCCAGAGGTCCGATGGATTGGAATTTTGGACGTGCTTCCCAGAGGTCCATGGATTTGAATTTGGACGTGCTTTCTAGAGGTCCGATGGATTGAAGTTTGGACGTGCTTCCCAGAGGTCCGATGGTTTGGAATCTTGGACGTGCTTCCCAGAGGTCCAAAGATTGAATTTTGGACGTGCTTCCCAGAGGTCCGATGGATTGGAATCTTGGACGTGCTTCCCAGAGGTCCAAAGATTGAATTTTGGACATGCTTCCCAGAGGTCCGATGGATTGAAGTTTGGACATGCTTCCTAGAGGTCCGATGGATGGAATTTGGACATGCTTCTCAGAGGTCCGATGGATTGAAGTTTGGACGTGCTTCCCAGAGGTCCGATGGATTGAAATCTTGGACGTGCTTCCCAGAGGTCCAAAGATTGAATTTTGGACGTGCTTCCCAGAGGTCCGATGGATTGAAGTTTGGACGTGCTTCCCAGAGGTCCGATGGTTTGGAATCTTGGACGTGCTTCCTAGAGGTCCAAAGATTGAATTTTGGATGTGCTTCCCAGAGGTCCGATGGATTGGAGTTTGGACGTGCTTCCCAGAGGTCCGATGGAATTGGATTTGGATGTGCTTCCCAGAGGTCCATTCAAATTGAATTTGGACGTGCTTCCCATAAGTCCAATGGTTTGAAGTTTGGACGTGCTTCCCAGAGGTCCATTGAAATTGAATTTGGATGTGCTTCCCAGAGGTCCGATGGTTTGAAGTTTGGACGTGCTTCCCAAAGGTCCGATAGATTGGAGTTTGGACGTGCTTCCCAAAGGCCCATTGAAATTGAATTTGGACGTGCTTCCCAGAGGTCCAATGGTTTGAAGTTTGGACGTGCTTCCCAGAGGTCCATTGAAATTGAATTTTAGACGTGCTTCCCAGAGGTCCGATGGTTTGGAAGGTATTATTCATACCGATGTGTGTGGACCTTTTACCCTAATACCTGCAAAATAAATATTTTCAATTAGTAACAGAGTTATTCATTGAAAAGACTTTGGCATACCTGGCGAATGCCCCTAGTTTGGGACATACTCCATGCTTCGATGATTGTTGAGGGCGGATAGTTGACTTGATGTTGCATCACTAGAGAATATGGAAGAAGATCATAGCTTTCTGCTCTTGTAGAAGAATTTAATGAAGATTTTTTTTTTTTTTTTGAATTTGGAAAACTTAAATTTTTCAAAGGAATTGAAAATTTTGGATTATTTTATTTATTTTTTATTTTTATTTTTGAAAAAAATTTGGAAATCCTGAATTTTTTTGAAGGAATTGAAAATTTTGATTGATGATTTTTTTTTTTTTTTGCAACCTAAGAAATACGAGCCCAATGCCCCTAGTCCCAAGGCCTTTTTTGAAAATTTCCTTCTTCTCTTTTTTTTTTTTTTTTTGAAAATTTTTGGAAATCTTGAATTTTTTCAAGGAATTGAAAATTTTGATTGATGATTTTTTTTCTTTTGAAAGCAACCTAAGAAGTACGAGCCCAATGCCCTTAGTCCAAAGGCCTTTTTTGAAAATTTCCTTCTTCTTCTTCTTTTTTTTTTTTTTTTTTTGAAAATTTTGGAAATCTTGAATTTTTTCATGGAATTGAAATTTTTGATTGATGATTTTTTTTTCTTTTTTTGAAAAATTTAGAAATCTTGAATTTTTTCAAGGAATTGAAAAATTTTATTTTTATTTTTATTTTTGAAAGAAACCTAAGAAGTACGAGCCTAATGCCCCTAGTCCCGAGGCCCTTTTTGAAAATTTCCTTCTTTTTTTTTTTTTTTTTTTTTTTTTTGAAATATGAAGATTTGTTCATTTTCAAAAAGTGAAGAAGATGAAGATGAAGATGAAGATGGAGTAAAAGTGATGAAGATTTATTCATTATGATTTTTTTTTTGGTTGAAAATCCTATCCTTTGAATGAGAATAACTTTGGCTGGAAGTTGATGTGGGTTGCTGGATAAGTCCTTGCTTAATTCCTGCAAAAAAATAATTTTAATTAGCAATGGATTTATTCATTGAAATTAATTGGAAGTACTTACCCAATGCCCCTAGTTTAGGGCATATTCCATGCTTAGATTGAAGCTGAATTCATTTGATGTTGTGACCATTAGGGAACATGAAAGAAGATCATGGTCTACCATCCTTGGTTCCTATAAAAAGACTTTCTTTCTCTAGCTTGTTAGAAACCAATTATCGTGAAAACTTGCACACAATATAAATAGGTTAACGCACCAAGTTTAAACATGCTTAATGCAAACAAATGGGCTTAACCTAACATGCACCTAAACAATTTTGTCACATTATTTTGAATTTGTTCTCCAAGGTTATTTGGGTGATTGGGACCGGGCCTTTGAAAGGCTGCCTACGTACCTCTTTCATAGAGGATCAGGTCAAAACGTAGTTCAAGAGAATTGGATTTTGAAAAAGAATGATTTTTTTTTTTTAAAATGAGATTTCTCTCTTCTTCTTTTTTTCTTTTTTTTAAAAAAAAAAAATCAAATTTCCATTTTTTTTTTTTTTGGAACAAGATGTGATCCTTTGAACAACCATTTTGGAAAATCATAGTGTTTAAAAACCAAACAAATCTCTTTGATTATGAAGGATCAAGATCATTAAACTCATGTAATCAAAATTTGCTTCTTTCTTTTGAACATTGTCAGATTAAGTCTCCAAATGCAATCAAGAAATGAAATGTGATAATATTTAGGAATCACATTATTGGGTGAAAACAAGGAGAGTGCTCCAAGTTTGAAATTTCTTTTGAGTCATTTGAGGATTTGAGAATTTGAGAAATTTTGTTCTCAGACAAATCATCTTGTGGGGTTTGACAATTTTAAGCATTTTTCCTTTTTAATTCAAGAGAAAATATTATTAGAGTTTAAGATGCGCCTACAATTAGCAAGACTTCAAGGAGGTCTTATTCATGGGTTGTAATGTAGGCCAGGTTTAGGTTATGAAATGAATGATATAAAGAGGCTCAAAATTCCCTATGATGTTTCCCCAAGTATGCATTACTCAAAAATCAAATATTGGAGGAGTTTTCTCATTTCTTTATTGCCATCTTCTCACTAGTCTTCAATGTTCACTTGTATCAACATTTGTTTTTAAGCTCATTCATCTTGAATCATACTTCTAGACTTTCATCTAGTAAATTCTTCTCTTTTTAGGTTGCATCCTTAAGTTTCCCACTTGATAGGATTTTCCTTTTCTTTTCTTTTCTTTGGCCCTAACTTTTGCCTAGACCACCTTTTTAGGTTTTCAGCCTAGCAGGCTTCTTTTCTTTTTTTTTTTTTTTTTTTCTTTGGCCCTAACTTTTGCCTAAACCGTCCTTTTGGGTTTTCAGTCTAGCGGACTTCTTTTCTTTTCTTTTCTTTTTTTTCTTTGGCCCTAACTTTTGTCTAGACCGCCCTTTTGGGTTTTCAGCCTAGCGGGCTTTCTTTTCTTTTTCTTTTTTCTTTTTTTTTTGGCTGTCGTTCATCTCTTGATTAGATAAAATTTTTGGGGATCTTTTGCCTCCTTTGTTTTCCTCAACTTAAGTCATTTTGATGCACTCTCTCTACATCCTTCTTGCCTTGATGTGCTTGCACATTTCTATGCTTGATGAATCTTTTCCTTTTTTGATGAACTCTCTTTTGGATGAACCTTGTATTCCTCTTGGAATGATGAATTTTAGGTTCTTCAAACTTGCTGCACATTTTGCTTTCTCTCACATTGATGGAATTTCATTTCTCTTTCCTTGATTAAGTGAAAGCTCATCTATCTTTGACGATCTCTTATCTTTAGCTTAATGAATTCTCCACTTGTCTTTCATGTCTTCTAGGAGAGCTTTATCAATTAGCTTCAAAGCTACAAGATTGACTCCTCCTCAACATGAGATTTAATCATACATACTTTGAATTTTCCCACCCTAGGTTCAGATTTTAGTGGGTTCATGCGAAAAAGAGGCTAAGTGTTTAAAAGATCAAATGGGCTAGCAATGGATAATGATCATTCTAGGTAATAGGAAATAATTTGGTTTAACCAAAGATTGCCTCCTATCCCTAGTAATGCTTGCTTGTAGGCACAGTGACTTGAGCTCTTTTAATAAATTTCTCTTAAAAGAAAAAGTATGAATGCTCAATTGGAGACACAAAAGTTTTCAGAAATTTGGAATGAATGCATGAGCTTTTTGAATTTTCTGATGGATAGATTTTCTTTGATTGCCTTGTAAGACCATTTATTCTTTTATTCAAAGTAACTTAGCAAAAATGTTTACACGGATCAAATGAAATTAATCCTTTCTCAATACAAGTTGATTGTTCAAGCCTCTAATCATCACAATTTAGAAAAAGTTTTGTCCAAGGAATCCTCATGTACCATTTTGAAAAGAAGACTTTAAAGAATCTTGAAATCTTTGAAAGGAAAAAAAAAAAAAAAAAAATTGGCCTTTTTGAAAAAGTCACTAGGAAGTCCAATGCCCCTAGTTCAAATAATTTTTTTAAATGACTTAAGGGCTCAATTCCCCTAGTCCAAAGACTTTTTTTTTTTATTTGAAAAATTTTCTCTTTTTTTTTGGGAAAGATTTGAGAATCTTGAATTTTTTTTTTTTTTTTAATATATACATGAACAAAGTACATCAAATGCTACATGGATTTTTAGAATTCAAAAAAACATAGAAACATGGAATAAACAAACAAACTTTAAGCTTAACCATGATGTTGCAACCAAATGTGGAGTGAGGTAAAGTTAGGCCACTTGCTTCTTCTTGATCCATTTAGGATGCTTGAGACTTGGCATGCTTGAACCTTAATTATGATAAAATGGCTTGGGCTTGCACTTGGAAGGCTTGAACCTTGATTATGATCTTTTGTTATTTGCTTGAAATGGCTTGGGGCTTGCACTTGGAAGGCTTGAACCTTGCTTATGGTCTTTTGGTATTTGCTTGAAATGACTTGGGCTTACACTTGGAAGGCATGCATCTTGTGAGTTCTTGGCCATTGATGTTGCTCATGCGTATACACCTTTGATGGGCTCAAGTGTTGGGCTTAGAATGATTCAAGAAACAATTTTGGGCTTCCATTTCAAGTAGAGTTCAATCATAGGCTTTTGGGCTTGAGTTCATTCATAGCATACAAGGTTCAAACAATTATGATGGATCCAAGCATTGGACTTGGGCTTCTCATGGTTCAAACAACGGCCAAACACATGCATAATGCAATGCAATTTACATGGACCGACCTAAAGATAGGTTCTATGGGTCATTACAAAATGAGTAGAAGGTAGGTTAAAGGTCCCCACAAGCTAGGACGTTGTACCTCCCAACTTGTGACGCCAGGAGTGCCGCGTTAGTCCGAACGGTACAGTTTGTCCCTATGAACCACCATGGCATAACCATGATGATCCTTGTCGCGGTGGGTGGTAAGTTCACTGCTGAGTATGTGAGTCTCAGGAAGACCACAATCCATGGCTAATACTACCAGGCTTCCGGGCTAGCACACAAATAAAATAAATTTTATTCAAGCAAATGATGCATGACATGCAATATAATGACATATTAGACATATTATATACAAAAAGTAATAAACAAACAATGACATGGTTGGCCACCATAATCTAATTGAAGTTTAGCCCTCAATATCCCCAGTGGAGTCGCCACTGTGAGAGACTGCGCCCCCGGCCCGTTTTATGAGATGTTGGGCCAAACCCACGTGAATGGGTGGAGTCGTGTTATTGCCTCTCAAAATGGAGGTTCGACTAGTTATATTTTCTCCCTTAGATTAATGGTTTTACAATGGAGTCGCCACTTATTTAATTATTGGAAAAACAAGAAAACCATAATTGAAAATTTTCTCATTTTATTAATTTGAAATTTAATTTACATTGATCATAGGAAAATTACATGGATTTGGTCCTAGATACAATCTAAGATAAAGTACATGGCTTTGTTTCCTAGTTACAATCTAGAAATCGAAAAATTACATGGATAAGCATTTGATCTATTAACCCTTAATCTAAGTTCGGAGGTTATGTTACAAGGTGGGAAGGTGTTAGGCACCCACCTTGCCCGGTGAAACCGGTCTTCTAGACTATGGTGGCCAACATTCATATCACATCATCCAATATGTCAATCAAGTTACATGTTGAATTTAATGTGTGTGCATGTGATAAACCCTAATTCAATTTATTTAGCGTTGCATTTAGATTGAAAAATAAATTCTAGTGAATGTGTGTGGATGATGATAACCTAGATTCAAGAATTTGAAAGAATTATGAAATAAACATGTTTTTCCTATTTTTGATATGGATTTAGGATCAAAACTAGTGTTTATGCATGAACATGTGATGAACAACCAAGAACATGTGAAGAACACATAAGAACAATTAAGAACATTCAAACATATTCAAGAGGATTTAAATAGTTACTATCATGCCTTAATCCTAAATTCTCATCATGGAAACACAAAAAAAAAAAAAACAATTAGGGAAAGGGATTATACCTTCATGCAAGATCCATATGGTGGAGAAGGAGACTCTTGAGGGAGGTCCTAAGGGTGAAGGAAAAGAAGAGTTAGGAGAGGAAGAGTGAGTCTCACTCAATACCTTGAGTCTCAAGAAGACCAAGATATGACAAGACTACTCTACTTCACTAGAACTCAAAAGAGGAGAAGAGAGGGGGGTTTTTTTTGTTGTCCTGGAATGAAGGAGATGGGGGGTTTATAAAGCAGTGGTGGAGAAAATATGAATGGAAGGTCATTTAATGAGGGTTGACAAAGAATCATGAACCTAGTCCTCATTTTAGCCTTGGGGGAAATCTGGTGCATTAAATGGAAAGATTGGTAGGAGTGAGGAGCAAGCCAAATTCGGTTTTCCCGCAACTGCTGTAACATCTTGTAGAGCTAATTTCGAAAAATCATATCTAACTTAATTCTGATCGGAATTGTCTCATTCTTGTACTCAAATTGAAGCTCCAGATGTCTAGTTTCTGGGAAAATTAATCTCATTCACAGATTCAAAATATTCTGAGAGATATTGATGAAATGGTGAGCAGAGGTCATTTGTTAGAAAATAGTTTCAGCACAATTAACATTAATAGGTCCCAAATTAGCTCCCAATTAACATTAAATGGTTCCAACCACTCCCATTTCAGACTTAATTGGTTCTAAATTTACTCTAATTAAAAGATAATTGCACAAATTACTCATTGAATAATTAATGTTTAACTATCTAATTAATTAGGTGTATGTGACCTCACCATAAAATGTAGTCCTAACCAATCAAATTATGACACATCATCAATCTCAAATTGATTATACTTATAACCAATTAAAATCAATTGCTCATAATCACATATAGTCGGACTCAATTTGTGATGGTGCATTTCAGCCATTAAAACTTGATTTGATGATAATTTTCAATCTGGTGGTCCGATTAGGGCTCATGACCAGTCGATTTGATCGTTACAACATCAAGATCATTTTGGTGAAATGAGATTAAGGATCTAATGATCAGAATCAAAATGCATATTTTCAATGTGAAATTACCCTTTTACCCTCCATGTGAGGTTAAATGCAGGTTACAAAATAGGGTGTCAACATCAACAAATTAAGGCGCTACACCAGAAACCTTCAGGACTGCTGCAACCACTTCCCATTCCTGAGTGGAAGTGGGAGTGTATATGTATGGATTTTGTGATTGGTTTGCCAAAATCTCCTAAAGGACATGAGGCCATTTGGGTAATTGTGGATAGGATGACAAAAACAGCACATTTTATTCTGGTTAAGATGACTTACTCACTTGATTAGCTAGCACAGATATATATTGATGAGATTATGAGTATTCATGGAGTTCCAGCATTAATTGTGTCTAATCGAGACCCAAGATTCACCTCAAAGTTTTGGGAAAGCCTACATAAAGCTTTCGGTACTAATCTTAGCTTTAGTACAGCCTTCCACCCACAAACAAATGGATTATCAAAATGGACTATTCGTACTTTGGAGGATGTGTTAAGGGCTTGTGTATTGGATTTCAAAGGGAGTTGGGAAAAATACTTGTCTTTAATGGGATTTGCCTATAATAATAGCTACCACTCTAGTATTGAGATGGCTCCCTATCAGGCTTTGTATGGTAGGAAATGCAGGTCCCCATTGTGTTGGGAAGAGGTTGTTGAAAGAAAATTGTTGGGACTAGAAATTATTCAGATGACATCTAAGAAGATTGATCTGATTCATAAAAGATTGCAAATAGCACAAAGTCGACAGAAGAGTTATTATGACAACTCAAGAAAGAAAGTAGAATTTGAAGTTGGAGATATGGTATTTTTGAAAGTCTCCCCAATGAAGGGTGTGATGAGATTTGGGAAGAAGGGGAAGTTGAGTCCCAGATTTGTTGGTCCATTTGAGATCCTGAAACGTATTGGTAAAGTTGCCTACGAGTTGGCCTTACTGCCTACACTTGCAGGAGTGCATAATGTGTTTCATGTTTCTATGCTGAGGAAGTACATCCCAGATCCTTCACATTTCTTGAACTATGAGCCACTCAAGATCAAAGACGACTTATGAGGAAGTTCCAATCCAAATACTTGACCGCAAGGATCATGTGTTATGCACCAAGACCATATCATTGGTTAAGGTTCTTTGGAAGAATCACACAGTGGAGGAGGCATCTTGGGAGCGAGAAGATGAGATGAAATCAAAGTATCCAGAGTTGTTCATTAACAAAGGTATGTACAATTTCGAGGACGAAATTTTTTTTTAGGGGGGAAGGATGTAACACCCCATAATTTTGATACCAATTAGATTATTATACGTAAATTATAAAGGAGACCTACAATTAAATGGATTAAATTGATTGGTCCTAAGATATAAAAAATAAGATAAATACTCTAGGATATGAAGCCCAAGTGAGGTGGCATAAGTAAAAAAAAAAAAAAAAAAAAGGGCCTTGATAACCTTAGCCTTTTACCTTTTAACTTACACGTGTATCCATTTTGTTTTTAGCCGCAACACACCAGGGAGCTGTTTCTTTTCTTCTCTACGACTATTGCACAAGTAGTTCAGGTATGGTTTGTCTTGCTCTAAATTTAAGAAGTTTGAATAGTCAATAACTAGCAATTGTCATGAACCTAGACTATCATTATACTAGTAGAAAAAAAAAGGGCTCCTAGAATTGTTTATATTTGATTAAGAATGGTAATACGGTTGTATGTCAGGAAGACTTTGAGTTCAACCAAATAGAGTAATAGACTTGGACTTTGTCACCATGTTAAAGGGAAAAGAGTGTTTATGGTTAATATGTTTTCACACTAAGTCTCAATTGTTGACCGGTTAATTTGCATTTACACTAAGCCTCAATTGTTGACCGGTTATTATGCATTCATACTAGTCCAGCATACTAGATTTTGGGTCTTTGGGTTGATAATTACAATATTATAATAAGAATTGTTTACATAGCCGTATGGTCCAGGCTTTGAAATTTGATTATGTATGAATAGTATGTATAGTCATATGGACCTCTATTGGCTCTAAAATTGATTTGGCAGAATTATATTATTGCACTAGCTATCTTTTAGCTATATTGAAGTTTCATGAATATCTATAATTATGTTAATAGAAAAATCTGATTAGGCAGCAGTATTTATAAGTCCAAAAATCTTATCAAAGCTGAAAGTAAATTGGATAGTTAAGTGAATAAATTGAGAATTTTGGATATATCAATATTGTCTAGAATAAAACCGTTTAAGTGTGAAAATAGATTTTTTAAGTGAGAAATTATGTATTGATGAACCTATTTTTGGTGTTGTTAGGTTATAATTCTACTGAATTGTTGTGATTCAAGGGAGATTGATTTCTTTTATTTTTTATATCTTAGGCCCAATCCATTTAATCCATTTAATTATAAGCCTTCTTTATAATTTACATATAATAATCTAATTGGTATCAAAATTATGGGGTGTTACACATCGTTAATTCTCATGTTTCCAAGGTAATGGAGGGTGAACCTGTTAATGTGAACAAGTTTCAAGAGTTGGCAAGGCAAGCTCTTCCGAAAATGCATTAAGATTATTATACTCGAGGAGATGAGGATCAATACACATTAAAAGAGAATGTGGAAGCATTTCGTAGAATTATGTATGCTGCGGCTAATTCTGTTGGTGATTTTTGTTGCAAACTGGTTACAATGATTTCCTGATCGATTTCTTTTGCTTCTCAGATTCCGGCCTAGAATGCTTGTAGATGTGAGCAGAATAGACTTTTCAACTACTGTATTGGGTTACAACATCTCAGCGCCAATTATCATCGCTCCATCTGGTCTGCACAAGTTGGCACATCCAGAAGGTCCAAATCTTCTTGGAAGAGTTCTCACTCTCAGTTGACATTTGTTTGGATTCTAATTTACCTACTCATTGTGATTATTCCAGGAGGATTGCCACAGCCAGAGCAGCAGCTGTGTCTAATACTATAATGGTATTGATTTAACAAATAAGGAGCTAATTTTCTTGCTGAGGTGCATGAATTGTAGGTTATTTTTATTGCAGGTTTTGTCCTCCATGTCTTCCTGCACCATCGAGGAGGTTGCTTCCAGCTGCAATGCTGTTCAGTTTTTTCAATTATATGTATTCATCCTTCTTTGGCGTTTAAAAGTTCATTCAAAAAATTTATCTTTTTGGTTGCTGTTTTGTCTTTGTTTTGGTGATCACATTGTTAGCAAATCACACTCTAATCTGATATTCATCTGGGGATAGGTATACAAGAGCTGAGATGTATCAGCTCAGCTAGTTCAGAGAGCTGAAAGAAATGGATACAAGGCTATTGTCCTGACAGTTGATGTTCCCAGGCTTGGTCGAAGGGAAGCAGACATAAAGAGCAAGAAGATATCCTTTTTCTTTTTTTTTTCTAACACCAATCATTTTATTGCCTTCACAGTCGGGTATAAATTTCTTCATGTAATGGTATATTTTTTCCTTCCATACTCTTAGAAGTATTGGTTAAATGATTAAATTTACCATATCCCAATAGCTTATGTTTTTGGAACAATCGGTAATTTAACACATACTAACACAACAAGCTTTATCTTAAATCTGATTTGAAATTAACTGCAATAAGTTCTGCAGAATGATTTTACTGCAGATAAAGAATTTTGAAGGCCTCTCATCAACCAAAGTTGACAATGTGAGTGGAATTTTTCAACTCCCAATTTTCACATTTAAATTTGCCAGATGCATGGAATTTACATGAATGGATGCATGTTAACTGAAGTTTCAATATTTAATTAAATTTTTTTTTCCAGTTACTCAATGAATCAATTTTTCTGCAGGATGATGGTTCAAAATTAGAAGCCTTTTCCAAAAGGACATTTGATGATTCTTTGTGTTGAAGGGTATGAACCAGTTAATTATTCTGATTACCTTGTAATATGCTGTTGAAAAAATTTTGGGAATTAGGAAAGGAGTTTTTTTCCTAGAACGGAAGTTTTCAAAACTAGTTGTTTATAATAATAGAACTGATTTTAGCATTACGTTGTTTAGTTGGTGCTTTTATAACTTTATGTTGAGGTTATGGCTTCGAGATACCATTGGAAGTGCCTATATTTTTTCACTTTTTAATTTTTCTTGCTGAGGGGGTGCGCAAGGACTATGGTTTCTTACATTCTTATGAGTTTATCTAGTGCATTACAACATACACAGAACATAGGATGGTTAAGATCTATAACAAAGTTGCCAATTCTGATCAAAGGGGTACTCACTCGTGAAGACCGTAGGGCCTCCATTTTATGGTATTTGCGTCTCATCATTTTTGCAAATGTCAGTTAGTCATCCTTTTGACCTTCAAACTTTCTAGTAGAGGATCCCTGTCAATCATCCTGATTATGTGATCTTTATTTCTGATTATTACCTCCTCTGTCCACTCTGCCAAACATTTCAATGTAAATCCCTTTAAATTCTGTGTCTTTACATACTCTTGATAATTTAATCAGATCCTTGAATGTCGTGGTATTGCTTTACTTTCTGTTCAACATTCAGATATCCTTTACATTTGATAATACTACTATTGGCAGCAATAAAGGCTGTAGAAGTAGGTGTTGCTGGGATTGTTGTCTCAAATCATGAAGCTCGCCAGCTTGATTATACTCCTGCCACTATTACTGTTCTGGAAGAGGTAAAGCTTTATCTCTACTGCTCAGTATAAGACTTTTTTACTCATTAAGCACGTAGGTGTAAACACAGATACTAGGTTTTACCTGAAGATACATTGCATCTCTGTGCTCATTTTATTGTATAGAAGTTAAAAGTATTAGGGGTTAGGGAAACTTTGTAGGTGGTAATGCGGTAGCTAGGCATCCTTAACATAACAATCTGTAGGAATTTTTATCATTTTATTACAGGAAATGTACGTGTTCATTCATTCTTGCTGAGGAATTTTCTGTTTGGACTTGAGTGGACTAGTATGATCTTTGGCATGCTAAGGACGACTGCAATTGTGAATACTTAGGTACCTTGTGGTTGCAGGTGGTTCATGCTGTTGCAGGTGGTTCATGCAAGTAGTAATTTTCAGTCATGCACTTGTGTAATTGCTGTTATGTGCGTTTCAAGTGTCAATAGATGTCTGTGAAACCAACTGATGCCATGCAGCTCTATCATACTCGGCTGCTAGATTGCCTTTTTTTTTTTTCAACTTATTGTTTGATTTGAGTGGCACCTCATCTAATTTCTGTCTAACTTGCATGTGAAAATAAAAAACTTGTAAGTTGCTCAAGATAAATTCCTAGATCATTGAAACATTTTGAGAGTAGTGGATATAGTTGTGGGAGTGACATGCCTAGGTAGTTTTAAGCCTCAACACTCACACTTGCAATCAACACTCAATTTTTTCTTCTCTCTATCTCAAAGTGGATGCTGATATATAAGAACCTCTGAGAATTTTATGATTCATAGTCAAAGCTTTCTAAACTCTATTGTAGTCTATATATATTATTGCAGATTGGAAGGCCTGCTATCTATCGGTTGGCAGCAAAGGGGGAATATGGGGTGAGAAAAGCCATCCAAATGCTGAAGGATGAGCTTGAGCCAATGTTGTTAAAAGAGTTGAGCGCACTTAAGCACAAAGGCCTCCTGGAGCCTAGGCACAAAGCGCAAAGCGTAAGCGTGCGCCTGATCGATGTGAAGTGCACATTTAAAAAAAAAATTAATAAATTAAAAAATATATATATTAATGATCAATACAACAATCAAGTGATCAATCAATCATATAAATTACAATAAAACATTTTATATAATTCTTTTGTGCTTTACAAAATATATGCAACCATGATATTTGATGGCCATGATTACAAAACATGGTTGAATCAAAATAGAAGTATAGAACCAAGAAGGAAAAAGCTAAAAAGTACTAGAATGTTAAGTAATGTTATATTTGTGAGTGTTTGATTTAGTTTTATTTGTGTTGTTGTGGTTAAAAGTTCAAAAATATCTAAAGAGACAGGCTTAGGTGTATGGTAGCACACCACACTACTAGTTTTTATACATTAAATCAATAGCTTATATCAAACATATTTATATCTAATGGCTAAAAATCAAGTCAGGATTTTTTTTTTTTTTAAATTTACAAAAAGCTCAAAAAAACGCGCTTTTATGAGGGCACTTCACTTTAGAGGGAAAAAGCCCCAAGGGCTCTATGCTCTGCGCTTTTCGCTTAAGTGCACTTTTAGCAACACTAACTTGAGCTCACCATGGCAATATTTGGCTTTCCTAGTGTGAAAGATATTACTAGAAGCCATGTGAGGACACAGCATGAAAAATTCCATTCAATGCTCTAATAAAATATTGAAGCATTAAGACTAAAGAAAAATGTTTCAGATTATCAACAATGCTGAATTCACTTGAGGCATAGAGCTTTTAAGGCTCTTTGAGAAGGAGCCAAGTTTGGAAGAGGTGGAAGAAGCTTTTCATGTCCATATTATTATACATTTTAAAATCTACTAATCATATGTGAATTTGTAAAACTTATATAATAAAATTTGTAGTATTTTTTTTTTTTTTTTACATTTTTTAACTTATGGCCTAAATGACCTAAAATAACTATTGGGGGACCACAATTTTACTCCCTATAACCACTCTAAAAACAAGTCTGCATGGCGTAATGTCGAATGCCATAAAAGATTTGAGTGTGTCTTACTCATCACCAATTGGTTTTGAGATAAAACAGCATAGCTCATGGTCCCACAAATGGTATCAAAGTCAAGGTCATGAGTTCGAGTTACAAGAGTGTCATTGTGAGAGAGGGATTGTTGGGGAGACCACAATTTGACTCCCTACAACCACTCTAAAAACAGATCCACAGCCACCATGCAACTATCAGTAAGGCTGTAAATGAGTCGAACTTTGCCAAGTATTGAATGTTCAAACTCAACTTGACAACAAATAAAAAACAATCAATCTTGGCTTGAGCTTAAATCAAGCCTACAAACAATGTTTGAGCTAGAACTTAACTTGGCTTGACTTGATTTGGTAGTCAAGCCAAACTCGAGCTCAATATCAATATCAAGCTTAAACTCAATATCAAGCTCTTGAGATTGAGATCCAATACAAGTACATTATCAAGTCCATACTAAGTATATTGTCTAGCTTATTTGGTTTAGATGAGTAGTCCCAACACTCAATTAATTTAAGGCTCAGTAAGATATGGATCAATTGTTCAAGCCCATGTCGAACTTATTACAAAGCACATAAGCCAACCTAAGCTTGATTTGTTTTTTTATCGAGCTTTATCGTTCACAAGCCTATTCATGAACAATATTTTTTGTTTGGGCTCTGCTTATTTACTAAACAAACCTAAAATTAAGGCTCAAGTTTTATTTATTTATAAATAAACAAATATGAACAAGCTTTTTATCGAGCCAAGCTCGAAATGTTTATAAACGACTTAATTCATTTATAATATTGTGTGGTCTCAAATTTGTCATCAAATTTCAGTTTAGGGCTAAGATAATGATCCCAATCAAGACCTATGCAATTAAAATAAATAAACCACACACAATGGCAGCCCATGGCTCAACAACGGAGTACCCGTTGTGATTGCAACAAACCCACCTAGCAGCCCATTCCAAATATCTAATGCATCCCAAAGGCCCACTAGTAATCGTCGGCTGAAAAGGGTTCATAGCTTGTGTAGTAGAGACTCCAGCCTAATTACCTTAGTGGGCAGTATTAGAAAAACATATTCTCTGTAGTATTATTTTTTGTATTTAGTTTATGTTTCACCAGTTATAGCATTTTTTTTTTTTTTTTTTACATTTTAAACTTTGGTTATTTTATAAGAAAGTTAATTGAATATATGATAAGTTGTGGTGGAAAACAAAAAAATAGGATAAGGAATTTGTATTCGTAATGTTAGAGCACTTGCATCAACTATGGTAAAATGGCATAAGAGCTAAATTTTTCCTAACAAACCCCAAAAATCACCCGCATCAGCTTTACACTTTCATTGTACAAAATACATTTTGCTACGATATTTGTGAAAATATATACAACTACTGTAGTTGTGCATTTCAATCTTTTATTCTTTCTTTAGGTTTCTCGAGAATAAATGAAGAAAGTGAATGATAGTTGTAGTGTATGAAGAGATAGAAAAAATTTATAAAAAAAAAATGATATTTTAATTAAATAGAATTTAAAATAAATAAACTGATGTTAATGTTTTGAAAATTGGTCACGACAAAATAGAAAATAAATAAGTTTGCTTTTTCACTAAAAATATATACATAAATTTTTGCACAAACTATTGAACCAATTGAATGGGGCCTATAGATTCAACCCAATCTATTTAAACTACAACAAAAATGTCTCTAGTACTACAACAAGGGTTATATTGTGGCCTCCCATTTCTATGGGCTTCCTAAACGCATCAAACTGGTCCACCATTGGGCCTTCAATGAAACAGCCCCAAAGCCCAGCAATCCCAAAAGAAAATGGATAAGCTCAAACCTTTTATTCTGCATGTAACGGCACGTCTTAACCAAGGGTGTCAATACCGTACCGGAGGTTGTACCGGTTTAGCCAACGGTACGATATATTTCGGGTACCGGTCAATACCGGTGTACCGTTTCGGGATTACCGCTAATATATATATATATATATATAAAATTTTAAAGTGACAAATTCTATATAAATTAATATATTTATTTACATTTCAATTTTTTACCTCTTTTGTTCAAATTATTTTAAGTTAATGCCTAGCCCATTTCACTACTCAATAATAATTAAAAAAAAAATTAAAAACCTTAATAAGACTTCTGAGTGGTCAAAAAGAAAAGAGGAGTAAACTGTAAATGAGGGGCAGATAAACCACGTTGGTTTGTCTGCCCCTTAATAACTTTTGTTAAATAATAATTTAAAAAAAAAAAAAAAACCTTTTAGTAAGAAGCAGAAAGTGGGTAGGCGTAAAAAAAGTGGAAGTCATCTCATCTTGACCTCTGTCCTCTGGGTTTCTCTGCTAACATTTTGTTTAGAAACCCAGACCAGAAATGCCAAAAGAAAGAGAGTGACAACGAGGAAGAGAAGAAAACTCAAGAAGCTACTATGCGATGGCAGCGAGCTCAAGCCTCAAGATCTAACAATATTTCACTGGTGGATGAAGGTTCAACAATGGTGAAGAGGAGCTGTAAGTAGCAATTTTTTTTATGAAAACCCATTTCAGTTTGTACCGGTCCGGAACGAAGATACCGCTCGAAAAGCACCGGAATCCGCCGAAATGGCCGAAACAAGCCGAAACACACCGGTATTTAAGACGGTACGAATCAACCCAGTTTCTGTACCGGTCCAGGCACCGGCACGAAAAATTCCGGCCGTACCGGCCGGTACGGTACGGAATTAACATCCTTCTTAACCCTAACAAAACACTGCTGTCACGCTTCAACCATGCATGCTAGGCATATCCCCTACAATTGTCATTGACCACTAACATTATCTTACACATTTTAGAGCAATGCCTGCGGACACAAAAAAAATTTCAAATCAGTAAGTTGTCAAATTTTTATTGATTTATATTTAAATCTTCTACTAATATCACGTTTTTACCAGTTTGGTGTGAAATTTTTTACCAATTTTTTTGTTACAAACTTTTATCCACATTTTATCCTTTTACTTCTACTATTCTTCCAACCAAACAAATAGTGGTCATGGAAAGGCAAATCCTTTCTCAAATCTTTGTAGCTAGTAAGATTTGTGAGAAGCGCATTTTAACTCAAAATAAATGAATTCCAAAACTTCTATATTCTTAGGTTTTCTCTTTGCGGCTGTTCTTCTCATCTGTTCAACTGTGGTGGTGGCAAAGATACCCAACAATGAGAACATACGTTAGTATATTTTCACCTCATAAAATTACTACTTCACTTCATCTTTGTACCAAATATTAGAGAGGTTTCTTTTTCCTTCCATTATTGTTTAGTTAAAATTCAATTTAGACCAATTTTTACTTCAGTTGTTAAATGAGTCTTTAAAATTTAGTATTTTTTCAATTAAGTCTTCACTTTTTTAAAAGAAGTCAATTTGGGTCTTTCACCCAAATTTATTAGCATATATATGAAGCTATGTAAATAATTTTTTTATAAATTACCTAACCCTCCTTTGAGGTTTATCGTTACACAACCCTCAAAAGTTTTATGAGTCCCCATTGAAGTTTGAATAAAAGCAAAAATTAAGTTTTTACTAATGAAATGTTAAATTTTTTTAAAAGAGATTTTAATTAATATATACATACTTTGAATAAAAGCAACAATTAAGGTTTTACTAATGAAATATTAAATTTTTTAAATGAAATTCTAATTATACATACATACTTTAAGGGAAGTACTATTGTTCTATTTATACAAACCTCCAGAGGAAGATGTCATTTGTACAAACATTTAGGGAAGTATTATTTTCATGAATCTCAAAGCAGGGTGATGTAATTTTTTTGTATTCGTCAAATAATAAGATCTGTTAAATGACAATTTCATGAAGGTTTTTTAGTTAATTTTTTAATTCAAAAAAATGTTTAAACGACCTTGTCTATTAATAAATTAATTTACGCATTCATTTTTACAAAAATGAGGAATTCAATAGACAAAAATTAAAATTTAGGGACTAATTTGACATATGAAGTGAATTTATTTCTTTTATAAATGATTTAGTTTCTTGAAATTTTAAAATGAATTTCATCATGCTGCTATAATTACTTGCATTAAATAGTATAAAAATTCCAAATGGGCTCATTTCCTATGCTATGAGAATTGCAATAGACCAAGTATGTATGATTTATACAAGGGATTTAGGGCATTCCCAATAGATGCTCTATCTCTACTTTTTCTCCAAAAAAGCTTACCATTCACACTCCAACAGTCGGTCTAAACACAAAACTTTTTCCAATTTTTTTTTTTGAAGTTGCTACAGTAGTTCTCTTAATCTAGAGAACATTGTAGCAACTCCAAACCATTATTTTATCTTTAAAAGAATACCCGGCTGAATATAAAAAAAAAAAAAAAAAAAAAAAAAAGCTTCCTCTTTCCTCCTCTCTTCTTTGTTCATCTATCTTTCTCTCAAATGGTAACACAATCTAAAATCAGAATAGAAACAACAAATCTAAAATCAAAACAAAAACAACAGATCAAGAACATGAAAGCCTATCTAAGCTCCATTGTAACAACAAAGTGAATCAGAACCAAAAAAAAAAGAAAGAAAGGTAGATGAAGGCCAATCTCTCTGCCGGTTGTATGTGTAAGTGAAGTGAGATGAAGAAGAGGAGAAAGAGAGAGGGAGGTTCTAGAATCAAGTGGAAAGTAGAGATAAAAAAAGAAAGGATGGAGATATATGGGTATACGTGTGTGATGAAGAAAATACAAGAGAAAAAAAAAAAGAAGGAAACGTATGGATGAAAGAAAGGAAAAGAATAAGAAATGACCATTTAGAAATATTTTCAAAATATTTTTACAATAAATTTTAAGTAATTAGCTAATATTGGCAAGCAAAAAAATAATTTCAGCGGTGGGTTCAAATTAAAATTAGTAATAACTTTCTACATAAAATTTTGATGTGATTCTTATGAAAGTATTGCGAAAAATGTTGTGAATATAATACTTTTCATTAAAAAATATAATTGTTGGGAAGAAGTATAGAAAGAATAAATGATAATAAAAAAAGAATAAAGAATGAAGGAGGAAATAATATTTAAATAAAATAGAGAATGAAATAGAAAATCTGTTAAAAAATGTATTTCAAAAAGTGGATTGCTAAAAAATAAAAGTCACTATTCATTCTCTAAATAGTACAAAAATTTGGAGAATTTTCGCTCTTATAGATTATACTTACAGTACTCAGTATTTTATATAGCGGAGGTGATCACAAAAATAAACCAATTAGATGATGCAAAGTTCCACTTGCCCAACTGCAATCTTGACCGAATTCAGCAAAAAAAAAAAAAAAAAAAAAAAAAACTGCAATCTTGACTGTTGCGCTAATGACCTAGCTGATGGAATGTGCCTTTTTATGTTGCCGTGATGATGGCTAGTCTCATGGCTTAAAAACTGAAGCCATGGCTTAAAAACTGTTGCGCTAAAGCCATATCCATCCAACATTTCTTTTCTAAATTTCTTTTTGTCTTTTAGGACCCTTCTACTGGATTCTCTCGTTTGACTCTTAAAGTCCATTTGAGAACAGTTTATTTAATTAAAATTAAAAATATTTTATTAAAAATATATATATATTTTAAAAAAAGTCAAAAGTTAGTTGAATGGCATAATGAGACTTATGAATAATATCAAAAAATGCAATGAGTTCATAAATAGTACTAAAAAGAAGTTACAAAATCAAATAAACTGAAATTTTTCATAACAGCTTATTTAGTTAAAATTGAAAATTTTTTGTTAAAAGTATTATAGATAAAGCTAAAAGGTAATTGAAATAGTACAATGAGACCCATAAATAATACCAACAAGTGCAATGAAACCTATAAATAGTATCAAAAATAAGTTAAATAGTAGTAAAAATAAGCTAAATAGTTAAAAAAACTAATTTTTTAAGCCAAATTGATGGGGCTCAAGTGTTTTTCACCTAAATCCACCAAATTCTTTTCTCTTCAAATTGGGAAGAAAACTTGAGTAGTGAAAGTGGATAGTTTTTCCCTCTACTATTGTCTCTCTTTATTTCTCCTACGACAAGCTATAGCCACAAACTTTCATTTTCATTTTATTCCAACACCTTTTTAGTAAATTCACACAAATTACATTTTTCATTCTCTAATTTTTCTTTTTAACCAAAACAAAAAGGTAAATTTACATTATTTTCCATTATTACTCCATTTTTCATCTCCCAACCAAACACACAAAATGGAAAAATAATTTTTTGTCTATTCTCACAGCATTTTCTATCATTTCAACCAAATAAAGCCTTAAGAGCTTTGTATTTTAGAGTTATAGCTGGATTCATTCTTTATAGAAAAACTGGATTTTATTTCCGCTAAATGTTGCATTACATACTTCACTGTTTTTATTTTTTATTATTTTAAATAACACACTTTCCATTGTATATATCGTTTTTTACATTAAGAATTATGGTGTGGCGAAAGCCTTTTGTATTTTTTCTCAACTTGTATAAATAGAAAAATTACAACAAACTCATTTTTTCTTGTGGAAATGGACGCTGCATGAAAAAGGATCAAACCAGGTAGATGACAGTGACACAAAGGATGGCAAACATGGAGGAGGCAGCCTGGGCGGTGGTGGCAAGGATGGAGGCGGCAACAATGGCAAGGATGGAGGCAGCAACAATGGTGAAGGTGGTGATGGAAAGGATGAAGGAAAGGGTGGAGGTGACAAAGGGTGGTGGTGAAAACTGAATCCCAACCCTTGAACTCAAGCTCAAATATATGTATGGCCCTAGTAAACGTATGTGTTATATAATAATTGTTAGTTTTTAGACCCCTTAAAAACACAATTGAATTAACCTAGGTAATTAGCCAAATTGTTACTTAGTCAAATTATTCTAATCTAGGTTATCACAATCAAACAATCATATCATGTAAAGCAGCGAAAATATAAAAGATACAAGATATGATCACCTAGGAAACCAAACCGATAAAAACCTGGGGAGGATTTAACCTAACTATCCTCAAGGTGAACTTGAATCCACTATCTTGAAAGAATCGAAGTTCATACAATAAAACTTACAAGCCCCCACGTTCAACTTCTTATTGCTACCCACCAGTAGAACTTACTGACACGACCACGTGCAAGCTCCGAATCCACAGACTCCTTCTTTTTTGGATTCACCACCAGATACAAGCACCCACGCTTGTTTTTCTTTAGGCTTCAATGGCAGCAATTGAGTTGATTACCAAAGTGTAGATAACATCTCCTCCTTGAAAACCCTAAGCTTTGTGTAAAGGAAAGTTCCTCTAGATCTCACAAGAGGTTTACACAAAACAGAAAATATGAGCAACAATACAACTCTCAAGCAACCAAGACTTTAGAGAGGTTTAGGTACAAAACCCTAAAACCAAAAGTGTCACACCCCAAACCCCAAAGGGTCTAAAGCATGAGAAAGACATCTCAAAGTACCTGTAGATTTTTCTTTCTTTCCTTTTTGACAATCCAATCCATAAAATTATATCAAGTTCTAATATCAAAAATTATCATAATAATTTCATTGAATATACTCTCAGAGTAAGTCAGAGCCCTAAGTAATAATTACAAAGACCATTGGCCACAAAAGAATAGAGGTTTGAATAATTAATTATATATCATTAGCTTGTCTCATAAGTGGGAATAACATCACAACCACTATAATATACAAAAGAATGAGTCAAGCCTATTCTAAGATGTACACCATCTAATATACCAATTACAAAAGTTCAGCCTCCATTAGTAGTTAGTTTAACTACTATTAGCCACCAAAAAGCTATCTCAAAAGGCTGTTGCCTACTTTGAAAAGGTTATAAAAATAATAGGATGAGATAAAGCCCAGTAAATAGTATAATTAATGGGGGTGGGGGAAATGCAAGTTTCATCCTCAAAAATAATAAAATGACAAGAATGATTGAATAATGAAACATAAAGTTTCTCAAAGTAAATACCTTGAAGCTATATACTATAATTTGTGAGTACTATCAATATAATTTCCAAGGCCATAAAATCTACATACAATAATTTTATCACAAATCTACCATATTACCACATAGACCGATCAGGGGATCTACCCATTCACAACTGGCATGATATTGTCCTCTTTGATATGCAGACTCTTAGCCCCATGGACAGCAGTCTCACCCATACCCTCAAGGTTTTTCTCTTTCCCTATGGGCAACAGAGAAAACGCGTCAAATAGGACCTCTCTTGCATGTGGTCTCTTCTTATGGGCAGTAGCCTCACCCACACATAATTAAGGAACCTCTTCCCCCCATGGACAGTAGGGAAGAATGCGTCATCCAAAGTAAAAGGGCACTGACCAGTATTTGATTCTATTGTCACAAAGACTACAGCAACCAAATCGGGTGATCATCGAGAAATCACACATAGTATGGTCTCAAAACCCCATAAAGCTCACAGTTATATATTTCCTTTCAAATACATAGTTTATAACCAGATAGTTTTAAAAAAAACCTTAACTAATTTAACTTCCACAAAGTTTGTAAGGTTTTCAACTTCATTTTTGTCAAAGATTTTCTAACAATTTACCACATAACAAGACAAGCATCCTTAAATTTTCTAATATACCATAACATCCAAGATTTCCTTATCAAAGATTAAATAAAATATGCTTATTTTTCCATATCAACAATTCATGCATTTCCCCAAATGCAATACAAAATATGATGTACTTTTCATATATAATAGGGTCACAACACAATACTTTTAAGAAAACATATATCCATATATAATTTTCCAAAATGTGTTTGACCCAAAACAACATTTATAAAGCATGATTATTTTCCAAAAATCCCATTAAAAAGCTACTTACCTCGCAACCGCAAAATCCTAATTCTCCAAGCTCCAAGGGAGATTAGCTAAAACCTAAACAATATCAAGCAAACCTATCACAATGAGCACAAAGCTTGAAATTGTATCTAACTACAAATTAGGAATTGCCAAGTAAGAACTTAATTAGGCAAGCCTAGTATTAAACCTCACATGTAATGTATTCCACTTCCAAAATTTCTCAAAACACTTTAATTTGCAAGGAATAGACTCCCATTTATACTCATAAATCATTCAAGGTGTCATATCTAACATCAAAACTTCCACACTTCATAAGTACTTCCCACAAGATTTATATAACATCATCAAGTGACCCATGACACCAAAATCATAATTTTCTCCAAGACAAACAATTTAAATCTTTAACTAGCTCCAAATAATCAATAAACATTATATTCACCATAACAAGCCTTAGATAGCCATCATTGTAAAAATCATGAACTCACTCATCAAATACATCCACCAAGACCAAAACCCATACATATAAACACATGAATATCATTTCCAAAGCTCTTAAATCACATGAATATCATTATAAAAGCTTGGGCAAAATAACCTCAAACAAGAACATAATACACATCAAAAGAGATTAGAACTTTTACCTCAAAAAAATGATGAAGATGCTTTGGGGTTCCTAAGTATTTTTCTGGTGATCTTGTCGAAAAAATGATGGTGAGATGGTGTGGTTTGGAGTGGAGGCTGGCGGGTGAGTGTGGAAGTGAGTGTGTGTGTGTGTAAGTAAAGAACAAAGAAAGAAAATGAAAGAAAGAAAAGAGAGAGCTGGCCAAAAGAGAGAAGAGAGGTGGGTGAAAATGAATGATGGGGAGTGGGGTTGGGTGGGGAGCACGTGGGAACCAAAACAATCTGATCCTTTCCTTTTTTTTTTCTTTTTTTTTTAACTGATGGGACGTTACAAAAAGAGGCACAAGAGGCACTCTAATCTCTCTCTTTTCAATCTCAAAAATGTGGCTTAGGATTTCCTTTATATAGTGAGAGAAGTAAATCTGAAACCCTAATTCTTAATGGGCTTAAGTTGCTATTTAGGCCGACTTAAAATTCTGCATATACGATTTTCGATTGATCGAGCTTGTTCTTCGATTGATTCGATCGATCGAACTAGGCAGAATATGAAGTCTTCTTCTTGCAGCTTGTATGTTCTTGAATCTTGACTTGAAATATCTTGAGCATTGTCTAATAAAACCTATAGACTCTAAGATCTATATCTAGACAAATTTGTGTTCACGATTTGCCAATTGTTCTAAACATTTAGAACCTAATAAACTCCCCCTTTGGCAATTCGTGACAAAACTTTCATACAAAATGAAATGCTCAAATACAAGAACAACCCAATACAATAAAATGCCCAATTACATCACAAATCCCAATCTAAGACTCCTAACCAAGAAGTTGCCAATAAGAGGTAGAAGGTCTTGATCAAAATGTACCTGTCTTTCCTGAAACACACAACAAACACATCACTGCATGTGTGGAAAGAAAAACATATAAACAATAATATGAAATAGAATATAAAAAACAAAAGTAAACTAACTCTCCCCCTAAGTTAGATACATCAAAAAGTTTTTATATTCTCCCCCTTTGAAAAACAATTTTATCTCCCTCTAAACAAAACAAACAGGATTCCCACATATTCTCACATTTCATCTAAATATCCCCTTTTTTATCACATATTGACAAAGACAACTCAATAAAGAGTAAACATACACAACAAAAGTTAAGAGAAAATAGAGAATTAAGGGAACACAAAACAATTCAACTCTATATAAAATAGAGACAACTCCCCCTATGAAAAGTAACAACTCCCCCTAAGAACCACAAAGGTAAAAAAAAATTTCTTCCCCTATAAAAATAGGAAAAAAAAAAACAAAATAAGTTTTGGGAAAGACAGTTTTGGGAAAAAATAAAGGGGGTAGGGATAAATAAAAAGACACAAACTAAGTTTTTAAAAAAAAACTAAGTTGAGGATACACATGAAGAAAAAATATTCTCTCTTTCAATAAAATGCATACATGGCACTATGTGACCCATAAACAGTTGCATGAGTAGAGAAAATATTTGCACATTGATTATCCATCATATCTCTTAAGAAAAATATTTTCTACAGTTCACACATAAAAAGTAGTATATACTAAAATGTAGTATATACTAAAATGTACAAAGCTCAAAAATTAATCAATCAATTTTTAAATCAAGTTGAGTACCCAATTTAGCAAAGTATATGCATGTTATGTGTGAAAACAATAAGAGATATGACTGCAAAACTGCAAGATAGATACAAAAACAATGCAACGTATATGAATCCTAAAGATAAATGATGCATGGATGAATAGATTGGTCAAAAACTTAAAAACTGAAAATTTTTCAGTTTTGATCGGTTGAGTATCAATCGAATACCAATCGAGTCAGGCAGACTCAAATATTAAACACATTTTGCATCAAAATCAAAGAGCATATAATCTTGGATGGCCACAACGAGATCACACACAATATAATGTACCAAGTTTAATAAAGAGTAACTTATGTAGTGTGTATAACTAGCAAAAGCTTAAGATACTTGTAAGGTGATATGTGAATAGAATTCAATCACAATTTCTACAAAATTCATCACATAGAATTTGAAAAAGACTATTACCTAAAGAGTTACATCATATAACTCCCACATCTCCTAGAAAACAGGCTTGCAATCATGTAAGTTTCTTGATTTTTCCTCATATTGTACACACAAATTTTAATTGTTTGATTTAGCTTTAAGTCCAATAATATACACACCAATTTTAATATTTAAATCGAGGCTACACCTTATGTTCTTTTTGTGCATGTGCTACACTTTCTCGAGTACAAAATCTTACGATATGCACTAAGGTGTTCATGATTGGCTAGTAAACAGTGGTGAGATGGTTATTTATGTCTTTCTCAAAAGGCCCAAGTCTGACAATAAAAAACATGTGACTTCAAGATTAAGACAAAGTTATCAAAAACTATAAACGTCTTCCACACAACATGCACTACAAAGCTTCAACTAGTAAAGTACAATAAGTAAGCTCATCAAGGCTAAATAAGGTACAAAAGACATGTTATGTGAAGATAATACGGCCAATCCTTTATTATAAATTCAAGATGTGAAATACAAAACACAAAAATCTTTTTGGTAAAAAAAATTATGACCAAAAACAAGAAGCACACATTATGCTAAATGAACAATGCAAATGCAATGCATGACGGTGCTTAACTAAGCTATAGAAGGTATACAAACAAGAAATGTCAATTTCTTAATTAACCCTTGAGTACATGTACAGATTAGTATATACTCACACAAAATCAGAAATAACTTAGCACTTATATAACACATACTATTCAAATTTTTCCACAATGTCATGCATGTTCTAAATTAAGAGAGAGATATCATAATTCACCTTAGAGATATCATAATTAGACACAAAATAAAATATTTTTGTCTTTTTGAAATTTTTCAATGTTTTTGAATTTTTTTAAATAAAAAAAAAAACCAAAAAAACAAAACAACCAAAAACAGAAACAAGACATGCTCATAAACAATTGAAAGAATTAAATCAGGGACAAGTCAGCAACACTCACCTTAGAGAATTTTTTTGCTCACCCATATAGCATGAGTCTTCAGCTTTGTAGGTGAAAATCCATGTGAAGCAGAGTATATTTGAGGAATTACACCAATTTTCTGAGAAAGATTAAAATCCTGCAAATTCCTTTCACAAGCCAATAAGCTCAAATTTTTCAAAAGAATATGAAACAATTTATATGGACTTATGGCAGGAGAAATATCATCACATATCCTAGACAAAAACACAGAATGCTTAAATTTCAATTTATGACAATTTGGACGAATGTGACCAGAGACACCACAAAAGTGACAAACAAGAATAAATTTAGGAACATCAGTATTCCTAACAGCAAATCTATGCTCAGATTTTGGTTTTTGCCTCAACAAAGAACAATTTGGTTTAATATGACCAACAACACTACAAAGATGACAAGTAGGCACAAAAACAGATTTATTATGCTCTCTAACAGTAGGTTTAGACATAGGTTTAGAAACTTCAGCGTCTACATCAGAACTTTTACCTTTGTCTAACCTAGCAAAATAAGCATTTCTTTATTATTCCTCTTAAAATGAAAGATATAAACATTCTCAGTTTTAGGCTTAAGAGAGATAGAAACACTTCTGTTATCAACAGTAGGCTTGGTACTAGTTGAATTTTCAATTTTAGCTTTAAATTCAACTAACTCTTGTTCCAAGCTTTTCATCTTCTCGTCTTGAGAGGAAATTTGATTTCTCAAAAATTCATTCTTTTTATTAGATTCATCTAATCTAATAACCAATTCATCTTTTTCAAGATTAGCCAATTTTAACTCTTCCTTCAATTTCTTAGCAATTTTCATAGATTTCAATAATTCCTTACGAAGAGCTTCACAGGCATCAATAAAATCAACAGAAGCATAAACAGAAACATGATCAGAAAGACACTTCAAATTATCCATGACAACAGGGGTCAAGGATCAGCTCTTAGATCAAAAGATCTAAAATAAAAGAGCTACCCGCTCTGATACCACTTGTTAGTTTTTAGACCCCTTAAAAAAACAATTGAATTAACCTAGATAATTAGCCAAGTTATTAATTAGTCAAATTATTAAAATCTAGGTTATCACAATCAAACAATCATATCATGTAAAGCAGCGAAAATATAAAAGACACAAGATATGATCACCCAGGAAACCAAACTGGTAAAAACCTGGAAAGAATTTAACCTAACTATCCTCAAGGTAAACTTGAATCCATTATCTTGAAAGAATCGAAATTCATACAATAAGACTTACACCCCCACGCTCGACTTCTTATTGCTATTCACCAGTAGAACTTATTGACACGACCACGTGCAAGCTCCAAATTCATGGACTCCTTTTCTTGGATTCACCACCAGATACAAGCACCTATGCTTGTTTTTCTTTAGGCTTCAATGGCAGCAACTGAGTTGATCATCAAGGTATAGATAACATCTCCTCCTTAAAAACCTTAAGTTTTGTGTAAAGGAAAGCTCCTTTAGATCTCACAAGAGATTTACACAAAACAGAAAATATGAGCAACAATACAACTCTCAAGCAACCAAGACTTTAGAGAGGTTTGGGTACAAAACCCTAAAACCAAAAGAGGCACAAGAGGCACTCTAATTTCTCTTTTTTCAATCTCAAAAACGTGGCTTAGGGTTTCCTTTATATAGTGGGAGAAGTAAAACTGAAACCCTAATCCTTAATGGGCTTAAGCTGCTATTTGGACCGACTTAAAATTTTGCAGATATAATTTTCAATTGATCGAGCCTGTTCTTCGATTGATTGAACTAGGCAGAATATGAAGTCTTCTTCCTGCAGCTTGTATGTTCTTGAATCTTGACTTGAAACACCTTGAGTATTGTCTAATAAAACCTATAGACTCTAAGATCTATATCTAAACAAGTTTGTGTTCATGATTTGTCAATTGTTCTAAACATTTAGAACCTAACAATAATCTTAATGAAATTTGAATGCACAATGTCGATAACCAAATTTCGATCCCAAGTATGACGCTTTTGAAATGTTTGAGATTTTGTGAATTGTATGTGTGACCTTTAATCATTCTGTTATTTTTAAGGAGTCTTTACCAACCATTTATTTTGTAAGGTATGATTGGTCACTTATATCTAATTGATTTTTTTTTTCTACTTCCTAATAAAGTAAGGAAAATCCTAAGGGCTGCTAAGCTAAACTAAGGACAAAATCATGTCTTCAACCAAAAATCATAAATTTAGAAGCTTAATTACATGTAAGAAAGTTGTTAGGCATGTTTTGATTGATTCCTATAATTCCCTATTTGAAAAGTAACTTAAATATTAGACATTTATTATGAAAAAGTTTGTTTGAAAATTACTTTTTGAAAAAAAAACTATACACACTTTGATTTAACCATCAAATACAAGAATAAATTATATCTAAAAATTATACAACCAACCTCACTCCTTTAGAAAGCATCAACAGGCTAAAATTACAATTTATTCTCTTATGCATTTTTTCATAGTTTTAAAAACTAGACCGGATTGGCTAGTTCGATCAGTTCAACTAGAAACTGGACAGTAATCCAGTCCGGTTATGCTTAAAAACTGAAAATGTAAGAAAAATCGGATTTAACCAATAACCGTCGGTTCAACCGAAAAAATCAGAAACCGGAATGGTTGAACCAATTTTGCAAAATTGATGAAAAAGACCTGAAATTGAGCTTTATTTTGTATAAAAATCTTATTTTTCTCAAATCTGCCGGTCTAAGTGGGTACGGACAAATTTTTTGCTAAAAAAATCTTCTTTTTTCTCGGATCTACTAGGCTTGAGAGAGAGAAAATTACTGAATGCTCATGCTTGGTGTTGAAACCAGCCTCTTGGACTAGTATGAGGTAGGGGTGTGTTGGTTCGGTTTCTGTCGGTTTTCTAAGTGTTGGTCAACCGAAACCGAAATTTTCGGTTTGTGAAATTCTTAACCGAAACCGACTGAAGTAATTGGAAATCAATCGGTTTTGGTGGGTTTTTTCGGTTTCCTATTTTCTAAGAAAGCAAACAAAGAAAAAAAATTAACAAACCCAGAAACCCAGAAAATATTAACAAACCCAAAAAAAAATTAACGAACCCAGAAAATCCCTTTAATTTCCCACGTTTTCTCACCACCCAAACACCAAGCACCAAGCAAAGTAACAAACACAAAACCAAAAAAGAAAAAAGAAAAAGAGAGAGAACGGCGAAGAAGTGTACCAGTGAAGCCAAACTCACAACCTTCTACCTTGAAACCCAAAAATCACGAAGAACACCCAAACACCCAGAAACCTTGAAACCCAAATAGAAACCCACAAAGAACAAAACCCAAACCACAAAGACAGAAAAATAAAACCAGAAAGGCAACGACAGCGAAGGAGGCGGCGGCGATTGAACCTAGGTGGCAAAGGCTCCAAGCGGCGGCGTGGGTTTCTTGATTCTTGTTCTTGATTCTCTCTGAATCTTGTTCTTGGTGTTTGTTGGGTTTTTCATTTCTTGCTTCTTGATGTTTTCTCTCTTGATGTTGCCAATGGAAGTGAGAGAGAACAAAACCCAAACACCCAAAAACCTTGAAACCCAAACACGAAGAACAAAACCCCAAATATATTAGACTTGAAGTGAGAGAAAAATGCTGAAAATAGGATTAATAGGGTTATAAAGCAAACCCCAAAACGACGTAGTTTGGTAATAAAGAGAGGAAAAATAAAAAGGCTATTACTAAGGGTCGAACCTGGGCTGACTAGAGACAAGCGCGTGTTCTTGCCGCTAGGATACTAGAAACTTTGTTGAAATAATTTGTACAAATTATTATTTAATATATTTCAGTTCGGTTCGGTGTATTAGAATTTGCCACCAAAAACCGAATTGAAATTTTTGGTTTTTTATATAATAAAACTGAAACTGAAATCGAATCGAAATTTTTGCATCGGTTCGATCGGTTTGAAGCGGTTTTTTCAGTTCTTCAGTTTTTTGCACACCCCTAGTATGAGGTATCCACAGCTCTTTAGTGAGACAAGAAATGAGA
Source organism: Quercus wislizeni (assembly GCA_023055345.1). Classification (NCBI taxonomy): domain Eukaryota; kingdom Viridiplantae; phylum Streptophyta; class Magnoliopsida; order Fagales; family Fagaceae; genus Quercus; species Quercus wislizeni. Next base: position 61,753,672 of record JALGQJ010000002.1, on the reverse strand, counting down.
GGATCTGATGGAGATCTAACTTCACTAGAGAGAGAGAGAGAGAGAGAGATGGATGGAGGTACTGGAGGACAAAACACTGAGAACTGAAAAAATAAAGGTGTAAATGCACTTTTAGTCCCTATATTTTGCACTTTTTCCATTTTAGTCCCTACATTTTATTTTTGCCACTTTTAGTTCCTAAACCAATTAACGCTTAACATTTAGGTCATTTCTGTCACTCAACTAATGCAAAAGCTAACGTAGCAAACGAGTGCACTATTAGCACAGTAAATATACCAATTTTAGACCCAAAAAAAAAATTTTTTTTTTGAAACCCCACAAACCTAGATCAAAATCCCAACCCACTAGCAATATAGATTCAAAATTGTCTCAAGCCCTTTCTCACCAAATTGGTTTAAGTTCAAACTCTCTCTTTAACTCACCCTCTCTCTTTACCTCTCTTATGGACCCTTCATATTAGATCATGAAGAGAGAGAGTGGGCTTTCTTTTCCTCTCTTACTAGCCCTTCAAATTAGATAGAAAAGAGAGAGAGTGGGCGAAGGCAAGAGAATTAGAGAGGGAGGTGTGGGTTTGGGAGCTACTGCCTAAGGTGGTGGCATTGGTGAACGGTAGTGGGTAAAGGCAAAGAAGATAAGGATGGCGGCTTAGAGTGATTTTGGAGTGGTGGCTTGGGGTTTTGGTGGACAGGGATGGATCTTGCGGCGGCGCTCTTCTTTAGACCGGTCATTTTGTTCGGGTCTTGCTGGGCTTTGCTGGGGTTTTTCTTGTGGGTCATGCTATTTGGGTCTTGAGACCGTGAGAGTTAATCTTGATTTGGAGTGGCCATGTTGTTTGGGTCTTGAGATCGAGAGAGTTGTTCTTGCTGGGAATGAATGGGAGAACTCGGGTTCATTAATGAAAGAGTGAGAGATGATAATTTGTTTTTTCTTTTCTTTGGTGTTCTTGTGATGTGTTTGAGTTCTTGGATGCTAGGTTTGATTTGGGAAGAACAAGCTGTTAAATGAAGAACAAGTTGAAGAACATGAAGAAATTTTTTGATCTCTGTTTCTTTTTCTTTTTTTCTTTTTATTTTCATATGTGTTGTTGTGATTTGGGTCTGTGTTTGTGTTTGATCTCTATTTTTTTTTTCTTTTTTTTGTTTGTGTTGTTGTAATCTGGGTTTGATTTGACTTCTTGTTGCTGGGTTTGAGTTCTTATTGCTGGGTTTATGTTCTTGTAATCTGGGTTTGAGTTCTTGTTGCTGGGTTTGATTGGGAAGAACAAGAAGAACAAGTTGTAATGTTCTTATGAAAATTAATAATGATAAGTAATATTTTTTAAAAAATTAAATTAGATTTAAGGTTTTTTTTTAATTTTAATAATATTTTAATTGCCACATCAGTGTCATGTCAGCACCACGTCAGCTAATAGGATGTTCCGTTAACCACGTTAGCTTTTCCTGTTAGATGAGTGACAGAAAGGACATAAATGTCAGGTGTCAATTGGTTTAAGGACTAAAAGTGGTGAAAGTAAAATGTAGAAACTAAAAGTGCATTTACGCTAAAAATAAAAGTTTTTGATAGTAAACCGTGTGGGGTCCTAGATTTATGAGGGGAAATTTTTTTTTTTTTAAATTATTATTAAGGAAGGGTATACATGTGTGGCTAGGAGTGAGATGGTGGGAAAGTGGATTGGTCATAATAATTGGTAAGTCAGTGAGTTGTCTAATCACCCGACTTTGGGGGTTTAAAAAAAAAAAGAATAGTAAATAGTTAAAGTTAGACTATTATTTATAAAAATAAATATATGAAACCTTAATCGTATATTATTCTTTTTTTGTCAATAATTTCTGACTGAAAAAAAAGGTAGTATGCAAAAAAAGAAAAAAAAATTCTATATTTTATATTTTCTTAAAATAAGTTAAATTCAAAATTCATATAAAAATTATTGAAATATTTAAATTATATTAATTATGACATCATCAGTTCAACCATCAGTCCGACCCTGATCAGATCATAAAACCGATAATTAGTCTTTTTTCCGGTTCTTTGTCCATTCCAATTTTTAAAATCATGCATTTTTCTTAGGGAAGAGTTAACTTATGTCGTAAGGACATTTATTTAGAAATTATTTTTAAAAGAATTTTATTGGAAAAGAAAAAAATAACTAACTTTTTTCCCATGAAAGTAGTATTAATACTTTTTTAAAATAATCAATTAACAAATACACTTAAAGGTACCAATTAACAAAACTCACGACAAACCAAAAAAAAAAAAAAAACGCAATGGTTAAGTCATATACTCAATTGATCTTAGAGTCCATAGGCTCAATTGATGTAAGTCATATATACTTGTAGCCTCTTATTTGTATGGGCTTCCCAAACGCACCAAACGGTCCACCATTGGGCCTTCTATGAAACAGCCCCAAAGCCCAGCAATCCCACCAACAAAATGCACAACCCCACTCCGAGTCCCGGCAAAGTCAATTGCACCTGAGCTGAATCTTAATAACAACTCCATTATCGACCCCAGTATATGGAAACAAATTTAAGATTGAAAAATGAGATTATAAAGTAATGTTAATAAAAAAATGTAATTAAATCAATATTATATATTATATATAGATTGTAAGTAACATTGTTAAGAATATACTTTCACAATTTACATTATTAGCAGTACAAGTACTACTTATTCATCGTTTTCCCTCAATATTTTATTTTATTTTTTATTTTTAAATTAGACAAGTTAAACAAAATCTCAATGTAAACTGATTAACTCACTAGTGATAAGTTTGGTGTAGTCATTTTAGTTCATTGAGTTTAAATTTTGTCATCGTCCATTAACTTTGATAATTCTATTCATTTTAGTCTTTCCATTTATTAAAATTTGAATTTTTTTTATTAAAACTCTAAAAACAGCGTCACTTTAAATCATTTTTAAATGTTACAAACATGAAACGATATCCTTTAAAAGAATTAACAATATTTTGTTAAATGGCAATGAACAGAAGAACTAAAAATGATAATGTTTGTCAAAAGTAATGGGTTATAATGGCAAAATTTAAACTTAATAGACTAAAATGAGTATTCACCATATTAATAGGCATAAATTGTACTTTTGTCAAAACATAACTAATTAGACCCACATGGGAAAAAAAATAAAATTAAAAAATTTATTTTATTTAACAACTTTGCTCTTACCACCATATGATTCCAAGTAATCACTAATCACATTCCTCAATTTTGAAGTTTGTATTTCTCTTTACCATTATTCAAGTAATCTTCAATTGGGATACTAAAAGTTGTAGCTTGTACCAATTAGCAAGTACCTGGCTTGGGATGACATGATTGAAATTGAAGTTACTCCACGCTGTTGCAACTAGTGCCAGATTTTAGTAATCCATAGCAGGGTTATGACAATATAATATAAAGTTTCAATATAATCAAGTTTCATATTATACAATTTTCATTCTTCATCATGCCCACTTTTGCTTAGGTCCTTATTTTTCAATTGAAAGATTGTTGATGATCATGATCATTGACTTATAGGCTATAAATCCATGTGATTAACCAAAGCAAAGTCCATCCCTTTTGGGTTCAACACTTGAGTGGTACTTGTTAAACCTGTGGATCAAGAAACAGTGTCGTTGGGAATAAATCCTTAGAATTTTTGTATTTTTACATGTCTAAATTGTTCAATTTTATTTAAAGCTGATAACACATTATGGAGAAAAGATGCATGTTTTTTTTTTCTTTGAAACTGGTAATTCTAACCTTATGGATGGTTTTTGGGCTCTTTTTTTCTACCGTTTGTACATTTTACTCAGGCCTACAGGCTTGCATCATGCGATCTTTTTCTTTTTCTTTCTTTTTTTTAGAATGACATGCAATCTATTTTAATTTATCTTAATTTGTCATTAAAATATTATACACAGCGTTATACTATAAGTTATAACAACTTGTACTCCAACTATATAACAACTTAAAATCCAACCAAAAATAAAATGAATAAAAAGAAACTGGCATTAATTCTAGTTGTTGATTATGTTCTGATTCATTAAGATGCTTTAAATATGAGATAGCCCAATTGACAATGTGAGTGAGTCGCAATTAAAATGGCATCAATCACTAAAATAACAGGTTACAATACCATCAATTCCACTCAACTAAGCTTTAAGATTAAGACCCTATCCAAGGCCATATGCCCAGGTGTTCCTTCATCTCTGTAAGAATCATGTCTTTCCTTACAATGTATACTCGCAACAAAAGCATCTAAATAATCAAGTTTTGTCATTCTAATTCATGACTTCTTTTTAATATAAACTTATACTATAAATATTTCAAATGTTACATAATATAACATTCACAAAAATGAACCCCTTCCACTGCAACGCCTACAAGCTAGTTTATACACTTTGTAAAGCACGGGGCATTTTGAAATCAGATTTATTACTTTCTAGGTACTAGTTTTTCTGACTAAAATCAAGAACTAAAAATGACCTTCCCAACAAAGGCTTTGAACCAGCACCTGAAGCAAACCCTGAGATTTTTGTGCTTCACTATGCATTACTTAGAGAATTGCCCTTATTCACACCTTGTAGGTCCATAGGAGAGTGGGCAATACTACTAACTGAACCGAGGGTCTGAGAGCTCAACTGTGGACTAGCTGGACAGGCATCTGGATTACCAGCACTCATGGCATGGATTGCCCCAGAGCTCAGTTGAGGGCTCATTGGTGTTCGTTGACTCATTTGCTGAGGACTAGCTTGCTGTTGTTGCATTTGTTGGTTCAGTTGTGGTATTACCATGGTTGATGGTGAGCCCACCTGTGAAGGTGAGACGACAGCCTGTAGTGGTGAGGTGGTTTCTTGCTGCTGCTGTAGCTGTTGTTGCTGCAACTGCTGCTGAAATTGCTGTTGCTGCTGCTGTTGCAATTGCTGTTGCTGCAATTGCTGCTGCTGCAACTGCTGCTGCTGTTGCTGTTGTAACTGTTGCTGCTGTAATTGTGGTTGCTGCTGTTGTTGTTGCTGTTGGTTCATGTACATACCCATCCCCGCCATCCCCGCCATCAACTTCGGTGGACCCATATGCCCCATGGCTCGTTGCATTGGGTTGATGGTAGTCCGGTTTAAAGTCTGACCAAGCATTGAAAGACTAGAAGGGCCTGGGTGTATCTGTCTGGCTGCTGAAATCCCAGCTAGGCTTGACTGAGGCCCTAAAATGTTTGCTCGACTCTGTGCCATTCTTGCCACGAGAGCAGGATTCAATCCAGATCGAAGTTGCTGGCTTATTGCACTGGTAATATTTGAAGCCTGGCTAAGATTCATTGGTTTCTGGCCAACATTCCCTATACCAGAAATAGGTGCCATTGGTGCCGACATTCCAGTTCCTATTCCCCTAGCAGCTCCCATGCCCATGGCATTGCCAAGGCCCCCAAGACCAACCATGTTATTGCCCATGTTTCCCACACCCACAGCTGTTCCAAGTCCCATCATCAATTTCCTTTGCATTTGTGGCTGCTGTTGCTGTTGCTGCTGCTGCTGTTGCTGCTGCTGCTGCTGCTGTAACGCCTGAAGTTGGGAAGCCTTCATGTGATTGCCCAACTGTATGCTGGGATTCTGCCCGAAGTGTGAAAGTGTAGTTTGTCCAAGCATCATAGGTGACCTCTGGAACTGGGGATGCTGCTGTTGAATCATAGGAAGTTGGCTTTGTTGTTGTTGTTGTTGTTGTTGCTGCTGCTGTTGTTGCTGCTGCTGCTGTTGTAGTTGTAGTTGTTGTTGTTGTTGCTGTTGTTGTTGTTGCAGTTGTTGTTGTTGTTGCTGTTGCAGTTGTAGTTGTTGTTGTTGTTGTTGTTGCTGCTGCTGCTGCTGTTGTTGCTGTTGCTGCTGTTGTAGTTGTTGTTGCTGCTGCTGTTGCTGCTGCTGATGATGATGACGATGAAGTGATGATTGTGGGTCCAGCTGTTGTGACCTCTGGGGCATTGAAACCCCAGACAAGAGTCCTTGAGACATCTGTAAGGCCTGGGGGTTTCCTGGAGGCAGCATCCTTGCATTTGCTAAAGGATTCTGGGATGAGTTTAGAGAGGCATTACCACTGTTAGTTGGCTTTCCAACTTCATTTGATGGCTGACCAGAAACTGCTTCTGAGTATTGCTGCATCTCAGCTACTGAATTGTGCAGGACTCCAGCAGCATTTGATTGGCTGCCTGAGGCAAGATTCATTCGGATTGGTTTTGTTCGGATTTGATCATCCACATGATATCCTTCACGTATCATCTGCATCAGCAGATACCATTATGCACATTAGATAAAAAGAAGAGGAAAACAGAACACAGTGATTTGTAATTTTTTTTTTCTGAGCTTCAAAACGATATCTTATAACATACCAGTGAACAAAGCTGCGTTGCAAGCAAATCGGCCAAATGCTGTCACAAGAATTAGATATCTAAATCAGAACGACAGAAGACACAGACTTGCAGGGGGATAAGGGGGAAAATAAAAGAGAGTCTAAATATCAGGAAAACATAAAACTAACACTGTTGAAAAACTTTTTAGCCTATCAATCCATATCAAGCCATTGACTGCCCAATCAATCCATATCAAGCCATTGACTGCCCAATCAATCAATAAGCCATCTCCTATCACTAGCTAATGGATGCTGGGAATATAACCAGACAAGATAAACTTTTCTAAATAACTGACGCAACATATCAATGAATTTCCATAAGGATTGGATAACATCATCACTGCAAAAATGCTTTAGAAGACAGAACATAGGCAATTAAAGGACAACTTCGATATCAAAACAAGTGTGGAGGATATGAAAATGCATTGATCAATGGCCAAAAAAGAAAAGATTCAGTCAGAACTATAATGGAAGAAAATTCGCAGGAGAAGTATTGGTAGGCTGATTTGGAGGACTACCAAAAGGGTATCAAAGAAGACTAGGGGAAAGTTAAAGGTATTCAAAAGGGTAAATACAAAAAGCAGAATAGAAAAAAATATAATTAGTAACGCATTGAAATATTCCAGAGTCTAACTGAGGAGATGACTTTTTAACATGATTTAAAAAAAGGACCAAATATTGAAGAATCATTTGTGTTGATGACCCTAACTGAAAATGGCCACCATGACCAATTCAATAGGCAGATCCTTCTTAGACAGCAAAAATAGAAATTGTGCAGAACTCACTGTATTGGGCAATGTAGGAAGGTAATCCTCCACAGCCAAATATTCAGCATCTTCTATTTCTCCATAATGCATTGCTACAGTACCACATGGCTTCTCTGACATGATCATCCTAGCTCTTACCCTATGTGAAGCAGTATTATCTGCAGAAGCAAAATGGAACGTGAGGATAAGGTGAAAAACATTAAGACATAAGTAAAGATTAAATAAATTGCAACCAATAGTACAACAAACCTGGCTCCAGAATTTTTATTATTCTTATTTTGCAGATATTCATGCTGCCACCTACTAGTGACTTAGACAATGACCTTGCATCTGCATCATCTTTGGAATCCTCATTAGTGGAAATATCAGAGAGAAACTCTGCCAAACGTTGAGTGGGATATGCATTTGGCTTCCTGATGGGGTGTTGATCATCAACCTTACTCTTTTTGCGATTGAGTTGATGCCTGAAACAGTAATCCATAGAACAAGCATAAGAACAGGATAGATTTTTTTTTTTTTTTTTGGCTCTGTAAGTTACACAACCAGTGGGCTCTAAACCCAGGACCTCACCATCCACCCATTCTTATGTGAGGAGGAAGTGCGACGTGAGCTAGACATCATTGGCAGAATGAACTTAAAAAAACTACCACTTACTAAATGTATGTGAAAAAACAATAGGATGTCAAAAGTTTATACATTGAAACTTCCACATAATAAAACATGCAGGGTGCAATCCAAAAATTTTTAATTAAAAAATAAAAAGAGACAAGGAGGCAAGCAGTGAACAATTTTTCTCTTAAATATCTCAGCAACGTAAAAAAGCCCCCAGGGCAGAGTGTATTAGAGAGACCTGATCCAAAAATCCTTTTTACGCAATCCTTAATGTGCTATTTTAGGATCAAGTCAAAAGAAAAACAAATTAAAAAGCACTAATATGTTCAACTGATAGGTTGGAGCAACGAATACAAAAACAACTACACAAACAAAACAAAGCAGCACATAAAATTTTAGGTGATTACAGGTTGATGAACAGAATACCTCATTGTCACCATTTCTATCTTTGAGAACCTTTCCAGCATGGTCTGATCAGCCAAAGGTGGTGTTCCAACTGAAGGACTGTTTGCATTTAATGGAACACTCATATTACTAACACTAGCTGGGGATGCAACTCCACTCATTGCTGGGGTCTTGGGGAGGGAATTTGATCTCCGCTTCGCAGCAACTTGAGCCTGGTGTTGCCGTTGTATGGAATCATTAGCACTAGAAGTCATAGATGGGTTCCCACCAACAGTAGGAGCTGAGGTGTTTGTTGACTTCTCCTTCTGTGTTGCTCCAAGTGCAACAGTTGTCGAAACTGCCCCAAAATAAGGTCCAAGTGAACCACTAGAAAACTCCCCTGATTTTGATGATAATGGAGATTGAGCCAAAGCTCCAGCAGAAATCCGAGGACTTTGCACTGATTTCCTTTTCTGGAGCTGGTCCTCCTTTCTTGCATCTTTCTCTACATGCGGACCTAGACTATTCCAAGCCGTTTGAGGGATATTAGATCTCATCAATGCATACTGCAATCGCTGCTGTGATTGCTGTGATTCCAGATGGCTTGTTTCTGTTTCCACCATTGGCATATCATTTTTATTGCGGTTGAACTCTGACCCATCAAATTTATCAATCTCGAATGGTTCTTCCTTAGCAGCATGTCGCATGCCCCTCTGTCCTGCAGCAAATGGCATTGTTCCAGCATCCTGATTCAGAGCCCCTTCAAACACCTGATTTGTAAACTTTTGAATAGGCATATTTGGATACGAAATTCCTCTTGGCATTACTTGTGGCTGTAACAATGAATTCTTCCAGTTTATATCAGAACCAGTGAGGCCATCTATATGTGGCCCTATTTGCTGCTGCTGCATTCCATCAAGACCCACTGGCGTAGGCCTTCCTTTTTTGTTAAAGTTGGACAAGGGTGACATTTGCGCATCTTGATTCTCCCTCTTTCCAAGAACAGAGACACCTGAATTCACATTGTCGGCATATGACATCATGTCCTGCCCAGCAGGGGAAGCCCCTGATGAATTGATAACAGGCCCTGAACCTGGATCCTGCATACCTCTGGGGGTCCCAATCCCCATCTGATACCTCTGTTGATGAGAAGCCGGAGGTAGGGCTGGAACAGAGGCATCTGGTACAAAGCTCCTGGGTCTTAGGGCTACCATGTTTGTTGGGTTAAGATTTTGTGAAGCTAGATTCTCATGTATATGCTGAGGCATTGCATTGCCTGAAATGATTCCTGAATCTCCCACCCTGCCGTTAGAGCTTTCTGGTACTCTATCTACACAAACTTTCTTCCCATTTGTCTTATTACAAGGTGAGAGAGTAGCTTCAGCCATCTGCCTCATTCTCTTTCTCCGGACACTGGACAGAGCCAAATCAAGCTGCAAATGAAGTTCTAAATAGTTAAAGACACAACCAATCATCTCCAACCAGGGAACAAGAACTCGATCTGAAAAGGCACTACCTTTGTGGGAACTGGGTTATTACAAAGCCTATCCAACTTAGGAGTAGGATGTAAAAGAAGCCGTGGTTGCAAGGCTTTCAATATACGGGACTCTACCTCCTGCAGTCACATGAACATAAATATGTGACTCCAATACCCCAATTATATGATAGAAATTTAATGGCCAAGGTTCAGAGGAATTGATTATAGTTACCATCAGATCGCCATAAGTCCAAGAATTATCGGATATCAATGGAATGTCCTTTATTACATTCTCCAATGACATCTTAAGGCGTACTTTATTAACAACAGGGGATCCATTAGTTGATGGATCACCAGACCCTTGGTCAACAGCACATTTCCGATAATCCCGCACCTGCGAAAAATTCAGCAATGGCAATTTTAAAAATCCTAAATATTAATGGTACCAATCATAACCTGAATTCTAAGATATGTTAATAGAACAAACTTAAAATAGCTACAACAGTAAACATCAGATGTATATAAACAGTTGCCTGGCTTCTCTACCCCAGATTGAAACTTTTACAAAGTTAAACCTAATCATAGACATCATTTATAAAGATAGAATCTTTAAAAATGTATCCAAGTTCGATCCTCTTTTTCTCTCTGAGGCATACCAAAGAGATTTGTCGGTAAAACACTAGTCTTCTCATGATAGGCAAACTTGAAGTGACCAAAATAATGATAGTTAAAACAGTGCAAGCAGAGTAGTGCGGTCAGGTAATGCTGAAAGGAATTTTACAGTAACAGTAATGAGAAACATCACTGCTGGTCAAATGGTATGGGAAGTATATGAATGGACCACCTAAAAACAACAGGATTCACTACTAATACTGCCATGCTCAACTGTTGTTAAGAATAATGTATAAATATTATCAAAAAAAAAACTTAGCTGGCTTCAACAATTTCTTGGTTCATACACATTGACATGCATGTTTACTTTTACATGCACACATGGAGATTAGTATTCATACAATTCATTTAAGTTTTCTATTTAATTATCATTTATTTTGACAAGCCAAAAAGTTTATGATGCAGGTGTGATAAAAGTAAATTTCAGTAGTTAAATGACTCACCTCACACACAAGTGTCCCGTCAACAAACTTGCAGTGTATATCATCTAGAATATCTCCAGGCAACAGGCCAGATTCAATGGCCTTTAAATGCATTCACAAATAGAAAGAAACTAATTAGAGTAAGAGATATGTATAGCAAACAGAGACATAGGGAAATCTAGACAGTGATGATGCAGAGGGTAAAAAATAGTGAGCAATGCAAAGATACTGCAACATTTTACAAGTTCAATGAAAAAGAAATTTATATGAAGCAATTCTTGGAAACCCCATTTTTTTCCCGAAATACACCATGTGTGACAAATGGTCTGCACATGCAAATCCATCAGTGTTATCTAGATTATTAAACACTAAGAATCAACCTCCTTACATTAATAAGACCAACAAAAGGGAAAATGCCACATTCCTAATATTCGTGCAAAACAACTGTCTACCAAAGAAGTCATGGACAGAAGATGTTCCATTCAAAAGCACGTCAGCCCCTTTACAAACAACAATCAAGATAATCATCTCTGAACAAAATTGAAGGAAAAGCAGTGAAACAACTAGACATTTACCGAGAAGAGATTTTCAGATGCCCTATCATATGGATGTAACAACTTTGGAGTATCTTGAAGTGTAGCCTGATGCGCAGTCTCATTCTGAAAAATCATAAATTATACATACTTAGAATGCTATGTATGAGATTGTAAAAGGAGTCTCTTTCTGCATTCAGTTTACTTTCTTCAATTGGTATCATCCAGTTAATGTTCATTTCAACAAACCTCTAAGGGTTTTCCAATAGAATATCCATCTGGGAAGAGGTTCAATGTGAAGGAAACTTCATCCTCTATCAAAACAAGGGAAAACCAACACAGTCAGGATCCAAACATAACTCGCATATGGCTAACAAAAACAACTATATCTAACCTGCTGTTGGAGGATGTCCTTCACGAAACATAAATGATGCAGACACCCCAACAACATCTTCACCTCCTCCAAGAAGATCACCCTATATCATAAGAAAATCCAAACTATCATGACAGAAAATAAAGTATAAATAATTAAATATCAATGTAATTCGGCTTCTCATTCTACTGATTCAAGGGCTTGCAATCAAGTAAAAAACAAAAGCCTTGCTGATTGCAATATGGGGAGTATAATCATGTTCTCTAAATAATACAATATATCAAATTATCTATTTCAATTGCTGGAAGAAAAAAGGGAAACTTTAGATTTTGAATTTTAAATTTCCTCTGCATCTCATTTCTGAAGAAGGAAAACTTAAATCAAAAGAGCTGAATGGTTGTATTAACCAAGTAGTCTCCATTCAAAATTTTGGGTTTTCAAGCTCAAAAAACATGCAAAGTATGTCTTTTTCTTTTCTTTTTTTTTTCTTTTTTCTTTTTTTTAAAGATATTTTTCAGCAACAAAATGTAGCATAAAAGGAACATCACACTGCCAAGATGAAGAAACTACAATTTTCACAAGGTTCCAACTTTATATATATATATATATATATATATTTGCTTACAATAAGTAAGGGAGGGGGAATTCAAATTCAAGTTCTCCTCATTGGGGGGACCAGGCCACAAAGCTCTTGGCTTCACAAGCTTCCAACAGTTAATTTAACATGGCCATCTGCTAAAACTCCTTGGTAGGTCATCAACAATATTTTAAAAACAAAAAAGATTACGGAAGGTGATTATCAATTTGGAGCTTCTGCCTTTATAGCACCCCCTCCCCTACCAAAAAATACGAGTGAATTTTCCATCTATTGTCAGTTACAGTACAACAAAAAAACACCAAACCACCAAGTTTAGCATCTGGGCAAAATCCTATTTTAAAAAATTACCCATTTACAGTACCAAAAAAAAACACCAAACCACTAGGTTTAGCATCTGGGAAAAATCCTATTTAAATAAATTACCCATTTACTGAAAATATATCTTGATTTAGTGCTTCCTGAGAAACCTGATGAAAGAAATAAAAAGCCTTAAATTTCATGTCTTTACATCATCTGCTTTGAATTCCCAAAAAAAAAAAAGGTGAAAATCTCACTTCAATTAAGGAAATTAACACTAAAAAGAAACCCAATTAGTTGCACTGAACTCAGCTGAAATTCAAAGCCTTTACTTCCAGGAAAAACCCAAAAGATCTAAAAACTGCAAAATTGAGATCACTAATACTTTTTATTTTCTCAGTATCCAAACAGACTCCCAATTAATTACACAAACTTCAATTGTTCACACAAGAAAATGTCAGCAACCAAAAGACAACAAATTCATATCCCAAATCTCAGTCTCCACCATCCCCATTGATATATATATATATATATATATATATATATATATATGAACACTCAGCTGAGCTTAAAACAACTAATTCTATATACACATACAAGTACACACATCAAAACCAAAAATCTCAGCTTTTTCACACAAAACCCAGCTGAAATCCAATACCCAGAATTCCCAATTCCCCACTTCTCCAATTTCCCTCACGTTTTCCCGGGAACCAATCAAGAGTAACCAATCAAATGAATTCAATTCACTTCACATAACTTTTTTTTTTTTTGGGTTACCTGTTGCTTTCTTGAACTCTCCTTGGAGTTGCTCTCCGGCTCGTCGTCGGCGACAACAGCGCCGTCGTTGGCCTGAGGTTTGGGGCGGTACCTCGCGCCGGTTTTCGAGACCTTGAATGAGACACCCATCTAAGAATTCTGCGGGCCTTAGAGTGGTGTTTGGATCATAAGAAAGTGAGAGAAAATTAAGAGAGAAAGAGAGGTAACTCAAATAAAAATAAACAAAACCAGGTTGTCGAGCAAATCCAAAAACCCAGAAAGAAAGGAAAGAAAAATAAAGGTTTTTTTGTTTTTGTTGTTATTAGCAGAAAACAAGAAAGAGTAAAAAAAAAAAAAGTAGAGAGAGAGCGAGAGAGAGACAGAGACAGTGAAACACGCGAGGGGATGTGAAAATGTGTTAAAAAGTGTTGTTTTATAGCTCTGTTTTGTTTGGTGTTTGACTTTCACTCTTTCAAGAGGTTTTTAATTTTATTAATGATTTGTTACCTTAACAAATCTAGAAGAACAAAAAATTAATAAACAATACTCATCTCATGGTAGAATTTACCACCTTAAGAAATCTAGAAAAATTATATAAATTTTGTCAAACAATATTTATTTTGTTTTTTTTTTTTTTTTTTTTTGTCAAAACAATGCATCTAAAGGGTGCTTGGACCAATCAAATCATATCTTTAGATTTTTTTTTTTCTCTTTTTATCTTTGTAAATGGGTAAATTATGATATATGTGAATCACATATATCATAGGTTTTTACAAACAATAGTAAAAAGAGTAAACATGTATATTTTAGAATGAGCAAATTCAAATGAATATTCATGTATAATTTTAGTGAAGTGAGACGACGCATTGAATACAAGATTTGTTTAGATGAATTAACAATTTCTTCTAAGCAAAATACTAATGTCATTTATGAAGAATTCCATGATTAGTTGACTAATAGAGAAAGTTTTGAGAGAAAATCAAGACTGAAATAATATTATTCAAGAATGATATGATACACGAGAGACTCTGTTGTTTATATGCAAAACAGAGTTAGACTATAGTTATAACAGATTAACGGTAACTAACTACCTTAACAAACTTAACAGACTACACTAAGTAAGTTATTGCGCTAAATGTCGTATAAACCATTGTTGGTTACGACATGTAATACTAGTAGGAGGTTAGTGTAATATAACTTACGTATTATTGGAGAGTATGACTAGTTGTGAAAGAAGAATTTTTCTAGACATGTAAAATTGTTTAATACTTACCAATTTAAACATCCATATGGTGGTAATAAATTGGAAGAGATCCCTCTAACCCAATTTCGGCTGAAGAAATTTTTGTACATGTAGAATTATCATTTTGTGGGTTTTCCACGAATGTTGATGCCACTTATCTAGACTCGTAGTATTCTTGCACTTTATATATGTTTTTATGGCACAATGAATTGTATTGGGTTTTTTTTTTTTTTAATTATTATTTGATAATTATGGGGGAATTCAGATTCTAAACATCTCTGTTAAAAACACTAAGAGATGCTAGTTGAATTACAAGATTCTTGGTTACTGAATTGTTTATCTTTTGGAAACATTTTGGTTTTGTAATAGTATAAGTAAGAATAATGATTAATTTATTTGTTTAAAATTATGTTTGAATTCTTTGAAACACATTCTATGGTAGGATAATACCTAAGGTCAGTTCGATAGACCATTTTCTGTTCAACAACATAAGAATGAAAAGAAAAAAAAAAAAAAAAATACAGAAACTCCTCTGATTTTTTTTTTTTTACTGATTTTTTAAATAATATCTAATTGGACTTTTTGTCCACTCCACTCCTTATTTATAATTTATCTACAAATTATAAAAATGAAGCAGTTTGATTTTTAGTTAACTTTGAAATCTTTTGCCACATAAATTTTAACACCTCATAGTTTTACACATCATATATATATATATAATTAAAGCCAAAACGAAGAGAAAATCCAATTAAATTCTAAATTGAATTGCAATTGTTGTCTAATTTCACATCACGTGTCCTATTTAATTTTTTTTTTAATTTTGTTTTAGGTGAGTTAATGTTGTGCAAAAGACAAAGAGTCTAATATAAATAAATCATAAAAAATCAATAAAAAAAAGAGTGAACTCGTGTATATGAAAAAAAAAACTAAAATAAAAAGAATGAGAGAGAGAGAGATAGTAAAACTCATTTATGACTTAAAAAATGTGTACCTCTTACACTAAGTAATTTTTTTTTTTTTTTTTAAGAATAACACTAGGTATAATTTGAATCCAAATATGTGTGTAATTGTGATTCTTTTTTAGTGTATAATGCATATGCACAAATTATGCACTACTTATTTTAATACACATATATTAATTGAACTTAAACACTCCATTAAATTCTTGACATATTATACTTTTCTTTTAATGATAGAATATATAATTTTAAATCCAAGCATCATCGTAATAAATACCTATTAAATTCCATCAAAATAAGTAAGGATAAAACTTTGGTATAATACTTTATATGTTATTTTTTAGGTTCTTCCCTTAAAATTCAGTCATGTGGTTACTTAACTAAAAAATACACTTTCATCCTATGAAGAAAAATTCATATAACAAAATTTTAAAAGAGAAACTTAAAAACAACACTTAAGTACTGTACTTAAATCTTACTCAATAAATAAAAACCTATTAAGTACCTATTAATAGTTAAAGAAACAAAATAATAATATTATCCTAAACTTTCCAATTAGGATTAGTTTATATAACTTTGAAGACAAAAAAAGGTAAAATATTATTTTGGTCTTTAAACTTTACTATTTTTTTTTAATCCCTAAACTTTAAAAATTAACTTCTTCATCCTTAAACTTTGAAGAAGAGTATTTTTGTTAGTTTATAGAAAAAAAAAAAAAAAATAGGGATGAAAAAAGAATTTTTTCAATAGTTAAAAAAAAAAAAAAACCTTCTAGTAAAATTTAAGAACAAAATGTAAAATATTTTTAATAGTTTAGAAACTAAAAATAAAATGTTCAGTAGTTTAAGAGTGAATCAATTTTTTTTTTTTTTTTTTAAGTTTAAGGATGCAAAACAAACTTTTAATAAAGTTTGTAACCAAAATAGAATTGTATCCAAACAAAAAAGCACACAGAGGTGGCAAGCGATGGGTTAATTTGATAACTAATATTATTTTAATAGTTATTATTTAAATTAATACTATTTGAAGTTATTTGGGATTTGTTTTATAAATCGTGTTAATTTAAATCATCATTATTAAAATAATATTATTTTACAAATTTTGCCGATATAGCCAACACGGCTAATGTGATTTCAAACTGATATTATGCGCCCCCCCCCCCCCCCCCCCCACCCACCACCCAAAAAAAAGATTTAAAAAATGATAAAAAAAAATTCTACCATCATATAGACTAATTTTAAACTCAACAATGAAAAAAAACACACACACACACACACACTGACACACATACAACTCTCTTCGTATAATCTATCATCCCTAGAATATGTACAAGATATGCCTTTTTCATCTATCAAATAACATCCTTAACTTTGATAAGGAATCAAAATACCATCTGATTTGCAAATGCAACACAAATTTTTGTTCTATTCCAAAAATTAATTCATCTTGGCACCAAAAATTTCTTGTACTTTGCTTGCTGCAAGCCTGCAACTAAGAGTAACTCTTTCCAGTTGCACCAAGGCAACACATTCAACACTGCAGACTGCAGTTCTTTTCGAGATGTATACAGAAAATTATTCTTGTTTTTGCTTTATATAACTGAACTGGCTTCCACTACCTTGCTAAAATAGGCATATCTTGTACATATTCTAGGGCTGAAATAATGAAAAAGGCTAAACACAATAAACATGCATCGGCATGATACCCATAATGAAGCTCGCCTTGATATTGACAGAATATAACACGTTTTACAACAAAATTAATCCTTTCATAACTGGAGAAAGGCATTAACTCATCAATTTTACAATCCTATCAAGCCCTGTACTAAGACCTTGATTTTTACATCAATAGCAATAATCAACAAGAAAGTTCTTCCTGAAGCTCCATTTTAAATATTGAGTACTCCCTCTCAAACAATAAAAATTCCTGAACATGGTAAAATAATCAAATAATGTCAGCCGAATCAATTTGTATGGACAAGGGGGAAAAAAAGTAAAATGAGGAAGCTTAGCAGTCCCTAATAGTCATAGATAAAAGAACAGTTCAATAAAATAACATTTTGTGGATACTATGTTTCGATAAGTACAATAATTAGATTAAGAAAAGAAACTCAAATACGCGGGATATACAAGAGAATCCCCTAAAAAAAATTACACCTAAGTATGCAAAAAATTTCTGAAGCCAAAATAAGAAGATAGAGGGAGCTCCCCAATAGAAGTAGACCACTAGTTAGAAGTTCGCAGAATTGATACTCTTGAGAACTGTAAACTTATATAACTTATTATTTCGCAAATGGAATTGCTAGTCCATACCATTTTAGTAGTAAGGTTAGATCCTATATCTTTATTAAGTCTTTATTTTTATTTTTATTTTAAATCTCCCTTGAAGACGAATATGCACTTGCTGATTAAAAATAAAAAATAAAAATCCTGCAAGTGTTCTGCTCCCTTAGAGGGAACAATCTATCCCAAGAGTTAGTGGGAGAAAAGGTTTAATAACTAGTAAGTGACCCACAGACAATGCTCATCATGATTAAAGGCTCAAGCATGTGCAGCAAACAATTTTTCCATGCACAAGTATGCAAAACTATTTATTAGCTTACCTGCAATTGTTGCTGGCTAAACAAATGAAGAAACCCAGTTTCAGGGCAAGCAACCAGTTCAATCAATTCATCATGGCTTTCGGGTGGATTGCCAGACTCCATAAGTGAAACTGAGACCTGCAAATGAGACAAAAATCACCACTAAAAGTTTCTGATACATGGGAATTTGGATGAGAAGCCTACATGAACAAAGATAGTGCAAGGAATCCACTGTATTAAGATTAAATAATTTAAAAGACAGACAGAGTAAGAAATTATTCTGAGAGAGAGGCTTACCTGCATGCACCGAAGAATGACTTCAGGAAGACAGCACCTACGACAAAGCCCACGCACGATGTATGTAGCAGGGCCTTCTATAGAACCATCTCTGCTTGAATACCAAGCATCTAATCGGGAGATCTCCATTGTAACCCCTGCTTGAAATCGAAGAAGCTCACCTGCATTAAGTAATAATCAATTCAATCAGTACTGCATCAATTAATGCCACTTTGGAGAACTGTTTCACTTCTCTTACGCCCGATTAGTTATTGAAAAGGTGAAGTTAATGATGAAACTATCTAATTTATCCCCTTCTAACACCTCAGATTAGAATTTCTTAAATTTTAATGTGTATGTACCAACATTCTCTTAATTTGAACACATGAAATTTGAGAATTGGCAAGAAAACCAAACAAGATTAATCAAATACTATGTTTCATCATTCTGCAACCCGTGTATGTGCTTTACTAAAACTGTAGCTATGATTATGTCACATACCTTTGAAGCCAGCAGCCATAATAGTACCAAGTGTACCACCATCATTCAGCTCATGTGGCCCAATTCCATCACCTGCAACTGCCAAGCAGCGAAGCACAACCTCAATGCAGTAATTGTCCCTTGCTGATACAGACACATTCACCTGTCCAGAAATTTCAGAATATGACAAAAGGCAAATATGTCAAAGAGGGGAATTAAATAAGGATGCTGATGCATGAAAAAATAGTTTCTGAAGCCCAATATGGATTTTTGTGACATGTAAGTTTATATGGATTACAAATTCCAAGTTGAGATATACTGGGTCCAGGACCAGATTCTTGGGTTTAATTTCTGTAAATATCAGGTGAAGTGTAGCATTGATCAAGTTACTAAATTTCATTTGTGATATAAGACAAGATAAGGATTGCATCCTTTTTTTCAATGAACCATGACTACTGCAATCCTTAAGAGTATAATTGGTGAGAAATTCAGCATTACTCCAGATTTAACATCTTTTGAAGGGCAGAATGAGGTTAAGAACAACTTGGACCACAATTAAGCCTATACTAGGGCTCCAGTGTTCATTTTTGGTCATTGGTACACCCCCTTGCCATCTTTTAAAGGTTTAACTTGGTAAAGTAATTGACTCGATAAAAAATAAAAAGAAATCAAAATTAAGTTATTCATATTTCTTAATTAATTTGATATCTAAAGCCAGAATGGACTTCACACTCAAGGCTGATCTTTTTCCTCAGTCATTTTCTTTTTGATAATGCAGGGAACCTTTCTAAATAAGAGCCCTTTGGACTTGTATTTGACCAGTAAAACCTATGGGCACTAACCCCGCCCACCAGAACCAGATGTCGGGTAATCCAGGGCATTCACCCCTGACTATTAAAACATATTGAAAACTCTATCTTTCAACTTTGTATTATTAACACAGACCTCTGCATGAAGACTGAAGGAAAAGAAAAGATAATCTTAGTAGTCGATTCATTTAGAAAAATAAGCCTCTGCATGAAGACTGAAGGAAAAGAAAAGATAATCTTAGTAGTCGATTCATTTAGAAAAATAAGCCTCTGCATGAAGACTGAAGGAAGCATGCTTGTACCAATACGGCCTTAATTATTAAAAAAATAATAATCAGAAAACTAAGGCTCAATAAGCATACCATTAGCTGCCGATTTAACACAACATCCTCAGTCACTGAAGAGTAAAGGGCACTCATTAAAGTAGTGCACACTGTAGCATCTGGAGACATACGTTCACCAGAAGGTAGGCAGAGCATCGCTGTGGCATGCAATTCTAGAAATAAAGGTTCCTCTGATGTATAAATAGGATCTTCAGATGCAGCCAACCAAGGATTCTCTTTTCCTAGAGAAAGTAGATGAATCAATTATAATCCAGAGTAATATGATGAGCCTAAATCCACCATTCTCAATGAAAATTATACCATAAGAAACATACTAGATAATCCCAACATGGTCAGTCTCTGCTTTTTGCATATGTAAAATGATAGTCAATGCACTTACTTAGTAGTAGTAATAGAGAAGAATCCAGTGTCTCTTTGGCTGCTGAAATGGCTCTTTGTTTTTCTTCCAATGAGAGTTCAATGGAAGAAACCTCTGCATTCTCCAACTCAATTTTGAGCCAATTGCGATATGTCGCATCACAGGAGTAATACTCACTCTATTTAATGAAAATATATATTAATATGGGAAGTATAAATATCAAGCTGGAAATAACACAAAAGCAAGTTGGAAAAAGTAACCAAATAGGTATGCAAGAATGAGGCATACCCAGTCTTGGAACTCTCTTATATTATCAGAAACATTAAAAGCCTCAAAATTATCTTGTTGTTCTGAAAGCTGCTTCAAAGGTTCAGCAAGAAAACCAAGTAATTTGTGTGCTCCTATGGGCATTGCTGGCACTCTCCACATAGAAATCAGAGCAAACTCCCTAAATAATATATTACTGTAGAAAAAGCAAAGGTTAGATTTCAGAAAAACGAAAAACAACACAGACAACAACAAAAGTGGCAATAAAATTTAACAATCATGCATGAGAGAGAGACTCATGAAATTTGGATATGAAAAATTAGACATCATAAGAAGAGTTAAATTATAAAGCTATAATGTCAAACCAGCAAGAACTAGATGAAGAATAGAAAGGAAAACCTGTCTTCTAGAACAAGAAAAGAAAAGTACATGATTCATGAGGAATCAGCTGTGTGCAGAAAAAATGTTGATTATCTACAGAATCCTATCTTATAGCTATTATTTGCTGTTTGTTACATGTGTACTGGGGCACTGACCCTTTCACTCATCAGAAAAAAGAGAATTATAATACAGTACAGCTATATTTGTAAAAATTTACCTATGTATCAGTGCTCGCAGAAGAAGTTTTGTGCTAACATCCTTGACATCAGTGATTGTTGAGGGGGGTGTAAAGCAGAGCCATTGGATAACCATAGCTTTTTGAAGACTCTGAAGCCGGTGCTGCTCTAGTACATCTGATAACTTATCATATTTACCAACTTTGAGCTCCCGGGATCTTGACAAAATCCTGTGTTTAAACAGATAATTACAAAGCTGACAAACTTTATATGAAAATAACATAATTTCCATTCTTTCTGCCTGAGATATATAAGAACATATTGAAGAAGAGATACACATACCTCTCAATAATTTCCTCAAAACTTCCTTTCGAATCATCCCCTGAAGAAAATGGTAAGTACTCCATAGCAGAAAGGAAGATCTTATATTTGACATGAACACTGTTGGCAAAAACCATAATATAACACATCAATACCAAAAAAAATATAAACAGCAAAAAATTAAGATTGCAACAATAGACACGGTAATAAGATGATAATCCTAGTCATTGCAAAATGGATATCTTTTATTCGTGCAGCAATATCTTCAGTTAATTCATTAATATCTGTTGTACTTTGATATGCACCATATATGATCTCTTAAAAAATATATAACAATTATTGCCAAGTAAATTTAGTTTAGTGCAATTTCAATACTAACTGAACAGAGGAAACAGTCATTCATTCTTAGAACACTCAATCATTTGCATATTCAACAAGAACAACATTAGTAAAGGATTGTGCACAGTGACACCTGGAGATGATCCCTCCCTCCTCTCACACGGCGAGGGTGTTGGTTAGTTTGTATTAGCTACAAATTTATGATTTAGCCACGAATATAAACCAAATCAACTTTTTAAACCCCAGCCCCCCCTCTCTTTTTCTCCCAAAAAAGAACAGAGAATAAAAAAGAATTGGCATCCAGACCCACTGTACCTTACACTGGTTGGCAATTTGCAATCCAGTCAGCTAAGGTATTTAGTTGAGAAAACTGGTTAACACCAAATCTTATTATTAATTTTTACTCGCCATAATTCTCTATTTTCTATGGAAGAGAACGATATTTTTCACAAAAAATAAAAACGTATGAATTGAAAGTGATGTAAAACTAAACCAGCTTTCCACATGCATTTCCTCTCACAGTTTGTGATTATAAAGAATGGCCATCACAGGAATTATTTCTTAGTTTATAATTATACAGATAAATGGGCACTAAATTTCTGCAGACATAAAAGTACATAGGAAGAAAATATATTATTGATTGCTGTAATTTTCTTTAATTTTGCTGCACTACTAGTACAGTTCCTGTGTACTGACTGCTGCTACACACACATATATATAAAACTAACAGCTCATAGACTGCATTATGCCCAACTGTCAAAAAGACTCAACAGAGTCATGTCGGAACATTATCTATGGAAGACAATCTTGATTCATTCATTTTATACATATAGCTTATTTCCTCCAAAATTGGGATGAATAGACAGTATAAAATCTTCTCTTAGGTTTGTTGACATTAATGTGTTTTAAATCTATTGTTTTCATATCTAAAAATCAGAAGGAAAAAAAAATCTTATTTGAGAAGTGGAAAAAAGGAGTACATAGTGAACAACAGTTGCAATTCCAAAGAAATTGTTCACAGGAATAAGAGAGACTAGTTATTCCACTATCGCCCAGCCCCACGGGGGGGAAAAAATCCAAATATGCCCAGATAGAATACATTCTTGACAGGCATCAGTAGCATTTGATATCTCTAATCTTATGCTTAACTGTTAATGTAGGGTTGTGAAGATTCCCTAGGAACACACAAGTAATGAATTGAAGAGGAAACTAAAACTGTACATCTCCGCCCTTTAGAAACAAACATATGACACAATTCAAAATAATATCCTTGAATCTAGAATATCTCATCACAAAGATATAATGCATCTGTAAATTCAAATCCCCATGCCATGATCATATACTTAAAAACCAATAAACTGAGTAGTAGAACAAAGACATGAGAAACATAACCTGAATAAGAAGTTGTTTTACCTGCTGTTCAGCCTTAGTTCCATCATGTGCACAAACAGGTCAACACAACGGTGACGTGCAAGCTGAGAAGCATATATACCAACTAACTCCTCATGTTGCTTTGAAAACAGAAACATCGCATACCTTAAACCATATTAACCAATTGTATCAATGACCAATAGAGCAAAATTGTGCATCACTGTAAACATAATAAGTAATAACCATTCATCCTTCCCTGTTTAGGGTACAACACTCTGATCAAAGAACAAGAAAAGTTGAGAGATGTACAGCCAATGAAAAAGAACTAAGCCTAGAAGCTGCAACCCCAGAATGATTACATGGTCAACTTGATTTTTTTGCCAACAAAAGGTGGGAAGGAAGTTATATTCTGTATGATATTGGTGATGGGTTGAGGGTTAAGTTTTGGCAAGACCGATGGTGTGGGGAGACACCTCTTGCTGTTAGCTATGTTGAATTGTTTAGAATTTTCCGAGATAAGGAGGCAAGTGTGGCTGAGCTTATGAAGTTCACAAATGGGTTCCTTTATTGAAATGTAAGTTTCTTTAGGGGTGTTCATGATCAGGAATTGTAGGCTGTGTCGAACTTCATGGATACCATATATAGCTCTTCTGTAAGGGGGTTTGGGGAGGATAAAATGAGCTCGAAACCAGATAGAAATAAGGAGTTTATGGTTAATGATTATTACAGTCTTCTAGTGGGCTCTAATGATTTTTGTTTCCCTTGGAAAAGCATTTGGAAGCAGAAAATCCCTTCTCGAGTGGCTTTCTTTGTCTGGACTGTTGCTTTGGGGAAATGTTTGATGATTGACAATTTACAAAAAAGAAAGGTTTGGATATTGGATTGGTATTATATTTGCAAGTGTAATGGTTAATCAGTTGACCATCTTTTACTTCATTGTCCGGTTGCTATGGATTTGTGGTCTGTGGTTTTGGGTTTATTTAGAGTAAGTTGGGTTATGCCAAAGTCAGTTGTGAGGCTCCTTGCTTGTTGGCAAGGCCAATTTGGTTGTCATCAAAATGGTCATATATGGATAATTGTTCCCCATTATTTAATGTGGTGTCTTTGGAGGGAAAAAATAATAGGTGTTTTGAAGATAACGAGAGATCCATGCCAAACCTCAAGTTATTTTTCTTTAGAACTTTATTGGATTGGTTGTCTACTTTGCGAAACCAATCATTCTCTTCTATTCTTGATTTTATTGATTCTTGTAATTTTTTTACTTGATTTGTTGACCCCCTGTACACTTCCTGTGTACTAGGGTGTCCCTTTTTTGATATCAATAAAACTTATTATTCATCAAGGGGGGGGGGGGGGGGAAGTTGGGCTGATTTACATAACTGAGTAGTGAGTACTTTGCAAATGTCATACGATGTAAGCTAATATTGTCTTGCTGCACAGTACAAACCCAAAAAAGAAAACTATTTAGTGGTTATCTGCTCCCTAGTTACAGGCCTACATCATTATGCTTTCATTATAAGTAAGGTACGCACCCACCCAATAGGACTTGAACCCACAACCCATTCTCTACCTTACATTTACAAGGGGAGGACAGTCAACTTGAGCTAGATTAGAATGGCATAATACTTATGAAATTCGCTAAAACATATTAATCATTAGTTATATAAATGTCAACATAACAAAATTTATTAGGAACCATAACTTTAAACTACTTACATGTGTAGAATGAGATCACCAACACTCATTATTTTCTCTCTGAAAGTATCCTTCATTTCATCAGCAAGTAAATATCTAAGTACAAGCACTATATGTGCACCAAATCGAATCATTTGAGGATCTCCATGGGGCCTGACAGAAACCACAATACTCATTGGTCAACCAAATTATTCTAAACAGGCAGATCTACAAATATTTATTAGCACAATATTTGTTCCCCCCCACACACACACCATAAATATGGTGCATTAATGACTCAATACAGAAATTTACTTAGAGGACCACCTCAGGTGACGGAAATCACCAAAACAGATCGATTTTAACATAATAAAATGACGATCATCAATTGCTTTCAATCACTTTACCTTCTTTTGTTATAATTTGATATGACTTTCCAGTGGACATTAATGAAACCAGACCATACCAATATCAGTAAGTAGCCATACAAGTAGTTAAGAAAATTTGGAAGTTCATGTTAAAAGAGAAGTCAAAGGCACAACTAATGGAACATTCCCAGATTCATCTCGACACAAATCTAGCAAATATATGAAGGCCAATGACATGGAATTACCTAAAGACATCTTGATCATCTTCTGAAGGTGCTATCCATGACCATATAAGGTCCAGCAGGCGCGGTATATCCCCTAACATTAGAATCATCTGTGAAGCATCGTTTGGTTAAAGAACACAGCTAATAAATTTAAATCAAACCGGAAAAAAAAAAAAGAAGCGCTGAGGAAAGAAAATTTTCTCTTCCTTTGAATAAGTAAAATAACATTACAAAGGGCCTACCCAATATGCAAACATCTAGAATAAAATTGAAATTCAGAGCCCCAAGGCAGGGAAGGGAAAGACCAATGCTTGCTTCCATGTAAAATGAGCCGTGCATAGTTACTTTCAGAAAAATTGAAAGAAAAGGTAGATTTTAGCCAATTTTTCATTTTCCTTATTACAGCCAACCCTGTGTAGTTGCAACTTGCAATTAAGGCCCTGTTATGTTAAGTGTCATCTTCAATATGCAAAGAGGTGAAGAAAGACACATATTCTAACCACATAAAAGAATTCTCTTGGATATATCTTACACAAATTTCCAGCAAACTATAATATTATATAGGGCAATAATAAGTACTAAAGATCTGCTAGACAGATCACATCCAAATTAGGCTGTAATAAGTGCTTGAGAAGAAACCTTCAACTCTTCCATTGGCATTTCTTCTATTCACTTAAGTATAGTCCTGATGAAGATGTCAACTGTAAATCTTTTGTTTTGCTTTAGTTACCACTTACGCGTAAATCATGTTTGCTCAAGGAGACAACAAGGAATTTCTTTTCTTTCCTTATTATTATTATTATTATTATTATTTTTCCTTTGGGGGGAGGTTTAATTTGAGAGCTACTTCAGTTTAAGTTAAGGAAAATTGATGAGGAAATAACTTTAGCAGGCAGTACATCCCTATATATCTATGTGCTGCAATCTAATAAACAGTTGTCCAAGTGTACCCAGCTGCAGGTCATTTAAAATAAATTGTGCTAGACACTTTTCAGTTGCAAAACTATCTTGGCCAGATGGAAATCCAATAGCTAAATAAACTAACACTCTTTTTTCAGAAATACCTCAATTTGGCGCTGCTGCTCCTTGCAAGCACGAGCAACACTTTCATGTACTGTTTCCCTAATCAAGAAGATATTATAAAAATAAATAAATAAATAAATAAAGATTCAACATACTAAACTACACCACAGAGAAAGAACTATAATATTTGAATGAAAACTGCAATATACGTTGAATGGAGTTTTTGAAGAAGAGCTGGAAGTTGTCGCGGCTGCTGGTTCAGAACTTGACCTGGCCAATTTTCTGGCCCACCTGAAGGCTGAACGGTGCCATCACTATGTCCAGAACTTCCATCAACTACATCTCCAAAACTGTTAATTTGATCCATTCTCCCAGGTAGTGGACGAGCTAATTCTAAATCCACTTGAACATCTAGACATGACTTTGCCATTGCCCAGCATGCTGACTGCAAAATACAATGAGTAACAAATTTCAACAGCAACCAGCATCGAAAGTAGTCATATAAGAAAAGAGCAGAAATTAAAGATTAATGATCAGAAACTTTAAAATTAATGCATGCCAACAACCTTAAAACCAAAGCAACAAGATACATAGCAAACATCAAAACTTAAAACAAATGTCTCACAATGTTAAGAAAGCACTTAAGATTCTTAAATTGGTGAAATTTGTATCATAAAAAATTTAGCAAAGGCAGACAACAAATTGAAATTTGCGTGTCTGTGATTTTTTTAAACAAACAGATTTGGGAACCCATTACAGGCTTACAGCTGAACAATTGTCTCTCCTAGAGCCATGACAACCCACTATTCTATATGAATCATAATTTAATAGTAACCATCCATTCTCATACATTAACACATTTCAATGCATGTTGCAACAATAAAGAAATTCAGTGTTAAAGTTATACTGCAAGTACTTATGCAGTAGAGTTTTAGAAAATCTGCTTTCTTAGTTCTTTCATCAACTAATCTGAAGTAGTAAATCAAATCAAATCATAGATCTAAATTATTTCATACAGCAAAAACTAAAATGGTATGATGTAATGGAGAATGTTAATTTAAGAAAGGAATAATACTATTTTATATCCACTATTCAAAATTACGTAAATAAGCTTGACACTCCTGAAGTCTTATCCATTTGAATTGCTTCCTATAGTGTCTGAATTGTGCCACATATTTGAGGAAATAGGCCCATATGCACATCACATAAAATGCAGAAAATTTCGAACAATTAACAGAAAACATGAACAAGCTGCTGACTGTTATTAAACACAAGCATGCATGTGCTTGCACACACACAACCATAAGAAGAAAACCTATTAAAAATGCATAAACATAAATGCATTTAAAAGAAGATCTTGAGATATAATTAGGAGGGAAGAAAATACCTCCCAGTCTGTGCAGATAGGAAGCATGCGAATTAAGTTGCTGCATTGGGCTGCATATACAGCTGCTTCATATTTGCCACCATCTTGCTCAGCAATTTTCTTCAGAAAATAAAGGTAGAAAAGCAAGATCCATTAGCTTACAAAAGTTGTATATGCCATGTGCATTAATTGCTGATCCACACAATACATGACAGAATAAAACATACAAGTGCTAAACTTATTAAGCTAAGAACCTATAGAATCTATTCAAGGGCATGGGTCACCTATAAAATCTATTTAAGGACATGGGTCTCAACATAAAAACAAAAAAGATAGAATGTGTTTTGAACAGCTTTCCCAGAAAAATGTATGTAGTTCCATTTCAAACCATCAAGAAAGAAGCAAGGAAATGTTGCCTCTGAGAGAAACTAGAGCCACAAATATAACCATGTGAAGAGAAATAGAGCAGAGACCAGAATTAAACAAGTATGGACTTGGTGTTAAAACGCAAGAAATTTATCTGATGGGGGCCCTCTCAACCCTACCTCTGATGCACAATAGGAAGCCCATTTCCAAAGACGCCATTGGTGACCTAGGCCACTTTCCAGTTCAATAGCTTGCAAAATTCTATTCTTTCCATTCTTCACCAAGGCTTCAACAGAAGGAAATAGGTCCAACCCTCCAAATGGGCATAATGTTGCAGCTCTCCATGGCTTCCAAAATGTTAGCATGTATCAGAACAGCACCAACAAACATAAACCATATCCTAATAAATCCAGAACATTGCTTACCTGTCCAGCAGACCGGCAAAGATCACATGCCTCTTCCAGTCTTCCAGCCCTTAAAAGGGTCCAGACATCTTCTAAAAGAGATTCGTCTTGTTTCTGTTAAGCTAAAAATGTTATTGATGTGTTTAAGGAAATACATGTACACTCAGACTCATGTGAATACTTGCTAAGAGGTCCAAATTCATGAAAACTACATCCATTAACAATGACTATTTTTGATGTTACTGAGGAGTTGACACTGGGAATTCAGCATTATCATGAGCCCTACAATAGCATCACACCTATATGGGCTATTGTGTAAATTTTAATGCAGGTTCTACAGTATCATTAAAACATATTTCTATTGGAATTCAACAATTGCACAGCAAGTTAAAAATTAAATGTAAGCAACTAGTGGAGAAAGATGGTGGTGTAGAGTGTAAATTGGCTTTATAGAAATTCAAAAGACAATCACATAAAGAGTACTTTGTCATCAGGTAGCTGATGAGCATGTTCGCGTGTTGGAGCATCAAAATCCAAGTGATGAACGGTGTTTGTATTGGAGGCTCCTTTCTTAAGATACCGTTGAGTATGATGCCAAACTCCAGAGCTGGGGAGATAGGTACCAACATGAGATCCTTGCACCTGCAAATATTGATTAATTGCCATGTTAAACAGAAACAATGTACTCTTAAAAAATTCAAAGCTGCAACTGTTTTTTTTATATAGGTCATTCAATGCCACAACTGTTAAGCTTGATACGCATACTCTTTTCTTTTTTATAATGGAAATTTTATTAAGAAAACAAAAGCGTACTCTCCTTTTATATATATATATATATATATGTACAGAACCATAGCCTCTATACCCAAGAAAGATAGCAAAAACAGACCATTATCGCTGATACCATGTTAAGGGGGAGAAGAACAGAAGATCCTCCATTTCTGAATCTAAATTCTCTTCTTAAGGCTCCTCTGTTCCCCAACATATGAACTTAAATTTCAGTAAAATTTGCTTTAAGATTTAATTAAGATGTTTAACATGCTTAAAGGTCTACTCCAATTCAAGGAACACTAGATGTACAGAGGAGAGGGCTAATAAAATCAGTAAAGCTAGAAACATGATAGGGAACCAATGGATTTTGTCCTGTGATCTATACTCTAACTTAAAAGTCTTTGAATAATGGTGATATACAAGAGATGCAGCATGCAATATAGCAATATCTTGATATGCAACAGAAGCAGGCCAGAAGAAGAAAATGGGGGGAAAAGATAATAATAACATTAAGAATAACAGCAGAGTGCTTGTAAAAAGAGACGAGGATAAATTATTCAGCCAACAAGAAAGACAATTAATACTATCTATCAAAGGGCCTACGGATAAACAGGCAAGACCAATAACGAAAAAATTAACAATAACACACTTGAACATTCTAAGCATGAAGTAATATAAAACTGATCACCTTGCTTTCTAAGTCAAGTGCTTTGGAAGCCAAACTTTCAAGCCATTGAACAACTCGGAGACATAATTGTGCTGTATGATCTTCTGCAACAAACTGGCATGCGTCCAAATGCGATGTTTGGGGGTACTGTCATAAGTCAATAAATTTAAATGAGAATAAATTCATCTTTTTACTTATAAAAAAAAAAAAAGAATAAACTCATCTTTTAAAACATCAAATGAAAGACATTTCTTCTTTGCAAATTATAATATTATTTTCCTATGAAGCAGCACATGCTAGAAAAATACATCACCAGGATTAGCTCTTTTGGGAGTTCTTCCGACACTGCAAGAAGAAACAAAAATCGTCACACAGAAAACCCATAGCTCAGTGGCAAAACAGCAGTACAACAAAACAATAACACCATAAATGGCCTTGTCATCAAAACCTAAATGCAAAAGGCAACAAGAAGGCAAGTTGTCTAAGTTAAGGAGAACAATTTTGATTTTAACAAAATGCAGAAGTATAAGAGACCACAAAGCAATATTCTGTGTTTGCATCATGGTTAAGGCACCAAGTATATTAAGGAACAACTGCCACCATGAAGTAGCACGCATCAAGTGGTCAGAGAAGAAAACCCAGGATAAGATTGGCAACAGCCAAAAAAATAGTACAACAAAATAATTACACCATAAATAATGGCCTTGTCATCAA
Organism: Quercus wislizeni; assembly: GCA_023055345.1. Lineage (NCBI taxonomy): Eukaryota > Viridiplantae > Streptophyta > Magnoliopsida > Fagales > Fagaceae > Quercus > Quercus wislizeni. The sequence continues at coordinate 61,722,913 of JALGQJ010000002.1, read as the reverse complement.
AACCTAAATGCAAAAGGCAACAAGAAGGCATGTTGTATAAGATTAGGAGGAACAATTTTGATGTAACAAAATTGCAGCAGTATAAAAGACCACAAAGCAATATTTCTATGTTTGCATCACGGTTAAGGCATCAAGTATATTAAGGAGCAACTGTCACCATGACAGCATGCGTCAATTGGTCAGAAGAGATTCTGGTTGAGCAGTCTGTAATTTTAGAAACAAAGAATACAGAATTTAATGGCAACATTTAAAGAATTTTTTTAAAAGTAAATGATTTTATTAATTAATGAATCACACAGTTTAAAGCATTAAAAAATGTTTGATCTCTTTCCTATTATTTGTTTCAGTGAGGAAACCAAGTGAGGCAACACACACCCTTCAGTTTTTTTGTAAGTTAGACTACACAGTACACACACATACGTACACAGAGCAATATGAAAGCTCTCGACATAGCTGCACAGAGCTTCTACATGGCATCTATAGAATACATAGAATTCATCTCTTCCATTTTTAGCATGGATTACTAAACCATAGAGGGTTACTTATCAGAAAGTAAAAAAAGCCCAAACTATAGAGGGTTGCTTGTGTAAGCCTTCATGTGTAACCTCATGTACTCAGGTTGCATCCCTCTCTTTTGAAATGTTTACTGCATAAGTTATTTATAAAGTAAGTTTGGAATCCAAAAAGTACTCAAAAATAAATGTCTGATATCAAAATAAATTAATAAAATACATAATTTAATATACCTCTTTTTAAGAAGCAAACACAATTCCATAATATCCTAATTTTCAAAAAAGAAAATTCAAAGTTGATCTTTAGGAACAATACATCATGAGGAAGAAATTTGCAAAGAGACATATGCTAGAAGTTACACACTAAGAGAGGTGGGGGACTGCCTAAATGATGCTAATCATTCAAATGGAATAGTCTTAGGAGGTTATATTTATGATACACATCATTACAAGGTTTTGAATTCTGTTCCATTCCGGTGCTTGGACCTGTGCAAAAGGACCCCCCCCCTGTCTGTCTCGACCTCAATTCTGGACTATTCCAACCTGAACCGGCGTTCCAGGCGGGATTTTGGCATTCTAGGTGAGATTCATGTTGCGGTCTGAAATCTAAACTTGGGCTTGATTGCTCTTCCCACTGCCACGATCTACTGTTTGCTTCTACCAGTAAAAGAAATTGATGACCAAAGAGAAATCGTAAACCAAAATACAAAAATTGATGAAATTTGGGGCAAAACGCTACCTGAATAACAAGAGCAGCGAAACAAGCTTCTGTGAAAAGAAGACTTGAGAGAGAGAGAGGGGAAGAGAAAAAGACAATAAAGACTTAAAACAACAGTTCACATGTGAGGGTTGTTGACCTTTGGAAATTGAGTTGAAACTTTTTTTTTATTGAGGAAGCTTCTGGGAAGTTCATAGTTATAAATATAGTCTAACCACCTTGTTTATCTACAGGAATACCACAATTGCTTTTCTTTTCCCTTCAGTATAACTCTTCACTTAATTTGTATTTTATATAGCACTTCACTAGGATATTAATGTAACTTGAATAAATTACTTTGAAACTAGTTAATCTTTGCATGTATTTCTCTCACAATTAGCTTAACAATACCAATAATAATAGCATCAAAAGTAGAAGAGTCTCAGGAATAATCCCGAAATGGTGCACTTCAGTTCCAGTAGCTAATCCGGAACAGAATTAAAAACCATGCATCATTACCAGCAGTTATAAAAAGATCCTAACAAACTGAATCCACAAAGCATCAAAAGTAGAAGAGGTTAAAGATTTATTTCCTTTCCCAAAGAGGTACCACAAAAGAGACCAGGAAGCAGCCTCGTCAAGCAGGAGTCGAGCCTTCTGCCTCATCAATTTGTCCTCTACTACCCGATGCTGTACATTGGACCCATACCTATAGAGGAAATGCACATAAAAGAAGTCAAACAGCCACCAAAGAAACAAATATTACCTATATTCTACCAGAAAGAAAAAAGAATATGAATGATTTTGAATTGCAAAGCTGCTACAATTCGAATGGCAGAGTCCAAGACTCCAAGCCAAGCACAAATTAGACCAACAAGTATCTTTTTATAGTATCACCCTTTGTTACACATAATAGTTACAGAGATCAACAATAATTCCATAACACAGGCATCCACAGCATAAGCTAAAACACTCGACCCCAAGAAAAAAGACCAGTTGTAGGGATCAACGGCAACCCTGCTTGGTTCAATATCCAGATCAAGTTGCAATCACACAGAACCATATTTTTTTAACTAATATATCGATAAGCATCTATTACGTACTAAGCTCCCAAGCTCACTGTTTACCCTATTTCTTTCTCTACAAGCTTCAGTCATGAGATTTCACTGAAACTGGAATCTTCTTCCTTTTCTTTCCCCCCTTTTACCACCTGTGATGTTACATTTTATATGTATATTTTTTATTGTATTGGATGAAAATGGAATCTTCTTCTTTTTCTTTTCCCCCATTTTGACACCTGTGATGTTACATTCTGATTGGAGCAATATCTCTCACTAATAAAAAATTTACTTCTATACCATATCCTTGAACAAATGAAGAAAGAATGAATCACAGAGTTAATATTAAAAATGAAGTTAAGCCTGGTGCAAAGTAGAAACTTAGACCCACTACAGCATCATTGCATCTATCACTATTAAATAACGGAAAACAGGTAAATGAAATAATGCCATGTGTGAATCTATGTGCATTTGCATACTGAAAAACATTTCTATCTATTTATAAATATTATCAATAGTAGAGGACAAACCTCATTGACTCTGAAACATTTCGGCAAGATCTCTCAAATCTTAGTATCAGATCAGGAATAGGCATCAAACCTGCAAAGAAAATTAACTATAGAAGTAAGGACGTGAAAAATGTTAATATGCTACGTCTAGCACTATTGCAAGATTTTGACAAAAGCAATAACAATATATATTCCCCAAGTAACAGAATTTCAAGCTAAGAACACTTTTCTGAATGAACAACCATTTCATCCCTGCCACAACCAGGTCACCAGCCAAATAAAATAGAAAAATTCAATAACAAATTATTTCAATGAACTATGATGGCATCATTTAAAAGAAAGGTGATGTTGGAATAATTTTGAGTATTGCAAAATAGTACAAAAAGGTTAATTCAAGCACCTTGAATAGCAGAATCAAGTAGAGATGCAAATAGAGCAAAAGTTGTATCTCCAACATCAGCAAATGAGTCATCCTCATGCTTACAAGCTTTTAGCGAATGGCGAACTGAATCAGTACCAGTATCCATATCTGTCATTCCATGACCATCAATGGACAATCTCCATTTAGAAGCAGATTGTGTCCTTGCAGGTGTTCCTTCTGAGTGATCAGCAACAATGCTCTCAGCCTCTTGTTTAATATTTTCAAGAAAAAGGGCCGCATTAGTTGGGCTATGGATACTCTGTCCATCATACAATAGCCTGGATTCACTGAACTTTGAGGCTGAACGTTCTCGAAGGGGCGATATGCTTGTAGCTGAGTGCCTCTTCCTGTACACATTACATCTTTATACAATGGTATACACATAACAGAAAGCACAGCTAATTTCACACGATAATAATTCCGAAGTGAAATAAGTATGAGATTTGGATTTCCAATAAATATACTTGAAATGTCCAATACCAAGATTTTACCACTATACAATACCTATTCAAAATACATTATAACATATAAACAGAAGCCCATTAAGGCATTACTTATAAAGGCAATCAAATACTCACAAAATGAGCAATAGTAGGGGCTACATGTACTTGACTTCAAATCTTATCACAAACATCTACCTTAAAATTAGTTCCAAGTCGATTTAAATGTTCTCAACAAATGGAAGCTGTTTAAAAAAAAAAAAGTGAACCAAAAATATAGTCTAAATTACATTTTTATTTCAATTCAATACTTATAATGGAGGAGGGGGAATTTGAACCCGGGACGTCTCCGTTGGAAATATCAAGAGGTGCCAGTTGAGCTACAAGACTCTTAGCCCAAAACATAGTCTAACTACTTAACATGAAATGCCACTCCACTCATACAGCAAAAAAATATACACATGGCCGCATGTGTGTATAACTTAACTTTTAAAAACTACAAATATATGTATATAGGTAAGTGTTCAAACTCCCATGGAATTGGGAATTGGGAATTGGCCACATTCATCTTCTACATAGCATATCATGTACCAAGTCAATTGGCATCAATGGGTACACTCAAGAAACGCAACAATGGACGCAAATAAGCTTGAAAATTAAATTTCAACAACTCAACTAGTAAATTAAGAGGAAAATCATGGACTTCATTAGAATGATTCTCTTTCACCTATTCTACTTTGAAGTATATATATATAACGCAAAACTTCATATATCCCAGAAGCATTTGTTAAACTCTTTCAAACCCTAAAAATATTTTCAGAACAAAGAAAAATGAAGGTATTGATATATGATAATGTGAAGTGTACCCGTAACGGCGATATTGCTCTCTGATAGTGAGGTCTTTAGGGTTCATGTTGCTAGGAGAAGTGTCCATGTCCATATCGACATCCATTTCTGCTTCCGATACGTCGTCGTTTTTGGTCGGAAGCTTTTGTACTTGGAGCTCAGCAAAGGCTTAAACCCTAGAAAGCTAGAACTATAAACAAAGGTAAAAACCCTGGTTTTAGGCAATAGGTACTGAAAGAGTCAAGAGAACTACTGTCCACTGTAATAAAGGTAAAAAGTGAGTGTGGGGTTGGGTCAAAGCGCACCGTTTTGCTTTTGAAATTTCATTAGTAATTTCACTGTATATAAACATTTTAAATTTTAAGCTACTGTTTGGGTAAATGCTAGATTCTACTGTAACTTTTCAAAAAAATATCAAATTTACTCTCTAAGCACAAACGACACTTAAACATCATTCAAAAATTCTCTATTTTTTCAAGTCTTCTACTTTCTTCTAATAGATTAAGTGTACGAGTCACTACTTTACAATTATATGCACAAAAGAGAGTTTGAGTGGTCTTATGATGATTGCATTATGACAATTATAAAAATAATTGGGTAGTTAGTGATAGATAAATAGACGTCAAAGATGAAGAAAGAGGCCAAAAGTGCATGGAATTTTTCAAACATTGTAGAGAGAATTTGTATTTAGGGAGCAAATTGTATTTTTCTTTTTCTTTTTTTAAAAAGACTTGATTCTACCTTGTATTAACCCAAACCTCATCACCTTTTTATTTTTTTTTAAGAAGACACATCATGTTGTTTAAAATTCTTATTTTATCCTACAGAAGAATCTCAACCGATTTTAAATGATATATTATATTTTTATATAAACTAACCTCATGCATGTGCTTACAGTTTTTTTTTTCCTTATTGGTTTTTTAATTCTATTTTATAATTTAAAACAAAAAACAAAAAAGCAACCCTTTAACAAAAATATAAGGGTAAATTCCACTAATATACCTTGATGTTTGACTTAATGTCAATCATGTTCAAGACTTTTTACTTAGCTCCTAAACAATTAGTTATTTCTTCTCAACTATTTTAAGGGCTAAATTGGTTTTAGGTACCAAATTGGTCAGTTTTAAAAAATCTTGGATCTGATTAGTATTAGCCTAAATCTCAGGGGTGTGAATGAAATTTACCTAAAATATAAATTACAATGATAACATGGAAAAACATAGGCTTTTAGAAATTTAGATGACAGTCTCAAAATTATAAAATTATAAATAATAAAAAAAAAACTCAAAACTTTTATTTTATATATTTAGATATAGATTATACTATTATTTATAAGAAAGTTTTATAAAAACTGTAACATGGAAGATTGCCCAAGTCACTATTTTTACATAACTAAGGGCACGTTTGGATTGAGGGGCGAGAGATAGGGAGTGGAGGGGAGTAGGATAAAGTTAACTAAAAATAAACTAATTTTGGACAAATCTACTATATTCTACTCTACTCCCCTCCCCTCAATTTAAACAAACTGTAACAACTATATTAAAGACCAATCTCACGAACCAGCTATTTTGCTCTTCTAGCAGCAAGAGTTTCCAAAATAACCACAGAAGATGGCATGGGAATCCTCTCTACTAAAGCTGCCAACATCTCCCCTTAGAATTTCGAACAACAACTCCAATGCCCACTTCATTTATATCACCAAGTAGCATTCCAGGCAACAAATTCATCTAGATTCTTGCCTTTGCGCATTTTCTCCCTACAGCTATAGCATGTAAACGAAATAGTAAATACTTCAAGCTTTATGGATGGTATTTACAAGTTACGACTACGTACTTCCAAAATATTTAAAATGCCACAAAATATAAAATAAAACAAAAATAATAATACAGAAATCTCACCAGGAAAGGATCAAATACTAGCATGAAAGATCTAACAGTTGTAGTAGTCACGACTCTATTTAAACTGGCCACAAAATAAGATGGCAACTTCATCAAAGTTACTTGCAAGTTTTCGATCCCTCATAATGTCACTAGCTTGCGCAATCTAAGGCAGCATCCGATCTCTAATTCTCCAAGTTGAGGCATGCTCCTTAATCCACAAACTAGTCCTCCAAATTCTCCAGCATCCACATTTTCAAGACATGAAGCCGAGGAAATCCATTATGACAACACATCATTTTTCTTCCCTTCTAGGAATCATGGAGAAGTCTGGGGATGTTTAGGCAAGTCAACTGCTCAAGAATTGGCATTGGGTCCTCCTCTGGTCACGATACTGATAAATTGAGAATTTTGAGGCTTGGGGGAAATTGATCAACATCGTATTGGTATCTGTAACCATCCAAGCAAATACAAGTTCACTTGATCTCAAACCTAGGCCCTGAAGATCGGTCAATGTTGAAATCTAGTCAGCTATTATTGCTCCTGCCAAGGTTGAATTACATGTCAACACCAGTTTTCTAAGGCCAATCAAATTGTCCAAGCAAATCTCCACATTACTCTTATAACGTATAAAAAACCCCTTCAAGGTTTGAATGTTGGTTAAAGGGCCACTATTTAGCTGTTCAATGAACATATCTAAATAAATCTCATTCAGGTAGAGATTTCTAAACGTCTTTGCTCTCTAAATAGAACTTGGCAAAGAGGTTATATAAGTTTACTTCACATCTCAAGTCTCCAACTATAGCAGATTACCAACCAACATTGGAAGTGGATCTAAGAAAGTACATCTCAACTCTCGAGTCCAGGTACTATAGATGAAATAATATGAGCCTCTTTTATTAACATTGGAAATTATATAGATAATTGATTAATATTTTATTTTTGATAATTCAGTAGTTTGGCAAAATTTGCCAAACAGTACAATTTTTGAAAAATTTCAGTCAAATAGCATGCGTTCAAACTTATTTAGTTAGGTAGACTCTTTTTGGAAGTCAATTTTACCAAACTCGACTTTCAGGCAAAATCAACGCCCCCACAGCAAATATTTTGTTTGATGTGGATTAAAATAATGAAAAAAAGCCACTTGGAAGCCGAGTTCAGTGAACTCGACTTCTATTGAAAGTCGAGTCTAGTGAACTCGACTTCTTGGTAAACCACACCACCTACCCCACCTGCCTCAGTAATGCGAGCATGGTAAAAAAAAATTTTAAATGGAACTCGAGTCTACCAAACTCGAGTTCCAATAAATTTTACACCAACCCATCTCAGCAGATATAAACTCTTTGAACACTGATAAAAAACACTTCTCATCTAACTCAGCACTTCTCCCAGCTCTCTCCCACGCCCAACATTGTTCATTCTACAAACCATTGATCATTTTACAAAATAAAAAGATTTTCTTCTTCTTCTTCTCCAATTTGTAGGTAAATATTCAAACCATTTTAAATTTTTTTTTTGGTTAGACTTGGCTAATATACTCATTTTTTCATTTGGTAGATATATATATACACATACCACTTTTATATTGTTGATGAAATGTGTTGTTTGTAATAGATTATTATCATTATTAACTATTAATGAAATTCATCTAGTTTCAAAATATCAAATGTGTACCCTTGATCCAGGTTGTAATACCCCTACACTTTCACATCTTATAAAATATCTATACTCTAAATCATTAACAAGGGCTATGAGCTTAAATGTTTTAACTGATATTAATTGCAAATACATATTTTTAGTGCATCATGCTATGAAATTTTTGTCAGTGTTGGTGTGTTCATTTTTGTTTGCATGTACAACCCATGTGGAAAATTCATTGGATAAATGTTTGCATGTTACTAACTTAGCACTTCTTTAGCCATCACACCATTGATTCAAGAAAAAAAAATGGTTAAGAAGAGATGAAACATGACTAGTTGAGTCGGTATATGGCTGCTATATATTTGAGTTTTTATGTACTACAATTATATCAAAATGATCAAAAGCACGCTTAAAGATTAAAAGCTTAGAGACCAAAGTGCCAAAGTCTAAGTGTTTTACTTGGCCAAATGGAAGCTCTTTTAATTAAGCATGCCTTAGGCACACTTTTCTGGTGCTTTTTGAAGAAGCACAAAGCACACCTAGGTGCACTTTTTTTATTTTTTGGCTTAAAAAAAAATATGAATCACTATAATTAATTGCTTCATCTTGAAGGATTGACATGGACATTAATTTATTATACAAAAACTGTTCTTAGGTGTTGTAATACACAAACAATTTTTTGTTTACATATCAAAAGGGACGAACATGGATAATTTACTATTCTTGTGCTTTTTGGTTTTTGCCTTTTGGGTATTTATTATTGAACCATATACTTCACTTGATCATAGCTATCATATTTATGTATTTTTAGGAAGCTCAAGAGAATTATATAAAATGTTATGCTTAAACTTTCTATCACTAGATTATTATCATATTCCTTTTAATAATTGTTATCAAATTTATTATATAAAATTTTAAGAAATTGAAATAACTTATGTAAAATTTGAACTAACAAACTTTGTGCAATTGCACCATCCATTTTAGCTAATAGGAAAAATATATTATCATTTTGATCTAATTATCTTATTTTATTTTATGTTATGCATATTTCTATCAGATGTTATTATATATTATATCAAGTGTATGCTTGCTCTTTGCGCCTAAGCTCCAAGAGGTCTATGCGCTTAAGTGCACCTGACACATTTTTTCTTTTGCCTAATGTGGTTTCTGTTTGTTGGATTGGAAATTGTAATTCTTCTCTTGTGAATAACTGTGTTATATTCGTCACTAACTTTTAGTAAACTTATTTGACTTATAGGCTTGTAATGAGTTCGATTGATTTATATCTATATTATGGTGGGGAGCCCTGTAGTGATGTGACTTATGGAGTGACATATGAAGGGCCTGGTAAAAAGATAGAGATTATTTAGCTAAAAAAAGGGCGGGAGATCAATTTGAAGAAGTTGAAAAAGAAAATTATGAAAAAGCTGGATTTGGACCGTCGGTTGCATGACATAAAAATTATAAATCGTGCTCCTCATGCAGTGTTTAATGACCGTATTGTCTTCATGCCCATTGAAATAAAAGGAGACAAGCATGTCAAGATTATGTTTGACCGGATAAACTCTATGCCCCAGTTAAAAGCTGCCGAGTTGTCAGTGAAGATGTGCAACAAACAACTTTGGAGGGTGGTGGCGGGGAAGAATTCCAATCATTACATATGGATAGTTATCCGATTCTTACCCCGTGTACCATAGTTGGGGGTTATACACCACCATGCCAAGAGACACCAACTCCAATGGAGGTTTGCGGATCTAGTTATCAACAAGAATGTATTCAATCTCTAGGGAGGGAAGACAAAGACGAAGATGATGTTGATCATGGTAGAGATGAGTATGAAGAGATGATTGGGAGAGATGACTTTCACGAGAATACTATAAACTATGAAAATGTTGACAATGTCCATGATGATGTCGTGGATGATCATGATGATGATGCTATAGAGTTTCATGATGATGGTGTGCAGCCTGTAGTCCCTACATATGAAGCTCATGGCCCGTCATTCCATGCAAACACTTGGGATAATATAGTTGATCCTTCAAATGTTGAGATACCATTTTCATCAAGTTGGATGTGGGGAATGAATTTTAGCAAAAGGTTGATTTTCCCTAATAAAGAGGCGGTGAAACAAGCATTAATAGTTTACTCTATGGACAACAACAAAAATTATATACCTGAGTGGTCCAACCAGCAAAGATTGTGTGTGAAGTGTGCGAATGAGTCATGTGTATGGAAAGTCCAAGCATTCTCGCAACGGAAGCTTAACAGGTTATGGGCCATCACAGTATACGGCGGTCCTCACACTTGTCCATCAGTTGGGGTGAACAAAGATGGCAGAATGATGGATTCCAATTTTCTTGCCAAAGAACTTCATACATATGTACTTGCAGATCACACTAGCAAAATAAAGAATCTCCAAAATCTGATGAAGGAAAGGTTTAAGCACGATATATCGTACTACAAGATATGGGATGCGAAACAAAAGGCTATTGCAAACATACATGGGAATTGGGAAGAGTCGTATCAAAAGTTGCAAAAGTTGTTGTTGGCATATAAGGATAGTGATCCGGGTACACAAGTGTCTTTTCAGTCGATCAACGGGGACATACCGGGTACTATTATATTATATTCAAGGACTTGAGAATGGAACAAAAGATGGGGAGACTCAATCGTCTTGCTTTGGGAAAAAACGTATTAGTAGCTTATATGCCATGAGAGGGTTACAATTTTGAAGATGGAGCATTCTTTGTACTCATCACCCCTACCCACCTAAAAGTAGGTAACATCGCATGGTCATTATTCGTTTACGTATAAAAATGTGGCATAATACATAATAGCACACTAATTATGCAATATATACTTACTTCATAGCAAGAGGAATTGGTGGTAGTGGTGGACCATAAACACCTTCGGGTTGGGGCACCATCTGTGGGGACATATGTGGGAACCTGACATATATCCACAATTAGACCAAAATCAATGGTCCGCCAATCTGCTTTGCCTTCTTGTCGGTTGCATTGCACAGCTGTCTGTACAACCATGATAAGGCTGCACTACCACAACTATACTTGCGTAGATTACGAAGGTACTGCATGAACTCTAACCACATGAGATAGACCCTATCTCCGGACTTGTCAAGAAATACCATATCCCCTAGTAGGGCTAGTATATAGCAGCGAGCGTACTGATGAACTTGAATCTCATTGGCGTCCGGAGGTAGTGGTTGTCTGATTCTTTCGACAAGTGCGGGTATCAGAATCCCTTGACCTCTTAGCGTAGTTTGAGGGTCATTTGGAATTTGAATTCCAAGCATTTCAACACACACATTTGTCCAAGTTCTTTTACTGGGCCCAACCATTGCCTCACCCTCGATGGGCAACCCTATGATAACTTCCACATCTTGCAATGTGATTGTCATCTCACCATATGGTAGGTGGAATGTATAGGTCTTTGGGCGCCATCGCTTTACAAATGCAGTGATCAATGCATGGTCAAGTTGTATGGATGGGACCAAGTGCAAACCCTCTAGACCAAGCAACCTCATAATGGAAAGGACACGATCATCTACCACAGGAACTCGAAGTGTCAACTCTTCATGGTGACTTCGACAATCTAGTGTGCCAGGAGGATCCTGCAAATATTATAACAGTAGATAAAATCTTATGCAAATATTTAGTATTTATGGCTAATTAGAGTTGTGACATGAATGCATAATACAAGAAAACTCATGCAATTACCTGTCCCCCAGGGTTCCACAGTAACTCAGATCAATGTTTAACTTGTGCCGTCAATACACTACGATCAGTGGGTCCAGGATCTATCGTCATGCTACACAAAGTTTTTGTGTCATATCAGCTATAAATAATAGGTTTGTGTAATGTGCAGTATTGGTTAGTGACATTGATTAGAGAGAGACTTACACCATATATGGTTTAATAAATAATAGGTTTTATGAAGTAATTGTCTACAGTTTATCAACTATTGCTCGTGAATATTTGGCTATGTGGTCAATTGGTTCTCTCCCTTTTAAGGATCTAATATTATCAACTACTGAAAAAAGTCTTGGTTTTGACAACCAGGGTTGGAAAATTTCTAAGTTTCTAGAGGAATATATAAAAGACAATCATAATGAAACCTAACAAGAAGCCATACAGGTAACACACTACTCAAATGATTAAATATGATTATCAAGTGCTTGCATTTTTAATATGATTGCTACTAACCTAACATGGTATTGCTTACATGTTGCTTAATATGGATATTTTTGTGATTTATTTGAGTTTAAATAACTCTAGTTCCTAGAGTTTAAACCAAGTATATCTTGTTACTTGTACAACTAAAAGACGAAATCAACATGACAATCTTTTTAGGGTCTTCAAAAAAATAAAAAATACTAAATCCATTCATACAGAAGAACAACATACAAAAAGCTCCAAGATTATGACTAACAGTTAAAACAAAAGGATCATTGTCACCATTTTGCCATAGATAAGCAGATTTAATATTAAAAAAAGGGTCTACATCAACTATATAAAAATCCCAATAGCATCCTTAACTTAATCAAAATTTTAAAATATAAACAATTAAAAAAAAAAAAAAAACCGAGCATCAACTAGATAATAATAAAAAAAAAAAGCTATAACTTCAATGACCCTCATATCATACCTACACGATCACATTTAATAATGAGAAACACACAAAACCGAATATCAATGTTTAGAAATTATCATAATTAAAACTCAAAACCAAATTAAATCAAGTGCGCAACATAACCAAACCTGAAATTGAGACTGAACAAGATAAGAACTGAGCTTTTTGGCAGACGGGTCGCCGGGTTTACTCCCGGCAGAGAGCAATAGCGACTTAATTATGGGCAAAAACACGCCGCCAGCGGAAGATGATGGACGAAGAGGGACACCGGAGAGGAAGATGATGGACGGTGGAGAGGGACACCGGAGAAGAAGAGAAGGGAATGCTGTGGGATATCTCAAAATCGATTATGGGAGACTCGGATTCCCTTTTTTACCCCCCCATGAAATTGTTTTAACCTGAGCTTGAAGTCGTGTTCCATATAGTCGACTTTCAAAGTCGAGTTCAAGAAACTCGGCTTCTAGGTGCATCTACGTGGCTTTTTTCATTTATTTAATCCATGTCAGACTCGGTGGGTGGGTTGAATATTAGTAGGAAGTCGATTTTAGCATACTCGACTTCCAAAAAGAGTCCAACTAACTAAATAACTTTGAACGCGTGCTATTCCGCTGAAAAATTTAGAAAATTGTATTGTTTGGCAAATTTTGTCCAGTAATTGAGAGTGGAGGAACTTGAATCCAGGGGTATTTTATATACTTTAATCAAGGGGTATCCAAAGTTATTTATTTATTTATTTATGAGCGATGAAACTCATAATAAATGTATGTGTGCAAGAAACATACAACTATACTTTTATGTGTGAGATATTAAAAAAAAAAAAAAAAAAACTTATGACACTAACCCCAAAAAAGAGCCGAGGTGATGAGGCTAGCTAGTTAAATATATATTAATATTAATTATTTTTTTAAGGTGATAAACTCATTTTGATAAGGGAGATCAATTTTTGTTTGAACTTTGAATTGACTCAATTGAGTGATTGTCTTTGGTGGTGGTGTATGAATTTTTTGAACTAGACATGACCTAGTAATTTACTTGTCCGTCCTCCTTATTTTATGTTTTTAAAACTTGTGTAACTATTTAGCAAGAGCAAATTTGGCAACACATCTTTACTCCCATTATCATGTATAGCTAAATGATAAGCTTATATCATTTAAATTTTGTAGTTAGAACATAATAATAATAATAATAATAATAATAATAATTCTGTAGTTAGTCTAAAATTTTGGAAGTGATGTGTGCTATGAACTTGAACTTTTTATTATTTTTTATAATTGGACATAGTTTTTAAAGGTTGAGAGATTCTATGTACTAGAGGAAGATGATAGATAAATTTGACCTATTTAGTGTTCAATTCTCTATTTGTCTATTTCAAAAAGCGGATTTAAATTAAAAAAAAAAAAGGCTATTTTAAAAAATTCTTAATTTAGTTGACTTTTTACTAACTTTACTACGTTTATTGTCAAATAAAAGTAATCCAATTATGCAAGTCTAGTATGTGTATATATTTTAAAATAGTTTTTTTTTTAATTTTTTTATTATTATTTTTTTAACGATACTTGAAATCTAAAATGAACTTGAGTCTCTTAAAACATTTGATACAAAAATTGAAATATAATATAACACCGTAAAATCTATTAAAAAATTGATCCAAATTTTGAAATTTGTTGTATCTTTGAAATTTATTGAAATACTTGGTACAAAAATTAAAGTAGAACTACATTGATGCAAGAGATTTCACTTTCTTCAGTTTCCATTTCCACTCTCTTGCACATTCAACACTAGTATACTGGTCTGCTACTGAGCACGTGCTATCTGTTGCACAATCACACACACTCTAGTTCACTACTCTTAGCAGTAAGGTCTTAACTTAAGACCTTATTGCTACTCTTAACATAATCAAACAGAATTGTAGGATCCTTTTTTATATTCTTTTAGTGAAAGACCATTTGAAAAATAAATAGGCTCTAAATTGTATTTCATATCTACGGTATGTAAACAATGGTTAAATTCTCATTGAGGCTATTTTCTCAAGTGGATGGTCCGCATTTAATGGCCAGCCACATGAATAGACTATTTAGTTCTAATCCTTAAACGAATTTCTGAATGCATTACTAGGTAGAACTCACACAAACAAAACCTTACTTTGATTTCGGGCTAGCAATTTTAGTATGGTTAGTTTTCTTTAGCCAAAAGGTGTTCAATAACTTATCCTTTAATGTGCTTCTTAAAGCTTAAAATATATTGAATGTTGTCTTAAAGCATATGGATATTTAATCGTTGCTAGCTTGATCTTCATAAAGGCAAGGAGACTCATGAAACTTTTTCCTCTAAGCTTTGGGAATCTGTAAAGTTGTTGGCAACTTGATCTACATAAAGGCAAGGAAACTAATGGAGCTTTTCCTCAAAGCTTTGGGAATCTATGGCAGGACTGGGAGGTAGGATTTCTGGTTTTACTAAGCTTCACATTACAAATAGTACTCATCACTTTTGGCAAATAAAGAAAGTTTACGAGTACAAGAAGGATCAAAATTGTCCTTGTGCCTATTTGATGACTGATTCTGTAGCAACTATTGCCCTAGGTATCATTTAAAAAAACCTTGAGGATGTCAAAGATAAATCTCTCTTTGAGATAATTGCATTTTGGGCACCATTGCTTCTGTTGCATTTGGGTGGCCCTGATACCATTACAACTTATTCCTTGGAAGATAATAAGTTTTGGTTAAGGCACTTGCTTGGATTAGGTGTTCAAACATGGGTGGTACTTTATATTTGGATTATAGCCTTGACAGGTTCTCTAACTCTGCATTATGATGTTTTTTATAGGAATTATCAAGTACAAGGAGAGGATATGGGTACTCAGGTTGGTAAGTAATAAGCAACTTGAAGAATCCATGCTCACTCCTAATCCCGTCCCAATCATTCCAAATTCATGCAGGAATATACTTTAAAGAAGTTTGAGGGATTCCACACGACAATAAATGAGGTGATTGAGGCACAGGTGATAAATCTTCTTCTTATCAAGAATGACTCCATTCTAGATGCAACTGAATTGGTTACTGCCTATAATTTCAAATTTTCAAGTGCTTTTTGTTGATCTTATCCTTGGCTATGATGATAGGGACCACAACCAATCTTTGTTCAAAGAAATTTGTTCAGATAAAGCTTTTAAAGTGATAGAGATGAAACTTGGGTTCTTGTATGATGTGCTCTAGCAACCATAATACATTCATCCCAAGGTTGGTGTCTTCGCATATTCAGTTTCTCTTTCACTAGTATTCATTGATAAGCATAAGTACTCAATCCGAAACCTCTCTCCGTTAGGTTTTAATTTCCTCCAATATTTCACATGAAAAATTATATAGATAATTGCTTAATATTTATTTTTATTTTGATAACTTAGTAGTTGAGGATGGAGGACTTGAACCCTAGATGGTATCCATTAAGCTAAAAGGGGTATTTTATATTCTTTGATGTTTTTTATGAGTAATGAAATTCATAATAAATATATGTGTGCATGCAACATGCAACTATACCTTATGTGTGAGTTATTAAAAAAAAAAAAAACTTATGACACCCAAAAAAAAAAAAAAAAAACCGAGTTTTTAAGGCTTGTTAAATATGTATTAATATATATATATATATTTTTTTTAAGCTGATACGCCCATTTTGATAAGGGAAGTCAATTTTTGTTTGAACTTTGAATTGACTCAGTTGAGTAATTGTCTTTGCCTTTTTGGTGGTGATGTCTGAATTTTTTGAACCGGATGTAACCCAGCAATTTACTTGTTTGTCCTCCTTATTTTATGTATTTAAAACTTGTGTAACTATTTAGCAAGGGAAAATTTGAAGACACATTAAATTAGACAACAAATCCTTCACGCTCCAATTTTTTTTTTAATTGTTTACTCTCTTTATATCATGTATAGCTAAATGATAAATTTGTATCATTTAAAATTTTTTATTTAAAATTTTGTAGTTAGAACATGAAACCAAAAAAAAAAAAAAAAAAAAAAATTGTAGTTAGTCTAAAATTTTGGAAGATGTGTGTGCTAAGAACTTGAACTTTTTTATTAAAAAAAAAAAAAAAAATTGGACATGATAGAGGAAAATGATAGATAATTTTGACTTTTTTTTTTTTTAGTGTTTAATTCTCTATTTGTCTTTTCAGAAAAACCAATTTAACTAAAGGATAAGGCTATTTTAAAAACTTCTTAGTTTTGTTGACTTTTTACTGACTTTGTTACATTTATTGTCAAATAAAAGTAATCCAATTATGCAAAGTTGTACAAGAAACAATGTGAGTTGGAGGAGTATTGTAGGTGGCACGAGTTAAGAGTTCTAAAAGCACGTTCAACAGAGTTACCTAGAGAGGAAAAAACAAATGTACTTGCATGCCTTGAAAGTGAGAACAATCAAATGCAGTAGAAGCTAGACCGTTTCCACGCAATCCAAAAGGTTAGAAAACATCTTAAGACGAAAGCACAAGAGCGAGCCATCAAGTCCATTAACGAAATTACAAACTTAGACGATGATAAAGATATTTCAGCCTTTTTTGATTCAAGCAACGATAATGTCCAAAAATTTCTACCTACCAACATAAGACGTTGTTGTTAACGTGTAACAAAAAGGTGATCAAGCATGCTGAACTTTTGTAAAGTCAATCGTTGTGCTAACTACGACAATACTGTTTGCAAGGTTCTCTCCATTGTCATTTGCATTTTGCATGAAGAATTTGAGAGAAACTTATCTTTTACTATTTGTGTCTTGTTGGGTTTCATTTTAATGTTATCCACTAATTAAAATAGCAATCAAAGTTTCCAGCATAACATTGAGTTATATACATCCAAATTAAAGTTAAATTTATTTAAATGACAAATGATGTTTATTCAGTAATATGAAAGATTAGTTCTCATTTATAAAAATCTAAGCTAGAATTGAATTCATTCTCCAAATAACTTGAAAATTTGTTTTTCAACCATACTAAATAAACATCATTTGCAACTTAAGAATTAAATTAAGTTTTCAGTAACATATTTGCATCAAGTTTAACAACAAAAATTAAATTAAATCCGATGGGCACTTAGGATTTTACCTTTTGCTGATAAATCTAATGGTTCGTTTGGTGTTATTAGCATCAACTACATATTTGCATCAAGGTTCTCAACAAAAATTAAATTAACCCGTGTTTATGCCCACTTTTGACAAAAAAGTCCAATGGCAGAAGTAGCCCAACAATATAAAGAAGACGGGAAGAGGAAACTATAAAGTAAAGACCAGCAAGTCAGAATGGCAGGAATAATGGTCAATAGGCCCACAAAAATAATAAGTGGCCAGGAAGAAGCAAATGGGCCGAGGAAGCCCAAGGAATGAAGGTAGTAAACCCTTGGGAATAGTAAGAGGTAGAGAAGAAATAAATGGGCCAGAGAAGCCCAAGAAATGAATTAGTAAATTCATAGGGTTGGCATAAAGGCCTATAAGCCTGAAAGGTAATAAGAGGTAAGGATGTGGTAATCGGGCTGGGGAAGCCCAAAAGATTTAGCAAAAACCCATGAGATGAAAGAGGTAAGGAAGAAGAAAATGGGCCAAGGAAGCCTAAGGAATGAAATGGGCCGAGGATGCCCAAGGAATGCAATGGGCCAAGGATGCCTAATGAATGAAATGGGCCAAAGAAACCCAAGGGATAGAATGGGCTAGCTTAGCAGGAATGCTAGCCAGTGAAGCCTAAAAGAAGAAAGAATAAAAGAAATGGACTGGTAGGAGCTTCAACCCGTAAGTCCAGAGGTAACAATGAAGTAAAAAGATAAGTAGTATCATAGCAGGAGCTTCAGCCCGTAAGCTTAGAGGTAACAACAAAGTAAAATGATAAGTGGTATCATAGCAGGAGCAATGTAGTGGCATGGCAGAAGCACCAGCCAGCCCACAGACACGGGAAAGAAGGGGACATGGGCCAGGTAGGAGGAAGAGAGCCCGCACCCAAACAATGCCTAGTCCAAAAAGGAGATGGAATGCAAAGAATGAAAGCCCAAAGGCCCATGTGTCTTTCATGCTGCAAGAGTTAAACAGATACCAGAACGTACAACAAAACTAGACAGACCCAGAGGCAATGGCAAATGCGTGAAGGCCAAAAAAGTAATGGATTTAGATGAAAGTGGAGCATGCACACAGGGCTTAAACAATAGCCTGGATTCATTGAACTTTGATGCTGAATGTTCTCGAAGGGACGATATGCTTGTAGCTGAGTGCCTTTTCCTGTACAAATTACATCTTTATATAATGGTATAGACATAACAGAAAGCATAGCTAATTTCACACAATAATAATTCCAAAGTGAAATAAGTACGAGATTTGGATTTCCAATAAATATACTTGAAAGTTCCAATACCAAGATTTTGCCACTATACAATACCGATTCAAAATACAGTATAACATATAAACAGAAGCCCATTAAGGCATTACTTATAAAGGCAATCAAATAGTCACAAAATGAGCAATAGTAGGTGCTTCATGTACTTGACTTCAAATCTTATAACAAACATCTACCTTAAAATTAGTTCCAAGTCAATTTAAATGTTCTCAACAAAAGGAAGCTGTTTAAAAAAAGTGAAACAAAAATATAGTCTAAATTACATTTTTATTTCAATTCAATACTTATAATGGAGGAGGAGAAATTTGAACCCGGGACGTCTTTATTGGAAATATCAAGAGAAGCCAATTGCTCTCTGATAGTGAGGTCTCTAGGGTTCATGTTGCTAGGAGAAGTGTCCATGTCCATGTCGACGTCCATTTCTGCTTCTGATACATTGTCGTTTTTGGTCAGAAGCTTTTGGACTTGGAGCTCAGCAAGCAGTGGCAACTCTAGGAATTTTTTCCAGGGTATTCCTCAACAAGCATAAATTACACAATTCAATAAAAAAAAAAATTTATATATTGACAACAACAACAATCAAAAAACACACAAATACATAAAATTTACAATCTTCTTCTACGAGTTTGCATATTTTGAAATCATTGTATGATAGTCTCATTATCAATGCTACAAGCTATATCTTTTTCAATATACACAACCAAGCAATCATTCATCCACTGGTCTCCTATTCGATTGCGTAGTTCATTCTTTATATATTCGATTACGTCAAGCTACATCTTTTTCAATATATACATCCAATAAATTATAAGTTCATTTGAAATATTAATAAAATTATTAATTATTGTTGTTTAGTAGTTTCATTAATATGTTTGTCTTTTATAAACTATAATTTGTTATATTGTTGTTTCATTAATTATAAAATTATTAATTGTTGTTTAGCCTAACATAATTTAATTTGTTTGTCTTTTATAATGTATTGGTTTATTATACTGCTTTGATTATTGTTGTTTAGCATAACAATAAACTATATTGGTTTAATTTGTTTGTCATTAGTTATACTGCTTTAATTTGTTATATTGTTTAGCCCCATGTGCTGATGTGCATATTACACTAAAAGAGTCACTGATGTGCACATTACACTAAAAGAGCCACTGATGTGCACAATATTTACACATCTCATGTGTAGCACAATAATTAAAGTAGTGTACAACCTAGCTCCATGTACCCATCCCACCCCACCCTATTCAACAGACAAGCACGCCTAATGATGCCTGATGCCCCCTACCAATTAGATAATTTCACAATCACACATTACACTAGTCTAAAAGATAATTAATATCAACACCAACACACTACACACTACACATACCAACCCAACGGATAAGATATTAAGATAAACTGACGAACACACTACACATGAAAAGCAACACATTCAAAAAGACAAAAGTAAAAAACAGACAAAAAATTAATAAAGGTGAAGTTTGGTTCGGCCGATGAGAGACACAGTTCAAATTTCAAAAGACTAAAAGAGAGAGTTAGTCTTATTAAAGAATAAAGAGAGAGAGAGAGAGAGAGAGAGAGAGAGTTTAATTCATTTTATAATTTTCATTTCATTCAATAGAGAGAGAGAGAGAGAGTGAGAGAGTGAGAGAGAGTCAGCGAGAAAAAGAGAGAGAAAAGTGAAATACCTTGAGGGAGGGAGCGAGCACCGGAGTAGCCGAGCAGGGAGGCCTGAAGGCTAAGGCAGACTCGGTGATGAGGCGACGTCGCGATGACCGACGAGCGATCTCCAACGACGATTTGGACTGGATCCGATCTGCGACAGCGTTGCTCTTGCTTTAAGGGACTAAGGCGTAACGGCGTTGCTATCTTTAGGTCTGCTTTAGGCCTTTAGAAGTTTAGTGATTTCTTTTTCTTTGATAAAGCCTTTAGTAATTTCTGATTTAGAAGTGATTTGCTCTATTACTTGTATTGGGGTTTGGTTTTTCTTTTTTTTCTTTTTTTTTTTTTTTTTTTTTTTTGAGAATCCGTGGGTAAGGTTTGCTACCTCTGTAATCTATTAGGCTTGGCTCTGTTACAATTTTTTATTTTTTTATTTTTTTTTTTTCAGGTCAGGATGTTCCTAGGAACACCCTGAGTTGCATGTGGCGTCGCCACTGTCAGCAAGGCCTAAACCCTAGAATTGCTAAAACTATAAACTAAGGTAAAAGGTAAAAACCCTGGTTTTAGGCAATAGATACTGAAAGAGCCAAGAGAAGAACTACTGTCCATTGTAATAAAGGTAAAAAGTGAGTGTGGGGTTGGGTCAAAGCGCACCGTTTTGCTTTTGCAATTTGCGGAAGTAATTAATAATTTCACTATATAAACATTTTAAATTTTAAGCTACTATTTGGGTAAATGCTAGATTCTACTGTAACTTTTCAAAAAATATCAAATTTACTCTCTAAGCACAAACGACACTTAAAAGCCATTCAAAAATTCTCTATTTTTTCAAGTCTTCTGCTTTCTTCTAATAGATTGTATTAAGTGTACAAGTTAACGAGTAACTACATTACAATTATATGCACAAAGGAGAGTTTGAGTGGACTTACAATGATTGCATTGTGACAATTATAAAAATAATTGGGTAGTTAATGATAGATAAATAGATGCCAAAGATGGAGAAGCATGCCGGAAGTGCATGAGATTTTTCAAATATTGTAAAGTGACTTTGTATTTAGGGAGCATATTGTATTTTTCTTTTTTTAAAGAAAAGACTTGATTCTACCTTGTATTAACCCAAACCTCAAGACATGTCATGTTGTTTAAATTCTTATTTTATCCTATAGATGAATCCAAATCGATTTTAAATGATATATTATATTTATATATAAATAAACTAACCTCATGCATGTGTTTAAAGTTTTTTTTTTTTTTTTTTTTTTTCCTTTTTGGTATTTTAATTTTATTGTATACTTAAAAAAACAAAAACAAAAAACAGCTGTTTTGACAAAAATATAAGGGTAAATTCCACTAATATATCTTGAGGTTTGGGCTAATGTTAATTATGTCCAAGACTTTTCAGCTTAGTCTCTAAATACTTAATTATTTTTTCTCAACTATTTTAAGGGCGAAATTGGCTTTAGGACCTAATTAATTATTTTTGAAAAGTCTTAGATCCAATTGGTATTAGCTCAAACCTGAAGGATGTGAATGAAATTTACCCAAAATATAAATTACAAGGATAACATGGAAAAATGTAGGCTTTCAAAAATTTTGATGATAACCTCAAAAAAAAAAAAAAAAAAACTCCAGACTTTTATTTTATATATTTAGATATAGATTATACTATTGCTTATGAGAAAGCTTTATAAAAATTGTTACATGGAAATGTTTGGCTCCAAATCTGGAAGTGCTTGGGTTACCTCCCTTAGTAGCTCAGGATTACTAGCGTCCTTCATGGGGTTGGGAAGTTATGGCTCACTGTGGTTCCTCTACACCTTTGCAGGGCCCCAAATCCAATTGGTATGGTATTATTATGGTAACGTCTAAGTAGGATTGTCACATTGGTTGCCCCCTACTTTTTTTTCTTTTTTTTTTTCATTAAATAAAAATGTAACATGGAAGATTGCCCACATCACTATCTTTATATAACTTACAATAACAACTACATTAAAAACTCATTTGCTTCATGAGCCAAGAACTGACGATTTTTTTTTTTTTTTTTTGAGAGGAAGGTTGTTACAGCAATTAATTCATTGACTTGAAAATCAGAAAGACAACAATTATAAGCATTAATGGATATCTTAGAATCATCCTCAAAAATAGGGTTATGAACAATCTCATGAACCAGCTATACTGCAGCTGCAAGAGTTTCCAAAAAGAACCATAGAAGATGGCATGGGAATCCTCTGATAAAGTTGCCAACACCTCCCCTTAGAATTTCGAACAACAACTCCAATGCCCACTTCATTTAGATTACCTAGTAGCATTCTAGGCTACAAATTCATTTGGATTCTTGCCTTTGCGCATTTTCTCCCTACAACCATAGCATGTAAATGAAGTAGTAAATACTTCAAGCTTTATGGAGGGTACTTACAAGTTAAAACTATGTACTTCCAAAACATTTAAAATGCCACAAAATAAAAGTAAAAAATAATAATTGTAGGGTCACAATTTATAGCCCAAGCCCAAAAGGTATGAGATCTTGGCCCAGTGAGCCCAATACAATAAATTTGTAGAGGATGGGTCAAAGAATTAGGTTTTAGTGAATTGAATAACGGCTAATATGGATGAACTCCTTGCTTGAAGAGTCAAATATTTATGTCCGAGGAGACAAGTGCTAATATAAATTTGTTGAACAAAGTACCAATGCAACTCTGATTGCTACAGTCCCCTTTTTTCAATTTTTTCCGATCCCTCTCTTATGGAAGATATTTCCCATTATCTAGTCCCCTTGAACCATCCTCCCCCTACACTTGTTTATCATCTAAGCTACCACTTGAGTAGTTGTCCCATCAGCCTTCTTCTTCAGCTTTTCTGAATGATAATCTCCCAGGAAACACTGTTCAGAGGTCTACTCCACATAAATGCGGCCATAATGGTAGGTACAATGCATGTAATGTGGAGGTAGCAGCCTTTCTATGGATATTTTGGAGTCTTCTTTCCTCCTAGTGTGTCGGTGAGGTGTTTTTACATGGTGGGAACTTCGTGGAGTACCATTATAATGGTCCGAATAAACAATTGAACCGTATTCAATAGATTTGAGGAGGAATATCTCCTCGGAAATCTTTCTTGTTATTTCCCATACTCAAAATCTTAGTGGGTAAATCTTAGTAGTCTTTAATCTCTTATTTTATCTTCTCAGCAATTCAAGTTCGTGGATAGGGATTAGGATTTAATACTTATCAATTTGGACTCTCATGAGCCCAAGGCCCAATATGCATGAATTTTGGACCTCTGCCCCCACAATAATAATACAAAAACCTCACCAGGAAATGATCAAATACCAGCATGAAAGATCTAATAGATGTAGTAGTCATGGCATATTAATCAAAGTTACTTGCTTCAAGTTTTTGATCCCTTATAATGTCATTGGTTTACGCAATCTAAGGCAGCATCTGATCTCTAATTCTCCAGTCCTCCAAATTCTCTAGCATCCACATTTTCAAGAGACGAAGCCAAAAGGAATCCATTATGACAACACATCATTTTCCTTCCCCTAAAGGAATCATAGAGAAGTCTGGAGATGTTTAGGCTGGCATTGGGCCATTCTTTTAGTCACGATACTGATAAATTGAGAATTTCGAGGCTTGGGAGAAATTGATCAGCATCATCTTGGTAACTGTAACCATCCAAGCAACTCTAGTTGCGATACTGATAAATTGAGAATTTCGAATCTTGGAGGAAATTGATCATCATCGTCTTGGTAATTGTAAACATCCAAGCAAATACAAGTCTTATAGCTTGTGGTTCGTTGCCATGTCCCTCAAATCAAGAGTTGAATGTTGACTGAATGGATCACTTGATCTCAAACTTGGGGACTGAAGACTGGTCAATTTTAAAATCCAGTTAGCTAATGCTCCTGCCAAGGTTGAATTAGGACAAAATTGGCTTCTACCCTTTTTAGGCAAATTAATTAGCTTTTTGCCCTTCTTCCCAAACTAAATAGGGAAATGCCTCTCTTTTGAAAATCGAGTTTTTCAAAATCGAGTTAAGCCCTATAGTGACGTTTTCAATGACCTATAGTGACATTTTTAAGGACCTATAGTGACGTTTTGTAACTTGATATCCATGAAATCGAGTTATAGGCAATTTTATTGCCTATAACTCGATTTCATGGATATCAAGTTATAAAACGTCACTATAGGTTCTTAAAACGCCATTATAAGTCCTTAAAAACGTCACTATAGGTCCTTGAATTTTTTTTTTTTTTTAACTCGATTTTGAGAAACTCGATTTTCAAAAGAGGGGCATTTCCCTATTTAGTTTGGGAAGAAGGGTAAAAGGCTAATTAATTTGCCTAAAAAGGGCAAAAGCCCATTTTGTCCGGTTGAATTACATGCCAACACCAATTTTCTAAAGGCCAATCAACTTGTCCAAGCAAGTCTCCACATTACTCTTACAACCTATAAAAAAGCCCTCAAGGTTTGAATGTTGATTAAAGGCCACTATTTGGCTGTTCAATGGACATATCTAAATAAATCTCGTTCAGGTAGAGATGTCTAAACTTTTTTGCCTTCAAATAGAACTTGGCAAAGTGGTTATATGAGTTTACTTCACATCTCAAGTCTCCAAGTATGGCAGATTACCAACCAACATTGGAAGTGAATCTAAGAAAGTACATCTCAACTCTCTAGTCCAGATATTATAGATGCAACAATATGAGCCTCTTTTATTGGCAATAGTTGTAAGAAACATACCTATTTCTTTGCTAGGTGAATCCCATTTACGGTGTTAAAATATACCATTAAGTTTTAATTTCCTTATATATTTCACATTGGAAATTATATAGATAATTGATTAATATTTTATTTTTGATAATTCAATAGTTGAGAGTGAAGGGACTTGAATTCGGGAGTATTTTATATGCTTTGATCAAGGGGTATCCAAAGTATTTTTATTTTTGTTTTTTATAAGCGATGAAACTCATAATAAATGTATGTGTGCAACAATACTTTTAAGTGTGAGTTATTAAAAAAAAAAAAACTTATGACACTAACCCACAAAGAGAGCCGAGGTGATGAGGCTAGTTAAATATATATTAATATTAATAATTTTTTAAGGTGATAAACTCATTTTGATAAGGGAGATCAATTTTTTTTGAACTTTGAATTGACTTAATTGAGTGATTGTCTTTGGTGGTGTATGAATTTTTTGAACCAGATGTGACCTAGTAATTTACTTGTTTGTCCTCCTCATTTTATATTTTTAACACTTGTGTAACTATTTAGCAAAAGCAAATTTGTACACATCTTTACTCCCTATATCATGAATAGCTAAATGATAAGTTTGTATCATTTAAAATTTTGTAGTTAGAACATAAAAATAAATAAATAAATAAATAAAAATTGTAGTTAGTATAAAATTTTGGAAGTGATGTGTGCTAAGAACTTGGACTTTTTATTATCAACATCAATCAATATTCAATATATATATATATATATATATAAGCAGAGACCTCATGCAGAAGAGCAATTAGAGTTTTTGTGTCTTTCTTCTTCTCCTTTTTTCCTCCAAAATTTGCTTTAATCAATTACAATTATTCAATATTTCCCTCTAATATTTCCAATAAACTCTCCTTCCTCATTTATTACTTCAACTCTCTATTAATTTTGTTCAAGTGTCCCACGTATTATACATTATCCATCCACTCACAAGACTTCTCATCTCCTTATCAAAACACAAAATGGTTAACAATTCTCCCTTTATTTACTTTCCCATTAAATCACATTCATCATTTTAGCCCTCCTTTAACTCTATCTTTTTGGGCTCTTCCTCTCCTTATCAAAACCTTCAATGCCTGCCCCTTTGGAATTAAAACCCATTATTTGTTTTTTATTTATTTATATATAGATTTCCAATTCTCTCTCCACCCCTGCAGAAGTCGCCAAAGTACAAGCAGAGTTGGAGAGTCCCTTTGAGGTGAGTTTTGCCTTTTTTGTTTTCCCCTCCATCTTCATTGGTTTGTTTGGTACAAATTGCATTTTCTCCCATTATGTAGAAGATTAAATGTTTGATTTTAATGTTATAAAAAACCTCTAATTGCTCGCTGCTGGACAAAGGAAAGTGTGGCGGTAATACAGAGGATGCAAGTGTAAAGCGTTTGTAGGTGGCTTTTTGTGTAATGGGTCTTTTAAAAATATATTATTATTGTTTTACAAGGCTCACGGCATGATATATTATTGTTCAATTCCTGATTCATTTGGAATATTAAAAAATGTGATAAAAATAACATAGATAGATAAAATAGGAAAGCAACTAGACCATGTTGATTTAATTTATAAAATTAAATGTCAATATTTATGCATATTTCTTTTGTGTGTCTCTTTATATTCAATTATATAAACATTTTAAATGTTCTAAAAAAATCTTTAAATTAATTAGAATGGGGAAGGTTAATATCTAAAGCTCAAGAAGTATTGCCAAGATAATAGGTACGATCTTTAGCGTTAGTAAATCAGTCAATACTGCATTACTCTCAGGGTATGACTTAGAAAAATGGTAAATGCATATAACTCTTTTGGTGTTTTTTTTTTTTTTTTTTTTGGTAGGAATTTTCATGTGAAGTAAGGAATAAGTTTTTCATGGCCATACTTCTTACTTGAATGTTTTCCAATGACTCTGTAATGTACACATTTTGATTACTTAAAATTTTTCTTGCAGATGTTGAATTGGATCTGTAGTTAACTTTTTTGTTTAGGCTCGGTGCATCACAAAGAGGTCCCCTCTTCTCAACAATGTCCAACTCTCTATTCACAATCAATGTAACCATTTTCCTTTTATGTAATAAAAGAAGTGTTTGTCTTCAGCTTGCTAAGTTGCTAGGTTCTTTTTCTATGATCACAAGTTTAAATGTTGTGCTTTGGGTGAAAGCCAAAATACCTTGAAGAGATAGGAGGTTCCAAAGCTACTAAATAAATCTTCAAAGAACAAGAGTAGTAAAGTTGCTTTGGAAGAACCATGATTTTCTTAAAATCAATCAATGTCCATGTAACTAAATTTCAATAAGCAATGAGTAAAATGTAAAAATCTTTTTGCTCATAACTCATAAGTGTTTCATTTTTCATCCCTCTAACTTCTCTGTGAGATGGGAATTTGGCATATAGTTACAAATTTTTTGGGAAAATTAGCCCACTAAGAGTTGTCATTTCTGTATTGCACATGTATGATATTCCAATTATGTGATTTTTTAGAAATTAAGATGATATTCCAATCATTACCTCAGCATAATGAAGCGATTCTTCATTATTCCATGGTATCACAAAAACAAATGTTGGTGTCAAACCATATTTAGCATATGAGAATATGCATGATCTAGATGTTTAGATAATTTACATAACTTTTTTACAAAAGCATAGACTGTATGATAAATTGCAAACTAAATCATGTTAAAATGTACACATCTAAATGTTGCTTTGACCATGGTGTCATTTCTCTTTCCTAGAACAATTCAGGTTAAAAAAAATGGACATTTATAAACAGTTTTGTCTTGAATAAGTTTGCATTTTATAAAAGTAATATGTTTATAAATGGAGTTTATAAAAGCAAATTGTTTATTATGCAGGTTAACAATTATTAACTGCTTAGCTTACAAAATATATATTACGTTATATCAATTATGAATAATATTAGAGATACAAACTATTTTATAAAAGATTTTACAAGCTGTTGATGTGGTGAGTGATTATTAGTAAATGAAAAAGTAATATTAATGATGGGTTTATATGAAAACCAATAAGAAACTGGCCATATTAACATTGTGTAAAAATATTGTAAAACAGTTTGTGACTGTAGCATTACTCATCAATTATATTCCATTAGAAAAATAATTATATAATTTTGAGTTTAAGACTAATACTTATAAGTTCCTTGTACTTATTTCTTCTTTCACTTATCAATAAATAATAAATAAATAAAAACAATGTCAAGCTAGTTATTTATAATTGGACATAGTTTTTAAAGGTTGAGAGATTGTACGTAATAAAGGAGATATTATAATATCCTCACCATGAGGACTATATAATCTATATATCTATATATATAATAATAATAATAATAATAATAATAATAATAGTAGTAGGTGAAACTAAGAGAAACTCAAATTAGAATTCCAAATTAGAGTTTCAATTTTGCGCCATGTCTCCTAAATATTTATTCTTAAAGAGTTTTATTTCTTAATTTTAGAATCAAATGTGAGACCATATCATAAATATTCATCCAAATGAGTTATTAAGTACAAAAACCAAAAAGTCTAAAATAAATAACTCGTGAAAAAAAAAGTGCTTCACAATAATAAATAAACATGGACAATTTACATTTTATATTTAATAATATCCTTACAAATTTTTTTAAAGAGTTAACAAAATATAAAAATGACTATCAATAATATTTAAATTATATATAAGATTTATATTATGCATTTTATTGTGTATCTTTATATGCATACGCATGAGATTACAAGCTAGTTTCTCATAATAAAGGAAGATGATATATAAATTTGACTAAATTTTTGTTTACTGTTTAATTCTCTGTTTGTCTTTTTTAGAAAAGCCGATTTAAATAAAAGATAAGCTAGTTTAAAAACTTCTTAATTCAATTGACTTTTTACATTTATTGTCAAATAAAGGTAATCCAATTATGCAAATCTAGTGTGCGTTTGGCATGAATTATTTTTGCCAACTTATTTCACTATTCAGCTTATTTTTTCTACTATTCATGGGGTAATTATTGAGTACTTCCGGAGTACCATAAATACGTACTCCCCATTCTCACATAACTGTGAGTCCCATTAATTAAATTTATGATGAGATCCACAATTCATGTGAGGGGGGGAATACACATTTATGGTACTCTTGGAGTATTCAATAATTTTCCCTATCCATGGGTCCTATTGCACTTTTTGGTACTATTTATGGGTCTCAATGTACTATTCTAATTAATTTTTACCTTTATTTACAATATTTTCAGCAAAAATTTTTAATTTCAACAAAATAAGCGGATCCTAAATAGACACCTTATATATATATATATATATATATATATATATATATATCCTAAATAGTTTTTTTTTTTTTTTTAAATAATACTTGAAACAAAATCTAAAATGGACTTGAGTCTCTTAAAACATTTGATACAAAAATTGAAATATATTGTAACACTGTAAAATCTATTAAAAAACTTGATCCAAAATTTGAAATTTGTTGTAATTTTGAAGTTTATTGAAATACTTGGTACAAAAATTGAAGTATAACTTTATCAATGCAAGAGATTTCACTTTTTTCAGTTTCCACTTCCACTCTCTTGCACATTCAATGTGTACTGGTCTGTTGCTGAGCCCGTGCTATCTATTGCATAATCACACACACTCCAATTTGATACTCTTAGCTGTAGGGTCTTAACCTAAGACCTTACTGCTAATTTTAACATAATCAAACACAATTGCACAATCCTTTTCTACATTCTTTTGGTGAAAGACCATTTGAAGAATAAATAGGCTCTAAATTCTATTTCATATCTGTAGTATGTAAACAATGGTTAAATTCTCATTGAGTTTGTTTTCTCAAGTGGATGGTCTGCATTCAATGGCAAGCCACATGAATAGAGTATTTACTTATAATCCTTAAGCTAATTTTTGAATGCATTAATAGGTAGAACTGACTTAAACAAAACCTTACTTTGATTTCGAGCTAGCAATTTCAGTATGGTAAGTTTTGTTTAGCCAAAAGGTGATCAACAACTTATTCTTAAATGTGCTTCTTAAAGCTTAAAATATATTGAATTTTGTCTTAAAGCATATGGATATTCAGTTGTTGGTAGCTTGATCTTCATAAAGGGAAGGAGACTCATGGAACTTTTCCCTCTAAGCTTTGGGAATCTGTGAAGTTGTTGGCAGCTTGATCTACATAAAAGGAAGGAAACTCATTGAGCTTTTCCCTCTAAGTTTTGGGAATCTAGCAGGATTGGGAGTTGTGATTTCTAGTTTTACCGAGCCTCATATTATAGATAGATATTCAGTTGTTGGAAGCTTGATCTTCATAAAGGGAAGGAGTCTCACGAAGCTTTTCCCTCTAAGCTTTGGGAATTTGTGAAGTTGTTGGCAGCTTGATCTACATAAAAGGAAGGAAACTCATTGAGCTTTTCCCTTTAAGTTTTGGGAATCTGGCAGGATTGGGAGTTGTGATTTCTAGTTTTACTGAGCATCATATTATAGATAGTATAGATAGTACTCATCACCTTTGGCAAACAGAGAAAGTTTACGAGTAGAATAAGGATTGGAATTGTCTTGTGGTGTGCCTATTTGATGGTCAACTCGGTAGCAACTATTGACTTAGGTTTCATTTCAAAAAACCTTGGGGATGTCAATCATGTCAAAGATAAATCTCCCTTTGAGATAACTGCATTTTGGTCACCATTGCTTTTGCTGCATTTGGGTGGCCCTGATACCATTACAACTTATTCCTTGGAAGATAATAAGTTTTGGTTAAGACACTTGGATTAGGTGTTCAAACAAGGGTGGTATTTTATATTTGGATTATAAGCTTGACAGTTCTCTAATTCTCCATTCTATCGATTCTGATGTTTTTTACAGGAATTATCAAATACGAGCAAAGGAAATAGGTACCTAGGTTGGTAAGCAATAAGTAACTCAATGCTCACTCTTGATCCCAGTCCCAATCATTCCAAATTCATGTGGGAATATACTTTAAAGCAATTTGAGGGATTTCATGCGACAATAAATAAGGTGATTGAGGTTTAGGTGATGAATCTTCCTCTTATCGAGAATGACTCCATTCCAGATGCAATTGAATTGGTTACTACCTACAACTTCAAATTTTCAAGGGCTTTTTTGTTGACCTTATCCTTGGCTATGATGATAGGGACCACATCCAATATTTGTTCAAAGAAATTTGTTTAGTTAAACTTTTTAAAGTGACAGGGATGGAACTTGGCTTCTTGTATGATGTGCTCTTCACCAAAGCAACCATAATACATTCATCCCAAGGCCAGGCTCTCCACATATTTAGTTTCTCTTTCACTAGTATTCATTGATAAGCATAACTACTCAATGTGAAACCTCTCTTATCGACAGTAATGATAAGAAACAGACCTATATCTTGGCAAGGCAAATCTTGTTTACGGTCTTAAAACATTTTTTAATTTCCTCCAATATTTCACATGAAAAATTATATAGATAATTGATTAATATTTTTATTTTTGACAATTTGGTAGTTGAGGATGGAGGACTTGAACCCTAGATGGTGTCCGTTAAGCTAAAAGGGTATTATATATGCTTTGATTTTTTTATGAGTGATGAAATTCATAATAAATATGTGTGCATGCAACATGCATGATGCAACTATACCTTATGTGTGAGTTATTAAAAAAAAAAAATTATGATACTAACCCAAAAAAAAAAAAATCCGAAGTGATAAGGCTTGTTAAATATATATTAATACTTTTACTTATTTTAAGCTGATAAACCCATTTTGATAAGGGAGATCAAATTTTGTTTGAACTTTGATTTGACTCAATTGAGTAATTGTCTTTGCATTTTTGGTGATGGTGTTTGAATCCAGTTTGAAAAATTACTCCTAAAATAGCTCTTTTTTTTTTTTTTTTTGAGAGAGTTTCAACCTATGACGTCCACTTCTAATGATAACTCTTTATCATCAGACCAAAACACCAATCAGTTTTTGGTGTAGGCAGAGATTGAACCCTAGATCTCTTATACAACCATCAAAGATTTTACCAATTGAGCTAACTGAAATCCACTTCTAAAATAGCTCTTTAAACATGTACATAATAGTACCATATCATTATAGAGATATAGTTACATTATAAGTCAATTATTGTTCATATATATTGAGTAGACCTTTGGATTTTATGATATTATCTATTATTACCTAATATTAAGTACAATAACTACAAAATTAAATTGCATGCCTTTTATTAGCATACTAGAACTAGAAGTTACCTTCGGTTACAATTTACACAAGCCCAGCTCTATATAAGATTGTGGAACGTTTTGGCTAACACCCCATGAGCCATAAGAGATATGCAATAAAGAATTGAAGTCTATAATTCATGCACTATTTTACTGTCCAAACGTGATGGAGGTGTACTGAAGGAGTTTGGCATGAAGATCCCTGATGTGGTAAACTGGGTAGCAGCTATATTAGCCTATTACGGATTTACGGTTATTAATATAAGATATGTTCTTGGCAGAGATGAAGCTTTATTTTCATAGTATTTTTGCATTCTTTATTTCTTTTTAAATTCTTTTTAGTAATTTGTATTGTTGTATACAATGATGTATATGTTTATTATGTTGACTCTAATATGGGTGGTGAACCACAGAATTTTTGTAATGTTAACCACTAATTAGATTCCATCAGAGTTGGAACTCAAAGAAGAAAAAGATAAATAACCATTAGTATAAAGAGGAGAAACGGTGTAAATGAATAGAGAGACCCTATGCATTAAGGCTCTGTACCTGGCATTTGTGTTTGATGGTGACTTTATAAGGATTTTCACTATAATTCTTTAATTTTTTTTCAAGCAAGAATTTTAGGTTGAATATTTGAGAATTGCATTTTGAGCAAATGTCAAGGTTGGCTTATTAATATTAATCAAAATAAGTTTAATGAAATATGTTTTTGCTTAGTGTATATACTATATATGATCTTGACCATTTTCTCTGTTTAGCCTGCAATTGTTAATGGCACAACAAATAATTTATTATATTGACGAAATAATAAAAATAATGTCTCAGGAGGTGCATATTGATATTGTAAATAATTTTTTTCAAATAAAAGAAAAACCCATGCAAGGCATGGGCGTACAAACTAGTATATTATAAAAGTTGAATCCTTAAACTGGAGGATGCATGCAACGATGACATGTGTTCTATTCTCAAAGCATGTAACAATGACATATATCATTTCTTCTAAATTTAATTTTTTAAGTAATGATAAAAAAAATCAATAGGCATATAGTGGCATTTTTAGGGTCTAATTAATTATGGTTACTTATTTATGGATATATTTTATTACAATTTTTTTCTTCATTATTTTATTGACATATAATACATAATCAAAATTAATTTTCCAAACATTATAACATATATGAGTATTATAAAATAACTAATAACAAACACGCACATCGCGCGGGACATCTGCTTATTAAAACTAATTCAACATTAATTCAACATTTCTTCAATTATGTGTCTCTTTCTGGAAAATTCTTAAGTACTCTCGAAATATGAAAAAATTATGCTTTCTTCTCTCACATTCATGGTGGATCCCACCATGAATTTAATGGTAGACCCCACTATGAATGTGGGAGGAGGGAGTACTATTCTCCGTGCTCTTGGAGTACTTAAGAATTACTCTCTCTTGATTAGTGGTGATTCTTCCTATTCCCAATCAAGAGGTTTTTCAAAACTTTTAATTATTGCCTATTGGAAATAAAACACCCATTGATTTCTATTAGATCTAATGGTAAATAACACACTAATTGCTATGTTATCAATTTTCAAATAAGTAATGTCAAAGCATTAAAAGTCATCAATGCCTTTTTATATATATATATATATATTTTTTTTTTTTAAGTCATTAAGCTCCACGTTCTCCCTCCATCGTCTTCTTCTTCTTCTTCTCTTCTTTTCTCTCTCTCATCTGGCTAGGCCTCTTTGAGCTCACCTCCTCCTTTGCTGACCCACTCAACTCATTGGAGCTACATGTTAAATTTAGCTGGTTAAATTTAAAAGTATAATTTAGTTTTAGATATAAATAAGTCTAACACCGATCTGTTAATTTTTTTTACTAGTTAGAGTCCTCTATCACTTAACAATGAAATAGGGGTGTTCTAGTAGGCTAAATGAAAAATTGATCAAAATTCAAAGAATTGAAGCTTAGTAAGAATTGGGTCAACGTTAATTGTTATGATGATTTTTAGAGTTGCATTTAGAAATAAGAGCCACACATGGGACATGGCACAACAGCCTCATTATTTAGGATATATGAAAGGCCATGGTTATCAATAGAAAATAGTGTGAAAGATATAAAAGGACAAATTTATTTATCAAAATACTCCTCCACGCAAAATGCATTTTCTGTGGTTTTAATTGTGGCAGTTAGTAAATAAAGGGGAAGAGTATGAGTAATTTTGGAAAGTTAAAATGAGGAAAATCATAGCCAATGCCTAAATCAAAGAAGTCTTTGATCTCTTTAAATGAATCTTAAAGAAATTGAATAAAGTTTCTTTTAAGGTCACTATGATTGGGTCTGCCTCTTCAAGCTCCTTCTCATTCAAGCCACAATATTGCAACTGGCTCTGTATTCACTGTCGAAGAGGGTGGCATCGAATTTGCAGTTTTTTTCCCTCTTCCTCTCAACGTTTAGATGATTGTAAATGTAATAAATAGGGAGAGACAAAAAAAAAAAATGCTACTATTAATTATGCAAGATGAGGTGGATATAAGAGATTTCTAACCATTAGATCTAATAGAAATCAATGGTCATAAAAAGGTGTAAGTTTTGTGGAGTTATACCAGTTATAACTTGAACCCATCTCCATCTCTCTCTCTCTCTCTCTCTCTCTCTCTCTCTATATATATATATATAAACTAGTTTGTAACCTCATGCATATACACGGATACATTTAAAGATATATAATAAGATGCATAATATAATTCCTATATATATAATTTAAATATTATTGATAGTCATTTTTATATTTTGTTAACTTTTTAAAAAATTTTGTAAGGATATTATTAGGTATAAAATGTAAATTATTCATGTTTTTCTTAAAAAAAAATTATTGTGAAGCACTTTTTATTATATTTTTTATTTTTTTTTTATTTTTTTATAGACTCTTTGGTTTTTGTACTTAATAACTCACTTAAATGAATATTTATGATGTGGTCCCACATTTGATTCTAAAATTAAGAAATAAAACTCTTTAAGAATAAATAATTTAGGACACATGGCGCAAAATTGGAACTCTAATTTGAAATTCTAATTTGAGTTTCTCCTAGATTCACCTATTATATATATATATATATATATAGATTTACAATTTCTCTCCCTCCATAGATAAGGAGCCTATTAGCCTAACCTATGCCAATGCTAAATCCAATCCATCCCATTGGGAAGCCCCCACCAAATTATCAAATTTGAAGCCATGAATATTTGTCCTGGGTTCTTAGCAACCAAATAGACCTAAAAAAAAAAAAAAAAACCAAAAGCTTTTAGAATCAAAGGATTCAACCTCCAAAATGTTGTCATCGTCAAAGAAGCGCTTCAACAATCTATAGATGACAAGACCATAGACAATCTCTACCTACTTGGTGTCATAGATCCTACTTGGTCCCTCAAGACGTTGTCTTTGCTTGGATATATGCCACTGGTATAACAAATCAAAGACCAACTTATGGAGAGAGATCACAAATTTTCTTTTCTTTTCCTTTTTCCTTTTTTTGTTTCTCATGAAAAAAGAACATGAGAGATTTATTTTTCCCCCAAATTTGGTAGGCGGTCGCTGGTCATGATTATTTCGAGTGGAAGTTGGTTGTTGACAATAAATGGGTCATGAATGTTTTTAGGGTTTGAGAGGTTAGTTGTGAGTTGGAACTTATGTGTGTTTCTTTTTAATTATTTCACACTTTGTTATTATAACAGTTGTAATATAGGTATTGCATATATTCACTAATTGTAGGAGAAAGCTCCTAAATTTTACAGATTTTATTCTCAAACTTATCCGACAAAAATGTATGTATTTCTTTTAATAATTAAAGCACCATGCAAACCACAAATAGAGCGCTTATGATGTTGTACCTTTTTAAATTATAAGTGGGCACTATTATCCACACAAAAAAAAACATGCCTCATTTATGGTTTTATGGACATAAATTGTAATGTTTTCAAAAAGTGTAGCGAATATGATCTTGTGATTTTGTTTCGGTTTTTGAGTAGTTGTTCATTTATTTTATTTTGGCCATATGAGGAATGCACAATGCTTCGAAGGGTGCAGTTAGATAAACTGTTATAAAATGGTGTTTTGGGTTTCAAATGAGCATTTGTAAAAAAACTATATGAGGAGTTGCTGTTGAAAACAGAGCTTTTGGGTTGGGGGGGGGGGGGGGGGGGGTTTAAAAATGTGTCTTTAGGCTCCCAAAATGCTTAACCAAATGAACCCAAAGTATACGTTGTTCTTCGATGTTGGACTAATACATCTTTCACAAAAAGTTTAGTAGTTCTATTTTAAAGATCAATGAACACTAGCCTTTTTAGACATTGAATTTAGACTACCAAAGGTATGCTTGCTATTTTTCTACTTGAAATTTCTAATGTTATATGAAATTGATACTTCTCTTTAAGGAGATGAATGAATAACTGGCCAAGGAAAGACAAAACACAGTCTTGAGAAAGAGAAGATTGTTAAACCATTCAAAAAGAATTGAATAGGATAAATATTTAGTACTCACAAATAATGATAAATACAACACTAATAAATGCATTTATTTCATTCCATATATTTGAGCTCCATAACAAATGGCACATATAAAGTAGTTAATAGCCCCAAAACTTAAAAAGTCTACACTAGCAATCTAATATCATTTATTTTCAAAAGATTACCTTAAAATTTTGTTTCTAATATATATATATATATATAGGCATTACATTTATATTTGTAAAGAAAACAAAAATTTACTACAATTCTAAACTTATATTATATTTAAATGGTGAAAACACCATTTTAGTCCCTACATTTTAGAGTCACGATCAATTTAGTCCTTACATTTTGGTCCATGTTATTTTCAATTTGCATTTAATTTGGTCCCTACCGTTAACTCACTAACGGAATGCTTACATGGCAAACGGTTTGCACAGTTGACATGTTTAATATTAAAATATTAAATAAAATGCTGATGTGTCTAAATTTTAGTGGCTAATGTTGCCACATCACTGCTTAAACGGTAAAAAAATAACCATATTAGCTTTTAAAAATATATTTCCTTTTTTACTGATTTATTTTTTTTAATTTAAACTTTGAACTATTTTTTTTTTTTTTTATACAATAAAACGATAGAAGTATATTAGCACCTAAAGGTTGTACAAGTAGAAAAAACCAACTCAGTGGCTATCAACCTCAGGGAAAAACCTAAAGAATAAAGAAGAAAAGTTAAAAAGAAAAAACAGAACTAAAAATGTATAAAAAAGAGGATGAGTTCCATAACAGAGCTCATCGTTTGTGAACTCTTTACTTTTTCGTATTTTTAACTTTGTTTTCTCCCACGTTAAAATATAAAAATGCATTTGGGGGAATATGCAATTAAAGTAGTTGAACACAATTGGAGACAAATTTTCTTATTAAACAAACACCTCTTAGTCTCTCTCTATCTCCAAATTCAATGGCTACGGCAACAGCACCTCCACTCTTTGCCTCTTCTTCTTCGTTCTCCACCAACTCCATCTCTCCTAATAAACACTCTTTAATGGTATCTTTTTTCTGTGTCGGCCGCCGCAACCTCCGTTGTGAACTCGGCCATGCCCCACAATCCTGCACTCCCTCCAAAACCTTGCCGTTTCGGAGGCTCACTCCAATGGGATTCACCAAACCTAGATTATCCACAACCCAACCGTCTAGCACACCCACCACGGAGTCCGATTCATGGCCACAACTCGACTGTGTGATCTGGAAATTAAAAGAGAGGTGGAGATGAAGATAAGTGGCTTGGTTGATCTAGGTAAGGTTTGGGGTTTAGTTTAAATTTGGGATTTGGGTTCTTTGGCCATGAATAAGAGATAACAAAAGAAGAGAGAGAGAGAAAGAGACAGAGAAATGAAGGCTTAGAGATAAGCTGAAGGGAAAATAAGAAAAATGGATTTAGATGCGTTCTTATGATATTGTGGATTTCTAAAAGAAAAAGATAAAAGTGAAAAACTAGAGAAAAGGAAAAAAAAAATCGGTAAGAAAGAAAATATATTTTTAAAAGCTTATGTGGCTATTTTTTTTTGCCATTTAAGCATTGATGTGGCAACATCAGCCACTAAAATTTAGACACATCAGCATTTTATTTAATATTTTAATATTAAGCATGTCAATTGTGTAAATCGTTTGCCACGTAAGCATTTTCTGTTAGTGAGTTAACGGTAGGGACCAAATTAAATGTAAGTTGAAAATAATAGGGATCAAATTAACTGCTACTAAAATGTAAAGACCAAATTGACTGTGACACCAAAATATAGGGACTAAAATGGTGTTTTCGCCTATTTAAATTTAAAGCAACATGTAATATGTGAATGGATTTGGAGATGAGCAGTTTTTCTTTTTTCTTTTTCATATTCTTCAAAATGCTAAAATTAATCACCTAATTATGCCATTTTTTAATTTTTTAAAAAAAAAGACTAAAATGCAAATTGCACCCTCTAAGATTGACTGAAATTCATTTCAATTCTCTAATTTTACTTACTTTACTTTCATTCAATTGAGTTCTTTAAATTTAAAATTTATTCCATTTAGGTCTTTTGTTCAATTTTGTTAAAATTTGCAGTTAAGTATGTAACCAATGAAAAATAAAAAAATTGAATGTGAGAATAATATTTTTTTTAATGGCAATTTTTCAATGAAATTGGACAAAATGCCCAAATTGAATAAATTTAAAATTTAAAGAACTCAATTGAACAAAATAAAGTTAAACGACTGAAATGAATTTCAATCAAAATTATAGGATACAATTTGCACTTTAACATTAGAGCATTCCCATTAAGGATGCTAAAAATGCTAAAAGCTAAATTTTAGCACCAATACACAAAAAAACCCACTCCATCAAAGATTTCAAATCTCAAAAATTTTGACACATAGTTACAGTGAGCTGTTATCAATAACAGCACACTATAGCAAAAACCTTAAACCAAAAATTATTTTTTTATTCCCAATGGTGACTTTGTGTATTTCTTTTTTATTTTTCTTTTCTTTCTTCTCTCTCATCTCTCACTTTCCTCTTCTTTCTTTCCCGTAGCTTCTGTTTCTCTCAGGTTCACGATTTGAGCTCCTCCCCTCCAAGGTTCGTTGGCTGGGAACTTCAAAGCCCAAACGCCTTTGGAGTGTTGCCTCCGATATGGAGGTAGTCTTGCCAATTTAGAATTGTGATCGGCATGGGTCTGGTTGTGGGTTTGTGATTTTGGATCTGGGTTGTGGGTTTGTGATTTCGGATTGTGATTGGTGTGGGTCTAGTTGTGTGTTTGTGATTTTGGATCTAGGTTGTGGGTTTGTGATTTGAGATTGTGATCAGCGTGGATCTAGGTTGTGGCTTTGTGATTTGGAATTGTGATCGGCGTGGGTGGTGGTGACAGTGGTAGGGTGAGAAGTGTTTTAGGCCGATGGAGCTTAGTGGTTAGCCATGGAGCACAGGTTTGAGAGTAGATCAGAGACACGAAGCACGGGTTTGAGAGCAAATCAGGGAGAGGGAGAAGGTTCTAGTCTTCTACAGGTTTTGACAGAGAGAGAGAGAGAGAGACCGAATAAAAAATGAGTAAAAATAATAAATAAATAATATTTAAATAAAGCGGTAAAAAAATATAAGTTTTAATGTAGAGTGAATTGTAAAGTGATGTGTTTAATGCTATAAAATTGGTTTTTGAGATGGTAAATGCTAAAATTTTTAAAACCCTTGATGGGAATGCTCTTAAAAAAAAATCTCTTTTAATAACATCTTTTCCAAAAATGTAAAACAATATTATAACTATGAAATTTAAATCTTCTTATTAAAGTACCCCTTCAATAAGAAGATTCACTATATAATGAAAAATTCATTATATAGTCCATTACATAATACTTATAAAAATAGAAAATACTTGCATAAAAAAATGCATTAACCTACAAAATTTATATTATACTCTATTATAAAATAATTATATCGTGGCTTTGCAACTAGTTGAAAATAATAGGCAAATTACTCTTAAATTGCCTTCTGCTTGCAGTTATAGTCACAATATTGGGGGAGCAATGACGTGGTATCCATATAATCATTCTTGAATCAGTGTAATCCAGAAGTCAATTTTGCTAAAATGCTCTGTTCTCAAATTCATCCGGAAGTGTAAAGAATATATGAGGATAGATTTGTCCGTTTGTAAGACCATCTTTACAAATGAATCAATATATAAATTTGACCCAAAAAGTAAATCACAAATGTTTGGAAAAAAGAAACAAAATGTGCAAAATTCACAAAAATTCAGTATTCATGACAAGGGGAAAATAAGTTAGATAATATGTTGAAAATAGGCAAAACAATATGCAAAATAAGAAAGCTTGAACCAGACCTCTTAATCCCCTATAAAATGCGATCTCGTTCTCTCTACAGTCCTCTGAAGCTCTGACCTTGAGCATAGGAACTGTTGAAACTAACAAACAAGGCAATAAAGAAGGCGGGAGTAAATTACAACTGGTTGACAATGAGTTACATTGCAACCTTAAAACGTTGATGGTATAGGCAAATATTAGTAATTAAAAAAAGATCCTAGTCTGGAAAACTCACAGCTTGTTGACCATGAGTTAAAACGTATATAACCACAAAGTAGAAAGATATTGAGCAATTTCTACGGTCATTATAAAGAACAGCTAAGAGAACTGAAACTTATGGTTCATATGATTTACGTCTTAGATAATATGAAAAAGCTCTTATCAAAGATATTATGAAAAAGCTAAGAGACCAGCAACTCCTGAGAAAAGAAGAATGAGAATAAATAGTTACTTGTAGAAATGAGATATAATATACCATAACCCATAGTTTATTGCCTTCATTTCATGTACAGGAAAATAAAAAGGCCAACTGTGCAGGAACTCAAAGGTATGGACATTAAGACAGCAAAAGCAAACCAGATGTGCTATTTTAGTATGAAGTATGGTTTAAAATAGATTAGAAGACAAGAAATATGTCTTAAACTTTTCCATAAATACTTTATTACCTTCAATTATCTAGCCATGAAGACGTATGTGACAACTGCTTGCAAATTTTAGTCTGACAAAAGTCCCTCCTATTCAGTCCATTTCCCAATATATGCTGAACTCAATAGTACAATACGGAAAGCTTCAAGATAAGCCTGTTGATGGAGATGAATCAGAGGACATTTGGATACAAAGGATGAGCTTGGAAGCCAATCTTTTAGATTATCACTACAAAACATTCACAAACTATGATAAAGGTTTAAAGCCCACCAACATAGAACGCAAAAGCAGTCTCAATGCAACTTCAAACATGGATTACACTGATAGCTTGTCAGGCCTCATCTGTGTTAGTGTAAAAACCAACTTAAATCAGGAGTGAAAACCAACTTGAGATGATCTTCAGATTAAATATAGTTTAGCATCAAGAACTGGGGCAGAAGTCTCACAACCCACAAGTAATGCAAAGCATATGGAGGAAAAGAATTCCATAATCAGTATTTTGAGGGAGTCCAGTCACAGCAACTTTGAGCACACACCACCTAGTTTCTTGCAGAGAAGAGTACTCTTCTGCACAAGTTTCAAATGTATAAATTATCACCTTTGTGGCAACTTATTAACACTCT
Organism: Quercus wislizeni; assembly: GCA_023055345.1. Classification (NCBI taxonomy): domain Eukaryota; kingdom Viridiplantae; phylum Streptophyta; class Magnoliopsida; order Fagales; family Fagaceae; genus Quercus; species Quercus wislizeni. Next base: position 61,680,622 of record JALGQJ010000002.1, on the reverse strand, counting down.
ATTGCATAGCCCAAACCACACAATAAGAAATCTCACAAGCAATTAATTTTATCCCTGCAACTTTGCAAATTAATACTAGTGCCAATTCAAATTTCATTACCTCATAAACCACAGAAGTCCCTCTCCAAGTTCCATACGCTCTAAGCAAGTACAACAGATATATAATTATAAAACGTTTTTTTAATAAGTAATAAATAATTATTGAACATATAATTAAATTGGAGCAGTTTGCCGAGGTAGATACAATGTAAATAAAATCATGAAGTAGTAATGGCAAACAAGATATATTTAGTATGTAAAACTGTGGAGGTGCCACTAAGCCCCCATGAATTCCACATTATGGTTCCACAAAATCAAATGTCAATCTCTTGCGTGACCGTTCCCCGTTCCCTCTTGAACGAGATTTTCTTTCCCATGCAGAACATAGTTTAATTTACCCTGCATAATAAACGAGATGAAGGAATGATAGGATAAAACTACTAGCACAAGAACATTTTGTCAAGATCTGCAGGTAAAATGATTTTGTGGTACTAAATATGCATTATAGTGCAAGTTCTAGAGTAATGATTGCCATTATGGTGTCTAGCAAGCAAAATATATATATTTTTTTTTTGACAAGTAAAGAAAAATATATTAAACTTGCAAAAGAGTGTCACCTAAGTATACAGGAAGTATACATTAGGGACAAGTACAATCAAACGCATAAATTACAAGAGTCCATTAAAGCATGAACTGAAAATATGGTGTCTAGTGAGCAAATTATTTTGGTCACATATTTTGTCATTGTCCTCTTTCTTTTGCAAATTTTGTAGTGAGAATTTTTTATATAATATTTTTTTATTGGTGAAGAGAAACTATCTCATGCAAACCTGGTGAAAACATGAAATAGCCCTAAAGAATTACAAAAAAATGAGAATTAAGTAAAAAAATAATAATAATAATAAAATCAATAGTAGAATGAAACTCGCTATGGCCCAAAACACGAGAAAATTCAAACAATGATCTCATTAGGGACAAATTCAGCTTAACAACTGAGATTCACACCTTCAAAACATATGATGATTCTTCTCTCTCTATAATGTCCACAACATATATCAATGAGCAAGGTTCCAAACAAAGGAGGAATGTATGATGTTAAGCTTGTTTTGATGCATCTTCAAATTAATAATGAAGCTTTGTACATAAAGCCTTTGGCATGATGCTCAGATTATGCATGATATCTTGATTGAATAAGGTCAAAACATCTAGGGTTAAAAGGTGGAAATAACAGTTATCAAACAAGGATTACAAAGAAAAATGCAACAGTAGCATGAAAAGGAAAAGAAGTATACGAAGTTACCCATAAGCAAATCAGAATTGATAGTAATAAGGTTCTGATGCCTTTCTTCTTTCCCTTGTTGCATGTAGTGATGACGAATTCAGGAATGTTCCTTCTTTAAATATTGATCCAGAATTTAGGAAACAACCAATGGTAACAAGAACAGGCATTTAATATCTCATCTGCTCTACTCCTATTCCCACTCTTGCCCGGATTCTATGGCTTAAAACTCTTTAAACACTAAGAGAAGAAATTTAGAAGCATCTGTATTTGAGCTCTTAGAACCTGTAACATTAAAACTTGATAGTTAGCAAGTACTATTCAAATCCTAAATCATAAGATGGAAGATTAAATAACTTGAAAATTTGACAACCACCTAGCTCAACTTTCATCTTTCACAATATGATATGGATTACGCAAGAAACACACCCTGAGCTCTTTAAAACCTGTAACATTAAAACCTGATAGTTAGCAAGTACTATTCAAATCCTAAATCATAAGATGGAAGATTAAATAACTTGAAAATTTGACAACCACCAAGCTCAACTTTCATCTTTCACAATATGATATGGATTATGCAAGAAACACACCCAGGTACAATATGCTTGCTTTACTGCTGTCATAAAATGATGTAGTTTTTCTTGTGGGCCTTTCTCAAATCTACTTCTGTGTGATGATTTGCTACAACCCAGACGAAGCTTCCATGGATGCTATAATTTGAAGTCTAGTTTAAATGTGGCCACAAATATTTAACGTCAGATAAAGTGTGGACAGAGAAATCAATAAAGGAAAGCATCTTATTACAGAAGATGAATAAAAAACAGTATGATTCATAAATAGAAACAGTAGGATATAACTTACAATAGATAGCAACTTGGCATTTATTATTAGGGAAATTTGAATCCATGTCATATTAGTGAAATTTGGCACAATATCCTGCAAATTGTTCAGTGTTCTGCATTATTTGAAAGTGTAAAATAATATGAGATGCAGGAAGCTGTAAGTTTAGACAGAGAAAAAGGCATAAAAGAACAAGGATAAATGCATAATGAGAATCCTCTACGTTTTTTTTTTTTGTCAACATTCAATATGGTGCCTTTCCCCCTTTAAATAATCCCTCAAAAAAAGTAAATCACAAATTGTGGGCATACCAAATTGAATGGTCAATGCCAAAATCTTTACAATTTGGATTATAATGATAAATATCCTCATGAATTGTCCTCCATGGTGAATTAGTTGCTGGGATTCTTATAGTCATTAGGATTTTCTTGGCTGCATTATGGGTGGTGTTCGTAGTTTTTTTATTGAATCCAAACTTTTTCAACCGGTGGTAGAGGAAGGGGGATGGCATTTTTCTTTAAGGATTTTTGAGCAGAGTAGGTACTTCATGAAGTCGGTTTTCATGGGTAAGAAAGTGGCACAATGGCTGATGAAGAGTTTAGAACAGCTAAACGTTGGGAGCAGTCCGAAGTACCTTTATTCGTTTAGGGAAGGTGATTCAGCCTACACCCTCCAACGGAGCTCCAATTCTTTTGGCTTGTTCCTACTGTTGACTGAACTTAAAGTTGGTGGGTCTAGGAGGTCCATCATCATTCCAGTAGGTAGAGCAAAGAATGGATGGAGGGTTTTTAGGTTAGAGTTAAGGAAGTTGCTAGAACCTGAAAACTATGTGAACGGTGGGTATGGGCAGTCGAGTTTTGTGGCTCAGCCTCATAAGGATAACTCTAGGATTCATCCTTTTAAATCCTTTGCCAATATGGTGCATGGGCATGAGGTGCAGGTTAGGGGTAGAAACCAGTAAGAGTTGCAAAACCCAGCAAGTAAACAAAAAATGGTGTGCAAAACCAGGTCCGGCAAATCTAGAAGGTAGAGCTATGGGTTCTCAGTGCAGAACAGAGTAGCTTAACTTGGGAAAGCCAAATCCAGTAGGATATAAAAGGAGATCTCCCTTGAATTTCAAATATAATTGGACTGAACATGTATATGGAAATAAACGGGAACTAGGGAACTCTGACTGGACAGGAAAAAGCTTGACTGTAGAAGTGAAGGTGGATTGAGGAATTCCCAATGGGTAATAAAGGATCAGAAGAAGCACGTGCCTAGTGGTTCACGGGTTCAGAATTCCCTTATGGTGGGCTCAGACCATGAAGGTACTCTTGTGGGCCTTCCAGCATTCCCTGGTCCAGAGCCCACCGGCCCATTGAGGTTGGTAGTGGGTGAAAGCCCAATTAGGGGGGACCCGATACTCTTAAGGATGGAAGCCCACGCTCCAGTGATGTCCAAAGCATCCCACACAATGTCGGAGGCTCAAGACATCACAAGGGCTGATGCTGATCCTGCTGTGGAGCCACCGATGAAGGCCGGCACAGGGCGATATGAAGCTTCGGCGACGGCGGCGAGCTCGACGACCCAAACCGAGGTGAGTGTTGGGTCGGCGAAGGCATCAGTGAAGGTAGGTGGCCCTTTTTCAGTTGGGTCTCTCGCCGGGGCTTCGCTGGCGACATGGGATAGGGCCGATACAGCTCCTTTCCACACCACGAGGACAGATTTGGTGTCCTTTTCTCCAACCGAGCCTCTGGGCTGCCTTGCGGAGACTTCGGCGGAGGCTGAGAGTCTTTTTTCTGGTGGGCTTTACGCCGGTGAGCCTCTGTCCACACTGGATAAGGCAGTAACAGAGGGTGATAGGGCTTTAATAGGTCTTAAGCTATCAAATTATGCTCTGAGTCCACTGAGAGTTAGGTTTGAGGAAGGGGGTGTTCCAAGTGGAGATGAAGGTGATCAAGTTGGGGTGCAAGTGATATTCAGGGGATAGACACCACTGAGGTTGAAATAGCTTATGCAGTTGAGGCCTTGGGTGATGTGGAGAGTTCTTCCCCTTTGGTGGCTATTAATCCTCTGGGGGTGGTTGTGACGGCTGATTTGAATTGTATTACTGAGGTGAGGAGGTTGGATAACACTTCGAAGGTGTCTAATTGGGTGAAATATAAACTCCCTGGTTTCAGTAAGATGATGGGGCTTTCTTTGGGTTGACATGAGAAGAGGTGTATTATGCTCTTACAAAGACTGGAGATGGAGATTGAGGCAGCCAAGTTGGTGCATAGGAAAGATGCTGCCCACAAAAAAGTTGTCTCTAAGGATAAAGGGAAGAGGGAGTTGAGGAATTTGATTTCCTTGGTTAATTATGATAGGACATAGTATTCTCTCCTTTGGCTGCTTGATTGAGGTTGTAGTAGGGAGTTTACAGCTTCAATGAAGTTAAGAATGGTGTCATGGAACGTTCGAGGTTTGAATGATTCGTGGAAATGTTTGGTTGTTAGAAATTTATTACGAGAATGGAATTGTGATGTAGTTTGCCTTCAAGAAACTAAGCTTGCAGAAATGGATAGACAGTTGATTTGCAGCTTGTGGAGTTGTCCCTATGTAGACTGGGTAGCATTGGACGCGGGTCAGACAGCTAGTGGGGTTTTGATGATGTGGGATAGGAGGGTTTTAGAAAAGTTGGAGATAATAGTGGGTAATTTTTCCGTAACAGTTCGGTGGCAGGGTTTGGGGGATGGTTTTTATTTAGGCTTCTTCTGGAGTTTATGGCCCGACTGATAATAACTTGAGGGGACAATTGTGGGATGAGCTGATTGGTATTCAGCAGCTTTAGGAAGTTCCATGGTGTTACATAGGGGACTTCAACATTGTTCGCTTCCCTAGTGAACAGCTAGGGGGATCTCGTCTTACCCTAGCTATGAAGAATTTTTCTGAGTTAATGAGGAGCTTAGTTTGTTAGATCTGCCATTGGAAGGAGAGAGTTTTACTTGGTCGAGTGGCTCGGATCAGCCTTCGATGTCTAGGATAGATAGGGTTCTGGTTTCTCATGATTGGGAGGATCACTATCCAGATGTGACCCAACGAGATTTATCTTGTCCTATTTCAGATCACTTCCCATTTTAGTGGAGGCAAGAGGGATATTAAGGGGGAAAAGTCCTTTTAGATTCGAGAACGTGTGGTTAAAGTCGGATGGGTTCAAAAATAGGGTTCTTTCTTGGTGGAATCGATATGCTTTCTCAGGTACCCCAAGTTTTGTACTTGCCAAGAAGTTGAAGGCATTGAAGGAAGATATTATTCAATGGAACCGGAGTGAGTTTGGAAATGTCATGCGTTAGAAAAAAGAGCTGCTGGAGGCTTTGAAATTATTGGATGTTAAGGAAGGGAAGCTCGGCCTTTCTGAAGCAAAGTTAGGTGAGAGGGTTGCGTTGAAATCTCAAATACAGAATCTTCTCTCTTTGGAAGAAGTCTCGTGGAGACAGAAGTCGAGGATGCTTTGCATTAAGGAAGGTGACAACAATACCAAATTTTTCCACAAGATGGCCAATTCTCGAAGAAGGCATAATCATATTAGTATGTTGGAGGTGGATGGGGTTATCTTTGAGGACAAATCCAAGATGGCCGACCAAGCTGTATAGTTTTATAAAAAATTGTACAAGGAGACTGAGGAGTGGAGGCCTAGTGTGGAAGGTTTGGAGTTTGATCAAATAGAGGGGTTGGAGAGGGACTGGCTTGAACGGAGGTTTGAATGGGAGGAGGTTATTCGAGTTGTCAAAGAGATGGAAGGAGATAAGGCACCAAGTCCTGATGGTTTCTCTTTGGCTTTCTATCACCATTGTTGGGAAGTTGTGGAAAGAGATGTCTTAGCCGTGTTTGAAGAGTTTTATCAACACAATAAGTTTGAAAAATCTCTTAATGCAATTTTCATAGCCTTAATCCCTAAGAAGAATGGTGTTTCAAATATTCGAGATTTTAGACCTATTAGTTTGGTGGGGAGTGTATACAAGATTTTGGCGAAGGTGTTGACAAACCGCCTGAAAGAGGTATTGGATCAGTTGATATCAAAGTCTCAAAACAGTTTTGTGGGTGGTAGACAGATACTCGATTCAGTTCTTATTGCTAATGAGTGTGTTGATAGTAGGGTGAAGAGTAAGATTCCGGAGGTTATTTGTAAATTAGATATTGAGAAAGCTTATGATCATGTAAACTGGGAGGCTCTTCTTGATTTGTTGAAGAGAATGAGTTTTGGGGTGAGGTGGTGTAGGTGGATCCGCACTTGTATTTCTACAGCCCAATACTCTGTCTTGTTTAATGGGTCTCCAGCTGATTTCTTTGGGAGCTCGAGGGGATTGAGACAAGGGGACCCGCTATCCCCCATGTTGTTTCTGGTTATGATGGAGGTCTTCAGTAAGATGATGAAAAGAGTTGAAGGGGTGGGTTTGTTCCGAGGATTTAGGGTTGATGGTAGTCGGGGTGGAAGGGTTAATGTCTCGCATCTTTTGTTCGTGGATGATATGATTTTGTTTTGCAACGCTGATGAGGAGCAGATTCTACATGTTAGGATGCTTCTTCTTTGTATTTGTCAAAAGGTGGTAGACTAACGTTGATTAAAAGCATATTATCTAGTCTCCCCACTTATTATTTGTCACTTTTTACCATCCCTACGCATGTGGCCAATAAAATTGAGAGGTTGCAAAGGGATTTCTTGTGGGGGGACTCCAAGTTTCACTTGGTGGGATGGGACAAGGTGTGTGCACCTTTGTAAAATGGTGGGTTAGGAGTAAGGAAATTAACTACTTTCAATAAAGCCTTACTTGGGAAGTGGTTATGGAGGTTTAGAAATGAGGAGACAAGGCTTTGGAGAAGGGTTGTAGCTCTTAAGTTTGGGGAAGAATGGGAGGGATGGACTTCCAAACTAGGTAGAGGGGTTCATGGGTGTGGCTTATGGAGAAGTATCCGCATGGGATGGGAGGATTTTAGCAAGAATATTCGTTTTGAGGTAGGGTTGGGGAATAGAGTGAAGCTTTGGACTGATCAATGGTGTGGGGATTCTCCACTTCACTTGACTTTTCCAAGTGTGTATGGGATTGCCTCCAATAAAGGAGCATCGGTGGCCTCTTCTCTTGAACGGCTGGGGATTGAGGAGCGAAGAAGTTGGGATGTTCATTTTACTCGAAGACCAAATGATTGGGAAATGAGTGGGGTGGATGATTTTCTCCGTACCTTGGGCTCAAATCTACCTCCCACTGAAAACGGAGACCATATACGATGGAAGTTGACAAAGAAGGGGGACTTTGATATTCGATCGTTCTACAATAAGTTAAGAAATCCCTTGCCCATTATTTTCTCTTGGAAAGGTGTTTGGAAGATTAAGGCTCCTCGGCATGTTTCCTTCTTTGTGTGGACTGCTGTATGGGATAGGATCCTTACAGGTGATAATCTGAGGGGTAGATGGGATTTTGTCGACTGGTGTATCATGTGCCGCAGTAATGGGGAGACAGTGGATCATTTGTTTCTACATTGTGGAGAGGCTTATCGGTTGTAGAGTTTGGTGTTTAGATCTTTTGGGTTTTCTTAGGTCTTGCCAAGATCAGTTGCGGATACTCTATTCGGCTGGTGGAATTGGCCTGGAAAGCATTCGTCTAGCATTTGGAATTTAGCTCCTTTATGCTTGATGTGGTGTCTTTGGAGGGAGCGAAATAGGAGGACTTTTGAGAACATGGATAGTTTGGATGACCAACTTTTAGCCTCTTTCAGTGGCACTTTGTTTGACTGGTCTAGGGCTTGGAGACTCACCTCTAATGATTCTCTCCCTATATTCCTTAGCTCTCTCCTATGTACTTAGTTTCTTTTCTTTCTTTCCCTTTTACTCTCTTTCTTTTCCCTTTGTATTTTTCTCTTTGCCTTATGTTTTTCTGCATAAGGTGGTGTTATTGAATATATTTCTATCTTACCTATCAAAAAAAAAAAATGATAAACTTATCAACTAACATTATTATTCATTTTTGCAGGAAGATTTGCTAAACAATTAAGATATTTAATTAATGTTTTTACCAGATTGAAGAAGAAATTACCTGTAAGTTGATGAGAGTTGCAATACCCAGATGGAACCAAAAGTTAACTTTGCCTTCAATGATTATCATTTTTTGCTCCATCAATAATCTCAATTTTTGGAATCCTGTCCCAGCCGTCTCCTGTACTCCATTGGAAAAAGTTTTTGAGAATTGGACTCCCACTTATCCTCAAATCTTCCAATGGAGTGCTAGGAAGGAAATGTGGTAATGACTTTAGCTTGGGGCAGTTGTAAATTATCAAGGAATGAAGATGTGGCATTATGGAAATATTGCTTCTATTCCAGCCTCTTATTCCTTTAATCCCATCCCATTCTTTCCACTCTCCAAAAGACCAGAATTCAAGAATTCTCAAATTTGGGAATATCACAAGTGTTTCTGCCAGCTTTTCTGCCAGCCTTTTCACCTGATCAGATTCATTTAGCCAAAAGTCATATTCCAACTTTATTATACCATCAGCAGCTTCGACTCCCAAAAAGTCAATCCCCACATTTTCCACACCATCTGCGTTCCATAGAGAGAGTGATTCAAGGAATGGCAACTTCCCAAAAGATGGCAAATGTCTTAAGTTTTTGCACAGTTTGAGCTCAAGCACTTTCAAATTGGTCAAGATTGAGTTTGAGAACATGTTCCAATTGGAAATTTGAGAGGAATCAAATCTCAGTTCATGTAATGAATTTTTCTCAAGGAAGTCTGGCAATGCCTTGAGCTTTGGGCAATCAAGAATTTTCAAAATCTGAAGACGTGGCATTATTAAAACACTACCTCCTTCATTTCTCATCCATCCAATCCCATCCCATTCTTCCAATTCTTTCAAACCAGAAAATGTGAGAGAATTCAAATTTGGGAATAAGATAAGTGATGAGGTTAATCCCTCATCTTCCTTCTTATTGGATTCTATTCCCAAAAACTCAACACCCACCTTTTTTACACCATCCACATCCAATATCTCTAATGATTCAAGGAACGGCAGCTTCCCCAAAGGAGGCAAAGGCTCTAACATTCCAACACTTGATAGCTTGAGCTTTTTCAATTTGGTTAAGGACATCAACCATTTTGGAAACACTACTGTGCCAGAAATTTCTAAATGTTCCAAGGCCGGATGTGGCATTAAGGCATCAACAACCAGTACACCATTCTCCAATTTTCTATTCTTTTTGCCTTCCCCATCAAAATCTAAACATAAAGATCGAAGGTGTACCTTCTCATTGAGAAGTGCATTCTTAGCCTCATGAACATCTACCACATTTCCCAAACCTTTTATCTCAAGAGCCCCTTCAAGGTGGTTCATATCTTTCATATCTCCGAGTTTGCATCCTTCACTTTCATCATTACCACCTACAATGAACTTAGTTAATGTTCGAAGAGATTTCAGTTTCCCAATCCCTTTTGGAAACATTTTCATAAAATTAGTTCCATTGAGAATAAGATGTCGTAAATTAATAAGTTTAGCCATCCCTTGAGGTAGTTTCTCAAGTATATAACACTTACTAACATCCAAACTTTGTAAATTACATAGATTACACATCGTTTCAGGCAATGCTTCAATACTGTAACTTGAAGATAAGTCAAGGAACCTTAAATGTACTAATTTTTCAATCTCATCTGGAAGCTTCTCAATGGAACTAGATCTCAAATTTAATGCCCGTAGACATGTCAAATGTTGGAATAAATCAGGTAGGGCAGTATTAATGCTAACAAGCCTAATGTTTGAAGTTAAGAGAGTGCGTAGATTTTTTACATTGTAGACAGACATAGGAAATTGTGTTTTTCTTTCAAATTTTAATGACAAATGACGAGCACTTTCAAAGGAAGAGGTTGTCCCAGACTCTTTACCATCCACCGCAATTGCAAAGCATTCATTTTTCATTAGTAATCGCACAAAGTCATGCATTATATCATGCATTTTGCAACATATAATCCTATCATCATTTGTAGCTCTCTCAAAATCGTGGAAAAAAGAGCGCATGGCTAGGTTTTCAAAGTATTGTTGTCCTAATATTTCCATCTCCATGGATCCCTTTGCATTAAGATAATTTTGTGCCATCCACATTTGGATCAGTTCTTTTACATGTATTACCTTATCTTTTGGAAATATGGCACAATATGAGAAACATCGTTTCAATGCTGAGGGCAAATCATTATAACTCAATAACAACGGTGTAAACTGACAACCTTCAGCATCTTCAAATTCCCATAAATTACTATCTACAACATTCTTCCATTGTTCCCTACTTTTCTTGAAGCGCATGAGACTCCCCAAAACTTTTGCAATAAGCGGCAAGCCTTTGCACTTCTTTGCTATTTCTCTACCAAGGTCTTCTAGCAGTTGACATTGTGAATCCTTCTCAAAAAATGCTACTTTACTAAACAATAGCCAACAATCTTCCTCAGACAATACATTCAAAGTGATTGTGTAGGCACTCCCCATCATTGTTGCAACTTCCAAATTACGTGTGGTAACCAGAATTCTACTACCTTGGGCACCATAATTGAGTGCACTTCTAAATGGCTCCCATTGTGTGTAGTCTTCAGTCCACACATCATCTAAGACAAAAAAAAACTTCTTTCCCCTTATCAAATTAACAATTCTTTTGAATAGTCTAGACAAATCATCGATATTGGGAAAATCACCTTCAACATCTCTGATAATTTCCTTTGCAATCCTTATCCCATCAAAAGGTTTAGAAACACAAACCCATGATCTTCTTTCAAAATGGGCCTTCACATTATCATCATTGAAGGCTAGTTGGGCAAGAGTTGTTTTTCCAATACCCCCCATGCCTACTAAGGAGATGACGTGGGGGCTTCTTTCTAGGTAACTACCCTTTCCCAATAGGTTGCTCAGTAGATTATCCATATCCCTAACATGACCGCATATATCAGACACATCAATAAAGGAGGTAGATCGTGGTAGCTCAACTTCTTTATCATTTACATGCCTTTCAGGTTCAATTGTAAATGTAATGAAAATGCCATCCATTTTTCGAGTCAGTTCTTTTATCTTGTGAGCAATGCGAAGACATAGAGGAAGTTTATTAACCTGTAAAAACATCAAGAAGCAGAGAAGATGCAAAGTGTTTCAATAAGTACGACTTGGAAAGGTCCTATTCCAAGGCTCAAAATAATTAAAAAGAAATATATACAATGTACGTAACATGGTGAAAAACCATAAGCATTAGGCTATGCAATTTCTTTCATTTTGCTCATTTTAATAGTCTTATTGATAGATCAAGATGAGAAACACAAATATACATAACTTGTGAAGAACTAACGGTGATATGACTGACTTATGATGAGTTGATAATATAAGATCATATCTAGACAAAAAAAGTAACTCATTCATGTCTTGCCCTGATAGCATCCATCTGAAAGGAGAAAGTTCAGGGATAAAACCTTTGTGCCACAACTCTAATGTGGTAGACTATGAGTAGTAAAAAAAGTGATGTGTACATGTGAAAATAATCGTTCACTTCATGCAGGAGGACAATCAAGAGAAAATAAAAAGAACAAGAATTTTTTTTTTTTTTAAATTTTAATAGCTAATATGAGATTTATTGAAATAGAAAATACATCATGCTCACTATGATAAACACTCTAGTTAAGAAAAAAGTAGAAGAATCAAAAGGGTTTTTTTTTTTTTTTTTGATAGGTAATCAAAGATTTATTTCATAAAAATGACATCATGTTCACAATGGTGAACACTCAGACCTTAAAACGAGTACAAGTACCTCAAGAAGAGATACGAATAGAAAGAAGAAATCAATATATTAGTTTTTCCTTTTTTTTCCAAAAGGAAAAACTAATAGATTGTAGAAAATCATAAATGGAAATACATTGTGTAAAACCCCATATACGAGACCACTCAAACAAAGTACCAACTAGCAAAACTTCAGAAGATCTAAAGGTCTCTCAGTATCTTCAAAAGTACAAGTATTGCTTTCCCGCCAAAGTAACCACATTAGACAAGTTGGTACCATATTCCAAATATTTGAAAGATGTTTCCACAACCCATTCCTCCATGCAAAAAAAAAGAGAAGCAATTGTCATTAGCATCACTGGATCCCAAACACCAAAAAACTTCACTTCACAAAGCATGAGCAAACTTACAATGGAGTAAAAGGTGATCCACAGATTTCCCATCACAACGACACAAGCAACACAAATTAACTAGGACCTGACCTCTCTTAACAATAATATCAATTGTAAGAATCCTTCCTATTGTTGTTGTCCATAAAAAGACAAACCCTAAGAATCAACACCTAGGAGTTTCCTGGAATTAGAACCAAGAAAAAAACTTAGGCATCAACACCTAATGTATTGGAAAATCTCCAATCTGAAATTTCATTAATCAATAGTCGATATAAAAGAAACCAACTTAAGCCTTTATATATAGCTTTCAAGAATAAAAGTTCATAAACCATAATACACTCAACTGATAACAATCCAAAATACTAATCCCTATCTAATATAATCTTTATTTAAACTCCAAATAAAATCGAATCCTAAACTAATCCAACTACATAAGAAATTCAATCTAATAGGGTGTGCTGTCCTCATCTACTCCCCAGGGTGGGGAAGACTCGACCCCATTGAGTATAACTCCTCTAACAACTTAGGATCAACTTGCTGCATTTCTTTTCATGTGATCCAAGTGTAGCCAAACATTGGTCATCCCTTGTGCTAACTAGGCAGCGCTGTCCATCCCTAGTAGAAATAACCTGCTCATCCAAAATAACATCAATATTTTCTTTATGTGCTGGCAAAATTTTTGGTGGTGTTGGATGAGATAGGGATTTTAACAAAATCATGGGGTTGGTAATAAACTGCTGGACCTTTATAAATAGCCAAATTCTCATTATTGAAGACACAATCATTTTTGTAATCAGTTTGAAAATCAACAAGATATGCACTTGGTCTAACATGCTTTAACATTTTGGGTAATTTAGTACTACAAGCTTGCAATTGATTACTTGGAAACATGACATGATCCCCTACTTGAAATTTCATATAACCTGGGTGTTATAGGGATTACCACTTGTACAGTACCCAAGCTCAAAAAGATAAATGTAAAGGCTTTTATGTGAAGGTAACATCCTAGCCTTACACGTTAGTGCCATTGAGCTACGGAAGCAATGAGTTTAAGTGTGAGGAGTCGCACCTTCAGAGTGCCAATAGCATGAATGCCACCACTACAAGGCAAGGGAGCAGTCTGATACACTGTGCTGGTCACTGAGCAGTACCATGAGAGAGGTACTGGTCTCTCTTGGTCTGGTGTTGCACCAGCCTCCTCATTGGATGGTACATTGCTTGGATAGCACAGTAAGACACATGTGGTCTCCCCTTAGGATAAAGCTCATCATTCTCTCTCTTGCTCTTCGTACCATTTGGCGTTGTCCTCCCAACACACACTCTCCATGCAGCAGATTTCCTCTCTCCTCCAGCAAGAAGATATGTACTACAAGCTAGCTGTCCTTAGGGTTTGAAAAGGGCAATGAGAGTTCAACACCTGTCCATGTGTGCTAGAAACATTCCTCGTACTATAAGAGGAAAAAGTTTACAGAGCATCTCGGCATCATAGGTATCAGAATAGGGGAGGAGAATAGAGAAGGAAAAAGAGAAGAGAAGGAAAATGAATGAGAAAAGGGCACAAAATGTACAATAGAGACTGTGAAAGGTCAGTTTTTCCAAAATAAGATATACAACATCTTTTCAGGGATAAGGACACAAAAATCCTTACTCCCACCGTGGTTTTTCACCCCTGTTCATGGGGTTTTCCAATAATCCTCCTGTCGTGTTTCTCATTTTTCTTCAATCTTTATTCTCCCTTTCCCTTACAAGCACAAAAACACCATTTTCAGAATCCTAAGAAAGATGATGTTTAAATGTACTGTTGAGTTTTAGAGATCCTTTTCACAGTGTTATTTAAAACCTAAACTTGCACGTATACTACTTGCTGGAAATTGTTTACTCACCTCATGATGCTTATATGTTCCTACTGACTTAAATGCTCTATCATAGGGTGAAAATGGGAGAGTACCTAAAAGCTTCCTAGACTTGACTTCAAATGGACTCATGCTTTCAATGATGGGACTCTCACATACAAGTTGGATGACATGGAAAATGGGATTCTCACCCTTTGTCTTTCCTAGACTACTCTTATGAGGTTCGTTGTAAGTTGATATCTCCTGAATGCAACCTGGTTTAAGGTTTTACTCACACTCACCATCTATGTCATTGATTCATCCATGTTGGGTTCATAAACTTCGTCTTCTATATCATCCTCTTTATTCTCTTCATGAAGGATAAGGGCCTTAGTGGTCATTGGCAGCAATATGACCAAGACCTTGACTTTTAAAGCAGTGTAGGCAGGAACCTAGCTTTGATGACTCTCCAACTACTCCTTTCCTTTATCATCCCTAGCTAATGGTGCACTAATTATGTTGGGCTTTGTGGGGGGGGGGGGGGGGGGGGGGTGTGGGGTAAGGTGAGTTGAGGCTTGCTACTTGAAGGTAGAGGGCTGGTGGTGACACTAAGAATTTCAAGATGCCTCACAAACAGGAATCTATAAGCTAACTCACAATTTATAGCAAGTTCATAGGCATGGTCTAAGGAAGTGACTCGTTAGATGATCAGTTCATTCATAATGCTAGGATTTAGCCCATCCCTAGACCTACAGAATGTTGCGACCTCATCCTCAGCAATTTGACATTGCCTCTTATACTTTTTGAACATCTCAATGTAATCAAACACAGAACTAGTACCTTGCTGTAGGCAATTCTATTCATCTAAGAGGGAACTATTATAAGTTAGGGGATAAATAATTCCTTGAGAGTGTATCTTTCATTTCTGGCAAATTAGGGATGAGAGGTTGATGTTGTCGCTTAACGGCATCTTCGAGGTCCTCCCAAAAAGGTTGGCTCTACCTAGTGGCTTCATTTTTGCATACTTAACCTTCTTATCTTCAGCCCAATTATACCACGCAAAAAATTGTTCCATCTAACGCAACTAGTTAGTGAAAACCCATGGATCAAAACAACCATCAAAGGAAGGAACCTCTATTTTCACTTTTAACATCCTATCATCATAATCTCTCAAATCCCTATGGTTATTATGATTATAATGACCTCGCCTATGGGGTGGTGTACCTGCGTGGTCCTCATTGTTGTCTCCAATGGCTTGTTCTCATTCCTCTTTTGGAGGGAAATTTGGGAAGCACGGACACAAACACAAACACAGGTATGGGTATGGGTACGACATGGTGGCACAAGAAATTTCTGAAAAATTATAACATGAAATGGCTGGCCACACCTATATGACACAGATACGACATAGATATGGCACCCTAAATGAAGTGTATGTGCTTCCTACTTCTACTAATTCTACTTGAGTGGATAGGTCATGAAGAGATTTCATTATGTCCCCTAAGGTATGTGCTCGTATTCTTTTTTGGCATGACAAGTGGACTAGGGATGTCCCTCTTAAAAGTCTTTATCCTCAGTTATTTTTGTGTTCAGCTAATAAGGAGGCTTGTATTTCTGATGTGTTAAGCCCTTCAGTGGGTGATAATGACAGAGTGTGGGGTTTAAGATTTCAGAGGGAATTCAATGATTGGGAGTTGGTGGCCTCCTACTCCCTTCTTCATTTCATCCAAACCCGAATTCCTAGGGGTGGAGGGTGTGACAGGCTTTGTTGGGATCTTAATGGCAGTGGGAAGTTTGATACTCGATCTTTCTATCATAAGATTCGTAATGCAGCTCCCTCCACCATCCCTTGGAAGGGTATTTGGAAAGTTAAGGTTCCTAAAAGGGTGGCTTTTTTTATGTGGACAGCAACTCATGGTCAGATTCTAACCTTGGATAACCTTATGCTTCGTGGTCGCCCATTGGCGAATCAATATTATTTGTGCTGTTGTAATGCAGATTCTGTGGATCACTTGTTACTTTTTTGTCCGATAGCTCATTCTTTGTGGATGTATGTGCTTCAGTTGTTTGGGATCGATTGGGTCATGCCGGGTTCAATTGAGGACTTATTATTCTGTTGGTTTCATTGGCTTGGGAAGCATAGTTTTGATATTTGGGATTTGGTCCTAGGCTGTTTAATGTGGACTATTTGGTCTGAACGAAATCGGCGGGCTTTTGAGGATGAGGAGAAAACTATGGTTCAGTTATTAGAGTTCCGCCAGAGGACCCTCTTTGATTGGTCTCGATGTTGGGGTTTCTCGGATTGTTCTACCATTACGGATTTTATTTCTTCTATTAGAATAGATTAGGGGCTGTTTTGTCTTGTTGTTTCTTTTTTCCATTGTTCACTACCGTGAACTCTTTGTGTTTCTCTTGCTTTTCTTTTATTAATAATATTCTCTTCTTACTTATCAAAAAAAAAAAAAGGTTCCATGGTGGGCTTGGACTCAAAACTAGAACTAAACTGAGATTTGGAAGTATATTGTGACTTGGAACTTGACACTATGTATAACCATGCAAATGCATGCAATGGGTATACTACATGTGAATGCAAGTGAGACTAGGAAAATATTTTCTAAAATGTAACCAAACACTTAAAAATATTTTCCTTTCCGGAAAATAGCATTTCCGGAAAATAAGTATTTTCCGGAAAATCACTTACATGAAACAAACACAGCCTAGTAAACAAAATTCCTAGCAATTAAAAAAAATAAAAAGCTAACATAGGAAAATTAGTCAATAATTCAATTGGCTAAATTGCAATATGTAGTACTTATTCTCAAAGTATTGAAAAAAAGAACCTAGAAGGCAATTCATCGATTAAGATTTAAGACTAACTACACAATTAATAATAAGGTTTAACTACTTTGAAGGATTTTTTAACACTTTTCTTTTTTTTGGTTCAAAGATGGTCAAAGAAAAAAGTGATTTTTTTGGGTTTCTTTAAGGAGTGGGTAAGAAGCAATTTATCGAAACAAACAATAATTTAGCAAGCCAGCAGTTCTAGAGTGTCAAACAAAAGGTTGGATCCAACTTATGTCTGTGGAGGGCATTTAAACCAAGCACGTAGAGAATATATTGACAATATTTGAAGAAGCAAATTAAATCAAAAGGGAGAAAGAAAATTTAAATTGTATGGATCCACTGGGCAGGCCACCATGTACGATAATGAAGGGCAGGCAAAAAAAAAAAAACTTAGGCATTAGCACCTAGGTGTTAGGAATATCTCCAATCTCAAGTTTCATTAATCAATATATATTTAAAATAAACCACCAGATGCCTTTATATATAGCTTTCCGTCACAACTCGCTCAATAATTCTCTATCCAGCAACTCTTCTCCAATCTGAAGAAGTTTAATGGGCACAAAGCATCTCATTTCAAAAGCTGCGTGTTTGGTGGTGGGTAATGGAAATTCTATCAGAATTTGAGAGGACCTGTGGGTGCCTGATCTTCCTAACTTCACTCCCATTCCTAAAGCTGGAGTTAATTCAGAGGATTTCTTATTGGTCACTCAACTTTTGAGTTTTGAGTCATAACCATCCGAGTTGGGATATGCACAAGCTGAGATTTTTGTTTGATGAAGAAACTATTATTTCAATCCTTCGCATTCCTATCTCTCCATCCTCAACAGTGGATTGCTGGTCTTGGACCTTAACAAGCTCTAGGGAAATTTCAGTAGTAGGGGTTCCATCCCCAGTCTCTAAGGGTAAAATTTGGAAATCGAATCTTCATGACAAGCACGAGTTGTTTTTATGGAGAACTGCAGCTAGTTGTTTGCTTACCAAGAATAATTTGAGCAGATGTTTTGATTGTGGTGAAATGCTTTGTCCTCTCCATTTATTTGCTTTGTGCCCTGTAGCCAAAGCCATCTGGTTTATGAGCAAGGGGGTTTAAGAATGGAACTGATGAACAAAGATTTCATTCAATTCCTTTTCCTTCCTCCTTTTGGAGCCAGTCTTTGTTGTTCTATCTGTAATTTAAGGAACCAGGTGCTATTTGAAGGGTTGTCCATCAACCATAAGCAGCTAGTCCCTAGAATTCTGAAGCTTGTAGATGAGCACAAGTTCGCTAGAAGGCCTGCTGTTCTCCCAGTTTCCACTGAGTCTTCTTCCCTAAAGTGGTCTCCTCCGGATCAATTGGCCATAAAAATCAATGTAGATGGAGCAGTTGGTCCCAGTTTCTCTTTGATAGCTGTTGTGGCAAGAAACTAGAGAGGGGAGCTGGTATTTTCTTGCTCTCAAAGAGTAAGCTGCTATATGTTTCTGTTTGTTGGGTATCAAGGCATGTAAATGCAGCAGAGTAAACGCTTGCCAAATGGTCTATGAGGCCGTTCTCTATGTATAGTTTTTGGTTTTGATTAATAAAGTCTTCTATTCATTATAATAAAAATAATAAAAAATATAAAACACTCAACTGATAACAACCCAAAATACTAATCCCTATCTTATCTAATCTTTATGTGAACTTTAAATAAAATGGAATCCTAAAATAATAACGTGTGCTGTTCTCATCATCACCCTTCACAGCATAAGTTGTGGCAAAAGTGTAAACTCATGGAAGAACTGAAAAGATTTAAAAATTAATTCAAAAATGGTAAGACAACATAAAACACCACAACTTTTTCCATAACTACTGAGTGGTAGAAAAAAAAAAATTATTGGGTCCATAGGGGATGAAGAAGCATACCTTATCATTCCCATTTTCAGCATGTTCTTCTTCTATCTCAATTTCTGATTTGATAATTGCAGTGTTCCACTCGTCCAACACGTCTTCTATCTCATAACATGCGTCGATGAGATCATCTAACCAATTCACTTGTTGTTTCTCGGCATCGTTTAGCATTGGCATGATGGTTTGGAGATGGCTTTCAAGCCTTCCGACGTCTTCCTCAATACCGACAACCAACCCTATCCCTTGTTCCGCCTCCCGCGCAGCGATTGAAGCCAACTGCTTCAAGATATCGGAAACTAAAGCCTCAGCCATTTTTTGAGACGCAATTTTTCAATCAGCAATACAAGAAACTGGATAAGTGGGGATTGATTGAAAGAGTATAGACTAAGATAGAGGTTGCGCTTGCGGCTTGTGCTTTTTGTGTTATTCTTCAGGCTTAATCGAATATGCTAAAATACCGTCAAAGAGGTTAAAAGAGCTAAATAAAACTTTTTATTTATTTATTAAAGTTTTTTTTTACAACATAGAAAATTTATTCTAGCGAAATTTTAATGTAGGTATATGCGTAAAGCTTACTAGCCTCATCACACGTGCTTCGCGCGTGTAATGAGACTTTTTTTTTTTAGTCGTCCTATTTTGTAGAAAAAAACTGTTTTTTATTTATTTATTTTATATATATAATTTTTATTTTGAAAATATAATTTATAAATAAATAAATCAATTTGAAAATTAATAGGAGAGTGGTCCTTTTTTTAGGCAAGGATTTAGTGGGAGTTAGAATTGCATTTTTACTGAATTATCCTTTAGTTTTGTCTCTACTTAAACATAGGGGTGTATGGACATTTTTTAACTTAAAAATAAGGAATCCAAACAGGGGAAGCCCCTTAAATAATAGTATAGATAACATAAAGTCAAGGACTCTCTCTCTCCCCTGTAGGAGTTGTCTCTCTCGGCGCATGATAGGAGCTCCTGACTATTGTACGCTCGAGCCATTACTGCTGCGTTCGTGAGCTGTGCTCCGAAGTGCAGCTTTATCTACCTCTTTGGTGGGCTGGGCTACCCATCTCAGCGCGTCACGCTCCGCCTGTGGCTCCGGCCTGGAGTGGGTCTCCCGACGCTATAGTGGGTCTGATCTGCCCTGTCTGTGGGCCGTTTTCTTGTGGCCGTAGTTGGTCACTTTTCTCCCCCCAAGTGGGGCTAATAGCTGCTATGTTTGGTGGTGCTTTCATTATCATTATCAAAGTCTTCAATCCGACGGCCATCGATTCATGCAAGGTAAATCGCTGCTCTTCTAGCCCCAAGCTTTGTTGTTGTGGGTTTTGATTTTTTAAGCTACTTGAATGTGTATTGGGTTTCTGTAATAGAAGAGTCAGGCTACTTATTGACTGTGTATTGGCTGTGGTTTAGCTGTGTATTGGTTGTGTATTAGCTGTGTTTTGGGTGCATTGGCTGTGTATTGGCTGGATTTTGGGCTTCTGTAATGAGAGCTTTAGGTTGGAATTGTAGAGGCATTTGCAATGCCTTAACGGTGAGAGCCCTCAGAGCTCAAAATAGGGGTCATAAGCCAGATATAATTTTTTTGTGTGAAACAAAAGCAAATGGAGAACGTATGGATCATGTAAAGAGAAGGGTGGGTTTTAATGAAAAGGTGGTAATAGAGGCGAAGGGTAGAGTAGGGGGATTATGTTTAATGTGGAAAAATAATGTGCAAATTGAAGTTGTGGAGTTTAATAAGTATTTGATTGCGGTTAAGATTTTGGACCCTGGTGGAGACTGGTATTTGGTTGGATTTTATGGTCCCCCTTATGCATCCAAGAAGAGAAAGGCTTAGGAGAATCTTTGTGCTTTATTGGAGACATTTCAAGAGCCTTGGATTTGCTTTGGGGACTTCAACATTGTTATTGATAGTGAAGAAAAGGATGGGGGAAGAGCTGAGTGTCCTATGTCCCCTAAGTTTTTTGAAGGATATTTTGTTTGAATTGGGAGCAATTGATTTGGGGTTCTCTGGAAGTAGGTTCACCTGGAGGAAAAAGAGATGGGGAAGAAATGTTTTAAGGGAGAGGCTAGACAGGGGTATTTCTAGCATGTCCTGGAGATTAGTTTTTCCAAAGGCAACCATTCAACATTTAGGTGCCATAAATTCTGATCACCGCCCTATCCTTTTGGACACTCAGCCAACTAATCATTACCTTCCTAGGCCATTCAGATTTGAGGCTGCTTGGACAAGGGATACAAAGTGCTTCGGAGTTATTGCTGAAGCTTGGAAAGAAGAGGTGAAGGGCTCAGATTTCTTAAAATTATGCATTAAACAACTAAACACTCAATTGGCGTTAAAGAAGTGGAACAAAGATGTGTTTGGGCACTGCCAAAGGAGAATAGACGTGTTATTAGCCAAAATCCAAGAGATACAAAAGCAGGATTGCATGGAAGAGAACTGTAGAAAGGAAGCACATCTCCAAGCTGACTTGAACGAGTGGCTCCTAAGAAATGAAATTCTCTGGAAACAAAAATCCAGAGAAGTTTGGCTCAAGGAAAGGGACAAGAACTCAAAATTTTTCCATCTATCTACCATCATAAGGAGAAGGAGAAATTCAATAGATGCAGTAAAGAATGATTCTGGGGAATGGATCATAGACAGAAGGGAGATTCAGAAGCACTTTGTGGAAAAATTCAAGACCTTATTTAATGAAGAGGAAGTGGAATTTCCAAAAAATCTGGAGAATCTAATCACTCCATGCATCACTGAAGAGGAACATATGGAGTTATGCAGAATTCCAACCCAGTCTGAGATCAAGCAGGAGCTATTCCAGATGCAATCCTTAAAAGCCCCAGGACCTAACGGCTTTCCTGTTCTTTTCTACAAAAAATATTGGGCAATTGTGGGGGAGTCCGTTACAAGATCTGTCACATCTTTCTTTCAAGTAGGGAGAATGCCAGATGAGGTAAATAACTCTTTTATTGTTCTTATTCCTAAATCGCAAAGCCCTACGTCATTTAATCACTATAGACCTATTAGTTTATGTAATGTTGTGTATAAAATCATTACTAAACTGCTAGTGTCTAGATTGAGGAATATTTTGCATAATCTTATCTCCCCCACACAAGCAGCATTTATTCCAGGAAGATGGATTGTCGAAAACCAGGTTATTGTCCATGAATTGCTAGATAGCTTTAAGATAAGAAAAGTAAAATCTGGGCTAATGGCTATCAAAATTGATCTTCAAAAGGCTTATGACAGAGTAATTGGAACTTCCTCCAAGCAGTGCTCAAGAACTTCGGGTTTGACGAAAAATTTGTGAATTGGATACTTGAATGTGTATCAACAGTGTCCTTTGAACTACTTATAAATGGGAGAAAGATAGGGCAATTTAGACCTAAAAGAGGATTAAGGCAAGGGGACCCTTTATCCCCTTACATTTTCATATTATGCCAAGAAGTTCTCTCAAGAACCTTGGAGAAGGAGTTCATGGAGAAGAATATCAGTGGGGTTAAGGCTAGTATTGGCAACACTCCCATCACACATGTAATGTACGCGGATGATATTGTGTTATTCTCAAAAGCATGTAGAAGGGAAGCTAATGCCATTAATGATTTCTTGGAAAAATATTGTAGGTGGTCTGGACAAATGCTTAACAGAGCAAAATCAAGGATTATTTTCTCCAAGCTCACCCACCAGCAGACTCGCAGGGGCATAAAGCATATTCTACAGATGAAAAGTCTTAAAACAGACTCTATTTACTTGGGGGCTCCTTTATTCCTTACCAAAGCTCCAGTAAAGGACTTTAAGTTCTTACAAGAGAGGTTGGAAGCCAAACTGAATGGATGGAGAAGTAAGACTTTATCATGGGCGGGAAGATCCACCCTAATTAAAATGGTGGCACAAGCATTACCTACATACACAATGTCCACTTTTGCCATCCCCACTAAGGTGTGTGACAAGTTAGATGCTTTGACTAGGAAATTTTGGTGGAATCCAAAAAACCCAAATGGAAGGTATTTGGCTTGGGTGGCTTGGGAAAAACTTTGTCTACCTAAAGGAGTTAGAGGGATGGGATTCAGAAAGAGCAAAGATTTTAATAATGCTCTTCTGGCTAAGCTTGCTTGGATGATTGCTTCAAATAGGGACAATTTGTGTATGAACCTGCTGAGAAGCAAATACAAGGTAAGAGAGAATTGGATTCAAAGTGAACCTTCTAAAAACACTTCCCCAACGTGGAAAGCTATTGAGAAAACCAAACCCCTTATTGCTAAGGGTGCTTGTTACCTTGTTGGAAATGGTGCTTCAATTAGTGTATGGGAGGACCCATGGATTCCTTGGTTAGATGGGTTTAAGCCATTTCCAAAGGATGACTCAATTCAACAAAACCCTTTGATGGTATCACACTTGATATATACTGAGGACCATTGCTGGAATCTACCTTTGCTTAGTGAGTTGTTTAATTCTAAGATAGTTGAAGCTATAAAAAAAATCCATATTTTTCTAAGGAGCAGAGCTGATAAACTTATCTGGGTCTCGGACAGCAAAGGGGCATTTTCTGTGAAATCTATTTATAAGGCTAACCAAGACCCTCCTTGTGGAAGCTCCACAGTTTAGTGGCAAAAGATATGGAAGATCAAAGCTCATGACAGAATCAAAATGCTTCTATGGAGAATTGGGTCCAATGCTCTACCAACCAAAAACAACTTGGCATTAAGAATAGGGACATCTGATCCATCATGTGTGCTTTGTGGCAGTGAACCTAAAATAGCAACTCATTTATTCTTTCATTGCCAAGTAGCAAGGGCCATCTGGTTTGGATGTAGTTGGGGCATAAGAACAGACAAAATGAATATTGCATCAAACCAGGACATACTCAAAGTTGTCTTGAATTTGGATGAGCTGAGTACACTTCAAATGGCAATCACCATGGAGGCTATCTGGCACCTCAGGAATCAAGTACGACATAATGGCAGTGAGGTGAACATTATTTCTACAATATGCAATGCAGAAAACAGAGTAAAGGAATTTCTTTTGGTTTTGGACCATGAGCATGACAAAGATAGAAGTGAGGAATTAACTTCATGGTTGCCACCTCCAAGAAACTATATAAAACTAAATGTGGATGTTGCTGTCTCATAGGCCTTCACCTCCTTAGCTGTGGTTGCAAGAAATGAGTTTGGTGAGGTGTTAAAGGTATGGACTAAAATTCATGATTTATGCTCTCCTACTCAAGCGGTAGCAGCTGCAATTCAGTGGGCTCTAAACTTGGCTAAAGATGAAAATTGGAGCAACATTGTTGTGGAAGGAGATTCAAAAATATGTTTAGATGCCCTGTCCAAAGCTGAAGAACCATCTAACTGGTCCATTTCCTCCATCACTCGAGATACTGCTGTTTTGAGTACATTTTTTGATAATTGTATGTTCTGCTAGGTCAGGAGATCTCTGAACTCAGCAGCTCACTCAGCTGCTAAATTTGCTATTGCCCTTAAGGCAGGCTTCTCGTGTAATAATTATGATTTACCTCTCCTTATCCTGAAAGCCTGTAGGCAAGATTAGATTTCCTTTTGTAGTTCTTCCTAGTTTAATGAATTGGTTGGTTATAAAAAAAAATGTAGGTATATGTGTACAACTCCCTTCTAGAAAATTGAACTCCAATCTCTTGCCCCCACATTCCACCACAGAGGTGGAACTACCCTTGGACTAGGGGGCAATGGCCCTCCCCTAAATTTTTTTTTTTAAATATTATTATATATATGTGTATTAATTTTAGCAATTTTATTCTATAAAATTACATTTTATTTCCCTTTAACAACATCATTGATTTAAGAGTAATGTTATTCTCACAAACTTTTTACAACATTTTTACAAACCTTTTTGGTAGCAAATTCTTATTGGTTCGCATATGGGTACACCACTCACATCATTTTTTTACTTACCAGTAACCGCTTATTATATACGTAATTTATAAAAAACTTGCAGTTTTATCATTTTCCTTATTTTAGTGACCATAAAAAAATTTATAGATCTAAAATCTAAAACAAAATATACAAGCTCAAAAAAAAAGCTCAACAACAAAAATTACTAGTGAAACTAAAAACAAAATTAAGCTCAATTAACTAATTTTATCCAAAATAAATAACTCCACCCTTTAAAAAATTCTAAACAAAAATAATTTTGTTCTTACCTATAAAAAAAGGGGGGGAAAAATCTCAGTAGCTAAGTAGCAGAAGTAGAGGTTGAGATCAATGCACACAACCAATAGTAAAACCGCCCCTTCTAACTCAAAGTTCTGGCTTCGTCCCTACTCCACCAACATTTATACTTGTATCATTGAATAAAATAAAATAAATTTTTATTTAATTTTTACTTTCAATCACAAAATATGGCTCATTAAATAATAAACAAAGGAAAAAGATTAGTTTACAAACAACTCTTCATGTAAGCCATACACAAAGTGAGGTGTCCTGTGCTAATAATAAATAACACATACATCCCATTAATATGAAATTTGAATTCCTTTTTTTTTTTTTTTTTTTTTTTTTGTCTTTTTGGAAAATTACTTATTTGGTTTATGATTTTTTAGAATATGTCAATTAAGTACCTTTTAAATATGTCAATTTAGTTGTGTAAATTTTTTTTCATGCCATTAAGTGATAGATTGAAAATATTTACACGGCTAACGGTTAAAATAAAATATTATTTTCATGACACCTAAGATATTCAATGGGAGTTTTTTGGTATGTAAATTTTGTTTGTACTATTGTCTCAAATTTTGGAAGTGAAATACGAAAAAATATACCATATGGTTATTTGTGTCATTTTATTGTAAATTACTTTTATACCCTAATTGTTTTATTTTGTGGCTTTGTTACTACTTTCTATGGTGAGATAAAATCCTAGGGGTATTTTAATGAGTATAAAAGGTGATAACTAATTCTAGCTATCCTCTTAATATATATAGAGAATAATAATAAACACTAATCTTCTCTTGAGCAAAATACACAAGACTTAAATGCCAATCTCCTTTTCTCTTCTCTAGTCCCATAAAATAAATTTCAATATTGTTCATATCAATAAAAATATTATCAGATGTCAAAATCTCTCTCTCTCTCTCTCTCTCTCTCTCTCTCTCTCTCTCTCCATTCATATATAACTTATTACTATAGAGAAATATTTATATAAACACACATTGCACACATATGAATTGCACTGTAAGAGAGAAAGCACATGTGAGCAAATCGTAAGACCTAATTACTAGAGCATTTGCATCAGTTCATGAAAAAATTTCTATTTATTTTAAATAAAAGCATTCACATCAACTCGTACAAAAAATCTTATTTATTTTAGTATAAGTACCTACTTTTTCTATTTTACATACTCACTTTTCAAAATACCACACATTTGATTATCTATTTTACACTATATTTCATTAAAATCCTATTTCCTTATCAAATTTTTTTTTTTAAAATTATCCCCAATCATCTCTCTCTTCCTCTTTTAATATTCAAACCAAAAACAAGTAAAGAATTATAAAAATATTCTTTTGCAAAACTGTAGCAACTATAGTAACAATCCAAATTTATGAAAGATTACATGGACTGATATGGATGATTTTTGGAGTTGGATGTGTAATATTTACCCCTTATGCTATTATACATTGTTGAGAATATACAATTTCCCAAATGTGTGAGATGCAAAAAATAATAATAATAACAAATAGAAAAAAAAAATAACATACACACACAAGACAATTATATGACATAAGAAATTACATGGTTCGACAATTTACCTACATCCACAGAGTTACAGTGATTTACTATTTTCAGGGGAAAAAATACAAGATGCTGTAGTATTTTTTTTTTTTTCCTCTTAACACAGCACGACCAACCCTAATCTGAAACAACAGTATTTATATCTTACATAGAGGATTCACAATGGGCTAAATCGGGCCAGAAATTCCTCCATAGACTAACCCTCAAAAAATCTCTCATTAAAAACCATAACACTTTTATATCAAGTCTCAGGTCATAATCCAGATCAAACACAAACTAGACTCTACATATCCTAATTCCCAACAGCATTGATTAATGTGAGTGCTAAAACAATAAAACCCAAATTTGATCCCTGTGATTTTATAGACAGAGCATCAATCTCCAAATCCATATTTGATTGGGTCTCAAATCATTGAAATATCTCTTGGGTCATCAGGGTGTCAAAGAATCAACCCAATACCCCAATTCTTGTAATAACCCCAAGACCACCGAAGATAATGGGTGGGGTTACTGCAGCGAGGAACAATAAAAGGAAATATTAGAGGGCACCCTGTTGAAAAACTCTAAGGCTTTGTATAATGAAACTATATATCTGATTGTCAAAGAATAGTTGATTTCTCAGGTTGGTTCCACTTGTAACACTTGTTCAAAAATGCAAGTTCCAATTTTTATTTTTAATTTTATCAATTGTATTATTATTATAAGATTAAATTCTATAATGATGTAGTGTAAAACCTATGTTTTACACTCTTCAATCCTAACATGCTACATCATCTTATCATAGATTAAAGAATAGGCATAACCACATCTAATAAATTCTAATATCCAACCCAACTTGAATTTTATTAAGATATTATTAGGTGTGATAGTATTAAATATATTAGTAACATGATGTATATACCATTTTGTGTATGCTAGAGTGGATGCAGAAGATAAAGCATTGAATAGGAACACTAGAACACGAGGGTTACGTGGGAAAGCCTTGACAGCCTACGTCTATGGAGGAAACTCTTAAGGGCTACATCTTTATTGTATAAAAGTGTAGTACGAAGTATGCGTTACTATGGACCATAACATGAGTATATATAGGAGACTAAACCCTAGACTACTAGTACAAGTAGGATGCTTGTCTTGCACACATAGTAGGTGGGCTTGGGCCTATTACATTGGGCTAATATGTCTAATATATCTCTAACACCCCCCCTCAAACTCAAGGCAGAAGCTCGATGAAGGCTTGAGGTAGGATAAGCATGAGAAGATCCTTTGGAGATGCCTTGAACCTTTGAAGAAACCACAATGAAGAATATGCTAATTGATCGATTCCAGAGCTTCAAATGAAGAAATTGAGTTCAAAATCAAAATTTAGGTGAAAACTAAGCAAGATAGGTCCTTTTGAAAATTTTGACTTTTGGTTAAAGGTCAATGCAAAGTCAAATTCAACGGTCAACAATCAATTAGAAGTAAAAGGCCTATGGGTCAGATCTAGGTGGTCTAGGTCAGGTTGGCCTGGTCAGCTATCAGATGACGTGTCCTTGATGAGGCACTAACGTGGTGACATTGCTGATGCGGTGATGACGTGGAAGAGAAGATATAGGGCTGAAGTGGCTCCTACTAACATTAACAGATGACGTCATGGATGATGTCAAAAGAAGAATGACGTAGTTCTTAGGTGTGTGGATGGTGCGTGATAGTGATGGCGCGTGGCAGAAACTCCAAACGGTGCGTGGTAGCACGTGCTTTATTGGATGACTGCCAGATTTCTTCTCTTTGTAGATAGGCGGAGGGCAAGGCCATCATGGTGGCCCATGTACTCAAAAGACGATCTAGGCATAAGGAATCTAGGCAGTGTGTGTGGAACTCGATCCAACCTGTGGCGGTGCATGGCAGCACGTGAGTCTTTCAATGAAGGCCGATTTCTTAGGTTTTGGTCGTGGGACGTCGTTGATCACGTCTATGTGGTTGGTTTCATCAAAAGAAAGCTTGACATGCACAAATTTGAGATTGGAGTCATGGTTTTGCTTGGTTTGTTGATCTTAGACACAACAGTGAGCCATGGTGTCTGTGTGATGTCGTGAAGTCTAGATTCGACAAACAAGCATTTATGATTTCAGATGGTTGTGTGCATATGGGGATCTTCTTTGCTGTGTAGAGATATTTGCTTAATACCAAGAACAAAGTTTGGATCCAATACCATGTTAGATATATTAGCAATGCGATTTGTATACCATGTTGTATTTGCTAAAGTGGATGTGAAAGAGGAAGCATAGAATAAGAACACTAGAACATAAGGGTTACGTGGTTCAGCCTTGGCAACCTAGGTCCATAGAGGAAACCCTTAAGGGCTACATCTTTATTGTATAAGAGTGTAATACAAAGCCTGTGTTATAATGAACCATAACATAAGTATATATATGATATATAGAAGACTAAACCCTAGACTACTAGTATAGGTAGGAGTAGGAGACTTGTCTTGCACACATAGTAGGTGGGCTTAGGCTTATTACATTAGGCTAATATATCTCTAACAGATAGGATGTATTGAGTTTTAAGTAAAAAACTGATGTCACAATGATGCAAGAGTCTCTTCTAAGTAAATAACTGTTGAGAACAGTTAGTTACAACTATCTGTGTCCAAACAAGAGCCTTAAGGCAGTTAGCTTATATGGTAGTCATTCTTATCTGAATTAGTTAGTCTTGTTAATGAGTTAGTTACTTGTATTAGATGTAACTAGTGTTAGTTTGACACTTGGCAAGATACTAATGGTTGTTAGTTGTAGAACAGATTGTATAAGTACTTTTGTACTCTCATTTTGTAACCAATTTTTTTAGAATTAGTGATTTTATGCCTTTGTGTGCCTTTCTTTGGAACTTAGTGTTCTTGTAGAGGTGCCTAACCACCTACTAAATGTTCTAAGCAACTCTCATTGCTAAACAAACCCAAAACGGTTCAGCCTACACACATTCCCACACTAGTTTGGTATCAGAGCTTTAGATCCTTAGGATTCAAGTTCCTTTTCATTTTTTTCTTTTCTTTTCTTCATCCCAATTCCAAGAACCCATCAAGATTCAATCTTAATTGTTAATTCTGATCTTAAACATCTTCTTTTAGTCAACCACAGCCTTTAATTGCATTAGCAATTAGTTTGCATAGCAATAAGTCATGGTGAGTGAGAAGGGAAAGAAACCTACTTTTTCTGCAGTAGATGGGGAAGACGTTGCAACCAACGAAATGGGGATCAAAAGGGTCAACCTGATTTGGCAGCTAGGATAGCATTGTTGAGAAGGCAATTAAATGCCTTGATTGAGCATTTGGGAAGAGATAAGCTGGGCATAATGTTGCTGAGAATGATGCTTCAGAGGATGGGGAGAATGAGGAGCCATTTGTCCCAGTTCAAAGACATAGACAGCAAAATAGGAATCAAGAAAGGCAAGGCCATGTTCTCGTGATGGTTGAGCCAAAAGAGTCTAAACAAAAATGGGCAAACAATTTCAAAATTGAGTTTCTAGAATTCAATGGCAGCTTAATTGCAGAAGATTTTGTTGATTGGCTTAATCAAGTGCAAAGGATCTTTGAATACCATGAGATTCCTGACCACAAAAGGGTGAAGTTAGTGGCAATTAGGTTGAAAGGAAGAGCTTCAGCATGGTGGGAGCAATTCTAGATGCAGAGAGTAAGGATAGGAAAGAGAAAGATTCAAGATTGGTCCAAGATGAAGAAATCCATGGAGAAGCAGTTTCTACCTTTCAGCTACATGCAGTCTTTTTACAAGAATTTGCATAATCTAAGACAATTGGGGTTTGTTGATGAGTACACTGAGAAGTTTTATGAGTTGTTGTTCAAAATTGATTTGCAAGAAACTGAAGAACAACAAATTAGTATCTTAGTGGGTTAAAGCTTCCAATTCAAGATGCCTTAAGCATGTATCCATTGTGGACACTATCAGAAGCCTACAACAGAGCAGTTATGATGGAGAAGTAATTGTTTAGGAAGGTAATGCGGTACCAAGCCTTTGGAGGAGCAAGAACCCAAATCTCTAATGGATCCAAGCAATGGTAACAGTCTTGGCTAGCCAAAGACAAAATGGGATTTAGTACAGCAAATTCTGTAGCAAAATCGGACAATGTAAGCAAAGCCAATACAATTGGGGTGACCTTCAAATGTTACAAATGTGGAGAGAGGCTATAAAGCCAATGAATGCAAGAATTCTTCGATGAAAGCTAGGATTAAAACCTTGTTAATGGAAGAAGATGCAATTTGTGTTGAGAACATAATTCTAGAAATGGATACAACCCAAGATGAAGATATAGTTGAATTGGGAGAAGATTCTGAAGGGGAAAAAGGTCTCATGCTTGTGACTAGGAAGATCTTGCTGGCTCCTAAGCTTGAAGATGAGAAAGAATGGCTTAAAAGCAACATTTTCTCTACTACATGTTCAATCAAAGACAGGGTATGCAAGCTAATTATTGATGGGGGATCTTGTGAAAATGTGGTCTCTCAAGAAGTGGTTGACAAGGTAGGATTGAAGACTAGTGATCATCCTCAGCCTTACAAGTTATCCTGGCTCAAGAAAGAAAACTCAATGACAGTTGACAAGTAGTGTTTGGTTTCTTTTTCTATAAGGAAGCAATTGTGTGATGAAGTCTTGTGTGATGTAGTCAAGATGGATGGTTGCCACCTTTTGCTTGGAAGACCTTGGCAATTTGATTGAGAGACAAGGTATGATGGAAAGAAGAACTCCTACAGCTTGGTCAAAGATGGCAAGAGGTTCGCTTTGCTACCAGAAACATAATGCTAAGTCCTCTATTCCTAACTCTTCATTCTTAGTCACTAAGTCTTTTATGAATGAAAGTTTGGAATTAGGAGTTGTGTTTATGTTGTTGTCTGTTCTTGAATTAGATGACAAAAATATACTAGTAGATATTAGGCAATTAATCTTGCAATTTGAAGATGTGTTCCCTATTGAATTGCCTAGTGATTTACCTCTCATGAGAGAAATTCAACATTGTATTGATTTGGTTCCTAGTGCATCAATACCTAATAGGCCTACTTATAGAATGACACCGTTAGAGAAGGAGGAGATTTAAAAACAAGTTGGAGAGTTATTGGCTAAAGGATACCTTAGGCCTAACACTAGTCCTTGTTCTATCCCAGCCTTCCTTATACCTAAAAATGATGGTTTTTGGAGAATGTGTGTGGAAATTAGGGCTATTAACAAGATAACTATGAAGTATAGGTTTCCAATTTCAAGGTTGGATGATATGTTGGACTATTTATCTGGTGCCAAGTTATTTTCCAAAATAGACTTAAGGAGTGGGTATCACCAGACTAGAATGAGACCTAGAGATGAATGGAAGACATCATTTTAAACCCCTCATGGCTTGTTTTAATGGTTGGTGATGCCATTTGGGCTAACAAATGCTCCAAGTACTTTCATGAGAGTGATGACACAAATGTTGTAGCTTGTGTTAGGAGTTTGTGCAGTGGTTTATTTTGATGAAATTTTAGTGTATTCTAAGAGCTTGAATGATCATGTTGAGCATCTTAAAAAAGTGTTTGAGTTGTTAAGAGAGTATAAATTCTATGTAAACACAAAGAAATGTACTTTTGCAACAGATCAAGTGCGATTTTTGGGGTATGTCATTTTTGCAGAAGGTATCAAAATGAATTCTTCTAAAGTGCAACCCATTCTTGAGTGGCCAATTCCAAATCAGTTAGTGACGTTTAAAGCTTTCATGGCTTAGCCATTTTTTTACAGAAGATTCATCCAGAATTTTAGTTCAATAGCAGCACCTTTGACTGATTGTTTGAAGCAAAAGAACCTATTTTGGTCAGTTCAAGCCAATGGCAGTTTTGTAGCACTCAAGAAGGCTCTCACTACAACACTTGTTTTGCAAGTCCCAAACTTTGAGAAGAATTTTGAGCTAGATACAGATGCTTCAATCCATGGTATTGGGGGAGTTCTCAGTCAAGAAAGTAAGCCTATAGCCTTCTTTAGTGAGAAACTCAATGGTGCTAAATTAAACTATTGTACTTATGATTTAGATTCTATGCCATAGTCCAAGCTATCAAGCATTGGAATTACTATCTTGCCTATAAATAATTTATTCTTAATACTGATCATGAGGCACTTAAGCACCTGCATAACTAGCAAAGTTTGCATAAAAGGCATGCCAAGTGGGTTGCTTATTTACAACAATTCAATTTCTACATAAGGTATAAGGTAGGTGTCTTAAATAAAGTGGTTGACGGTCTAAGTCGAAGATAGGCCTTGCTTTGCCATATGCAAGCTATGGTACCTAGCTTTGATGTGTTCAAGGAACATTACTCGGGTGACAACAAGTTGCGGCCTATTTTAATTGCAATCCAACAAGGCAACTATGCAGCCTATCCTGGTTTCTATGAGAAGGAAGGCTTTCTATTCAAAGGAGTGCAACTTTGTGTTCCTAATTTTTCATTGAGGGATCAATTGCTACTTGAAGTGCGTAATCAAGGGCACTTTAAGAGGGCCAAGACTTTATCTTTGATGCAACAAAAGTACTTTTAAAAAGACATGGAGGCAAATGTGTCTAAACTGGTTCAAAGGTGATTGATATGTAAAAAATTCAAGGGGATAGCCACTAATTCAAGCCTCTATCTTCCTTTGCCAGTGCCCACTAGTGAAGCTAGGAAGGAGCCATGGGGGGCCATGCCCCCACCCCCCTAGATTTTTGAATTTTCCATCAATAGTAGCTTGTGTAGGTAAATAAATTACAAAATTAAATAGAACTTTCCTTACTAGCCCTCCCCCTTGAAATTTTAGAATTCAGACTCAAAATGTAAAATTTATCTTAAAAATTTATAATCAGCCCATCAAAATTTTTAAATTGATCTAAAAAACACCCAAAAAAAAAATTAATATGGTGCAAAAAAATTATCTATCAGATAGCCCATTTCTCAACCAATGACCTTCTAAATATTAACAATTCCCAATCCTCAAACACATTCCAAATCAAAGAGATTAACATATAAAAAAAAAATCTTTCAATGTTACTCTGTGTGTGCTGTGCACCTGCCTCTTCCGTTGCTAATCATCTTATTATGAGTCCTTGGTTGTCTGCTCCACTATTAACTCAGCTTCAGCCTTCTGTGCTAGTCCAAATAGGAAATATTTAGTATCTCTCTTTCTCTCTTTCTATGCTTATTTATTACCATTACTGCTAAAGACGAAACTATAATTTACTTAGAATTGAACCAACTAAAGAGCAAAGTTATTACTTATTTACATTGAATTCGGCCAAGTGGCCAAATAGTTTGCTAAAATATGTAGTGTTTTACCACTATTTGAGAAATACTTAGTGTTAGAATATATGTGAATCATGTTAGGAACATATGTCAATATAGAATTGGCTAATCCTTTGACAAAACACACTTTACTTGTAATTGGGTAGATCTATGATGTGTTTAATACTTCAAGAAGCAAGAGTTCAAGTCCAAGTGTTAAAGCCATGTAAATCTATCCAAGAAACAGGTGAAGAAGTGCTGAATTTTAAAGCTCGACAACTAGCTCGACAGATAGTATCTACCAAGGTTTAAAAGACTTGTTTAGCCCGATGCTCGATTGATAAGCTATCTATCGAGATTTATGAAAATCAATTTTTCAGATCTGATTTCACTTTAATCCATGTGTACATGTTTAGGCTTTCTTTTCTCATAACCCTAAACATATATAAGGATTATTTTAAGGGCCGTCAAAGGTTGTGCAAGTGTGAGGCAAAGTTTTGTTCATGCAAATTGTGACCAAAGACAGAATTTACCCTAATTCATCTTTCTCTCAAAAAAGTTGCTGTGTTTGTACGCCGTTGGGTTTTGTAACCAAGGAGTTTCATGATCTTCATCGTGTTGATGAACTGAAGAACTTTGTAGCCAACATCTTTCTCAAGTTGGTGAGTAAGCTGCGTATTGGGATCCATGCATCGATTGGTTAGTCACGTACTGGGAGCCGTGCATTAAAAAGGAGAGACTGTCACTACAAAACAAGTCCAATTGTGTATTGGGATAAGGGTTCAACTGTAGGTTGGTATAAGGTATTGGGATTCCTTTACTTGTAACCGCTTGTTGTGATAATAGTGAATTCTCGGGAATGGTGACCTTAAAATCACCCGGTGGAGTTTTTACCTTGGAGGTTTTCCCCATTCGTAAACAAATCACTATGTCAACTTTATTTTTTGCTACATATTAACTTAGTTGGTAATTTATTTGTGCTACCATGTGTTTTGCATGTTAATTGAATTAATTAATTAACTTGGCTAAATCAATTGGTTAATTTATCATAAGGGATCAATATATTCTTCGCCTATCACTTAGTAATCTACCACCTTTTTGAAACTCGAGTTTTTTAAACTCGAGTTTGTGAAAATCGAGTTTCACATAAAACTCTGCATTCAAAAGCTGGAGTTCTTTAAAAATTTGACATAAACATTTGTGGGGGGTTGTAGACACTGCATTTTGTACCCCTTACAACTTGAGCCCTTGTTCCCTAATAATGCCCAAACTCTAAGGCCCAAGGTCAGTTTAAAGCCCAATTAGATATCAAATTGACGTGAGGAGTGTTAAAATGGAAAATATAACTTTTTTAATGCACAAAAATCTATTTTTGGAAATAAATGACCAAAAAGGCCCTTGGCCCACGTACGTGGGCAGCAGCCTGTGTATGTAGGCCAAAGCATGCATACATAGGCATAGTCTTGCGTACACAGCTAAGGTTTCAGAAACATAAAAAATGCAAGTTTTCTACAATAATGGCTGAGGTTTGGAATGAATCCCACATCATTTGGGAGCCGTTCCAAACCCCATTGTTTCCACTATATAAAGCCTTACATGATACATTTTCAAAACACATAGAAAATCCTAAGGGAAAACCTAAGATTCGCTAGAAAATAGTGAATCAAAAGGGAGTTTTTCACAAAACACCCTCAAGTCATTTTTATTTGATTGAGACATTTTCTGGCTCCAATCCTTTGAGTTTAAAGTTGCTAATCATATTTTTATTGACTTATGATAGATTTGATTGAGGAGAATGGTCAAAATCGAAGCTTGGGAACTTCTTTTTGAGGTATCAAGCTTCAACCTTTCTTTTTCTTTTTAGCCTTTCTTTTACTGTTTTAATCTTGTTTCTTTGCTTTGTTTACGCTTATGTATGTTTGTGAACATGTTTAGTTGTTAGAATTAGGGTTTTAGTTCATGCTCTGTTTTCTGCTTAGTTTGTTTTTGGGTTAGGGCTTTGAAAAACCCTGCGTGCGTGTGCCATGAGCATGCGTACATAGATCAAATCCTGCGTATGTGGGATTTGACCTGTGTATGTAGCCCTCTGTCTGTGTACGTAGCTTGTTGCCCATGAATCCTAATTTTTCTGTTTCTTTCTTTACTTCATATAACATGTTTCTATTTTGGGTTTCTTTTCATATGTTTTATACTTTATAAGTTTCTGTTTGTTTTGTTCACATGCTTGTTTGTCACAACATGTTTAGATTAGGGTTTACCTTTTTGTTTCTTAGTTTTAATGTCATGCATTAGTGTCATAGGTGCTGAGTTGCTATAAGGTAAGTGAGGTAAATCATGCATTCACATGAACAAACATTTGGTTGATTTAATCATCTCTTGATATGTGTATATAAAGTTGATGCTATGCTTTTGATCCATGATATGATTTGCTTGCTGCTATGTTGATATTTATGCTTTGTTGCCATGATTAGTTGCTGCCTTATTTGAGATATATGATATGATAGGATTTCACGTGCTAGGGTTTATATATGTGTGGGTTTGGCTCTCTTTTGTTTAAAGGTAGATAGGTATGCGTTTTGGGATGAATGATGCCATGATTGTATGTTTAGATGTATGCTAATGTGTGTGTGTGTGTGTGTGTGTGTGTGTGTGTGTGTGAGTATAGATACAAGTATTGAACATGTTTTTAATGAGGTTAAGATGTAAGACACAATGATGGGAGGCTAACCTTAGGGTTGGGCTATCTTGGGTGTCTAACACCTTCCCAAGAATGTACCTAAACTCCAAACCCATATCTCTAGTAGTAATATCAAAGGTCATTCCTTGAGAGGATGCTATATATGGTTCTTAGAACATTGCAAAAATTAGGTGGCAACTCCCCCCTTATGTCCACCAGGGCTTTTTTGTGTTGATAGGATTGTGCCCGTTTGCTGCACTAAGGTCGATGAGCTGATGGGTAAGAGAGTTGGGACTGGCCCCTTGTGAGTTATACCGTGGGCTAGCTTGTGTGCAAGCCAAGCATGCCCAATGTTAAGACAACTTGGGAATGGTATAGCAGGTTGGACACGACAGATATGGTCGAGATGGTATAGCTTGCACAGCAAAGGACACTACAATAGAATGACTTCTATATTAAAATACACTAAATGAAAGGGTTACAACAGAATAGCTGATTTAGCAGAAAATAACTAATATCGCAGAGAAGCTAACTCATACAGCAGAATAATTAACATCGGAGATAAAATAAAAGAGGGCTACAACAGAGCAACTGGTATAGTAGAAAATAACTAATACCGCAGATAAGATAACTAATACATCAAAAAGAGCAAAAGATATCACAGCAGAATAGTCATTAACATAAAACACTACAAACAAGGAGAAAAGAATAACAAGGTGTCAAAGAAGTTAAAGATTACTTAGCAGGAATGGGCCAAAAAGGGAACCAAACCCTAATACAGATAATTTCATTACAGAATTCTACCATTGAAGTTACCAGTGCTGGAGAAATGACCCAAATGGTTTTGGATTCTGATTTCACAGAGTTTTAGAGGGTGGAAATGTCATGAGGGAGAGAAAAGCTGTTCTACTAATGCATGCTCCTATTTTTGCCATGTTTTCTCTCTTCCTTCTCTCTTTTTACCACTTAGTTTTCTTTTTATTCTCTGGTTCTCAATTTCTTTCTTACTCTTTTCTCCGTCCACCTCCCTCTCTCCATGTTGCTCCTTCCTATCTACCTCTCATCCTTTTTGTACCTCTTAATTCTATGGGATTTCTCCCTTTTGTCCCTAGGGAAAAACCAACTGTTTTTGGTTCCTTATGGGCATCTCTCTAGGCTTTCTCATTAACCCATTGGTTGCTCGGCCACTACCTCTGCTCAGAGTATGCTTGCTACACCATTCTCCATTCCCAAACAAAATTCTTTGTTTTGTTTCTCCCCTCTCCCCATTTCTGCCTTACCTTCAATGGATTAGGATTGGAGGTTCTCTCTACATTTACCCCTATGGTATGCATCAAGTGGCCCTGACCATGGTTACCTCTTTTGGGAGAAATGCCATCCTAGCAAGGCATTTCTAAAAAAATAGTCTCGGCGAAAACCTCAAAATAGACATCTTTTCTCCCTATTGCCAAACCACACCCTCTGAATCCCTTGACTAAGGGCCCACATCTCCTGTATTAGCTGGGTACAAGTAGGTGGCGTCCTGGCCTTTATGTGCGTTCGACTATCCTCTAGCTTGTCTTCTTTTACTCCTACGTCATTCGTGTCATTCTTGCATTGTCTTGTTTAGCTGCATGTATGGGTTCATGCCTATCTTCCATGGCATCCTTTTGTTCCCCCATGGGCTAGGCACTGCTTGGGTAGAAGCTCTTGTTCGTCTAGCCCATTGGACTTGTATTTTTGCATTTCCTCTTCTTGCCATGCCTATGGGCCTGCTGGTTGTCATTCCTGCCATATTGGCCCATTGGGTTTACTACCTCTTCTCCTGGACTTCCCCAGCTCATTTATTTTGTCTTTACCCCTTATTGATCTCATAGGCCTATTGGTTGCCATTCCTGCCATGTTCGCCCATTGGGTTTACTACCTCTATCCTTGGGCTTTCTCGGCCCATTTACTTTGCCTTTACCTCTTATTAATCTCATTTTCTTTACTTTTCCTTATTTTTGGGCTTTTTCCACCATTAAACCTTTTCTAAAAAATGGGCCTCAACATGCCAATACTCTTGCCATTTTCTTTCGCAATTTTTATTTTATTTTATTTTTTTTGTGAATAGTGGTCCCTATCTTGTTCACCTTTTTTGCTATGAACAGGCTTGTCTTTTCGGATTTCCTATTTTGTCAGTTATTCTGAAATACCGCCTTTGCTTCATTTGATGCGATACCTCTTTTGATGGTTGGTCCATCGCTTCCCTTTCTTTTCATTACCTTTACTTTTCTCACAATCCTTCTTTTTTTCC
Organism: Quercus wislizeni; assembly: GCA_023055345.1. Taxonomy (NCBI): domain Eukaryota; kingdom Viridiplantae; phylum Streptophyta; class Magnoliopsida; order Fagales; family Fagaceae; genus Quercus; species Quercus wislizeni. The sequence continues at coordinate 61,641,817 of JALGQJ010000002.1, read as the reverse complement.
TTCCTTCTCCATTTCGTCTTCTCTGAGTTCTCCCACCCACCACTTTCACCACATAACCCATCCCTTATGTTGATGGCAAAAAGTGAAGGTTCTTCTCCCTGTAAAGGAAAAGAGATCACAATTGACAAGCTGAGAAAGGTGAAGAGGCTCCCCATTTCAAATCGGATCATTCCAAGGAGGAGGAAGGGAGTCAAGACCCTAGTAGTGAGTGCCCTTCTCTCATTGATATGTGGTACGACACCTATTCTCATTTCCTTGTGGTGTCCGGTGACTATTTGCTTGCCCCGCTGGGCCGTGCGTGGCTTTCCCTTGAATGGTGTAATTTCGATGTTTCTTAGGCTATGTTGGCTTCCTCCATCCTCGATCTTACCATCCGTCAAGGGAATGTCTTACCCGTGCCCATACCATTCGAATTCAAGTGGAGTACATCGCTCGGTTGGAAAGAGTGGGTCAATAAGGAGTTTTCCGATACGGATTTTATGTGTACGTTGCAGTAGACTGGTGTTTTGAAGGCCATAGTTTCTTTCGATGTATATCCAACTATTGCGACTTGTTCAATCTTTGCCACTTGGTACACCGGTGGTGTAGCGCCACTCACATCTTTTTCCTTTCTTACGGTGTGATCACCATGACTTTGGAGGATGTGGCCAACCAGTTGCTGCTCCTTATTCTTGATGAAATAGACCCTTGTGATATTCATCTTTCTGTTGAGGAGGAGGTTGTGGAGGCCGAGTTAAGGAAGGGGCTCGATTGGAATGCAAAGCTATCTCATTGGATTAGGGCTTTCTCGAAGGCTTCCACCATTGCTCGCTGCGCCACCTTCGCCATGTTTTGGCTCTGTAAGTTTATTTTTGGTTCGCACCCACATTATGCCGTAAAACTCATTTACTTTTGGTTAGCCATAAAGATTTCTGCCGGAGTGAGTTTGCCATTGGCCCCTCTGTTCTTAGGTCACCTATATGTACAATTGGATATTTTGTAGAGTGATGAGAGGTAGGTAGGTTCTTGCCATATAGTTACTTCATTTGTTCGTAGCACTATACTGCAAACTAGTTCGCCATGCCAAGGAAAAGTTCTAGTCTTGTCCTAGAGTAATCACATATTTTCGTGGGAGTTTTGTCACCAAGTTTCCGTTGTCTTATCGTTGGGTTAGATTGAAGCCCTTTGGTCATCCTGCCGTGGAGTTCTCTAACAAGGAGGTGGGTTTTTCATGGAGGGCTTGTTGAGATTTTAGCATTGGGTACACTTGTGTCAATTCTGCCATAGGGCCCTTTATGGCCACTGTTTGGATGAATACCCCGTTGGTAGCCTACGACGAGAGGAGCATCACTTACTTGGTTGCCACCAATGCTAGGTGGCTGCCTTACTTAATTGACGAAGGTATTCGAAGTGAGCATTATTCAACCCACAGAGTGAAGAGGCAATTTGGGCTTGACTAGGACATACTCGATGACTTTAGATTGGTTTTGGACACTACCACCTCAGTCCGTCCCTTCCTACGACCTAATGCCTTTGAGTTTTGGAGCAAGCTTTTCATAGCAGCTACCATCCCTAGTTCCCAGAGAGTGGGCCTTTGCACTGCCTAAATGCATGGTTATTGGCAGGTAGTCATGACTTCATTTGGCTAGGAGTTGTTGGGTGGTCATGGGTTCTCTTTTATTCCTCCTAAAGGTTTGCATGTTATCATCTCTCTGAACCTTCTACTTCTCATTCCTACTAGATCCATGGTTGCCTACGCTAGGAAGCAAAGTACGTTTGCTATATTTGAGTGAAGGGAGAGAGAGCAGGGATGGTTTTTATACGCCAGCGAGTTTCCTTGAGGTTGGGAAAAGAAAGTGAAAGTGCTGAACCTCCCTACACCCATAAAGAAGGGTTCAGCCTCCAAGTCAACCAAGCCTAAGCCAACCAAGAAGGGTGAAGATACTTCTAAAACCTATTTAGACATATTTCCCTATAAGGGAGGTTTTCCTCCCATTGGTAGTATCATCCTCGAGAGTACACCTTATCCTTCTTCTAGGGCTCCTTCCACCAGGAGGTTAGCTACAGCCTAGAGCAAGCCTCCCATACTAAGGCAACCTTCAAATACTCCTCTTTCCAGCAGGAACCATCACAATAAGAGGAAGACATCTCCCCTAGCCCCATCTGCCACTATTGAGAGTAAAGTATGTCATCTCTAATTTCCTTATCTTCTTTATTGTAGTCATTTAGTGTGTTTTCCTTTGACTAACCATATGCATACATCTCATTCTTCTTTGGCAGTCTAAGCATAAGGAGGACACTTCTACTGCTCACCCCATATTGCTTAATGAGCCCGAGGTTGAGGTATATGTCTTCCCCTACCTTGCTCTATCTTTTAATTGTCATTCTTTTCATTCATGCAAGTATTCCTCATTTTCTTTGGCTTACTCACCCTCTTCTCTATTCTATTTTTTTTCTTCTTAGATTGACAGTCTACCATCCTATGAGTGAGGGGACCCCTGTTGCTGCTGACATCTCTATGGAAGGTTTCTTTGAGGGTGCTAGCGTAGTCGCTGAGGCCATGGCTTCTACCACGGCTGCTATTATTGGGGATATTTCTGTTGAGGTCCCATTTCCTCCTTTTGAGGCCATTCCTATTGAGGAGGGTACCCCAGTTGAGGGAGGCATCATTTGGGAGTATGCCCCTATTTTTGTTAAGTTTGCTACCCCTCCAAAAGGAGCCACTTTCCTGGTAATGACTCAGGCTGAGAGTGCCCTTCCAATTACTCATCCACCTATCATTTCTGCTAGCAATCCTTTTACTGCCCTTTCTCGGGCCGTCAAGGATGGGCTCTCATTAGTCGTCACCTCATCTTAGATTCCTACCTTTGCCACCCGAGGGTCCCATGCTGACTTAACTCCTAATAAAGGCTTCAAGGAGGTCCTTGAGGATTTTGATGATGAGCTAGTTATGAAGACGCGGGTTTCTGATTATAATGAGGCTTCTGATGATGAGCATAGGGTATCTTCTTTGTATCTTCTATTGTATTTTCTTTTTCTTCTTTTCCTGCCATTTCCTTATACACTCTCTTATTTGCCTTGTATGTCATCCTTGTCATGCAGTCACAGATACTCCTAACGATCCCAAGATTGCAGTAGTTCCTGTAGAGCTCACAACCCCCATTCCTGCCAGTCCCGATAATTCCCATTCTTTCTTTTCCCTTTGCATTTCTCCTCTCCTGTTTTTTTGTGTCCCCCTTTCCTTCTTTATTTTCCTACTAGAAACTCATGTGATGCTTTTCCTTAGGTCCATTGTTTGCTGAGGGGACCCCCAAGTGTTACGTTTGAGGTTGGGAGTAGTTCTGCTGTTATTCCCAATCCCAAGAGCAAGGCCATTTCCTTCTTTCTTCATTTTGACCTGACGGAGATGAACGATCTTAATCCAGTAGACTTCTAGGGTATTGGGCCTCCTTATGTGGACTTCCATGGATACCAGGTGCTTGGGGATTGTGTAGGGCATATGGAGGCAATTTACCATAGCCATGGGGACATTATGCAAAGGTTACCTCTTAGCCGTTTTGCTAGGGAGCACTTCCTTCAGCTATTGGGGTGTGTGATGAACGATATCAATCACAACTTTGTGGACATCGTTTCTGCTGAGGGATTTTGCAGTGGAAGGCTGCAATTCAGGAGCTAATCCGTGTTGATTTTGATGTGGGGTTCCTGTTAAAGAACTTATGAGAGATTGCTCGAGTTTTCTTTATGAGGAAGGTTTAGCTTGCTGTTGATGCCATTGACACCTGTCTTGAGAGTTTGCGGAGGAAGATAGCGAACTTAGAGGCTCTTCATAAGCGACTTCTTTCTGATGTGACTGCTTCTGATTGTTTCTAGGGCGAGACCCTTATTTCTGGCCTTTTGATCATCTGCTATGTACTCAGCCACTTATTATTTATGTAGCTTTTCATCTTTTTCTTTCCTTTTATGATACACTTAATTTTCCTTAGCACTTATAACTATTTGATAAGTCCAGTATGACTTATACTTTTTGGTTTATAATTTATTGCTACATATGCTACTGCACTTATTATGCTTTATGAGACCATGCTTTATGATACCATGTGTTTCTGCTAATACCTCATGCATGACTTTCATTACTTTCTACATTTTTCATGGTTACAAAAGAAAATTAAACTAAATTACTTTTCTTGTGACATAACATCCCTCGCAAGGGTAGTTACTTGGAGGGTGTTCAAAAATAAGGAAGAAAAGGAAAAATACATAATATTTCATATATGTAATAATGCTTGAGCCATTTGCAATTGTTAGGATCCATGAGATCTTTTCCGTCCATTTGGGCCAAGCGATAATATCCACTCGCATTAGCCTCTCTTACCACGAAGGGACCTTCCCACTTTAGTGAGGACTTAGACGGTCCTCCAATCCTTTTTTGACATGGTCTACTGTTCTCAACACTAGCTGGCCTTCTGCAAATACCCTTTCTTTAATGGTTTTGCCATAAGCCTCTGCCATCTTCTGTCTGTATCTGCAGCCATGTTCTTGGGCTTCTTCCTTCGTTTCATCTAACCCCTCCAAATTCTCACACCTTTCTACCACGAAGACCTCCTTCTCCTTTTCTTTCTTTCGCATCTGCATAATCCTCAAAGAAGGTATCATTAATTCTGCTGGGCTAACAACTTCTTTCCCATATACTAAGGAGAAAGGAGAGAATCCCGTGGCAAATTTTGGTGAACTCTGGTAAGCCCACAACGCGTCTACTAGGTACATTACCCAGCCTCTGCTGTATTCTTGGATCATCTTGCTGATGATTTTGATGAGGGTCTTATTCGTTACTTCAGCTTACCCATTCCCTTTTTGGTAATAGGGTGATAACAGGTGATGTTTCACCTGATAAAATTCCAACATCTTTCTAACTTCCTTGTTCACGAAAGGCATGCCATTGTCACTTATAATTTTATGGGGTACTCCAAAATGTGCAATTATATTCTCCATGATAAAATTTGCTATAGCTCCTCTAGTGGCTTTATGTAGTGGTATGGTTTCTGCCTATTTGGTGAAGTATTTTGTAGCCACTAAGATCCAGATATACCCATTCAAAGGCGGGTTAACTGGTCCCACCGAATTAAGCCCCCATTTGTGGAAGGGCCATGGCATAATTATGCTTTGCAAGCTATGTGGGTGGGTATGAATCAGATTGGCCTGCACCTGGCAACTGTGACACTTCTTCACAAATTCTGCTGCGTCCTTCTTTGTAGTGGGCTAGTACTAGCCCATTTGCAAGATGCATCGGTACAATTTCTTTCTCCTTTGGTGTTCCCGCACTTACCTGAGTGAACTTCCTTTAGCATCTCCTTGACCTTTTCTGGCCTTAAACATCGTAATGGGTCTCCATCATACCCTTTCTTGAATAGAACTCCTTCGTGTAGGAAGTAGCAGGTTACCAATTTTCTAAGCTTGTATCTCTCTTCGTGCTTCTGCAGTAAGATTCCCTCTGCCAAGTATCCCATAAATGGGCTTCTCCAATCCTCTGTAGTGAACACAGTGTAGCTCTCTTCTCAGTCGATGGCCAGACAGCATGCTTCACACTATCTCTGGATCTGATTCGCTTCCCTATTCATGTTCGGCCAATATAAACCTGCTTTCTATAGCCTTTGATACAAACGAACTTCCTTATAGAACCCACAAGTCCTGCTGTGCACTTCTTCTAGCTTTCATTGGGCCTTTTCGTGCCCCACACATCTTGGTAGGATTCTTCCTAGCATTGTGTAGTAGAGCTCTGCTTTCATCAAGATGTAATCCTTTACTACCTTTAGTTCTGCTGCATCTTCATCCCTCAATAGGGCTTCCCTTATGGGAGCCCTCCAATCTTTCTCACATGCCTCCTTTTCGGGGAATCTTTCTTTAAGTGTCTCAATTATGGACTCCTTTCGCTTCTTGACTTCTACTATGGTATTACTTCCTTCAAAGGTTATCTACGAGCTCAATGCAGCCAACGTGTCTGCATATCTATTCTCACTCCTTTGGGCATGCTTTATCTTAAATGTGTAGAATTATTCTTCCATCCTTTGGGCTAGCGTCCTGTAAAAAGCCAAGGTTGGCTTCTTTAAGGAAAAACTTCCTTTCGCTTGGCAAACCACCAGGTTGGAATCACTCACTACTCTCAGATGTCAGACCCCTATCTCAAGGGTCGTTACCAATCTTGTCAGATATGCCTCATATTCTGCTATATTGTTTGAGCACAAAAACTCTAATTTGAACGACAGTGCTATAGTCTCTCTATCCTTGTGATAGAGAAACACTCTTGCACCTCCTGAGTTTGTTGTAGAGGAGTCGTCAAACTTCATGACCCACTGATCCACTGCTATTTCTGTTGTGGCTACTTCTCTAGGTACCTCGTCATCCAATGGGAACTCTTCTTCTCTTGAAAATTGAGCCTGGCTTTTTATTGCTTTAGGTGTGCCTACTTTTAAGTTGTACTATGATAGTTGTAGTAACCACTGGGATATCCTACCAGATAGGATAGGTTGACAAAGAAGTGCCTTAATCGCATGAGACTTTGTCATGAGGTCCGCCTTGTAGGATAGGAAGTAATGACTTAACCTCTGTGATGCCTAGACTACTGCCAAGCATACCTCGAGGGTAGCACGTCTCAGCTTCCCTTAAAGCGTGGCTTACATAATACAATGGTTGCTCAATGCTGCTTACTTCCTCTTGAGCTATTAATGCCCCAATGGTAGATGGGCTTGAGGCCAAATAAAGCAACAACGGTTTTCTGCAGATTGGGGCCTACATCGTTGGTAGGGTCATCATAATCTGTTGTAACTTTTGGAAGGCTTTCTGTTGTTCGCCTCCCCATTCAAAACTGTGTCCTTTCTTCAACAACCTCATAAAGGCCAAGTGATTGATGCCAGGTCTGGTATGAACCTCTTAATGTAAGAGACTTTGCCTAAAAAGCTTTTCAACTCCTTAACGGTAGTTGGTGGCTTCATGGTTGCTATTGCCCCGACTTTGGTTGCATCTACATCTATCCCCTTGTTGTGGACTGGGAACCCCAAGAACTTACCAACAGAAACCCCAAAAGTGCACTTCAGCGGGTACATTCTTAGTTTGAAAAGCTTGCACCGTTCAAACACCCTTCTCAATACTTTGACGTGATCTTTTTGCTTCCTTGACTTTACCACGATGTCATCCACATAGTCCTCCATTTCACAATGCATCATGTCATGGAATATCACGATCATTGTGCGCTGATAAGTCGCGCTCGAGTTCTTTAGCCTGAAGGGCATCACTGTGGAATAGAAATTCTCAATTGGCATTCGAAAGGCGGTCTTCTCTGCATCTCTAGGTGCCATCCAGATTTGGTTGTAGCCACTGAACCCGTCCATGAAGGAAAATATGGCAGTGGAATCTACTAGCGGGTCCATGTTGAGTAGTGGGAACTCATCCTTAATGCAGGCTTGATTGAGGTTCCTAAAATCCACGCAACAATGGATCTGGCCATTCTTCTTCTTTCCAAGTACAATATTGGACAACCATTTTGGGTGTTGGATCGGCTTGGTAAATCCTATCGCGAGCAACTTTTGTACCTCTTGTACTATTTGCTTTTCCACATTAGTGTGGAACACTCTATTTGGCTAGGCCATTGGCCTAGTCCCTGGTTCCACATTAAGCGTATGCACCACTAGGCTTGGATCTAACTCTGGCATTTTGCTGTACTCGCATGCAAAAATGTCATTGAACTCTTTCGATAGCTGAATTAGTTTTGACTTCCTCTGCCAGCTTTGAACTAATTGAAATCAGTCTTGGCTTCTGTGGGTTTGTGCCCAAGTCTATTCCTTCTAACTTTTCTTCAGCTGTCACTTGTGTTTCTTCTTTTGCTACTGTCTTTTCCTCATTTTATGTATCATTCTCTTCTTCTGAACCTTCCCAGGCCACACAGCATATCAGGGTCCTATGTTGGGGCCCTGCTTTAGGACCCTCTTGTGCATTGCAAGTAGGCCTTGCGCACCTTCATAATTTGTATACTATTTTGCCATCAGGTGTTTTGACCTTGACGCAGCATGGCTAACTGCCTGATTCCTAGGTTAGTGCCTCATTTCTCTTACTTTTTTGTGCCAGCAACTCTCTCAAATCAGGTTTAGGTCCATTTTCGATGTCTTCCGACCTAGGAACAAAGGTACCCAACAGTTTGGACACTAAGCTTTCCCTGGATAGTGCTTATTCATCATTAAACATGGTTTCCACCAAGTGGGCTTCTACTTGCTCGAAAGGAGATGGATTTGCTACAATCTTTATCATTTTGCCGTGGAGTCTCCCCTTCACACATTGGTGGTACGTTGACGAGATAAGATGATGCTTACGTAACCATGTCCATCCCAACAATATGTGGTATGAGACCTTTGTCTTCACCACATGGAAGAGGGCCAAGGAGGCTATTGGGCATACTTTTGGCCAAAGCTGTATGTATCCAGCTGTGTACTCGCCTTTTCCCCCAAATCCTATTACTTCCATGGGGTACCCTTGAATCTTGTTTTTTGGTATCCTTGCTGTTTGCAATGTGCTGAGTGGGATGAGATTTACAGAAGCACCTGTGTCTACTAGGGCTCATTTAATGGGAATCTGATTTATTGATGCTGCCAAATAGAGTGGTCTTTAATGATCTGGGTAGCCCACCTCTATATCCTTATCGTTCAAAATGATTTCATTGGTGTCTTCCAGGAAAGCTCGATTGGACTGAGCTTTTTTGGTAAGGCATTCGACTCCTGCTCCCGAGGAAATGCTCACCAAGGCTTCCGTGGCCATTCACTACTCATTGGCCGTGAACTCCAGCTAGTTAAATAGATTTTTGAACCGGGGACTCTTATGCAGGGTCATGATGGCCCCTGTTGGCAATGAAGGTCTCTCATCTTCCTCCTTGCCTGGGTCAACGCAGATAACTACTACCGCTACCCTTTTCCCCTTATGGTTTGGGAATGGATTTCTCTAAACTTTTGGTTGGGTCAACTCGAGAGTCCCTTCTTTGATCCTGCGGTGGACCAGTCTGTAGAGCGCCTAAAATTCTACGGTAGCGTGATGCATATAGTTGTGCAGTTGGTAGAAATGTGGGTCCCTCCACTCATCTTCAGTGGGCTCCCTAGAAACATGATTAGGCTTGAAGACCCCATCTGTGATCCATTTGTCTAAAAGTACATCCAATTCATTTGGCGTGCATGGTATGGGTGGAGGGCTCTTATACTCCCTTCCATCTGACTTCCTTCTTTTTTCGTTGGTGGACACTGTCATGGCTTGTGGGGTGGATTTTCGATCCTTTGGTCTCTTTGAGCTAGGCCTGATTGACTCGGCCATCTTTCTGGCTTTTTGTAGTAGTTGAGCAAACTGGGAAATCTCCAAATTTTCGAGTACGACTTAGTACTCCATGATCATGATCCCCATACACATCTCCACTAGTGTTCTTTCCTCGTATTGGTCATAGCAGTCAAAAGCTATGTCTCTGAATCTCTTAATGTATTCCATGAGGTCTTCACCATTCCTTTGCTTGGTGTGTTGCAAGGTTGCAAGTGTTACTGTTAATTCCCCATGAAAGTATTTGCTGCAAAAGACATCCACAATGTCATCCAATATGGGGATGGATCCTGGCTTTAAGCTAGTATACCAAGTGTATGCACGATCACACAAGGATTTTGAGAACTCTCGCAGACACAAGTCCTTGTCTATTGCGTAAAGGCCCAAGGTGTCCACGAATTTTCTCACAAGCCCAATGGTGCTCCCCTTTCTGCCATCATACTGAGAAAAGGTTAGGGGCTTGTATTTGTCAGGGTAAAGCTTATTGAGCAGTCTCATTGGGTATGTTGGCCTCCTTGAATAAAATCTCTCTTTAGGTGCTTTGGCCTTTTCTCATTCCAGTAATGCCGCTACGTCAGCCATTGTTATGAAGCGATGTTACGCATTCTGAGGGCCACCACCCTCCGGAGTTTCTTCCTTGTCCGCTACATTCTCAGGATCGTCTTGACTACCCTTCTCTTTAGTCTTATCCGCCTTTAGTTGGCGCATTTCCTCCATTAGCTTCCTTTAGGAATGTTGCATTGACTGTAACACCTCAATGACAAAGTTAGTGTCGTCTACAGGGTTTCTTTGTTGCTAGGGTTGTCCACGCGACCCGCGTACCCGTTTAACCTGGCCAACCCGCCTGCGTCCGACCCGTCGCCACCCGATCTGACGACTCTAGTGGTCGGATTTCGAACTCGCTAACCCGACCTCATGCCAGTCGGTTGTTAGTTTTTTGTTTCAAAACCCGTGACACTTGACCTGAACCGAGACCTTTATCCTTTCTGGCGAATTATTACAAATTTTGAACCAAATCCGGTGAGATCTCGTTGAGATCCGTCGGGATCTGGTTCAGATCCTTTGAGATCTGGCGAGATCTTGCCGTTATCAGACGAAATCTAGGCCAGATCTCGACGAATCTGGCCAAATTTTGGCTAGATCTTGGCAGATCCGGCCAAATTTCAGCCAGATCTTGCCGAATCTAGTCAGATTTCGTTCCCATTGATAAAATCTAAAACCGACCCGAATCAACCCAAAACCAATGAAACCTGAATCCAAAAATTTGACTAGATCTTCGGGTTAGTTTTGGGTCAAATTTTCATCCACCCGCCTCATTCGGGTCGAATCCAGGTTGGGCACAAACCCGACTTGGCCCAACCCATGGACAGCTCGCTCCGTTGATGCCCTCCGCATAGTTAGGCTGGAACGGAGTGGCAGGTCATGATTCTGCCTGCAAAGGCACAATACTCATTTTCTGTGTTGTTTTCGATCTTGGGGGCATGGCTCGTGAAGGGATTGCCTATCCTTCCCTGTTTGTTTCCCAATCGCCCAACGGAGTCACCAATTTAATGTGAGGGCCATTTTGCATTAATGGGCCTGGGATCGTTTGTTACACCAAAGCCGGTGAGTTTATGGGTAAGAGAGTCAAGACTGGCCCCTTATGAGTTATATCGCAAGCTGGCTTATGTGCAAGCCAGGTATGCCTAATGTTGAGACAACTCGGGAATGGTACAGTAGGCTAGACACGATAAATATGGTCGATACATTATAATCGTCTTGCACAACAAAGGACACTGCAGCAAAATGACTTCTATAATAAAATATGCTAAATGAAAGGGTTACAGTAGAATAGCTGATTCAGCAGAAAATAACTAATGCCATAGATAAGCTAACTAATACAGCAGAATAACTAATACCGCAAATAAAATAGAAGAGGGCTATAACAGAGCAACTGGTACAACAAAAAATAACTAATACCACAGATAAGATAACTAATGTAGCAAAAAGAGCAAAAGATATCACAACAAAATAGTCATTAACATAAAACACTGCAACACAAAGAGAAAAGAATAACAACAGAGGGAAGAAGCTAAAGATTGCTTAGCAGGAATGGGTCCAAAAAGGGAACCAAACTCCAATACGGATAACCTCATTACAGACTTCTGCCATTGAAGTTGCCCGTGTTGGAGAAAGGACCTAAATGGTTTTGGGTTCCGATTTCATAGAGTTTCAGAGGGTGGGAATGTCATGAGGGAGAGAAAAGATGGTCTATTGATGCATGCTCCTATTTCTACCATGTTTTCTCTCTTCCTTCTCTCTTTTTACCACTTAGTTTTCTTTTTATTCTCTGATTCTCAATTTCTTTCTTACTCTTTTCTTTGTCCCCTTCCCTTTCAGTGTCATGAGTAATATTAGAAATTTAGAATATCTCATCAATTAGCACGATGAAGTCCATCAAATGTTTTCAAAGGTTGGCCCCCCTTAGGAAAAATTCCTGGCTTCACAATTGCCAGTGCCTACCAAGCCATGGGAGTGCATAAGCATGGATTTTATATTAAGGTTGCCTTCAACCACAAGAAGGGCAGTTAGTATTTTTGTTGTAGTTGACAGATTTAGCAAGATGGCTCACTTTATCCCTTGTAGAAAATCAAATGATGCTTCACATGTGGCTGATCTCTTCTTTAGGGATGTCTACAAGTTGCATGGGCTACCACACTCCATTGTTTCAGATAGGGACACTAAGTTCCTTGGCCATTTTTGGAGGACATTTGCGGAAGAGAGTGGGAACCAGCCTTGAGTATAGCATAATTTATTGATGATTTTGTAACATGGTTGGAGGAAACTCCATCCATTATAAATTCTAAGATTTCTTTAGATGTAAACCAGATTTTACAAAGTTAAAATGAATGGATTCACTGGTCTCCCTATAAGAAAGAAAAAAGAAAAAAAAAAAAAAAAAAAAAAAGGAGGTACACTAGGTACTCCATCTAATAAGGAAAAGTTTGAAAAATACTAAAATGTACAAAAAAAAAAAAAAATTATAACACATTACTATTTAGGACTACTTTGGTTTTGATTATGCAAAGTTCTATTGAATTGCCAATGATGTTAATGGCTTAGTATGCCTAAATGCACATGATAAAAAATGAGATGAACAAAGGTAACTAAAACCAAAAGGCACAAACCATAAAGTTAATTTAAACAATGCAAGTGTGAGTGAGACATTTTGTCAAACATGGGAATGAAAAAAAAAAATTTGCAACATAAATCCACCCAAAAATTACACCAAAGACAAACTAAGCATATTACAATTGAACAAATGATAAATGATCCCAAGTTGGCAAGACCACTAAAAATGTTCAAAATGATCAATTTCAAATTTCATCATTAGATGGGTATTTGTACCCAAGCAAAAATCATAACAAACAACAAATATAAGAAATACAAAACAAAATGTTCAATGATTTCTGAAAGCCAAAGCCACAATCTAGATGTTATCACTGAGCTAGAACTCTGGTGGGTGCATTTTCCAAGAAACCGAAAAACATAATAGATATATATATATATATATATATATATATATATATATATATATATATATATATTGGTTTGCCTTAATGTATTTTTGTTTTGTTTGATGAGTTTTATTAACGTATGTCCTTGAGGCATATATTAGCCATTTTAGAAAACTTTTTATGGAAAAATGAATAAGTGATTAACTGTTTTGATAATTTTTTCAATTTTTTATAATAACTTTCTCAAAATGGATAATTAATGTATGTTCTAACCGGACCCTATTTGATATTGAGAAGTAGTTTTTTTGGTGAATGAACCTGGGTTTATAGGGTTTGTTACGACTAGGAGGTGGGTTTTGTAGGCCAAAACACGACACCAAGAGAAATCACCATTTCTAATAATAATAATAATAATAATCTATATCTATATATATCTAAAAGCTGAAGAGTAGTATTTATTGTTGCTACGCTCCAGTTGAGCCACATCAGCGTCTATTATTATTTTTTTTTCCAATTTTCCTATATATATATATATTTTAACATTTACTCATTTTTTAAATATTTAGACTTTCTCCAACATTTTTCTATCCCTTACCTTTTCATTTCCCCACTACCCTCTACCTTACATTTTCATCTCTCCACTACCCTCTACCTTAATTTCACTCTTCATCTTTCCCTTCTTCTTCCTTTTTTTTTTGTCCTTTCCTATTTACACTCTCTTACTATAAATTTGTCATTCTCTCTTCCATTTTTTACATACTTTTCCCTCACAAAAATGGTTCTCTCTCTCTCTCTCTCTCTCTCTCTCTCTCTCTCTATTTTTTGTTGATTTTTTTATTTTTCTTGCATCTCTGCTCTAGGTTGATAAATAGTTGTGTTCTTTAGAACTTTATATTGAGTTGATGTGATTTAGTTTTGTGAATTAAGTTTTTTTCTCTCTTTAATTGTTAATTTTATTACATGTGTTTTTCTTTAAATTTTTAGTTTGGATTGCTTTAAATTCACCTATTTAGTTGTTCTATATATGTTATTTTTGTACAACATGACATTTGTTCTATGAAATTCTTTTTAGACTTGATACATTATCTTTTCATTTGATTTTTCTCTCTTTCTCATCATGTGCTGTGATTGACTTCTAACAAAAACTATTCTATTTATATAATTAGAAATCTATCTCTTCTTAATTCCAACAATTTAAATTTTGTATGGGCCATAAGGAATAAAGGGGTTTATAATGCATTCATGTTCTCCTCATATCGTGATAAATCTGAATAGTTGAATAATGTTGTTGTTTAATATATCACTACTACATATTTTTTCCTGAAAGCTACATACCATCGATCATAACACCAAATAGATATTTCAAAGTTCATTTGCATGATTACTTTGCTATGTGGTGAGTTGAAACAGTTGTAATGATGTACACTAGATTTTATGTGTAGCCTCTTGACTTGCAAAGAGTAAGTACTAATTTATGCTAAGTTTTTGTTATTGGTATTATGAAAAGCAATAAAACAAGATAATTCATGTTCAGCTTTCAAGTTTATTCTTCTTCTTTTTTAAATGCTTAGCTTTTTGGTAACCACCAATTCATTTTGCTGACTCAACATCATAAAGTAACTTTAATTTAGTTATATGGATAGGGTTTATCATTTTTCATGTTGCAATATATATATATAAATATATATATATATATATATATTCAAGCTAACATCAATAGCATACTACAATTGATAACTTAAATTCAGCCAATCCTCCATATCATTAAATTATTAATATTTTCTCTCATTTTTTTTTTTTAATTTTTAAAAATTAAACATATAATGTTTTAATTAAATACAAATAAATAAAAATTTCCTTATAAAATCGTACTCATTTTTTTTTTATAACATTTACACTTTCTCCAACATTTCTTATTCTTTTCACATTCTCATCTCCCCACTACCCTCTACCTTAATATCACTCTTCATCTTTCCCTTTATCTTCATTTATTTTGTTTTTTCTTATTCTTATCATCTTATTATAAATTTTTCATTATCTTTTCTATTCTATATTTCTATGCATAATTTTCCCTCACAAAAAATGTTATTTCTCTCTCTCAATTTTTTGGTGGATTTTTTATTTTTCTTGCATCTCTGCTTTAGGTTATTTAATTTTTTGTATTTTTAAGAACTCTACTTTGAGTTGATGCAATTTAGTTTTGTTCTTTTTTCCTTTTTGTTCTCTTTGATTGTTAAATGATATCCTATTGCATTATAAAGAATATAATATTATTCTATTACATAACATGATTTAGATAATTTTACCATATAATAATTTTACATAAGTTACATAGACAGTAAAACAATAATATATATATATATATATATATATATATATATATATATATATATATATTTATGAGATAGCTCTAAAACAATATCATGCGCAACGCACAGATCTGTGACTAGTAATAATAATAATAATAAAAAAGTAATAGAAAAAAATCATAGAATTAAACAACCCAGATTCTCTTGCGGTCTGTCAGGCTCTTACTGGAACTTATCCACCTCCATCGTCAATTGCATCGGTGGTTAATGGCATCAAGTCTTTGTTGCATGAGTTTCATAGAGTTGAGATTTTACAGGTTCGTAGGAAATAGGAACGGTAATTATCCAGCTCATTTGTTAGCAAAACACGCTTAACGTGTTGAGCATTATATTTCTTGGATTGAAGAGAGCATTTATTTCGTATAACACATTCTCTCAACCAATGTACTATCTTTTCGTTCTATTTAATGAAGTTTCAGTCTTATCAACAACAACAACCAAAAAAAAACACCCCGGATTCTCAAATTTTCTTATTATGTCTTTGTAAGTTATTTAACTTTCCTTTTGGTTCTCATAATTGTTAAATAGCAGAGGGAACCACCACGTCAGAGCTTCAACTCTCCTGCGCAGATCCGACAATTCATCCAATAATCATGGGATGCTAAGAAAGCATG
Source organism: Quercus wislizeni (assembly GCA_023055345.1). NCBI lineage: Eukaryota > Viridiplantae > Streptophyta > Magnoliopsida > Fagales > Fagaceae > Quercus > Quercus wislizeni. Next base: position 61,626,019 of record JALGQJ010000002.1, on the reverse strand, counting down.
ATATATTGGAGCTTTAATCCTAAGACTAACAGCTTGGTAGTACTCTATTGGTGTCCTCATAGTTGGCTTCTGTGGCATATTTTGGAGGAAAGAGAAGTCACGGTCTTGCATGGGTTGGGTTTTTCTATTAGCTGGGTAGTTTTGCGAAAAAAAAAAAAAAAAAGAGGTGGAAAGTTGTGAGGTATCACAATCTTAGGTAACATAATTTTATAAAGTCAATAAAAAGTCAAAATCTTCAATTTTGTCTTTATTATAAACTAGGGCATGACCCGTGCAATGCACGGGCTTCTTTTATTTATTATTCATGGAAAAATATGTAAAATCATAATAAAATTCTATTAGTAGAACATTAATTCTTTTACCAAGTGTTCAAACCTACAACTATCATACTCTAATGACATAATCATGATACAAAATTATGTGATAAGGATATTGACGATTTTTGCTCTCTTCTCAACTTCATTAATAGCCATTTTCTTATTTGTCTTTGGCTCTTTCTCAACTACTCTCTTGCTTTTAACAACAATTAAGACCTAACAAAGTAACATCAACATAAATTAGAGAATGGTGCACTATGTTGCACTCTATGAACTTCAAAGGATTATTATTATCATAAATCGTCCAATATGTTTGTCACTAACTGGGTATGGGTGCAGCAAACACATGCATGTACAAAATTTTGGGTATAAGCAAAATAAAAAAAAAGCTTGTAATGTGAATGCTCATGGGACAAAGACTAAACTGATTTAAAACGTAAATTCAATCTTCAGCAAGCATTTGAAATAATATATTATATAAACTGATTTAGGAATAAGCATATCAATAATATATTAAAAGCACATTCTATTTGAAAATAATCTGCATATCAATAATCATATACTGATTTAGGAATAAGCATCATCTAAAAAAAAAAAAAAACTCACTTAGAAAAAGATAGATTGTGGATAGGAATTTTGAAGAAATTTCCTAAAGACATCATCTCTCAATAGAAGCTAAAAATACGAAAATCTTTGACCAATAGACTAACATGTACCAAAAAATCAAATGGTATTCAAGATGATCAGTGTTAGACTCCTATAAGATTAATACAATGCAATGCCCATACTAGAATTGAATAATACCAAAATTGGAACACATATATTACACAATTAAACACACACATAGATAGAGGAGAAAAATCCCATAGATAATTTACTGAAAAAGTCAGATGTCAAAAGCTCAAACACGTAAAAGCAGCAAAAGAAACATTACAAATTTATGCATAAAGCCATGCCTATATAACTTTTAAATCATCCAAATGTAGCAATATTAACAGCAATTCTAAGGATTCTTTCCCACACTCAATGGCTTCTACAACATAAAAATCACAATCAATACGTATATATCTCATAAAGAACAAATAACAGATTCGTTAATGTTCTACTTGTCAATTGAAAACAATCCCAAGTTAACTACCAAAATAGGAGTCATAACCATAACTAGAGATTGTACCAACTTCAATAAATATATGTATCTTTGTCTAAAAGAGTCTTAATTCCTATATAAAAAAAAAAAAATTTTAAAAAAATACAGCCAGGTTATCTTAAACTTGGACTACCAAAAAATATGATTCCATCCAAACCAAGAAAAGAAGACATACTGGACTTTGGCTAAAAACGTTCTCTATTCAACATTGTAGTCGGTGGGGCTTTGATGAAGGGTGTATTCGGTGAGTCAAAGAGATGTGATGTAGTGTCCACTTGGGATGCACCATTGCTAAGTGGTGCAGAGTGTATCCTGTTTCTTTTGCTAGTCACGACACCGCCTTTAATTCCATTCCTATGTGTTTTAATCTATACACTACCATCATAATGCAAATACCTTAATCAAAACCATAAATAACCCAAAGATCTACATCCAAACCAATCCAACTCTTATAGGAAAAAAAAAAAAAAGATCATATTTAATGCACAAATTGAAAAATAACGAGGAAAACTTTATGTTTCTAGTCTTGGCAAGCTTTTCCTTAGCATCTGAATTTTTTTGTATTTACACTTCTAATCATTAAAACCCACTGATCCACTCTTTATAGAAAAAATTGAAAAAAAAAAAAAGGTTAAAAGAGAGCCCATAACCGTAAATAAACTTTAAACAAAGAACAAAATGATATAAATGCAGAGAATTTCTAACAGTAAAGCTCAGAGAGAAGGAGATAGAAATCTGACCGAAATGCCTAAATCAAAACAAAACAAATACCCAAACTGCCAAACATAAATCATAGTTATTGCAAGATTTTGGTTTTTTCTTTTAAAAATTTATTAAAAAAAAAAAAAAAAACACCTTGCGTTGAGAGAGAGCTATGTTTAAAACCAAGTGAGAACTTTCCCTTGCCAACCCAAAATGAGATAAATGCAAAAAAAAACACAAACTTTGTGCGTTGTAATGGTGTACCGCTGATTGAGGGAAGCCAATTTTTTTTGGTGGTTAGAGTCCAACGGTGCTACCGGCCTAAGATGTCTCTCTATCTCCCTTTGTGCGTACGTTTGTTTTGTTTTTTTGTTTTTTGCATTCCACACCAAACAATAGATAAAACAATGTCCGAACCGACTGGTTTTATTTTTATAAGAACCAGAGATGATAATTTGAGACCAAAGCATCAAAGAAAGAGAATAAGCCCATCCATTTTTCAAAAAGGGTTAAAGAAGAACCCTAGATAAATCAGCATGAAAAAGCAACAGTGAGAAGTTTAAGAAAACAAAAAAAGCATTTGAAGAGGAAAAGAGTATGCTAACCTTCAAAATATGTTGTTATAGAGAAGAGAAGGGGGCAGAGCACAAACAGAGCAAGATGGCAGTTAGAGTGATGAGCGAATGGGTTTAACTTTTGTGTGAGATCTGGCTTTGAGTTTTTAGGCATGTTTGTTTCATACAATACAACCTTTCACGTTTTAATTGTAAATGTGGCAAAATTTTAGATAGACTTTTTTCCTATATGGCAGCATGGCCTTAATTGTAGGAAAATGCTTCTGCTTTTATATATAAAGAAAGAGAATGAGAAATTATATGTTCACAACATTTTTATAACAAATCATAAGTGGCAGGTTGTTACTGATTGTTATTGTTAGGGCAAAAAAGTAATCTTAGTATTAGATTCAAATTTAAACCAGTAACAACTAATTACCTATGATTTGTTTTGAAAATGTTATAAAAATGTTGTGGACGTAGCACCTCTCAAAGAGAATAAACCCATCTATTTTTTAAAGGGGGTTAAAGAAGAACCCCTAGATATATTAGCAGGGAAAAGCAACTGTGAGAAGTTTCAGAAAACAAAAAAAAGCATTTGAAGAGGAAAAGAGTATGCTGACCTTTAGAATATATTGTTACAAAAAGAGATGGGGGTAAAGCACGAATAGAGCAAGACGACAGTTAGAGTGTTGAACGAATGGGTTTAACTTTTGTGTGAGATCTGGCTTTGAGTTTTTAGGTGTGTTTGTTTCATACAGTACAACCTTTCGCGTTTTAATTGTAAATGTGGCTGAATTTTAGATAGGATTTTTTCCTACATGGCAGCATGACATTAATAAAGGAAAAACCTTACCGATTAAAAAAATAGAAAATTCAACGTGAATAGAATACATAAGCTTTCTCTGGCCCAAACTACTATTTTCACATGAAAATAAATATTAGAAACTAATTCTACAAATAGAATTTAGAAGTACAAACACAAGATATGGTACAAATTCCAAGAAGGAAAACAACAAGATTCCGAAGTATCAACCATAGACATTGTAGATAATGAAATCCTTCGGTTGCCAGACTAGACCTACAAAAATGAGCATTGTACCAAATCACATTCTAGAAAACTCCCAGGAATTTTATCAAATAATTGGTGTGCATGAAACTATAATCAAAAGTCTAGTTATTTCCATATCATAATCATAAGACAAATTTTTAGAGATACATAGTGAAAAGATAGAGAAGGCTTGTTTTTGTTCTTTTGAATCGCAGTGTGGGCCTCATTGACAACTATAATCGAACACATTCAAGACAATCCATAAAATGACAAAAACAACATCAAAATGTGATATACATCTTGAATGTACTGATTGAGAGAGCACCTTACCAGCTTGAGCAAAGCAAGTGGAGGTAGGACTTGTCGACCCAATACTGCAAATCACGTATCCAAAGAGTTTGGACTTCCTTCACAATAGTTGGCTGATGGTAGCCCTAAGACAACACTGTTGTCATCGTTGCTGTAGTCTATGCTTGACCCACTTGACACACTGCCTCCTGTTCTCTCTATCCTCTCCCTAGTTCAAGAATTTTGTTATTTTGGCTTCAAAACAATGTGGTGTGTTTTGTCGGGCTCAAAATAAGTTTTTAAAAAATAATAAATAAGGAAGATGCTATAGTTATTACCAATTTTACTACAAACGTCTTATAAATAAACGTGAAAATGAACATAATTAGTGATATATCAACAACATAATAAATAAACTGACATGACAATTAGTATATACATTAATTTGTAAAGCTTATGAAGTAAAATATGTAGTAGCTATATTGTGGGGGGAGTGGGATAAACACAAAAGGCCCACAGGCCTAAAACCCATGAGAACAGAATGAAGAAGGGGAAATCATGGGTCCACCCCAAGGTAACCGCAGAGGGAATGAGATGGGCACTGACAAGGGAGAGAGTGAAAGGTCCTCAAGGGAGAGAGAGCGAAAGGACCCCATTTACCCAACTCACCAAGGAACCTCATCCCCGCTTGGTACATGGTAGAGGACAATCTTATCCACCCAGAATTGAGGAGATGGTCAAAGCCATGGAGGAGGCAAGAAGCACTTAAAAGCCATGGAGGAGGCAAGAAGCACTCAAAAACCAAAAAAGAAGTACAGCCGAAGAACCACGGAAGGTAGCACCTAAATTCAGAAACGTTCACCTCTGCATTATATGACTGTACCTACCAGAGAGGCCGCATTTAATGCTAAATGACCTGCCTTAACAATGCTCCCCTCCCATATACCCACTCACTTCCTCAAAAGGAGGGAGAGACCTACGATGAGATAAATATCTTCCCCCTCCTCACAACACAAATTCTCAAAGAGAGAAATAATGAAATTGTATAAATGGAACCTTCCCCCATTTGAGAAGAACACAGAGAGAGAGAGAGAGAAAAGAGTGCTAAGTGTGAATCCTCTTTGTAACTTGCTTCATTGATTGGTCTAAGAGAGAAATATAGAACATCTGTAATCCTTTTCATCTACACTAGTTTTGCAATCTGGTGTCTTGCTTAGTTCTCCTATTGTGAAAATCGCTTTACCACGAATTATAAATTATTGACCCCACATATAGCATTACTAAAAAAATAACAGCAAAATAAATAAAATAGTGTGGAAGTGAAAATTTGTGATTTGAGGTGATAATATTTCAAGAGTTCAACTAAAACCCAAACTTACTTCATTATATATATATATATATATATATATATATATAGAATATAGATGCCACAAAATATAAAATAAAACAAATAATAATCATAACAATATAATAGAGAAATCTTACCGTGAAGGAGAAAATGGCCACGTTATCTCTTTGACAAATGCATTAACCATGACTCTTTTAACATTAGCTACAAATTCATCTGGCATATTTGTTAAAATAACTTCTTTCAAGGTGGTCATCAACTGTAATTCCTTTGGCAGCTTCAATCTAACACAGTGTCTGATCTCTATTTCTCTAAGATGAGGCATGGCTCCTTTTTCCACAATCCACTCCTCCAAACTATCCAGCATCCACAATTTCAGAACACGAAGTTTAGGAAATCCTTCAGGAAGACAGGTAATTTGTTTTCCTAAGTAGGAATAGCCAAGAAGTCTGAGGATCTTTAGGTAACACAACTGCCCAAGGATTGGCATTGGGTCTTCCACTAGTTGCGATGCTGACAAAGTGAGAATTTTGAGGTTTGGGGGAAATTGATGCTCATCAATAAATCTTGGTAACCGTCCCAGCAGATACAAGTCAGATAGCTTGTTGTGCGCTTCCATGGTCTGCAACTCAAGACATAAAGGTTGACCAAATTCATTCATTGATCTCAACTTTAAGGACCGAAGATCACTCAATTGTGAGATCCATTTAGCTACTGCCCCTGTTGACTTTGAATTATATGTCAATTTTAGTTTCCTGAGGCCTGTTAACTTGTTCAAGCAATTATCCACAAAACTTGCATCGCAAATAAGCAGCCCTGACAAAGTCTGAAGGTTGGTTAGAGACCCACTATGTGGCTTTTTATTGGACATATCAAAATGAATCTCATTTAGGTAGAGATGTCGAAGGTTCTTTGCATTCCAAATAGAACATGGCAAATCAATTATATTTGTGTGCTTCACATCTAAAGTCTCCAGGTATGGCAGATTGCCCACAAACTTTGGAAGTGAATCCAAGAAAGTCCATCTTAAGCCTAGGTACTTTAGGTGCAACAACTTTCCTATTGTTTCAGGTACCATAGGTTTGTACACCTTTTCAAGGTCAAGCACTATGAGCAATCCAAACCCTCTCTTAGAAACAACAGCCTCAAGAAACTTACCTATCTCTTGGGAAGGTGAATCTCGTTTGCGGGTGTTAAAAGAGACATAAGATCTTAGATATCTTATGAAAGGATCTGAAGAAGGATAATTCTGGATACTTGTATACTCCGCTAGTCGCTGAATTTGAAGATCCTTAGGAGGTTCATATGAATAATCAGTGTTGTTGTGGATGTGAAAAAGCCCTAAATCCGCAGCTTCTGGATAGAACACATCCCATATACTACCTGGCATACGGCATGTTTTTGGGCTTCCATCTGATCTCACTTTTGCAACTTCAATCAGGTTTCTACTTATTAACCGTTTGAAGCATTCCTCTGCAAGATCTTCAGGGGTCATATGCTCGTCAGGCAAGGGAATAACCAATCCCTCTGAAAGCCAAAGATGAAATAACCTTCTTACAGGGATCTCAAATGCTCTGGGGAAGAGCCCAAAATAAATAAAACAAAATTTCATCCGAAAAGAAAGGTCCTGATAACTCAAAGTGAGGATATTCTCTTGATCTGCAAGGTCAATCTGTTTAATCTGCTCAAGCACACTGGGCCAATTGCTTAAATCTCTTGTTGACAATAGTCCTGCCAATATGATAATTGCCTGAGGTAAACCATCACATTTTCTCAGGATATCATTCAGGAGATTGTTTAACACTGAATCATTCAAGCTATCTTCTACTATTGGTAACTTCTTCAAGAACAATGTCCAAATCTCCTCAACAGTTAACCTTCGCAACCGGACAGGATTTCTCCACCGACTAGCAACACGTGCTACATCTTGATTGCGAGTGGTGAGAATTAACCTACTCTGGCCATCTATGCATTTCAAGACAATGGAAAGTTTGTCCAAATCATGAAGCATCCGGACATCATCTACAACTATCAGACAGCGATTCTCCTTTGAGAAACATTTTAGCCCCAACTCCAGGTCATTATCTTGTAAATCTTCAACCTGCATTTTCCAGTTAAATTGTGTCAAGATATTTACTAAAAAATCTCTAGCTTCAAACACCTCAGAAACATTGACCCACGCACGATGATAAAAACCACGAAAAACATATCTTGCATTATAAACTGTTTTTGTCAGAGCTGTCTTGCCAGAGCCTGCCCTACCAATTACTGTGATTACATTATCTGATACTCGGCATTTTACACTGAATAGTTGCTCTAATAATTCATCTATTTTATCCTCGAGACCAACAAAGTCTAACTCATCTGACATGAGATAATCTAAATTCCCTGGTTCTGTCCACTGAGAATGTGAACTGGTGGCACCTGTTGATCTGGAATTTCCTTCTTCGGGGAGTCTTCTTTTGGAACATTTAGTTAATTCGTTTATCATACTGGTTAAATTAATTTGGTCTGGCAGGGATGTCAACCGGATAAGAGGGGACATGATTTTAATAAAACCATTACGTCGCTGCAGCTCTGTTTTCACAATGAAGGTATCAATGATGTTCTCTGCATTGTTAAGGAGAATCCTATCCAAATCAGAAAACTTTGAGCCAATCTGGTGTTTCTCTAATTCTCTTATCCTTATGAGTACCTCACCTAGTTCATCAATAGCCTTTTTGAGAGACGCTTTTGATCTTGTGTAGATAAGTCCTTTATAGGTGAGCAGAGTCTGTAGTTTACATAACAGAAGCAGAATATTCACTTCAAAGACCATGGATCCCATGGATTCTCTTAATCTCTCCATTACTATTGTTAATTTCTTCTTCACCTCTCAAGCAAAGATCCAATAGCGCAAAGGGGAGCAATAACTGTTGTACTTTAACAGAAGAGGAGTGCCATTGAAATTAGCTCATTCATTTACATAGAAAGAAAAGAAAATGAGAGGACGACATGGGATTTCCAGAAACTAGAGTATTTTCATGGATTTTGGTAAAACGCAATCTCGTTCTTCGTCTGCAGAAGCATACAAAAAAGTTTCCTTTTAAACTTATAAATTTATGAAAAAAGAAAAGGCAAGCTTACCCCAAAATAACATCCTCCTCCCCAGCAAAAAAGAAAAGAAAGAAATAACAAACAATCGGAAACAAAAAAGTTTCTTAGTTTAGAACTTAAGTTCCTGAATTCGTTTTGATAATGTTGATAAGCAATTAGCAATTAGCAATGTCTTAGCCATTAGCAATTTACACTGACAACTGGAAAGAGAGATTAGAGAACATGAGAAAAAGGAGGTCATTCGATCAGAGAGCAGAAAAGAAGAGCAGAGAAAGGTATGCAAAAGTTCGGTGAAGAGAAACTGGTGAGAAAGATCATGTCTGTACATATGAATTAAAGATGAGTTTAAATCTGAAATTTAAAATTTAAGGGATTCAAAAAATAATTACTGATCTAAATTAGTGCATATGAATTCTAATAACAAAAATACTAATGCTACGAATTTGAAAATTAGAAATAACATCTGACATCTAAGCGTTTCAAATCCCAGTCTAACCAAGACATTCAGGATTCAAATTCCTGGTCTTCCCAATATTGAATTATAAAATAAAAAGTAAAAATCCATCTAATTCATCCAAAAAAAAAAAAAAAAAACCCTAGTAATATCCATCTAAATTGTAATACGCGGCTTGCCAGCGTTATTTCCATGTCTTAAAGCTTATAAATTATGGGAAAAAAGAAGAAGATAATAATAAACTAATCAATAATATTTTCAACATTCCAACTCCGAAAACACTAAGGCCAAGTGAAAAATTAGAAAAACGTAACTTCATTTCCCAAGAGACCAACTCACCTCTTCAAAGTCGGAAAGGTCGAGGGAGATCAAGAAGCCAAGAAGCAGCCATATATCCATATGCAACTTTGCTGCAAGGCAATCGTGGAAGCTACTCTCACGGTGGATTTGAAATTTGGATGGAAATGAAGGCCGCTGAGGTTGTTTGTTTGTAGTGAAGTAGTGTGATGAAGTCACCTAAATAAAATAGTTTAATCATTAATGCCCTTAGTCACCTCTCACAATCTCACCATTTTTAGAATGACCATTATTCTAAATAAAATAGTTTAATCCTCTCCATTTGTCTTTGAAATGGAGAGTATCCAGTTAAGGGTTGAGGTTGATTTAAAATAAATCAACCACCTAAAATCTGCCACGTCATTTAAAACCACTAACAGGAGACTTGACTTAACTGAGTAAAATGCAAAACTAACGTTAGTTTCAACGTTTACGTTTTCTTCTCTAACTCTCTATCCCTCTTCTCACCATTTCTTTCTCCCTCCCATCAAACCCAGCGATAGTCATTGGTCAAGCTTCTCCAGTTCTCCAACCCACACACAGTTGTACATCAACTGTATTTCAGTCATCCACCTTTGTCTCTGTCTCTCTCTTAGGTTTCTTTCTCTCACCGAACCCAATCGAATCAAGGGGGGAGGGGAGGAGGGGTGTTTGTTTCTCGAGAATCCGAGAAAGATTTTGAATCGGCTTCTGGTAAATCCCCTTTATTAACTACTCTCTGAATTTTTTTTACCCTTTTCCAAGCTCCGATTATACTCGGATCTGTGAGCTTTGTTGTTCTGCTTGTTATTGTTGTGTTGTTTATCTGGGTGGTGGTGGTGGTTTGTACGGATTGGCTTGGGGAAGCTTGTGATGTAGTAGTTTGATTCAAATTTTGGAACTTTTTGCTTATTAGGGTTTTGGGCTTTGGGTATTTTTGAAACTTTGTTATTGTTGTGATGTAATGTTTTGTTGGAAATGGTAATTTGGGGGTTTGAGCTGTGAGAAAAAAAAAGGGTGTTTTGGATATGGGTTTGTTGTGGATTTTGATTTTATTGCTTTGTATGAACTCAAATGATGGTGAATTCATTTGCTTAATGCTTGTTGTAGTTTATGCTTTTGTTGTTTTTACTTTACTGTTAAAATTTTGAAATTGTTGTGAAATATTGATTAATAGCAGAAATCTTTGTGATTGAGTAATACAGCTCAGTTTAACTCGCTGCTGCTTTTGTTTCTAAAGGAAGTTTTTAGTTTATAATTATTTAGAGGAAGTTTTGATATCAGCTTTCTAAACCCCACCCAAAAAAAAAAAAAAAAAAAAAAATCTGAGTAGTTCAAAATTTGATATTTGATATTTGTTTACATAGACTTCGTTAATAATATGAATTTTTATGTTTAGCTTGTAATTATTTAAAGGAAGTCTATGTATGCTGCTTGTATACAGATTTCCTCTTTAAAAAAAATAAAAATAAAGTATGAGCTAATCTTCTTATGATTTCCTTTTGTAAAAAAGGCTTAAATGAGGTAATCTTCTTATGAGTTGCCAATCCCAGCCACTTTGATGATGACTTGACAGCTTTGGTAACTGATTTTGGAATTGCAAGGCTGGTTAAAGGGGGCGATGAGAGTGCTAATGTGAAGGAAACAATATCCATCTACTCAACAGATGGCTTATTGTGCGGGTCCGTTGGCTACATAGCTCCTGGTAAGTATTTTTCTACCTAAGCTAGAAGCCTAGAATTAAATATGGTTATATTTTCCTCATGTGATTTCGTTGTTAGAATTTTTCATAGTGTTTATGTTTCATTATGGTTACTATCACTTATTTGCTGAGCAACTCACAAATCTTTATTATATTGTTCTGTTCAACACTTCTTAGCTGGTTTGTGCAAACAAATTATGTTCAACATTCTGCACACCAAATAATTTGTCAAAATTAATTAGTCAGATGGTTTTCCTTCTTAGACACTGAATAGCTCCATGCTTCTCAGAAATTAAAATCATCAATAGAGTTCTCTGTAAAGTCTAGTAAAATGATAATAATAATAATTTAATGAGTTAGGACCTTATTGGTTTAAGCATAGTACTCACTAATCACTATACTACAAGATTATTTGTTCACAATGCTAGCAATAATTACAACGTATTGCATGTCTTGGTACCGGTTTTCCATTACACCGAAAGTCTCCTAAGGAAAATGATGCTTCAAACTAGGATAAAATATATTAAGGAAACTTCTAATGCTAGTACTGTTTTACTTTAAAAAAATATTTAAAAACTGACATGATAATGATTATGATTGGAGTCATATCAACAACATGATAAATAATTTTTTTTACCATCATACTAATTCTACTCTTTCATCAATTTATCCAAATGCAGAATATGGATTGGGCAGAAGTGCTTCACCTAAGGGGGATGTGTATAGTTTTGGTGTCCTTTTATTGGAAATCATAACAGGAAGACGCCCTACAGAAGTTCTTATTGATGAAGGCTCAAGCTTGCATGAATGGATTAAGAGTCACTTCCCCCATAAGCTGGATCCCATAGTTGAACATGCTCTTGATAGGTGCACCCCATCAGTCATGCCAAAGGAATACACCAAAATATGGAGAGATGTGATTCTAGAAATGATTGAGCTTGGTCTTATGTGCACACAGTTCACACCTTCAACTAGACCAACCATGCTGGATGTAGCCCATGAAATGGGACAGTTGAAGGATTATCTCTCTAATACTTCCTCATCACTGCCAATTAAAGAAGTGCCTCCTAAAACTGATGATGTTTGATTATGAAAATGGTTACAAGGAAATTGAAACTTAACTGAAATTTCAGATTTATTTGATTTGTTGAGTACTAATTACATTTGTTTGATTAGTTTTTAATTTGTAAAGACAATTCTAATAGATACTTAGTTTACCATTGGTTCCTCAGCCACAGATGTTATATATTGTTTTACTTTAGTTTATAACCATTGGTTCCTCAGCCACAAATGTTATATATTGCTTTACTTTTGATTCCTTTTCTGTTGAAATTTTCCTTCTTGTGTGACTATTGGAGATGTACATGAGGTAAAAATGAGATTTTTCTCTTTTCACTGCAGGTCAACAAGCCCTTTTCATTCCAAATTTGCATTATTAATATCCCAACCAATCAAAGATAGCCTTTCTGATTTGTTAATATTTTAATTGATTAGTGCAATCAGCAAAGAAGGTTGTGAATTATGAATCATAAATTCCTTTTGTCCCATTAGTCAATTTATCACTTAAAAAATTGCCAGATATGTGTTTGTAACAACCCAGATCGATTTTTCATGACCAAATTTGCACTCAGATCTCTTTTTGCCTACCATTCATTTGGCATTGCCTTAGATAAGTACCTAGTGGAAGGTGATAATAACACAATATTCCCACTTTATATAATGATACAATCCACTTAAATCCTTTTTATCCCTTACATATATACTAGCACGAGGAAGCCGCTGCACCACGATGTATGCTTCAGTAGGTCAAATTGTCCTTCTCAAACGATAATATGGGAGGGATTATAAAATGAAAACGCAAATCCTCATACAAATTGAATTTAATAAAAACACAAAAGAAATGTGAATTCTAAATTTAAAAAAACAAATAAAGATAGAAAACTTAGGCACAAGTGTTGCACGACTAAGTATATAAATATTATGATATATCAAGTTGTCAATGTTTTTTCATAAAAAATTAAAAAAAAAAAAGAAGAGTTACCAATGCTTTTTTTTCCTGAAGAAAACACTTTCCACCAATCTCCTGCAAGTTATATAACAAAGTTGGGAACAAAAGATTCTTGTGTCCTAGAATAAATCATAGCCTCTACTCTTTATTTCTTCCCCCATTTCTCACCTCCTATGACCATAACCTACCACTTCCACCACTTCGCCATTTATTTCCTTTTCTCTTTTTTTTTTTTACTTTTTTTTTTTTTTTTTTGGTTGAGATTTTTTCATATGGAAGTAAAAAACATAAAAAAACATCACAAGCTTCCCGAAGCCAATTCGTACAAACCACCAGCACCACCCAGATACACAACACAACAATAACAAGCAGAACAACAAAGCTCACAGATCCGAGTATAATCGGAGCTTGGAAAAGGGTAAAAAAAATTCAGAGAGTAGTTAATAAAGGGGATTTACCAGAAGCCGATTCAAAATCTTTCTCGGATTCTCGAGAAACAAACAACCCTCCTCCCCTCCCCCCTTGATTTGATTGGGTTCGGTGAGAGAAAGAAACCTAAGACAGAGACAGAGACAGAGACAGAGACAGAGGTGGATGACTGAAATACAGTTGATGCACAACTGTGTGTGGGTTGGAGAACTGGAGAAGCTTGACCAATGACCATCGCTGGGTTTGATGGGAGGGAGAAAGAAACGGTGAGAAGAGGGATAGAGAGTTAGAGCATTCACATCAGTTTTTCTAAATTTTCTGTCTATTTTGCACGAAAAAACCTATTCTTTCTATTTTACACTATCACTTTTACAAAACACCCACACCAGTTCTTCTATTTTACAAGATATTTCAATAAAATATTCACTCTTCTTAATTTTTTTATTATTTCTCTCAACCACCTCTCTTTATACACACACTCTCTCTCTTTCTACCCATTTTTCTACTTTGTTGCTCTCTCTCTACACCCATCTCTCTGGCCACTGCTCCACCAGATCACCTCTGGCCTTCCTCTTCCAAATCACAAAACCCATCCACCTTCCTCTTCCTCTTCCACCACCATCACAAAATCTCAGCCACCACCAAATCTCAACCACACACTCACCTTGACCCACCAAATCCGATCCACCACCAAATCTCAGCCGCACAGCCACTACCCACCGCAACCGTCACCCACTCCTACAACCCACCACTAGCAAAACAACCCACCACCACCACCACCACCACCATCAACAGCCACCGACCCCTGAAATCCAGTAACCCACATCCCCAAAACTCACCAAAAATCTTCGATCTCAATAGCTGAAACCCACCAAACACCAAACACCGAAACCCAAACGCCAAACACCGAAACCCAAACGCCGATCTCAACAGCCACCGATCTCAAATGCTGAAACCCAAAAGCTGATGCACACCGATCTCAACAGCCACCACACACCATTGCACACCGATCTCCAGCAAGAACATACTACAAGCACCGATCTCTAGCAAGCATCGATCTACAAGCAAGCACCGATCTCTGAGCATCAATCTATTTCTCTGTTGGTTTGTCTGTGTGGGTTTGTTTGTGTGTTGATTTATCTGTGTGGATGTGTATGTGTGTGGGTGTGTTTGTGTGCATCTGAGAAAAAGAAGATGAGGAGCTGAGGTTGTTGTGCACGGAGAAGAGAGAGAAAAATTGGTGCGAACGGAAATTAATAAAAAACTAAATACACATGCTACAGTACTCGTGTAAATTTACACGGGTACTGTAGCTCGTTGAAAATTTTAGAAGATTTTACACATTTTTAAACGAACTGATGTGAAGAGTTTTTTGGTTCAAAATGTGTAAAAGTGACCAAAATGTGTATTTTACACATTTATACAAGAGCTGATGTGAATGCTCTTAGAGAAGAAAACCTAAACGTTGAAACTAACGTTAGTTTTGCATTTTACTGAGTTAAGTCTCCTGTTAGTGGTTTTAAATGACGTGACAGATTTTAGATCGTGGATTTATTTTAAATCAATCTCAACCCTTAAGTGGATACTCTCCATTTCAAAGACAAATGGAGAGGATCCGGATCCCTATTTTTTATGGGTAAAAAGAAAAAACCCACCTACACTCGGCCTTTTTTTTTATTTGAATGGTCGGTGCAGGCGTGCAGCCCTACCTGTCATTCCAAAAGACACTTTCAGTTTTTCTACAATAATTTTGACAGTTGAGTATTCCACTAAGAGCATTCACAAGTGGAGTTCAAAGAACCAATAAAAAAACCTGCTTTGAATATTATTGTGGAGGTAGCTTTACTCATTTTATCCACCCTCTGGTATCATGATCCTTCACCGTATACTAATTCAAAACTGATCATCACATTGGTACGTACTTCGAGAACCACCCATCCTGTTTTACTGTCTTTCCTCTTCTAAAACCCACAAAGACATTCGTACTTAAAATCAGACAAGAAGATAATGAAGCTTGTTGGTATGGTTTAAGCTAACAGAGCCAAAGAAGAAAAACATCCACGCCAATGATGCCTGCGAGTATGTATATGAACTTGTACTCTTTTGCAACTCATTAGTTGTTTTTCTATTTCTCTCTTCTAGGATCATGGATTATTGAGATTTTATTAAACCAAATAGAAAAGAATTACAAAATCTGTAGAGATGAAAAACTAGAAACACAAACTGCAAATAATATATATAGAAAATATATTAACAGTCTCAACTCAATTCCTAGGAAATCTTGTTTTAATTTCCATTGTTACTGTTTCCAAGTGTTCTTTGGTTAAAATTTGTTGAAGCTTTTATTCTTTCGGTTCTGGGCTTGCAGTTGGAGCTACATGTAAGGTTTTTTTTTTTTTTTTTTTTTTTTGAAAATAAGCTTTATGTAAGTTGTAGTTGTGTCATGAATGATTCATAAAGAGACAAAAAACAAAACAAAAAATTAAGTTATTAAAAAGAAGAAGTTAAAACCTCACTTTTCCTTGTTCAAACACCTTGAGTGGATCTAGGTTTTAATTAGCTGAATTGGTAAAATCTTTTGTTATTGAATAAAGAACTTATATTTGACTCCCATCTACACCAAAATTCAATTTGTGTCTTATATAGCCTAATAACAAAGAACAATTATAGCGAAAGCTATAGGTTCACATCCTTTCATACCTATATATGTGTGGATATACAAATTACTAAATAAAGTTTTGATTGGAATGTTATTTTAATGATAATGGACCAAGTTATATGTTTCTATAGGCCAAACTAATGTAAAATGTGTTTGATCATGACCCAAGAAGTCTGCTTCTGCATTATGAGTTCTTTCATTCTTTGTGAAGAGAGCCCATCTAGCCCTGAGTTTAGCCGTGAATAACAGCCATCGAATCTCAAATTTCAAGCTGTTGACTGATGTCAGCTAGCCTTGAGTTTTTCTTTCAAATCCCACCTTTCTAGCGATCTTTTTTTTCCCTTTGTTATTGTGTTATCTTTGACTGTAAAGCTTATAGTTATTTTGAATATATAGTTGCCTAATAAGGCCACACCTGTACAAATATTTAAACCTTGTCTTTATGCTTACAACAAGTGGGGGAAGGGAATTCAAACCCAGTTTCTCCTCCATGGGAGAGCTACAAGGCTCTTAGCTATTTAAACCCACCATCAATGCATAACATGAAACTCTCTTCCAATATTTTCATTCACCGAAACTCCAATTTGCCTGCTAATCAAACATAATTAGGTAACCATTTTAAAAATGGTCTCTACATTCTATCACATATCTTCAATATGCAAACAAATTTATAAGTGGTTAGCCTGTTTTCAATGGCAAGTCCAAAAGAAATCATAGTTTGCTTCTAGTAAGAAATTTCAGTTTCTCAGTTATCAATTGTTAGTTTCTTTTAGCCAAAGTGACTAGGGAGTTCAATAACTTTTTCTTCATCATGTTTCTTAAAAGCATAAAAATATCAAATTTTGACCTAAAGAATATGCATTAGCAGTTGTTAGTAGCTTGATCTACATAAAGGCAAGGGGAGTCATGGAACTGTTCCCTCCAAGGTTGAGGAATCTGTGGAAAAATTGGGAACTTCGAGTTCTGGTTTTACTAAGCCTCATGTTGCAGATAGTACTCATCGTTTTTGGCAACCGTAGAAAGTACACAAACAGAACTTGGATAAGAGTTGTCCTGTGGTGTGTTTATTTGATGGCTGATTGGGTAGCAACTGTCGCCCTTGGTGTAATTTCAAACAACCTTGGGGACACTACTGAAAGTACTGGCGAAGATGGATCCCTAATTGATGAAATTCAGCTTACTGCATTTTGGGCACCATTTCTTCTGTTACATTTAGGTGGCCCTGATACTATTACAGCTTATTCCATGGAAGATAATGAGCTTTGGTTAAGGCACTTGCTTGGATTAGGTGTTCAAACAGGGGTGGCAGTTTACGTTTTCCTTGTAGCCTGGACAGGTTCTGAACTATCCATTCTGTCCATTCCTATGTTTTGTGTAGGAATTATCAAATATGGGGAAAGGACATGGGTTCTCATGTCGTCAAGCAATGCGCAATTTAGAGAATCCATACTCACTCCTCCTGATCCGGGTCCCAATTATCCCAAATTCATGCGGGAGTATACTTCAAAGCAGATCGAGGGATTCCATGTGATTGCTAGTGAGGTGATTGAAGCTCAAGCAGTGAATATTCCTTCTGTTGATAATCACTCCGTTGCTGATGCAACTGAGTTAGTTACAGCCTATGACTTATTCAACGTTTTCAAACGCCTTTTTGTTGATCTTATCCTTGGCGTTGATGATAGGGACAACAGCCAATCTTTGTTTAAGAAAATTTCTAGTGACAAAGCTTTCAAAGTGATAGAGATTGAGCTTGGGTTCATGTATGATGTGCTCTATACCAAGGCCACAATAATGCATTCACCCCAAGGCTGGGTTCTCCGCTCATTTAGTTTCTCACTCACTTGTATTGTGTTGGCATTCTTCTCAATTGTTGATAAGCGTAAGTACTCAAAAATTGATTTAGCCTTGACTTTCCTGTTGCTGTATGTTGCTATATTGTTAGAGGTATATGCATTTCTCTTACTACTCTCCTCAGATTGGACTGATCTTCGGTTGAGTAAAGGTGCAACAAATTCCAGACATCGAGTTATTACCTTTTTACAACTAACCAAACAACCTCGGTGGTCCAATTCCATGTCACAATTCAATCTATTCAGCTTTACCCTCAAAGAGAAGAACACAGTCTTTTGTAGAATGCAGAAGCTCCTCTGCATTGATAAAGTCCTAGAAAAGTATCAGTACACAAACTCTGAGGCTGTCCCTGTGGAATTGAAAAAATTGGTATTCAACCATCTCAAAAAGAGACTCAAGCATCTGAAAGGAACATCAAATGATGCAAATAATATCAGAACCTTATGTTCTTTCAGAGGAGGCGAAGTACTTGAAAAGTGTAATCATGATGGACTGGATTGGAGTGTTAAGGGAGAGTTCGATCAAAGCATTCTTATCTGGCACATTGCTACAGATCTCTGCTACCACTTGGATTATAGTGTCCCGCAAAGCTCTACCTTAAATTGTGATTTGAGCCGGTGGATATCACAATATATGCTATATCTCCTGGTCATGTGTCCTTTCATGTTGCCGATGGGGATTGGTATGATAAGGTTTCGAGATACTTGTGCCGAGGTCATAAAAGTTTTTGAAGAACACAAGTCCATGGCAGGCAGTGTCAAATCTAACTATGGTGGGTTCCAGAACACTTGCTCATGGGGTTTGGGTTGCTTCTTTGATAAACCACATATGTGTGAGATGTTGCTTAATGTGAACACTCAAGTTCCGCCAACTCAAGTGAAAGGGGACAGAAGCAAATCCGTGTTATTCGATTCATGTAGGCTTGCAAGGGATTTGCAATCTATATCTGATAAAGATCAGAAATGGAGGATGATTAGTGATGTTTGGGTAGAGATGCTTTCTTATGCAGCCTGCCACTGCAGAGGGAATTATCATGCTCAACAACTGAGACGGGGTGGAGAACTTCTCACACATGTGTGGCTTCTGATGGCACATTTTGGTTTAACTGAGCAGTTCCAAATATCACAAGGTCACGCAAGAGCCAAGTTAGTCATGAAATAACATGGGGTAGCTGGTAGCACAAGAATGTTTGCTACAGGGTGAAAAGTTGCTTTTGTTGGTTGTGCCAAGTTTGTTTCCATGTGCTTTTTGTGCTATCTAGAAGGTTACTCTTCGTCTATATGTAGCAGATATGTGGATTGAACCTATGTCTGGTTTGTCTTTAGAGATATTAATATCTAGAACAATCCTCGTGATTTATTCATTTTGTAATGATTAGAATTTGAAAATAAAATTTTTAAGAAAAAGAGGGTAGAGAATTTTTTAGAAAATCTTTATGACAATTTCATTAGATTGAAAGTGCGTGTGTGTGTGTATATATATATATATATATATATATATTAATCCATCCAAAGGACGTAACAGATTAATTTGGGAAGGTAAAGAGAAAGATTTCAAGCATATAAAATAAATAAATAAAAAGTCAATTTTTCCTAAATGCAAAAAACTTAAAAACGCATCTAAAATGGGTAGAGTGTTGGTTTTCCCACTTTGAAATCTAACGAAACCGACTCATTCGAAGAGAGTGAAGTAGCATTTCTGATGATATCTTCGCCTAGATTTGGCGGTGATCTTGAGATCTTTGACCAGTGGAGATCCTCTCCTTGGCACTTTTGCTCATCTTCATCATTGTTAGTTAGTTTTGACCGAATCCGACCTCCACCTATGGAGACATGCATGGTTGGGCCACCATTTCTACTCGGTCAATGACGAATTATGTCTTCCCCCACCTGATGTGATTAGGTTGAGGGCAAAATTTGCTAAACAGTATATTTTCGGGAAAAAATTAGGCAGATGATATGCGTTCAAACTTAATTAGTAAGTTGGACTCTTTTTGGAAGCCGATTTTAACAAACTCGACTTCCTACAAAAAATCAGTTCTGCAAAAGTGTAGAACACCTGAAAGTCAAGTTTAACAAACTCGACTTCCAGGTGCAGTACAAATCAGACTTATTTACTTGCTGGATGAGGGGTTGAATTCGCCTGGAAGTCGAGTTTACTAAAATCGACTTCCAAAAAGAGTCCAACTTACTAAATAAGTTTGAACGCGTGCTATCCGGCTGAAATATTTTGGAAATTGTATTGTTTGGCAAATTTTGCCTTAGGTTGAGTGTTGGGCTCAAACCTGATTCAAATCACTTGATTCAACTTGTAGATGGATTTTTTTGCAATTTATCATCAAAATGCTAACAATATCGTCAATTAACATCATTTACAAACTTATTAGCAAACTAACATCTTGAGTATCTTAGACTCGAGTTCACTGTAGCAACTTGGGTCTTAGGAATAGGGCCGGCCCTTACACTAGGCGAATTAGGCAATTGCCTAAGGCCCCCAAGTGGAAGGGAGGCCCCAAAATTTTATAAAAGAAGGGGTAGTAGGGGGGAAAAAATTTCAATCAGAGAACATGAGAAAAAGGAGGTCATTCGATCAGAGAGCAGAAAAGAAGAGCAGAGAAAGGGATGCAAAAGTTCGGTGAAGAGAAATTGGTGAGAAAGATCATGTCTGTACATATGAATTAAAGATGTGTTTAAATCTGAAATTTAAAATTTAAGGGATTCGAATTACTTATCTAAATTAGTGCATATGAATTCTAATAACAAAAATACTAATGCTACGATTTTATTTTTTATTTTTTATTTTTGAGAAACTAATGCTACGAATTTGAAAATTATAAATAACATATTACATCTAAGCGTTTCAAATCCTAGTCTAACCAAGACATTCAAGATTCAAATTCCCGGTCTTTCCAATATTGAATTATAAAATAAAAAATAAAAATCCATCTAATTCATCAAAAAAAAAAAACTAGTAATATTCTTCTAAATTGTAATATGCGGCTTTCCAGCGTTATGTCCATGTCTTAAAGCTTATAAATTATGGGAAAAAAAGAAGAAGATAATAAACTAATCAATAATATTTTCAACATTCCAACTTCGAAAAAACTAAGGCCAAGTGAAAAATGAGAAAAACGTAAATTCATTTCCCAAGAGACCAACTCACCTCTTCACAGTCAGAAAGGTCAAGGGAGATCAAGAAGCCAAGAAGCAGCCATATATCCATATGCAACTTTGCTGCAAGGCAATCGTGGAAGCTACTTTCACGGTGGATTTGGAATTTGGATGGAAAGGAAGGCGGCTGAGGTTGTTTGTTTGTAGTGAAGAAGTAGTGTGATGAAGTCTTGGCGAATTTTTGAAAGCAACCCGTGGTATGTGAAGGCACATCAGGCACATGCTACTGATGGTAAAGTTGCTGACACAACACATGTTGCTGATGGTAAAGTTGCTAACACAGTTGGTGATAAGGCTGCTGGTAAAAGACCTATAGTATAGGTAAAAGAGGAGGTAAACTACAGGTAGGATAGTGTAGTTGAGGAAGGGAGTAGTCTGCGACTGTTTATGTACACGTGTTAGAGTTTGGAGCAATTGGTTGAGAGTTAGTTAGGTTAATTCCACTCTTTATGGATCTGGTTACCATTATATACATTGGGGCTTGTATCTGATTGAGTCATCAATGAGAACAGAATTTTCTTCCATCAAATCTCTCTCTCGTTCTTCTCTGTTTTTCTTTATTTCTTTCTTCTTGCATTGCAATACTTTTCATGGTATTAGAGCAACCATTAATGGCTTCTGCTCCGAGCTCTAGTTCTTCAACAACTCCTTCTACCACTACAACCACAATTCCTTTGGTGAATCCATCGTTGCTACTGTTATCAAATATGTCAAGTATGATGAAAGTGAAGCTAGATTTCACCAATTATATTGTGTGGAAGCATCAAATTGTTGTGATTCTTGAAGCTTATGCGATGATTGGTTTTCTTGAAGAATTATGTGTAGCTCCAGATCCTTTCTTGAAAGATAGTTCTGGAAATTTGACTAGAGAGTCAAATCCAAAATTTGTCAATTGGAAAAGCAGAGAGCAAGCCCTTTTTACTTTCATCAATTCTACTTTATCACCATCAGTCCTAGCCATCACTGTGGGTTAGAAATCTGCGAAGGGAGTCTGGAATGTGCTTGAAAAGAGGTTTACTTCTATATCTCGTTCTCATGTTTTGAGTTTAAGGAATGAATTGCTGAGTATTAAGAAAGTTCCTAAAAGCATGGATAATTTCTTTCAAAGAATTAAAGAAGCTAGGGATAGATTGAGTTCTATTGTTGTGTTTGTTGATGAAGAAGAACTCATACATTTAGATTTAGAAGCATTACCACATGAATATAGTGCATTCTATTCTGCAATTAGGACTCATAATGATGTGGTTACTATTGAAGAATTGAATACTTTGTTGAATGCTGAAGAGAGGGCTCTTAAGAAGAAATCTGAGATAAAGGATACAACCATGGCTATGATTCTTTAGAGTGGTTTTAATCAGAATAATAATAGAGGCAAAGGTAGAAACGGCAATCAGAGGGGTCGTGGCAGAGGATTTAATAATTTTGGTCCTAATTTTGGGTTTAATCATGGTCAATCCTCTAGTAATGCAAATGGTATTCTTCAGTTTCCTGGATTTCAACCACAATCACAGCATAAGAATGGTTCTGGTTTTCCTTCATTTCAATCTCAAGGTCAATCTCAGTCTTCAAGACCTACTTGTCAGATTTGTGGCAAGAATGGTCATATTGCATTGGATTGCTATCATCGCATGAATTTTTCCTATTAAGGCAGACATGCTCCAACCAAGCTAGCCTCTATGGCAGCAACTGCTAATTCTGCTTCAGCAAATGCTTCAAGTTGGCTTATTGATACAAGGTGTTCTAATCATGTTACACCTGATCTTTCTCAGCTTTCATTGACTTCTTAAGCTACTGTTGGTCATGAAACTGTTACTATTGGCAATGGGCAAGAGTTACCTGTGACTCATGTTGGTAATGGTAAGCTTTAAACACCTTCTCATTGTTTTCATTTAGATAATATCCTTAGGGTCCCAGATTTAGCTTCCAATCTTTTATATGTCCATAAACTTTGTTTACAAAACAATGCCTTTTATTATTTTGATGCCAATCAGTTATTAATTATGGATTTGGCTACGGGGAAGGTTCCTTATCAAGGCCTAAGTAAAGATGTAACACCCCATAATTTTGATACCAATTAAATTATTATATGTAAGGAGGCCTACAATTAAATGGATTAAATTGATTTGGGCCTAAGATATTAAAAAAAAAAAAATACCATGGGATATGAAGCCCAAGTGAGGTGACATAAGTAAATATATGGGCCTTGAAAACCCTAGTCTTTTACCTCTTAAGCTACACGTGCATATACTTATGAGGCTTCCTTTTGCTTCAGCCAAATCACACTACTGAACTTCACTTCTCTTCATTGTGGCTGTGAGTAGAGATTACAGGTACAGTTTCTATAATTATACTAATAGAAAAAGGGCTCCTAGAATTGTTATTATATTTGATTAAGAATGGTAATATGGCTATATGTCAAGAAGACTTTGAGTTGAACCAAATAGAGTAATAGGCTTGGACTTTGTCACCATGTTAAAGGGAAAAGAGTGTTTGTGGTTAATATGCTTTCACACATAGCCTCAATTGTTGACCGGTTAATATGCATTCACACTAGTTCAGCCATGTACTAGATTTTGGGTCTTTGGGTTGATAATTACAATATTATAATAGGAATTGTTTATATAGCTGTATGGTCTAGGCTTTGAAATTTGATTATGTATGAATAGTATGTATAGTCATAATTGCACTAGTTATCTTTTAGCTATATTGAAGTTTCATGAATATCTATGATTACGTTAATAGAAAAATCTGATTAGGCAGCAATATTTATAAGTCCAGAAATCTGATCAAAGCTGAAAGTAAATTGGATAGTTAGGTGAATAAATGGAGAATTTTGGATATATCAATATTGTCTAGGTTAAAACCGTTTAAGTGTGAAAATAGATTTTTAAGTGGGAAATTGCGTATTGATGAACCTACTTTTGGTGTTGCTAAGTTCTAATTCTACTGAATTGTTGTCATTCAAGGGAGGGTGATTTCTTTTATTTTTGCAACTAAGAGGTAAGTGGTGTTTACTAATTTTGGGGGTTTTCCCAAAATAATGTTGATTATCAAACTATTTCTCATATCAAAAAATATGTTGATATTTTATATATAAATTGATATTTTATAAATGTTTGATGTGTACATTGAATATTCGTTTTATGAAAAACTTGTGGGACAACCTAAATTTATTTAAACTTGTATGTGTGAATATGTCTTTATATTTTGAGAATTATGAATAGATTATTTTGTGAGCATATTGAAATATGTTTTGAAAACCTATGGCAAGTCATGATTAGAAGCTCAGTATGGTATTTTAGTCCTTAGCAAGGGACAATCATATTGCAGCTAGTCCTTAGCAAGGGACGGTCCCAGAAAAGGGGATAGTGTACTTTTGATAACTCCTTAGCAAGGGAGTATACTATTGAGGATCCAAAAAGGAAGCTCCTTAGCAAGGGAGTGCACCTTTAGGTTCCAAAGGAGCCTTCCTTAAGAAAGAGGGATGGAAAGGAGGTTCTAGTCCTAAAAAGGGACAACACAACCCTGTCAACGGGGTGTAAACGTTGACCACGAGAAAAGCCTAGGAAATTGTTTATATGATGGTATATATATTATGATGGATCACAATATAAAGATATTATTTTTCTTATGTGAAATATTTGATGATAAATATTGATGAGTTACAAGTTATGAAATTGCTGTAAGAATTATTTATTGAAGGTTTGTTCCCACACCCCAATGTTAGTGAATTCCACTTATTGAGTTATCTCACCCCCCCCCCCCCTCTCTTTATTTCCCATTACAAATACATTAGAGGGATTTTTGGAGTAGAGATTCTTGGGAGACAGCAGTTACGAACTATTTTGTGGAACTGGGGATTTTATTATTATTTTATGGCATTAAACATTGTATTGGAGAATTATTTTAAGGATGTTTTGAATTTGGTGAATTAGAGCTCTAACTTTTGTGATGAGATTCAAGGTTGCTGGTTTCTTTTATTTAATATTTTTATGGATTATTCTGATTAAATAGACTTTTATTGCTTATGATTTTGGGGCGTTACAAACGATGGTGTGTATCCTCTTCCATTTCCTTCACAACTATTTGCTGATTTTGCTATTGCTTCATCTCTTGCTTTCAAGTCTTCTGTTACTACTCTTGTTTCCAATGAAGCAATGTTGTGGCATCAAAGACTTGGCCATCCTTGCTCCAAGCTTCTTCATTCTGACTTGTCTTCCTTCAATAATAGTGTTAAAATTTATGTACATGATGACATTTGTTCTCACTGTATATCTTGTATAAATGCTAAAATGCACAAACTTACCTTTCCACAGCATGTCATGTCTAGTACTTCTCCTTTACAACTTGTTCACAATGATGTTTGGGGCCCTGCTCCTGTTACTTCTACTCTTGGTTATAAATACTATGTCATATTTATTGATGACTTCGCTAGATTCACTTGGTCGTTTCTCCTTAAACATAAATCTGAAATGTTTACTGTTTTCTTGCACTTTAAAGCTTTTGTTGAGAATCAGTTTGAGTCTAAAATTAAATCCTTAGTACCGATGGTAGGGGTGAATATATGAGTAATCAATTTAAGTCATTTTGTTTGGATCATGGCATCCAACATCAGCTGTCATGCCCTTATACTCCTCAAAAAAATGGTGTTGATGAGAGAAAGCATAAGCACATTGTTGAAAGTGGTCTTTCCATGCTTTATCAATCAAATTTTCCTTCTTCTTATTGGTGTTATGCCTTTAGTACTACCATTTATCTGATTAATAGGCTTCCCTCTTCAGTGTTGGCTTTTAAGAGTCCTTGGGAACTGTTATTTCATTCTATTCCTCCTTTATCTTCCTTGAAAACTTTTGGTTGTGCTTGTTTTCCTTTTCTCAAGCCCTATATTGATCACAAACTTCAACCTAAGTCCACACAATGCATCTTCTTAGGATACCCTCCTTTATCCAAAGGGTATATTTGTTTTGATCCCCATAGTCATAAGGTCTATATTACTCCCCATGTTTTCTTTAATGAGTCTGACTTCCCTACTATTCCTATTGGTCATTCTGATTCTTCTTACTCATCTTCTTCTGTTCATCCTCCTTTGGACCTTTGGATTTCTAGTATTTTGTCCAGTTCTTCCCCTTCCTCTTTTTCTGGTGTTTCTGTTGCATAGCCTTTTGTCCTTTCTTCTTTTCCTGTGTCTCATCAGTCCTTTGATGTCTCTATCACTTCCACTAATGTTTCTTTACCTTCTTCAAGTCTTGTTAGTTCCTTAGGTCTAGCTGCTTCCCTCTCTCATGCTGATACTGAGATTTTAGATTAGTTGTCATCTCCACTTCCTCCATCTACTTCCTCTTCACTTCCAAACACTCATCCCATGCTTACCAAATCCAAACATGGTATTTTCAAGCTCAAAGCTTATGTAGTTGTGAGAAATTATCTTCAAGAAGAACCATCTACCTTTGCTATTGCTTCTAGGTTTCCCCACTAGATTAAGGCTATGGATTCTGAGTACAATTCTCTTTTGAAGCAAAAAACTTGGTCTTTAGTCCCTCTTCCTTCTGGTAAGAATGTGGTTCATTGTAAATGGGTGTATAAAATTAAGAGGGGTAGTGATGGTTCAATTGCTACACATAAGGCAAGGCTTGTTGCTAAGGGGTTTTTGCAGCAGTATGGTTTGGACTATGAAGAGACCTTTAGTCTCGTTGTTAAGCCTGCCACAGTTAGGATTATTTTAGCATTAGTTGTTCAGTTTAATTGGTTATTGAAGCAATTGGATGTGTCTAATGCTTTTTTGCATGGTGTGCTTCAAGAGGAGGTGTTTATGTCTCAACCCCCTGGTTATGTGGATCCTGACCATCCTGAGCATGTTTGTAAACTACATAAGGCCATTTATGGTCTCAAACAGGCACCTAGGGCCTGGTTTAACAGTTTTACCTCTCAGCTATATCATATTGGTTTCCAAGCTTCTTCTATCGATTCTAATTTGTTTATTCTACATCAAGGTTCATTTGTGGTTTATCTTCTCCTTTATGTGGATGACATTATTATTATTGGTAATAGTGTTCCTTTCATTGATCATTTGGTTTCCAGACTTGTTGCTGTGTTTGATTTAAAAGATCTTAGTCCCCTTGCTTATTTCCTTGGTCTTCAGATTGAGTATACCTCTTCAGGCTTGTTTGTGCATCAGTCCAAGTATGCCTTGGATTTATTGACCAAGTTCAATATGCTAGATTGTAAGCCTTGCCTCACTCCTTGCTCTCCCACAGCTCATGTTAGCTCTTAGACTAGCCCTTTGCTCATTGATCCTACAGTTTTTAGAAGCATGGTTGGTGGGCTGCAATACTTGACCTTCACTAGGCCTGATTTGGCCTTTTCTGTCTAGCAAGTGTGCCAATTTATGAGCAACCCTACCCAACATCATCTAGTGGTAGCCAAGAGGATTCTTAAATATCTCAAGGGTACATTGCATCATGGCATTAATTTTCAGTCAGGTTCCTTAGCCCTTTCAGCTTACTGTGATGCTGACTGGGTTGGTGATCCCCTTGATAGGAATTCTATTATTGGTATGATGGTCTTTTTGGGTCATTCTCCTATTACTTGGTCTGCTAAGAAGCAGCTTACTATGGCCAGATCATCTACTGAAGCTAAGTATAGGGCCTTAGCTACCACTGCTGCTGAGTTGAGTTGGCTTAGAATGATCCTTAAAGATTTGGGAATTTTCTTGTCCTTGCCTCCTATGCTTTGGAGTGATAATGTGTCTGCCTTGGCTTTGGCATCCAATCCCATCTTTCATGCGAGGAGGACCAAGCATATTGAAGTTGATTATCATTATATTCGAGAAAAGGTTCCAAGTAAGGAATTGCAGGTTCATTTCATCTCCACTCTTAATCAGCTAGCTGATATTTTTACCAAAGCCCTCTCTTCTCCACGTTTTCTGGATCTTGCTCACAAACTGATAGGAGTCCTTCCCTTTAGTTTGAGGGGGATGTGAAGGCACATCAGGCACATGCTGCTAATGGTAAAGTTGCTGACATAGCACATGCTGCTAATGGTAAAGTTGCTGACACAGTTGGTGATAAGGCTACTCGTAAAAGACCTATAGTATAGGTAAAATAGGAGGTAAACTACAGGTAGCATAGTGTAGTTGAGGAAAGGAGTAGTCTGATACCGTTTATGTACACGTGTTAGAGTTTGGGAGCAATTGATTGAGAGTTAGTTAGGTTAATTCCACTCTTTACGGATTTGGTTACCATTATATATATTGGGGCTTGTATCTGATTGAGTCATTAATGAGAACATATTTTTCTTCATCAAATCTCTCTCTCGTTCTTCTCTGTTTTTCTTTATTTCTTTCTTCTTGCATTGCAATACTTTTCAATATTCACATTTTATCTGATCTTCAATTTCTAATCCGAATCCGATAATAGAGAGAACCCTTATACTACTACAGGAATTTGAAAAAAAAAAATTTAATAAAGTGGTAAAAAAATAAAATTATTGATATTAAGTATATTATAAAGTGAGATATTAAAATAAATAAAATAATTTTTAAATCCCTAAAAACTAAAATTTTTAGAATGACCATTATTCTAGATAAAATAGTTTAATGCTCTTAGTCACCTCTCACAATCTCACCATTTTTTATGGGTAAAAAGAAAAAACCCACCTACACTCGGCCTTTTTTTTATCTGAACAGTCGGTGCAGGCGTGCAGCCCTACCTGTCTCATTCTAAAAGACACTTCCAGTTTTTCTCCAATAATTTTGACAGTGGAGTATTCCACTAAGAGCATTCATTAGTGGAGGTCAAAGAACCAATAAAAACCTGCTTTGAATATTATCGTGGAGGTAGCTTTACTCATTCTATCCACTCCTCTGATATCATGATCCTTCACCGTAAATTCATTCAAAACTGATCTTCACATTGGTACGTACTTTGGGAACCACCCATCCTGTTTTACTCTCTTTCCTCTTCTAAAACCCGCAAAGACATTCGTGCTTAAAATCAGACAAGAAGATAATGAAGATTGTTGGTATGGTTTAAGTTAACAGAGCCAAAGAAGAAAAACATCCACGCCAATGATGCCTGCGAGTATGTATATGAACTTGTATTCTTTTGCAACTCATTAGTTGTTTCTCTATTTCCCTCTCCTTGGATCATGGATTATTGAGATTTTATTAAACCAAATAGAAAAGAATTACAAAATCTGTAGAGATGAAAAACTAGAAACACAAGCTGCAAATAATATATATAGAAAAAATATTAACAGTCTCAACTCAATTACTAGGAAATCTTGTTTTAATTTCCATTGTTACTGTTTCCAAGTGTTCTTTGGTTAAAATTTGTTGAAGCTTTTGTTCTTTCGGTTCTGGGAGTTGAAGCTACGTGTAAGGGTTTTTTTTTTTTTTTTGGAAAATAAGCTATATGTAAGTTGTAGTTGTCTCATGAATGATTCATAAAGAAACAAAAAAAAAAAAAAAAAAAAAAAATTAAGTTATTAAAAAGAATAAGTTAAAATCTCACTTTTCCTTGTTCAAACACCTTGAGTGGATCTAGGTTCTAATTAGCTGAATTGGTAAAATCTTTTGTTTTCCAGGAACTTGGTCAGGATGTGACCTCATTATTGGTACTTCTTCTGGGGTGCCCATTACGAGAGGGGTAGTAGAGGTAATTGGTGCTGCAACTCCCATAGGTAAAGGTAAAGAAAAAAGGATAAAGCAGGAAAAGTTGAAAGAAGCTGAACTTGAAGAAAGTACAGAGGGTGCCAAAGCTAGCCTTGAGACAAAAAAGAGGAAAACTGGGAAGTCTCAGAAGCAATTGGTGATTTTTTAGGAAACCGAGAGAATAGGCTCTCCTACAGTGGGAGAGGAGGTGGCACAATCTTTAGCCACAAGGACCCGAGTGAAGACCAAGGTAGAGTCTTCTCTCTCCTAGGTTCCTATGAGTTCTTCAATCCATGATTCTTTGGGATCCCCTGATTTTGTACCTCAGTCTCCCTTAGGACCCTCTGGGCGTACCTGTAGTAAACAAAAGACCAATGGAGACTCTGTAGAGAGAGAGAGAGAAGGGCAATGCCTCTTTCCTTCTTCTTTCATTTATGTTGTAGTAGCTTGTTGTTGTTGTTGCAGTATTTTCTTTTTAAACTGATCAGTGATTATTTTCCTTGTAGTCCAAGCGTAAGTCGGACCTCAAGAAAAGAAAGGTAGAAGTCAATCTCTAGTGATAATGTGGTATGGCCTTCTCCAGTTCATGTTTCTTTCTATTCATTTCCATCTCCTTCCCTGGCATTATGTATTTGCGATGTTCTGTTACTTGTTATATATATATATATATATTTTAGGTTGAAGTACCTCCTCCTACGGCTGGTAGGATTTTGGAGGAGGAAATGGTCGTAGCCCCTTCTGCTGCATCCCCAGGCATGGAAGAGGGCCCCCCTAGTGTCGACGTGGCTGAGGTGACTGGGCAACCAATGCAGGGTGTCCAGGCTATTCAGGATCCTGAGGCTTCCCAGCTTCCTGTTTCCCTAGGTCACCAGCCCAAGCAGACTCCTAGTCCCCTCAAAACTGTGTTACCTCATCTTGTGCTAAGTGAAGAACCCTCGGAGGGTGCGTCTCTACCCATACAAGCAGGTGAGTCCCTATTCTTTCCTTTAAAAAAAAGAGACTTACTCCTACCTCTCTTGTACTTCTTTTTTTTTTTTTTTTTTTTTTTTGAGATCTTATTTCCTCTTCTCCTTTAAGGTCAAGCCAGTGTGAGATCTATCCCTGAAGCTACCTCCTCTTTGGAATCGAAGAGTTCTGAAGGTGGCGTTGCTCGCCCTTACTGTGCTTCCTTTCCTTTACTCCCTCTCTCTCTCTCTTTTTTTTTTTTTTTTTTGTGTCCTTCCCCCATCTTTTATTTCTATGGCGAAGCCCCTAGTGTCCTTACCTTCTTTCAGCCACTTTGCTAAGGTTTCTTCACCCTTTCTTCAACGTGCTGTGTGTTCTGTCACAAGGTCTTCCAAGCAACCAAAGGAGCAAGAGGAGGAGGCTCCACTCCAGGAAGCTGATACTGGTTCTCGCTTCCTTTCTTTTTGCTTTTCTCACTTTACCTTTGTTTCTTGGCTCTTTCCCCCCTTTTGGACTATGTCTGATTTTGCAGGCGCTAACATAGGTGTTAAAGATCCTGAGTTTGTAGTTCCTTAAGTGGCAGTGGCATCTGCTCAGGTTGCTGACCCTCAAACCATCCAGAAGGCTGAAGGTTCTTTAGTCCCTACCAGTGGAGATACAACGATGGGGGAGGCTTCGGTAGTGGCTGCTTCAACCCCTAACACAAGGCTTGCTACCTTTCTAACCTACTTTGACCTTTTTGAGTTTAACAGCCTCCCTACCAGCCATTTTCATCATTTTAGGCCTTCCTATGGTAGCTTCTTGCACTTTTCCGTGCCTACAGAGGGTTTGCCATTGCTGGAAGGATTGGCTAGAGCTCATGGAGATTTTACCAGTGGTTTTAGGGGAGGCTCGTTTCTAGGCAACATCTTGATGAAGCTACTGTGTGTTGTGCTGATCTCCTTGAGGAATTATTCTCTAGACTCTTTATCTGAAAAGAAGCTTTTGGAATGGAGGGGGTGGTGCAGGATCTTTTAGAAGCCAAGTTCAGTCTGTTCTTCTTGCAGGAGCATTTCCGCTCGCTAGCCCACGTGTTATTCCAAAGGCAGGCTTGCAAGAATATAGATGCTGAGATTGCCGTTGCTGAGGAGGCTCTAGCTTATGCTCACAAGGTTCTACAAGATTTGAAGGTTAAAAGGCAGAGGGTTCTTTCTTCTCCAACTATTCCTGCTGCTTTCTCCAAATGGTTCCTTGTTGACTGGCCTTATTCCCTAGCTTTTCCTCCTCTCTTTTTTTTAGTTCAAATGTGTATTTTCTTTTTCAAACAGTTTGGGGTTGTATAAGTTTTTATCTTTCCTGTTGAACACTATTTCTAGCTTGACATAGATCTGTACTTGTGCTTGTTCTAAGACTGTTTCTAATCTTTTCAATAGCATGTGGATCTTTTCAACCCCTTCCCCTCTTTCTTTTTTTTTTTAGTCCCCTATCATGAACTTGGCAAAAAAAAAAAATTATTTTCAAGTACTGGGCTAGGTATCCTGGACACTTACTTTTGCCTATGATCCTAGACCATGAATTTGAACTAATTGTGAGATGAGTCCTAGGTCATGTGTCAAAGTCCTTCTCTTTTTCTTTTTTCTTTTTTGCCTTGGCCCAGGTATCCTCCACCAATATTGCCCGTATTTGGACTTTACAATACTTAACTTAAAACTTAATAACTTAAGGGAAATAAGAGAGATTTCATTGAATTAAAACACGATTACCATCTAGGGAACACAGAAAAGTAAAGGATCACAAAGTGTCCTTCTACTATGGGTTCCTAAACAAAATTACTTAAACAAGAATTCATAATAAAAGCAAAGAAATGATGAAACACTTAACAGGTTTGAGAGTCGACCAAAGGGGTCCCGATGTACTGAGATATCTCCTTCTCTTATGCATAGTGTTGTTTCAGCCATTTCCCATTTATAGGATCTGTCAAGAACATCCCATCTTCCTTCGTGAGGTAGTAATACCCACTATGATGGTCTTCCCTGATGATGTAAAGCCTCTCCCACTTTGGGGCAAATTTGGATGGTCCTAAGAGGTTCCTTCTTACATGTTCTGCTATTCTTAACACCAGCTATCCCTCAGTAAAAGCCCTCGGGTGTACTGTCCGTGCATATGCCTTAGCCATTCTCTACTGGTACCTCAAACTTCTTCTTCTAGCCACCTCTCTTTCTTCATCTAATCCCTCCAGATCCGCCAATCTCCTTTGATTGTTTGTATCCTCAATGTCCTCCTCGTTTTCTTCAAGTATTACTCTTCGAGTAGGGACAACCAATTCTACGGGACTGATGGCTTCTGTCCCATAGACTAGGGAGAATGGTGAGAATCCTGTGGCTGTCTTCACGGAGCTCCTGCATGCCTAGAGTACATCTGTCAGGTGATCACTTCATTTTACCCCGTACTCCTGTTTCATCTTTTTAAGGATCTTTAGCACCACCCTATTAGTGGCTTCAGCCTGGCCATTTCCTTGCGGGTAGTATGGTGTAGATCTTCCATGCTTGATGCAATATGCCTCAGTCAGATTTTTCATATCCTTGTTTATGAATGGGGTCCCATTGTCACTGATCAGTTTCTTGGGGATCTCGAACCTTGTGATGATGTGCTCTCAAATGAAATTTGCCACAACTTCTCCAGTGGCCTTTTTCAAAGGGATAGCTTCTACCCATTTTGTAAAATACTCAATGATCGTTAGGATCCAAATGTAACCATTGAAAGGGGGGTTTATTGGCCCTATGAGATCAAGCCCTTAAATGTGGAAAGGCCATGGTGTCGTCATATTCTGTAGTGCATTTAGGTGAGTGTGGACTGCATCTCCAAGGATTTGATAGGCATGGCATGTCTTGACCAGCTCCTAGAAGTCCTTCTTCATTGTCGGCCAATAGTACCCCAACAACAGTAGCTGCTTGTAAAGTCTTCTTTTCCCTAGGTGACTCTCACAGTCATCGGAATGGACTTCCCTGACTACTTCTCTAGCTTCCCTTAGCCCTAGGCATCTTAGGGGATCCCCATCGTACCCCTTTTTGAACAAGATCCCGTTTTGTAAGAAGTATCTCACCACAAGTTTCTTGAGTTGGCGGGCTAATGTCTTATCAATTGGTAGGATCCCTTAAGCCAAGTACTCCATGAATGGAGCTCTCCAATCTTCTGCAACAAATATAACATAGCTTTCTTCCTTGTCTATTGAAAGTAGACATTTTTGGCACTTCTTCTGTATAGCTGTTGCTTCCTTGTTCATACTTGGCCAGTAGTATCCCATGCGCTACATCCTCCTATATAGGCTGATCTTTTCCGTAACCCTACAGGTCTGGCTATGTAGTTCTTCTAATCTCAACTTTCCTTTCTTCTCACTGATACACATGGATAGGATTCCCCCAGGCAACCTCTATATAGCTCTCCTTCTATTAGAGTGTAGTCTTTCAGCTCCTTGATACTTCCTCCATGTCCTGCTTCTTTCATTTTTTCTTTGACCCCTCCTTCACTCCTGCTGCTTTGGTTCTTCAAGGAACATCCTTTTGAGGATCGTTATTATGGAATGTTCTTGTCTACCTACCCTTATTAGAGTGTCTTTTCCTTTGAATGGTACTTGAGATCCCAAGGTGGCCAGTGCATCAGGGAACCTATTATCACTCCTCTGGGTGTACTTTATGTTAAAAGTTTGGAATTCATGCTCTAACCTTTGCGCCCAAGTCCTGTAGGCTGCCAAACTCTGCTCTCTTAGTGCAAAATCACCTTTCACCTGGGAGACCACGAGATTGGAGTCTCCCAAGACTCTCATATGCTTCACTCCCATGTTGAGTGCCATGGTTAACCTAATCAGGTATGCCTCATACTCAGCTGCGTTATTTGAAAAGGAAAACCCAAGCTTGAAAGACAAAGGAATGGTGTCCCCATCTTCACAACTTAGCACAACTCCCACTTCATTTGAAGTCGTGGTTGCCGATCCATCAAATCTCATCGTCCAGTTCTTTCCTTAGACTTCTACTACTGCCACCTCCCCTGGGATCTCTTCACTTAACAAACATTCTTCCTTTCCTGGGAACTGGGCTAGTAGATCTGTTATGGAGGGTGGGAAGATGATTCATGATCTGTTGGATCCTTTGGAAGGCTTCTTGCTACTCGGCTCCCCAGGTGAATTCAGCCCCCTTTTTCAATAGTTTGAACAAACCACTTGTTACTGAAGCCAATCCTGGCACAAACCTCCTGATGTAGGAGACTCTCCTTAGGAAGCTTTTGAGCTCCTTTACTATTGTAGGTCTTTTCATTGTTGCAATGGCCGTGGCTTTAGATGGATCCACATTTATGCCTCTATGATGTACTAGGAACCTAAGAAATTTTCCAGCAGATACCCCAAAGGCACACTTCATGGGATTCATGCGTAGTTTGTACTTCCTACACCTTTTAAAAACTTGCTCAAGGATCTGAAGGTGTCTCGCTCTAGTCTTTGATTTCACCACAATATCATCCACATAGTCTCCCATCTCCTTATGCATCATGTCATGGAAGATGGCTGTCATGGTATGCTAGTACGTGACCCCGCATTTTTTAGGCCAAAAGGCATCACAATGTAATAGAAATTCCCAATGGGAGTTTTGAACGTCGTCTTCTCTGCATCTTTGGCAGCCATACGAATTTGGTTGTACCCACTATACCCGTCCATGAATGAAAACATAGAGCTTCTTGCAGTTGAGTCCACAAAGAGGTCGATGTTAGGTAAAGGGAATTCATCTTTTGGACATACCTTGTTCAGGTTGCAAAAGTCCACACAGCAACGGATTTGGCCATTCTTTTTTTTCACGGGTACTATTTTGGAAAGCCACTTAGGGTGCTGGATGGGCTTGATAAAACCAGCTGCTAGTAGTTTCTTGACTTCTTGAGTTATCTAAGCTTCTATATCAATGTGAAAGACCCTGGCTGGTTGGACTACTAGCTTAACTCCCGGGTCCATGTTGAGAGAATGGACCACTAGTCCTGGGTCCAGTCCAGGCATCTCATCATAGGTCCATGCAAACACATCCATGTATTTCTAGAGTAAGGTTACTAATTGCTCCTTTTCTTATGCAGCGAGCTGACTAATAATGAAAACAAGCTTTTAGGATCCCAGCTTGGCTCCCAATTTTATTTCTCTTAGTTCCTCTTCAGACTAAATTTGGGCCTCCTTAACTGGCTCCCCTGGGATTTCTTCTTGGGCCATCATACAATCTGGTGGTCCAAGACCCTCCTGCATGGTGCATTCAGGCCCCGCACGCCTTCACAAACGGTAAATCAACCTTCTTCTAGGTTCTCGCACTATAATACACTCCGGGATCCTAAGGAGTTGGGCTCCTGCTTTTGTCTTTTCCTCTCCAAGAGGTTTCTCACGTCACGGGTACCCCCTCCCTCTTCTTCTTCCAAGATAGGTGCTCCTAGGGTCCCGAACGTGGGAGTCTCATCATCTGGTTCCAACTCATCGTAAAACATTATTTCCACAAAGTTCACCTCTCCCTGGCTGAAAGGGTTATGGTTGGTAGGGATTCTTACGGGCCTTCCATTCAACCTTCCTTTAACACATTGATGGTACATGGATGGAATAAGGCGGTGCTTATGGAGCCATGGTCATCCCAACAGTACATGGTAGGAAACCTCTGAATTGATCACATGAAATCTAGTCAGGGCCACTATTGGTCCTACTCTTAGGGCTAGCTGCACATATCCTTTAGTTGATTCTGTTGCTCCTCCAAATCTTGTTATCTCCATGGGAGCCCCCAGGATCCTTCTGCCAATTAGGCCCACAGCTTCCAAGGTACTCAGGGCTATGAGGTTGAGTGATACCCCTGTGTCTACTAATGCTCTTCTAATTTGGACACCATTTATGGTAGCTATTAGATAAAGGGGTCTACGGTGGTCTGGATGTTCAACCTCCATGTCCTCGTCTACGAAGGTTATTGCATTGGTCGTCTCCAAGTAAGCTCGACTAGCATGGGATTCTACTGTGAAGCATTCCATTCCTGAATCTGCTGCTATACTCATGAGGGACTCTGTGGCCACCCTTCTTGCTTTTGGTCCAAATCCCAGCTAGTTGAATAGCGACCTGAACTTGGGATTCTTTTGGAGATTCCTGACTGTACTTAGGTGGAAGGATCCTTTAGATTCTTCTGCCTCTGCTGGGTTCCCATAGATCACTACAGCCACCACCCCCTTCCTTTTGTGATTGGGCAGGGGGTTCTTTTGCACTTCTAGCTCCTTTTGAGTGAGTTCCAGGGTTTCTTCTCTTAGCTTTTTGTAAAAGAGCATATGGAGGGTCCAGCAGTCCTTGGTGGAGTGCTTGACATAATTATGAATCCTGCAAAATAAGGGGTTCTTCCTTTCTTCTTCAGTCGGTGGCCTGGACACGGTAAAAGGCCTAACAATTCCATCCCCAATCCATTTGTCTAGGACATGGTTCAATTCCTTTGCGGTACATGGGATTACTGGTGGTTCCTCGAACATTTTCCCGTCGGGCCTCTTCCTTTCTTCTCCCACTGATGTTGTCATGGCCTGGGGTACTGGCACCCTTTTTGTTCTCATAGTCTGTGTTGTCCTCCTACTCCTTTGTAATAGGTCAGCAAATTGAGTGATGCATAAATTTTCGAGGTTGAGCCTGTAATCAAAGAGCATGTTGGAAATATAGGTCTCCACGTGTTCCTTTTCTTCATAGTCTCCATAACAGTCTAGAGAAATATCTTCAAATCTTTTGATGAATTGGACAAGATCTTCTCCAGGCCTTTGTTTTACCATCTGAAAGCTTTGGAAATTGACCTTATCCTCACCAGGGTAGTATTTTGTGCAGAACCTCTCCATCAATTCATCCCAAGTCTTAATGGACCCAAGTCTTAACGTGGTGTACCAAGTATATGCTCTGTCCACTAGGGGCTTAGCAAACTCCCTTAAGCACAGTTCTCTGTCTCCTGCGTAGAGACCCATAATGTGAATAAATCTACTCACGTGTTCCACAGCACTTCCATTTCTTCCATCAAAAGGATGGAACTTCGGGGGTTCGTACCCTTTAGGATATGGCTTGCCAAGGAGTTCTGGTGGGAATGGGGGATCCCGAGAAAACTGCTTGGGGACCCTTGAGAGTTTTTCCCTTTCTTGCTCCAAAAAAGCATTAACATCAGCCAGCGTCAGGTATTAAGGGTTGCCACCCCTTCCTACTGCAAACCCGCCCTCTGATTGGGCCCTGTCCTGGTTGACCACGAGGGGACATTGTCCCTGATTTCCTATGTCTTGCCTTATTTGAGAAGGCGAATTTCTTGTTGCAAATCCTTCAGCATTTCTGTCATTCGAGCCACAGGGTCTGGCTCTTGTCTTGCACATCTTTGGCCTGATACAACTTCCTATTCTATTAGAGGCACCTCATTCCTCTACCTAGAGGCCACTTCATTTTCTCCCACGGGCTCAGAGGCCGTAGGTGGCACATTGGTTCCTTTGCTGTTCTTTTTACTTGGAGCCATTCTCTGCGAAGGGACTGCTTCTTCCCCCTCCTTTACCTAGTCCCCAGTGAAGTCGCCAAAATGTGAAGGTCCTTTTTTGTCAAAGTCCAAGCCCCAATTGAAGCAATGACCCTGGGCCTGGTTGTTATGGTTTAAAGGGACTGGGCTTAGTTCACCGCAGTTAAATGGCTGTTTTACAAACCAAGTGATGCACAGAGCAAGATCCTACAAGAAATACATGCCAGCAAACAAGAATATTTTGAAACAGCAAAAGCCAAAGCAAAAAAAGAGAAAGCCACAAGTGTAATAGCAGAAGACGCGATTAAATGTTAGAGGTCCTCAAGTTAATATTGAATATTTCATTATCTTTTCTCAATTACAAATTACAAAATTCTCACTAAGACATGTTACAAGGTCCAAATAGACTCAAAAATTACAGACTTAGATGACTACTCATGTCTCTAAGACTTGCAAAGTTTGAATCCCTTTGAAATCAAGTATGTTCTATAGTGGCTGTCTGGGATACCGGGAAATGTCTCTCCCTCTTTTTTTACTTTTCTGAGTTCTAACTGAGTTTTCTTCTATGATTCTATTATCATCCTCTCTGTTCCCTTTTTGTTGGCTTCCTTCCCCTTTTTATAGTGTCATTCCAAGTGTCTGGGGTCTTGTTGATTCCCCTCCCTTGCTCCCCTGGGTACCAGAACCCATTATGTGCCTATCACCCAGAAGACTGATTCTTTCCCTATTCCTTATAATTTCCTCCTTTTGGTGCTGTTTCTTTGAAAGCCCATGGCTGACTTTCCATTCTAGGGTTTGCTTAGGGAGTAGTTCTTGATTTCTCGTTTTTTCCAAGCTCTTCACCCTTTCAGACTCAGCTTTTGGTTGTTCTCTTTCTTTGTCATTTTTCCCAAGTGGGCAGAATCCATTCCTACTGGGCCGAAGGTTTTCTCTACTGCCTCCCTTTATAGCTCTTCATTATGGGTTCCCTGGGGTACCGTCCCTTTGGTCATGAATGATTATCCTAACTTTTCATCTTTCTTGCTGCATCACTGATCGTTTGAGAAGGACATATCTGCCCTTCATTTCTTATGCCTTTTTGGTACTCCCCTTGAGCAGTCCTAATCCTATCCTATGCGTCCCGAGGATCCTGAACCTTTTCACAGCCTCCAAGATCCCACCCTAGTTCTTCCCACTAGGCTCTCTCCAGTTCTCTAGTTTAGGCAAGCTGGGCCTTTGCTCTTACTTCCCTTTATTTTACAAGTGCTAGGGCCTGTTTAATTCCCTTGGTAAGCTTAATCTTTTCTTTAGATTTACTTTTCTCCATGGCCCATTGTGCTATTTCTCTGGGCCTTGGTGTTTGTGATTTTTTTTACCTCAACAACTTTCATTTACCATTTAAGTTCAAATCAATTATCCTAATCACATTAAAGCTCATTGAAATACTTACTTTATGTTTGAATAGTCAACCAATTTCCAAAAAGGGTTGGATATCAATTAGCCATTGACTTTAAGTTTTAGAAAGTATTTGTTTTTTAAGAATTAAAAGGTTTCCTCTTTTATCTCTAAGACTTTTAGTTGCTTTATTATATTAAAGTCAGAATTAAAGAGTAGCTGAGAGAAGAGAAAGAGAGAAAGTGAATTAGGGTTTCATATGAAAACGGGAAGGAAAGAAAGTATTTTAAAATATCTTGCATTTATTACATGTTATGAAAGGAAAACAAGCATTACAAAATATGCACAATCAAAGCAAAAGTAAAAAGGAAAGATTATAAAACTTGGCATTTAAAGTAAATAAAACTAAAAAAATGAATGAAATCTAGTTTCTGCCCAAATTGGCGTAAACCACAAAAAGATTGTGTATGTGTCCTTCAATAGGCATACGCATCTAGGCTTCAAGCCAGATTCCCAAAAAAATACCAAAAGATGAACCCTAACCTTTCAAAGAATGTGTATGTTCAAACATGGATTATGCATCATACCAAACGCATATGCACCTTGAGGCAAATTAGGGTTCCAACATATTTTTCGCAAAAACAGAAGAAATAAGGCAAACAGCAAACAAAGAACATGTTATTATGCACAAAATAAAACATTAAAACATTAAGGGCAAATTACAACATACCCACATGTGGTTTGGCCGAAATTTAAGTTGCCTACCTATAATTTGAATTTTGACACTTTATTCACTTGAAGTTAGCTCATTTAGAGTTATGTAACCCGTCTTTGTTAAAAACATGGCTAAATATGTAATTTTGCTCCACTTTTATGTCTCTCTTTTTCAAAAACACAAAAAATAAATAAATAAATAATACAAGATCAAAAAGAATCCAGTAGAATACTTGCATCATGGGATTTCAAACCACAGGTAGGCAACTTAAATTTCAGTCAAACCTCAGGTGGCAAAGTGTCAAAATTCAAATCATAGGTAAGCAACTTAAATTTCAGTCAAACCACAAGTGGGTAAGTTGTAATTTGCCCAAACATTAAAAGCAACATAAAAAACACATAGAGAACAAGAATCAAGGAGGAGAGTGTGGATCATGGGAAAGATCCAGATCTCCTCCTCATAACACTTATAGTGATGTTATTTTGACTGGCCCCCTGGCTGAAATCAACTATCGTAGTTATGTGTAGAGGAGGATAAGTCGAACGATTTGCTTAGGGTTGACTAAAATAACCTTAAAAAGTGTGCTTGCAAGCTTAAACCAATTTGAAGTTTGAACACTAGTGAGTATAGATTGTCTCATCATTGAGACTGGGAGGTTCGAGTATAGATTAAAACGAAATGGGGTATTTACACTTTCCAAGAGCTAGGGTTGACTTAAATAATATTTATTTAATTTTTTATGTTATATTTTTTATTTAAATCATTTTTCTTGCTTTTTAAGATGCAAAATTACTAATTAAGTTGTTATATTTAGATTTTGCTAACATCTACTTATTGATTTATATAATCTCTTTGTGATATAATTTATTTTAATTAGGATTTTATCAATTTAAAAAAAAATCTTTGCAAAAACAAAAAAAAAAAAAAAGTATTATCAATATTCTAAATTATCATAGGCATCATTATGACTTCACTTAATAATATAATTACCAAACAGTCTCAATTAGCCAAAACAAAAAAAGACAAATTCAATACATAACATGATGTATTAATTCTAATTAAACCAAGATTACTTTTATATAGAGAATCGAATATCATGTTTCATGTATACAATTTTTTACAAAATTTTTTTTTTAAAAGTTTTAATTTTCCTTTAGTAAAGTAATACATGGTGAAAGACAATTGAAATCTCATAAGAGATTGGATGGTTAATGTTGACAATCTATTGTGTAGGTTGTTCGCGAAAATCATCTGCAAGCGCACAGAATCGTAACAAGTAGTAAAGTGTTATTAGAAAACGAATGTCGAACCCACAGGGATTAACTATGTTATTGAATACCAAAATTCACTAAATTAATTACTATTTGGAAAATCGAAAATAAATGGAATGATCTACTATCTAGATTAAATTAAACTATTTAATAAAAATAAATCTAGCAAAGCGTAAAAGTCTAAAAGTGTAAAGAAAAAAATATGATAATAATGGATTTAGAGCGATTGATTTCACCTAACAAATCCCACACAATTTATTCTTCCTAATTATTAAATTCTAATAATCTCCAATTGATGATTAAAAATTCCTCAACTATTCAATATCTTCTCTCGAATAATATCAAAAATATCTTCAACTAACAATTCCATATCTCTATGCGAATTTAATTAACTAGAAACTCATTACGTACTTTGAATTTTCTATAAAAAAATCACACTAATCACGGTAAAGCATCTCTACTTTCGCTCAACTAATGGTGTTTAATTCTAGAACTAAAATTAACAAATCACCTCTCAGTCTCATTGTAATTCAATTGATCAAACAATAATTCGTAAAAAAAAAAATAGTAAGCATTAAGAATAAGAATTAAACACTCAATCATGGAAATATTAAAAATAAAATAACTCAGAATATAAATTGTGTACTCATTGCTAGACTACATCGACGCTCTAGAAAATAAAATTTAGTTCATAATAAAATTGAAAAGAAAACAAATAAAACTTATGTCTTTCATCTAAATTGGTTGATCAACATGAAGCAGCGCCCCTTTGTCGTTAGAAAGACTCCAAAGAAGATTCTTCAAATGCGGCACACTCAATTTTTCCCCTAAAAAGCCTTTAAATAGGTAAAGAAATCCTATTACAAGTTGAATTCCCCTTTAGAGAAAATCCCATATTTTTAGGCTTCACTTAACCAACTATTTTGGCCCATTTAACTTTAGAATTCAGGCTTTTGGTAAACTACAAAGTTGTAGCCTTTTAAGTTATATTTCCAGGCCAACTTGAATCATCTCAATTGGACATCTGAGCCCAAAGTTATGCTGAAAATACTAACTAATGTGCAGGATGGAATCCTAATCCGAATTGGACTTGGATTTGGTGCAAATTTCCTTTGATTTCCTTACTCCAGTTGGACTTAAATTTAATTGGGTTGGTCTTCTCTTGTTTCATGCCTGGCTGGATGTAATTTGACTTGATTCAATTGGCCTAACCCCACTTTGCATGTAAAGCCCTTGTAGGTTAATCTGAAATCTTCTCATTCCTTCAAAGCACAAATGAATAGATAAATATAAATAAAAATCAAATCAAATCAAAAGAAATAAAGGAAAACTAACAATTTTAATAAGTAAGAGGA
The DNA here is from genome assembly GCA_023055345.1 of Quercus wislizeni. Taxonomy (NCBI): domain Eukaryota; kingdom Viridiplantae; phylum Streptophyta; class Magnoliopsida; order Fagales; family Fagaceae; genus Quercus; species Quercus wislizeni. The sequence continues at coordinate 61,583,125 of JALGQJ010000002.1, read as the reverse complement.
TAATAAAAATCATGTAAAAATTTCACTTATTATAGGTCCTATGAGAGACCTACTTACAGAAATTGAAATCCTAAGTCATTATTGGAAATTGATTTCAAGACACTTGCATTTTTTTTTTTTTTTTTTTTTATGAAACAACTGAAGATTTTAATTGAGTTGGATTTCTATTATACCATAATTTTTCGGCCTTCACACACACACACACACACATTGGAGACCCTAGTCAATGGCCTAAGTGCGCAGGCTCTAATACACTGTCAATCAAGTTTTATTTATTTATTTATTTTGAGTAATAGGGAATTATATTAACAAAAACTAAAGAGTAGTCACAGAGGTTCCATCAATGCAAATACGATTACAATACATACCAGAAATGTCATGAAGCAAGAGATGAGACATCTCCACAAACAGAATCTAAAATACAAAAGTCTTGTTTTAAGGTTTACTACTTTTCTAGCCAAAGCATCAGCACAAGCATTAGTTTACCTAGAGCAATGTTGAATTTTCAAAGAATGGGAGCTTATTCTAAGAGCATTGACATCAGGTGTGTCAAATGCTAAAATATGCTAAAATTTTAGCATTTGGCACACAAAACACCAAGTTTCATACCTCATCTAATGTTGTAAAAACCAAAATATTTTTTACTGTTAGGTTCTAAAGACTTAGGATTTTATGTATTTAAAACTCTAATGTGTATTGTTGGCAAACCATGATCAAAACAATATGTTTAGTCGTGTTTAGACTTGCTCAAAGTTGATTCATTTATGTAAAGTTGGATTTAAGTTGATGCAGATTTAATAGAGCAATTCAGCCTGGTTCAATCGATCGAAGCTAAGGCTCGATCAATCAAAAATCGGGTCAGAATGCATTTTCTGCAGAATTCCAACTCAACCCTAGTTTTGTTTTAAAACGTTTAGGGTTTTCTAATTTGCCCTATGTATAAAAGACAAACCCTAGCCACGTTTTAGTGTTGCTCAGATTGCTGTTTGTGTAAATCTCTTGTGAGATCTGTGAGGAGTTTCCCTTTACACAAGCTTAGAGTTTTCAAGGAGGAGATGTTATCTACACCTTGATGATCAATTCAGTTGCTGCCATTGAAGCTTAAAGAAACACAAGCGGGTGTGCTTGTACTTGCTAGAGAATCCAAGAAAGAAGGAGTCCGTGGTCTCGGAGCTTGCACGTGGTCGTGTCAATAAGTTCTACTGGTGGGTAGTACTAAGGAGTCGAGCGTGGGGGCTTGTAAGTCTTATTGTATGAACTTCGATTCTTTCAAGATAGTGGATTCAGGTTTACCTTGAGGATAATTAGGTTAAATCCTCCCTAGATTTTTACCGGTTTGGTTTCTTGGGTGATCATAACATTGTGTTATTTATCTTTCCGCTGCTTTGCATGATATGATTGTTTAATTGTGATAACCTAGATTTGGAATTTGGATTAAGTAACAACTTGGCTAATTATCTAGGTTAATCCAATTGTGGTTTTAAGGGGTCTAAAAACTATCAAGTGGTATCAGAGCGGGTAGCTCTCTTGTTGTTGATCTTTTGATCACTGAGCTGATCCTTAACCCCTGTTGTCATGAAACACGAACACTCTGTTGTTATTCCTCCTCACTTTGATGGGAATAATTATGCTTATTGGAAAGTAAGGATGAAAGCATTCCTGAAATCGATTGATGAGAGAGTTTGGAACTCTATTGAATACGGATGGGAGAAGCCCACTACTCCTGTTAGTGAGTGGCAAAATTCTCAAAAAGAAGCAGCTGCGTTCAATAGCAAGGCTATGAATGCTATCTTTAACGCTGTTTCTATGGAGAAATTTAAGAGAATCTCTAATGTTGAGGTTGCTCATACTGCTTGGAATATCCTTCAGACTGTGCATGAAGGCACAAAGGCTGTCAAAATCAACAAATTGCAACAGTTAACTTCTAAATTTGAAAGCATTAAGATGTCTGATGATGAATCTTTTGATGAATTCTATGCTAAACTTAATGATATTGTTAATTCAACTTATAACTTGAGTGAAATCTATGATCAACCTAAAATTGTTAGGAAGATTCTTAGATTTTTAACTAAAAACTTTAGACCCAAGGTGACAGCCATCACTGAGAGCAAGGATGTGGACTCCATCCCTGTTGATGAACTTATAGGATCTCTTCAATCCTATGAGTTGGACCTACCCAAACCTAGCAAATCCAAATCAATGGCTCTTAAGTCTGTTGATGATGTTGAAGTTGATGGATTTAATGATGAGCTCTCTACTACAGAGATTGCTTACCTCGCCAAGAACTTTAAAAACTTTCTCAGGAATAATAATAGAAAGGCTAGAGGTACGAACACTGCTGAACCTAGAAATTTTAGGAAGAATGATCCCACTAAGGTTAACAATAATGATAAACCTAGAGAAAAAGTAGGTCAATCTTCAAATAATTCTATGGGTCCTCCGTGTTTTAGATGTCAAGGGTATGGTCACATGAAATCTGAGTATCCTACTTACTTGAAGTCTAAGGGTAAGGCTATGGCTGTAACCCTTAGTGATAGTGAAGTTTCTGATGATAAGTCAGGCTGTGACGAGGATGGAAATTTCATTGCTTTCACTACTACTGTTGTAGTAAATAAAAGCATATCTGCTGAAGATAACCCTTCTGATGGGGAACTCTCTAAGGATGTAGATCTTCAAGAGGCCTACAATAAACTTTGCAAAGTTGCTGCAGAGGATGCTATGAATGTTGAATTTGGCCTGAAGAAAATAAATCTCTTGAGCTTGATAAGAAGAATTTGCTTGTTAAACTGTTTGATGCTAATGAACTTTTGAACAATGTGAAAACTGAGAATATGCTATTGCTTGATAAAGTTAAATCGTTGGAACTTGGTTTATCTATTGCTAGATCTGCTAGTTCTAAACTTGATCAAATGCTAAGTGTTCAAAAGTCTCTTTCTAACAAATCTGGATTAGGTTTTGTTGAAAGCATCTCTGTGTCTGCTCCCCATTCCACAAACTTTGTTCCTTCATCTTCTTCTGAACCTTTTGTGAGTGAGGTTGTGAGTGAAACTGTCAAACTCCCTGTGAGTGAGGTTGTTAAACTTATAGAAGTTTCACCATCTAGGAAGATTAGGGTTGATCTGAAAGAGTCTAAATCTAAGGAGTCTACCCTTTCTAAGGACAAAATGCATGGTAAGCCTGCTTGGGTTTGTCATTTTTGTGGGAAGTCTGGACACATTCGTCCAAACTATTACAAGCTGCAAGCTGTTAAGAGAGTAAACAAACCAAAAGTACCTGTGCCACAAGCACAAGATCCTATAGCACTTATTGGTGAATTGGTAAAGGCTCTCAACCTTTATTCCAATCCTAGAGTTGGAAATCACTCTAATGTGAATACAAACTCCAATGCTCGTGGTGTATCTAAAAGGTTTTGGATGCAAAAGACTCGACCTAATTGAGTCTTTCTGACATTGTCCTTGTGCTTCATTGCTTTTCCCTTTGTGACCATTGTTCCTTTTTTCCTTTTTGTTTCTAGGATTTGCATTGCATAACATTCATGCATTTCATTCTAGGTTTTTTTTTTTTTAAAGGAAGGAAAAGGAAGCAAATTGTGTTTTTGCACTATTCTCTTGGTTTTTGAAAACAAGGTTGGTCAATTTATTTTCACATAACATTTCTTTTGTATCTTGTTTAGCCTTGATGAGCTTACTTATTGCACTTTACTAGTTGAAGCTTTATAGTGCATGTTGTGTGGGAAAGATGTTTATGGTTTTGATCACTTTGTCTTGATCTTCAAGTCACATGTCTTTGACTGTCGGACTTGAACCTTTTGAGAAAGGCATAAATAACCATCTCATCACTATTCACTAGCCAATCATGAACACCTTAGTGTATATCGTAAGATTTTGTACTCGAGAAAGTGTAGCACATGCACAAAAGGAATATAAAGTATAGCCTTGGTTTAATTGCTTAATGCTTAAAATTGGTGTGTACTATTAGGCTTGATGCCAAATCACATAATTAAAATTGGTGTGTACATTATCCTGGCTTTTTAATAAGTTTCTAAATAAATTAAAATTGGTGTGTATATTATGAGGTAAAATTCAAGAAACTTTCATGATTGCAAGCTTATGTTCTAGGAGATATGGGAGTTATATGATGTAACTCTTTAGGTGATAGTCTCTTTCAAATTCTATGTGATGAATTTTGTAGACCTTGTGTTTAATTGCTATACACATATCACCTCACATGTAACTCAAGTTTTTGCTAGTTGCACACACTACATAAGTTACTCTTTGCTAAACATTGTACATGTTATTGTGTGTGTTTCTCAGTCTGACCAACCAAGTTTGCAATTGCTTTGAGTTTTTGTGCAAAACATATTTTGTGTTTGAGAATTTAAAGGGAGAATGTTTGAAAATCTTAATTTTGGGAAAACTGGGTTTAAAACTTGTGTTTTGGAAAAGCATTTCATTTCATACTCATGCATTTTATTCATTATATTCAATGCTTTAAGGAGTTTTTTCAAAAACCAGGTTATTTTTTCAAAAATGCTGTTTTTCTAGAATTACGATTGATCCAATCTGTTTTTCGATCAATCGAAATTACATTTAAAATTTTTTGTGAGCCTCTGTCTGTTTTGATCAATCAAAACTGATTTTTGATCAATCGAAACTCGTGAATCAGGTTTTTAAAAAAATCATATTTGACTTGTTCAAAACACTTTTTCAAAAAAATTTCAAACCTCTTTCTCTCTCTCCAACTCGGCAAGGCTCCACAAAGATTTTTTTTGTCGTTTTCCTCCAAATTTCTTGCAAGGTTTCTCTCTCCCTAAGCTAGTATGTCTATATTACCCTTCATTTTGCATTGTTTTTCTCATTTTCATGCATTATCTCATGGTTTTTGGGTAATTTTCGAACTATGCTTAATTTGGGATTTTTGATTAATCAAGTCTTGTTTTATGAATTTGATCAATGAGTTTTGTTGCTACAATGATGTATTCATGATCTATATTGGTTAATTTGATCAATTTGGGGATCTGTGAAAAATTAAAAATTCTAGGGCTTGTATTGAACCCGAATTGGGGATTTTGTTCAAATTGGTTTCAATTGATGAAATTGGCTTGTTGAATTGATGTAATTGATCATTATTTTAAGTAATCTGTCTTGTGTGATGATCAATTGGTCAATTTGTTACAAATTGTTCAAGTGGTTTTTCAAATTTTTGGGGTTTTTGTTAGAAACTCTATACTCAAGCCAATTTTGTGTATTTGAATTTAATTTGAACTTAATCGCACTGCATTAGGACATGCATCATGCCATTTAATTTGTTCATGCATCATATAGTTTTTTTATTTATTCTATATTTCTTTTGTGCTAACTTGCAGTCTGCCCTTGGTTATTTCTTTTTTGTTTTTGTTATGTTTTGTGTCTCTGTCCTTTCCCTAGCACCATGCCTAGGAAGACTAAAGCTAATAGGACTCCCTCCCTTTCCTCTGTGTCTCCCTTTAGGAGTCAGCTTTTTAAGAGCGACCGTTACAGAGAGGCCTTTGAGAAATTGAACAATAAGCGTAAGATTTGGACTGAGCGTTCTGTGGTTTTAGATGAGGTTGATATGGCCATTAGGGCAAACCTAGAGTCTAGAGGTTGGTTGTCCCTGTTGGAGATAGATCATCCACCCCCGACCGCCCTAATTAGAGAGTTCTTCTCGAATCTCTCTTGCCACGTCTATGATTCCAACACCCTAGTTAGGAGTTGGATACAAGGTGTTGAGTTCACCATTACCCCTAGGGTAGTGGCTGATACTCTTGGGGTTCCGGTCGTTAGGGAGCTTGTCTATCCCTATGATGAGTCTCCATCCTTAGATGTCGTCATGTCATACATCACTGGGTCTTCTATCCAGTGGGGTTCTGATCCTCGGATCATGTCTTCTGAGCTTTCTAAGACTGCCTATCTTTTCCTTAGGATAGCATGTCATTCCTTGTGGCCTATTTCTCATCTCCACACCATCCCTCTAGAGCGATGTGTGTTTGTGTATGCTTTTATGTCTGGTGCCCCTATCAGCTTTCCACATCTGTTTCTTCGTTCTTTGAACGAAGTTCATAAGAGTTCTGCCATAGGGCATGCACTTATCCATCCTATTTTCATTCATAGGATTTTGTTGTTTTTTGGTCTAGCTGATTTCCCTTTCGGTGAGCCCGTTCATGTTGTCGCTCCCATAGGTGCCACCTCCCTTAGGCAGAGGACTACTCACTTAAGAGTTGATCCTTCACGTCCTAGAGGTGCATCTCCTAGTGTTGTTCCCCTTCCTCCTTCTTCTACAGGTGCTGATACGGCTGAGGCGTCTGATGCTGCTGCTGCTGTTGATGCTGATGTTCCTCCACCGACTACTTCGAATGATTCAAACATTCGACGTACGTTGGATCATGTCTTAACCGTTCAGGCGGCTCATAGACAGATTTTGTTAGACGTGCTTGATGAGATTCATGGATTGCGCGCAGAGTTGGCACAATTTCGACAATCTTCACCGCCACCTCCTTTTGATGATGGATTTTGATTGCCTTTTGGCATTTCGTCACAAAAAGGGGGAGTACATATTTGATGATATTGAGCACTGTTTTTGTTTTTAGGGGGAGAACATTTTTTTGTTGGTTGGAGCTTGTGGAGTTTAGATTGTATCTAGGTGCTTCACATTGTATTTTACCTTTTTAGCTCTTGCCACTTTCTTTTTGTTTTGTTGGGCTATTCATGTTAGGGGGAGTATATTTTTTTTGCTTTATATGTTTCTTGTTTCAACTACTTATTGATTTATATTTATGAGTTCTTCATTAATATATATCTTTATTGTGTGTTGTTTGAAATCAAGAATTTATTTTATTTACTTGTATTTTCCACACATGCGGTTATGTATTTTTGTTTAGTGTTTCAAGAAATATACAAAGTTGATTCAATTGAGTTGTTGTCTACACTTGCAACTGATGGATAGTAGTTAGGATTGAATTTGTTTTTATGAGCATTATTTTTGTAAAGGGCTTTTATTTGTAAACTTTGAGCTTCTAGTTGTGTTTTGTCATGGATTGACAAAGGGGGAGTTTGTTAGGTTCTAAAGACTTAGAATTTTATGTATTTAGAACTCTAATGTGTATTGTTGCAAACCATGATCAAAACAATATGTTTAGTCGTGTTTAGACTTGCTCAAAGTTGATTCATTTATGTAAAGTTGGATTTAAGTTGATGTAGATTTAATAGAGCAATTCAGCCTGGTTCGATCAATCGAAGCTTAGGCTCGATCAATCAAAAATCGGGTCAGAATGCGTTTTCTACAGAATTCCAACTCAGCCCTAGTTTTGTTTTAAAATGTTTAGGGTTTTCTAATTTGCCCTAGGTATAAAAGGCAAACCCTAGCCACGTTTTAATGTTGCTCAGATTACTGTTTGTGTAAATCTTTTGTGAGATCTGTGAGAAGTTTTCCTTTCCACAAGCTTAGGGTTTTCAAGGAGGAGATGTTATCTACACCTTGATGATCAATTTAGTTGCTACCATTGAAGCTTAAAGAAACACAAGCGGGTGTGCTTGTACTTGCTGGAGAATCCAAGAAAGAAGGAGTCCGTAGTCTCGGAGCTTGCACGTGATCATGTCAGTAAGTTTTACTAGTGGGTAGCAATAAGAAGTCGAGTGTGGGGGCTTGTAAGTCCTATTGTATGAATTTCGATTCTTTCAAGATAGTGGATTCAGGTTTACCTTGAGGATAGCTAGGTTAAATCCTCCCCAGGTTTTTACCGGTTTGGTTTCCTGGATGATCATATCATTGTGTTATTTATCTTTCCGCTGCTTTGCATGATATGATTGTTTGATTGTGATAACCTAGATTTGGAATTTGGACTAAGTAACAACTTGGCTAATTACTTAGGTTAATCCAATTGTGGTTTTAAGGGGTCTAAAAACTATCATTTACAACATGATATTTTTTACACCAAGTCCCATCTTCTTCTCTTCTCTTCTCTTCTCTTTGTCTCTCTATCTCCTCCCACAAAACCACCACACCCTCAAATGTTCTAAAAATAAAAAATCAAATCCATAGATGATAGATCTACAACCCAAATGCCCCAAATTTCAAACCCAAGCCAAATTGTCAAGCTTTTTCACATCACAAATTGAACTCAATCATCAAAACAACTAAGAACAACCAACTAAAGAGAGCACAGGCAACCTGAAAACAAAAGGGAGGACAGAAAAGTAGAAGCAAAGTTAGAGAGAGAGAGAAAGAGAGGAAGAGGAGGACGACGGTGAGTTACAAATCTGGTAGAGAGAGAAAGAGGGCCACAGGGCCAACGGTGGTTTTTTACTTTTTATTTTTAATTCTTGCAAGGTGGATACAGATTGGAGGTGGTGATATTTTTTTTCTTCTTTTTTCTTTTTCTTTTCTGGGATTTGAGTGTGAGAGAGGTTGAGAGAGAGGGGGAGGGATACAAAGAGGAAGAAGACTAGAATAGAGATTCAGACATAGAGAGAAAAAATAGAGGGAAATAAATTAATGAATATTTTTAATGGATTGTTTTTTTATATTATTTTAAACAGATAAGTAGAGTTTCTTTGACCTAGGGCTCTTGGGAAACCCTAGACGCCAGTAGAAGAGGTACTTGCTCTCCGAGTGAGGCTTTAGTTTTCTTTTTTCTTTTTTCTCCCCTAACGTGGGTACAAAAAGCGTGATCCCTCTCGTGTGAGGCTAGAATGGGGAAAATTATTAGGTACTCCCGGAGTATTATAAATGCGTACTCCCTCCTCTCACATGAATGGTGGATCCCACCATGAATTTAATTAGTGGGACCCACCATTCATGTGAGAGGAGGGAGCACGTATTTATGGTACTCCGGGAGTACACAATAATTTCCCCTAGAATGGAGAACTTGTCTGCCATGCGGGAATCCTTCTCATTGTCGGAATCAGAAGGGAGTAAATACTTGGTGACTGATAGTGGTTTAGATGGAAAGTACCCATTGGCGGCGAGGTTTTTCATGGGTTGAGTGTTAAGCATGGAAGCTATTGCAAGAACTTTCAAGTTGCTTTTGCACACAAAGAAGGGCTTTGAGGTTCGGGATATGGGTGACCACTGAGTCTTGTTTGTCTTTACAGAGGATTCTGATGTTGACAAGGTTTTAGTGGGTGAGCCATGGTCCTTTAATAAAAATCTGGTAGCGCTGAAGCAAGTCGGGAGTCATATAGAGGTGAAGAGTTTGGTTTTTGACAGAGCATGTTTTTGGTTACAGGTTCACGACCTTCCTCTGGGTAGTCTAAAGACAAGGGTCGCAAAAGAAATCGTATCAGCAACAAGCGAGGTGGTTCAGAGCGAGGAAAACAGTGATGAGTACGAGGGGAGTAATTTTGTGCATGTAAGGGTGAGTATAGATATTACAAAACCACTAAGCAGAGGAAGGAAGATCAGGAAGAGTAATGGAGAAGAGAGTTGGGCTAGTTTTAAGTACGAGGGATTGCCTAATTTATGCCATTGGTGTGGTCGTCTAACTCACCAAGATAGAGACTACTCATTATGGTAGAGATAGAGAAGAAAGGGAGCCTTAAGGGAAGGCGTTCAACAATTTGGATCATGGTTACGTGCTGCTACCCCAAATATTGCAAAGAAAACAATTGTCCATGTCGCGGGTTATGAGGAGGAGGTCAATGGGGAATCTACGTGCAATCTGAGTCCTGGGAGCAATGGTGAAAGGGAATGGTTTAAGCCACAACCTAAAGTAGGTAGGGAGTGGGACAAAGAACAACAATTTCCAGTTGCCATGGGTGATCACATTGTGCAGGAGACAACTTCAGAGGTCAAAATTGATGAGGAAAAGGGTCCAATTAGCCTATGCACAACAGGTTGTCCAAATGTGAACCAACCTAAAGCTTCTTCTAATTGTAATTTTCAAGACCAATTGGAAGAGACTGATGGTAAGTTGACACGGTATGATGACATGGGGGAGGATACAGAGGGTGAGTTGGCTATTCCGCAAAGTGGGTTGGGGTCTCAAGTTGTGGGGTCAACATTTTTTCTAAAGAACTTGTTTTCTTAGTTTAAACCAGGCAGCAAAGCTTCTAAGATATCAAGATTTATAAGGATAGCTAGGAAGCCGAGCTTATCTTATGATCCTTTGGAACCGGTTGTGGCTAAACAGATGAGAAAGGAATTCGAAGAGGCTATAGAGGAGGAGAATGGTTGACAAAAGAAACAGGCTGCATGCTCTCATAACATAATGGTGGAGGCTAATGATCTGCCCCACTGATAGCCATGAAACTCTTAGCATGAAACTGTAGGGGGCTTGGGAGACGCCATGCAGTTCAAGAGTTTGTTGATATCGTACAAGCTTAAAGTCCCATGATTGTGTTTTTGTCAGAAACATGGTCAAAAAAATATCGTATTGTGTGGGTTCGAGATAAGATTTCTTTTGATGGTTGTTTTACAGTACCTTCCGATGGTAAGGGAGGGGGTCTAGCACTTCTTTTGAAAGCAAGTGCTAATGTGTGGGTGGATAGCTTTTCAAATTATCATATTGATTCTATTATCCATGGTGGCTCAGAAAATGCATGGAGATTGACTGGGTTTTATGGGAAGCTTGATTCTAGTTAGAGGAGTGAGGGATGGAATATGTTAAGAATGTTAAGCTCAAAACTGAAGCTTCCATGGTGCTGTTTTGGAGATTTCAATGAATTGCTAGAGGTTTAAGATAAGAGGGGAGGGGTTCCTAGGGCTCATAATTTGATGCAAAATTTTTGGGATGTGTTGGACCATTGTGGTTTTACTGATTTGGGTAATTCAAGTCTGGATTATACTTGGCATGGTCATTGAATGGGGGACATGATATGGGAGCGTTTGGATAGGGGTGTTGCCAATTATGAATGGTTATCAATATTTCCTAAGGGTAGAGTGACGCACTTGCATTGTTTTACATCAAATCACCTGCCAATTCTTCTGGCTCTAAATGTGGATGGTGAGCATAAAAAATGGTGTCGGAAACCTTTTCGTTTTGAGGCAATGTGGATTTCGAATCCGGGTTGTAGAGAGACCAAAACTAAAGCATGGGATTGTGCTCCTGATGGTACACCTATGTTTGTTGCTTCATAGAAACTAAGAAAGTGCAAGAAGGGTTTGAAAGCTTGGAGTCGTGACCACTTTGGTAATTTATAGAAAAATATAAGGCAACTAAAGGATCGGCTTTGGGGGGCAAAAGAGGTTTCGGCCAAATTTGGTAATTCTAAAGAAGTGGCTCAGTTGAAGAAGGAATTGAATGTTTTATTGGACAAGGAAGAACATATGTGGCAGCAACGTTCCCGCATTCAATGGTTGAAGAGTGGTGATTGGAATACTAGGTTCTTTCATGGTTCAGCAACTCAAAGGAAGAGAAAGAATTTCATAAAGGGCTTGCGTGATGAACAAGGGGTGTGGCAAGAGGATGAAGAGGTTTTTTCAGCCTTGCTAACCGAATTCTACTCCAATCTTTTCACTTCTTTCAATCCACATGATTTGGATCGTATTCTGGGTAATGTTCAAACCGTGGTCACTGAGGAGATGAGGGCTCAACTTGATAAACCTTATACTAGTAAGGAGGTAGGTGCAACAATTATAGAGATGGCTTCGCTCAAAGCCCCAGGACCAAATGGTATGCCTCCTTTATTTTTTCAAACCTACTGGTCTAATGTAGGTATGGATGTTACTCATGTTGTTCTCTCTAGCTTAAATTCACATTCATAAATCTATTAACCATACCTTTATTACTTTGATCCCTAAAGTCAATAATCCGGAAAGGGTTTCTGATTTTAGACCTATTAGCCTCTACAATGTAATTTACAAAATTATTAGTAAGGTGATTACTAATTGTCTCAAGCCCTTACTTGACTCTATTATTTCAGAAACTCAAAGTGCTTTTATTGCTGATAGATTGATTACTGATAACATTTTAATAGCTTTTGAATCTTTGCACCATATGAAGACTAATTGCACAGCAAAGAAGGGTTTCATGGCTATAAAGTTGGATATGAGCAAAGCTTATGATAAGGTGGAGTGGGTTTTTCTTGAAAGGATTCTCCTCAAATTGGGTTTTCAAGAATCATGGGTGGCTTTACTTATGGAGTGTATCACCATGGTGTTATATTCTATTCTGGTGAATGGTGAGCTTAAGGGTATGATTAACCCCTCTAGAGGCCTTCGACAAGGGGACCCGTTGTCTCCTTATTTATTTCTTTTTTGTGCAGAAGTTTTAAATGCTCATTTGCGCAATACTGCTACAAGAGGCGATATCCAAGGGTTCTCAATTTGTAGAAACGGGCCCAAATTAACCCATCTATTTTTTTGCAAATGATTGCTTAATCTTGTGCAAGTCCACCTTGGAAGAGTGCAATAGAATTTAAGAGTTACTTGCTTATTATGAAGTTGCTTCGAGGCAGATGATAAATAAGGAGAAAACAACCATTTTCTTTAGCAGGAATACATATGAGCATATACAGGAGGATATCAAGATATCCTTAAATGTTCCATCCATTCAACACTACGAGAAATACTTAGGGCTCCCTTCCTTTGTGTGCAGAAATAAGATGGCTTGTTTCACTCAAATTAAGGATCGGATATGGGCTAGGATGCAAGTTGGAAGGAAAAGCTCTTGTCCCAAGCTGGAAAGTAGGTCATGATTAAGGTTGTGGTCCAATCTATCCCAGTGTATTCTATAAGTGTTTTCAAGTTACCGATTGGCTTGTGTAAGGATATTGAAGCTATGATTCGAAAGTTTTGTTGGGGGAATGGTGACTCAAAGAAAATTCATTGGATTAAATGGAGTTCTCTTTGTTCTACTAAATCTATTGGCGGTATGGGCTTTCAGGATTTTCAAAAGTTTAACAATGCTATGCTTGCAAAACATGTTTGGCGTCTCCTCCATCACAAAGAAACTTTACTATACAAAGTCTTTAGTGCTAAGTATTTCCTAAATGGTAGCATTCTCGAGGCTTCTATACATCTGAAGTGCTCTTATGCATGGAGGAGTATTTTGCAGGCGCGAGATATTATCAACAAAGGAGCAATTTGGAAGGTGGGGAATGGGGAATTAATTGATGTATGGAAACATCAGTGGCTGCCTGATCTAGCTTGTAGCAAGATTGTTTCTCCAAGAGCGAGTTCTTCGGTGACTCAAGTTTGTGATTTATTTTATTCAAATACTAGGATTTAGGATCTGGGGAAATTAGAGGGATCTTTTCTGCCTTGGGAAGCCGAATTGGTGGGAAGAATTCCTGTAAGTGAAGGGTGGGATGAGGATATCTTGATTTGGCCCTTAACTTCAGGTGGTGAGTATAGTGTTCGGAGTGCTTATTGGATGCTTGTTGAAACGGAAAATCTCACCTTGCCAAGTTCCTCCTCTTCGGCTCAGTCACAAGATGTTTGAAAGAAAATTTGGAAGCTTCAAGTTCCAAATAAAATCTTTCACTTTTTTTGGCAAGCTGCGAAGAATTCCCTCCCTACCAAGATGAATCTAAGGGCTCGACACATCCTTATGGACGACACTTGTGATGACTATGGAGATCACGTGGAGTCTATCTTGCATTGCTTGTGGTTGTGTGATCAATCTCGCTCGGTATAGTTGTCAAGTTTTTGTTTCTTGGTTCAAAAAAAATGCAAGTCATTCATGGAGATTTTGGAGGCTCTATTCAGTGAAGGTTCAGATTATAGTTGTGTTGTGTTTGTTATGGTGGCGTGGTGTCTGTGGCAGGGGAGGAATAGGATTAGGGAGTGTCAACCCTCTTGGTCACTACATGATATAGGGAATAGAGCCAAGGAGATGGTTTAGGAATTCTGGGATGTTCATCAAAAGGAGTTGTCGGGTCCTGCTCATCGTTCACCAGTGCATTGGTCACCTCTGCCTGAAGTCAGTTTCAAGGCTAATTTTGATGCTGCTCTCTTCAATGGAACAAACAGTGTTGGGATAGGGGTGATGGTCAAAGATCATTTGGGCTGTGTGATTGCGGCTTTGAGTCAGCAAGTGAACTCGATTCATTCCGTAGAGATAGTGGAGGAACTGGAAGCAAGACAGGTTGTGGTGTTGGTTGGAGAGCTGAGTTTGTTTAATGTAATTTTGGAAGGTGATTGTCTCCACATTATACAGGCTCTTCAGTGCTCGGGTCGCTGTAAAACTTTGTTTGGCCACATCATTGAAGAAACTAAGAGGCTTGGGTGTACTCTGCGGTTTTGTAAGTTTCAGCATGTTCATCGGGATGGGAATAAGTTAGCTCATAGTCTAACTAGAAAAGCAGTTTTATCTACAAATAATGATGTTTAGGTGGAAGAACTACCCTTTGAGTTGGATGTTGTATTCCAATCGAATTTGCCTTAACTTCTTTAATAAAATTTCGCTTATCTTTCTCTATAAAAAAAAAAAGTTATATTATTTTAATATAATAAATGTTAAAATAGAAAATATAATGTAAAGTATATTGTAAAATTTTATGAAAAAATAAATAAAGTAAGTTTTGATGTGTAAAAATGACACAAGAGATATGACAGGCCAGTGGTTCTGAACAATTGAGCATGCTTAAAAAACCGGATTGGACAGACCGGTTCAACTGGGAACCGGACCTTAATCCGGTCATGTTATTACTAAAAACCAGAAATTAAGAAAAAAAAAGAAAAATCGAAAAACCGCCGGTTTAACCGAAAAATCGGAAACCGGTATGATTAAACCAGTTTTAAGCTGCTTTGTTCATTAACACTTCAACCACTGTGTTTCTGACACACAAAAAAAAAAAAAAAAAGATTTTGTTTCAGATTTAAGAAGAAGAGAGATTTTGACTTTGAAGATGTTGTTAAGTCTAAAGCTGTGAAGCCTAAGACACCCACATTGACACCAAAAATATCAGATTTGCTATTTATGACTTGACACAGTTGAAAAAGAACCAAGGAAGCCCAAACCAAAGAGATGCAACCATGCAGGTACAATCTATTCGCTTCAATTTAAGAGCTTTTCTTGCTGCTCTTGTATTTTTTTTTTTTTTTGGCTGAATAAAAAGAATGAGAAAAATCTTGTTGTTGCTCTTGTAGACTAGCACATGCACTGATGCACATATATTGATGCGAGAGAAAGAGAGAGAGTATTGAAGGCAAAGAGATGAAAAATTAGAAAAAAGTAAAAGAAGAAACTAGTACAGAGCTTTTAATTGACCAAGGTGTGGATGTAAGATTTCAAAATATGTGGTAGCTGGAGTATCAACGTGGAAAGGTAGGATATGTGGTGGAAAAGATATATCACCGGTGACTTTTTGTTATTTGAAAAATGAAAGAATAACTAAAATAATTTTTGAAGTGGGCTTGAGTTTGGCTGTTTAATCTATATATATAATAATAGGTGAAGTAGAGAGTGTGTGAAATTAAATTCTAAATTAGGACTCTAATTTTGTGCCATGTGTCTAGAATCTGAAATTGAAGTTGAATTTTGCATAATGTGGCTAAATGTATGTGGGCTCATTCTCATTAAAACCACTTCTATGTATTGGGTCAAGTGAGTTACTATGCTAATTAAGTTTTTTCTTGATTTTGCAGTCAAACGTGAAAACCAAAGAGATTAATATCAGTGATAAGAACTTGGTTTGGGTACATTGCATAATTTCCAAAAAGATAGCAAAACTAGAGTTTGCATCTTTGTTATAAATTGCTTACAAAGTTTGCATCTTTACATTTGCACTGAGTTTCGGATTAAAGTGCTTTCTTCTTGGTTCTGACACTGAGTTTTGTTTACTATTCACTTACAAAGTTTGCATCTTTACATTTGTTATAAATTGCTAATATGTAATTAGATGCACATTATGCCTAAAATTCACTATCCTTATATTTGGCTTTTTGTTCAGGTTTGGCACCTATAAAAATAAAGAAAGCACTGCAATGGACCAATAGATGATACTTTTTGCAGGCTGCAAAGGAACTTAGTGATCAATGGAATCTCATTCGAATTGGAGAGGACCCGACCGTAGATGTTTGGATGGCAGATGTGAGTCACTATGTTTTTAAAATTTTCAGTAAAGGTAAAGGTTATGAACAATGTAAATTTTCCGGAGAGAAATTTATTATTCTATATTTACACAAGTTTGGTCGCCTTCTTGGAGTGGATCACTCTACCCTGTCTTTCTACTAGAATTTTTTATTCAGATTGTTACAATTTAATCCGAAATTTTATTTGAATTTTCCTATTGTTGTTACTATTATATATTATCATTCCAATTGTTCAATTAGAATCTGAAATTGAAGTCCAATTTTACCATACACGTGTACAATCTAATTATTTTTAATTTTGCTGTCATGTGCAGAAGCCAATGAGATGAAATTAATAACACATTAAACACTCATGCTTTGGGAATCGGTAATACCAATCTAAATCCATTGGACCTGCTTCGTGATAATACAACTATAAAGGATGTATAAAAACACGCATAAACCCATCTCTCTATAAAAAGAGATTGGAGAGAATTTCTTTTATCAACCATCGAACTTCAGAGGTTTTTTCTTCACACAAATGCCCGTCATGTTACAAAATGACCCATCATAAAACTACAAAATGAGTACAACTCTAAGGGTTTTTTTTTTTTTTAATTTTAAATTTTTTAAGCTGCGAAAATTTCAATCACCAATAGAGATTGCAAATTCAAAAGTGTGAATAGATCTTTTGGATAAACATTGTCACCAAGGTTCATCTTTCTGTGTAAAATATATATACTGCTAAGTTTTGTTAATGAAATTTTTTGGTTAATAATATCAATTTAGACTTAACTGAGTCTTTTAAACATGAATAAACTCATGATTAATAATATATCCATTTCCGTGCAGTAGCACGAGGCTACATATTAGTATATAAATAAAGAGAGATACTATGTCTATAATATTTTTATAATATTTTCACAACAAATCATAGGTGGTTAGTTGTTATTGGTTCAAATTTGAACTTAACACTAAGATTGTTTTTTTACTCTAACAATAACAACTAGTAACAACTTGCTACTTATGATTTGTTATTTGTAAAAATGTTGTCGACATATCATTTCTTATAAATTAAAGTTAAGGTTTAATGTTTTACTATTATTTAATTTAATTTTTTAGTTAAAATATTAGTTATAAAATTATTTATTTATTTATATTTTATAATTATTAATTAATTATTTATGACATTATCGGTTCGACCATCGATTCGACTCCGGTCCGACCATAAAACCGAGAACCACTCTTCATTCCGATTCTTTGACCATACCAATTTTTAAAACCATGCAATTAAGTGGAACACCGCTTTTTTTTACATATTATGAATAGAATACTCTCACTTTGTATTCTCACTTTGTATCAGTCCACACATAAAGCAAAAGAACTGCAATGCGCCTAGATCAATGTGATTCATAAATAGTACATACTACCTTCTCCCAATCCCAAAAAAACAAAACAAAACAAACAAACAAAAAAAGGTGTAAATGTACTTTTGGTCCCTACATTTTGGGCCGTTTTTCAATTTGGTCCATAAATTGATTTTGCTCCTAGGTGAGTCCCTTCTTTTTCATAGTTGTTTTTAAAATGGTCCCTACCGTCAACTCAATTACGGAAAATGCTGAAGTGGCAAATGGAATACATTGTTTGCTAACGTGGCTAATAAAATAATAGTAAAAAAATATATTTAACATTTTTAAATGCCGTGTCAGCATTTAATTTTTTTTTTTTTTTTTAAAAAAAAACCAACTAAGAAAATTTTAAAAAAAAAGTAAATTAAATTTTTTTTTAAAAAAACCTTAAATCTAATTTAAACTAAAATCATTTCTTAAAAAATAAAAATTCATAATCGTTTTAATTCTTTTTGTTTTTGTTTTTGGTTAACCTCATCAGCTTAAAAAAAATCTTTTACACTCTCTACCACTAATCTCAAACTCCCTCTCTCTCTCTTCACCCTACACTCTCTACCACTAAGCTCACAAGCTCAACCTTCTTCTCCACCAGGCGCCAGAGTTCACAAACTCACAAGCAGATCACGCCGTGAACGTCGATGAATGACAAGGTCTGCACCAGCGACTCAGCCTAGTAGTTCAGCGAAGGAAAGATTGAGTCGGTGCAGAACCTCTGGATGGAGAATCTACCGCCATTGTTGGCATTAGACAGCGTGAGAATCTTCGCGAAGGACAAGATTTTATCCTCACCCGCAGCAGCGACGTTGTTTTGGCTCCTAAAAGGCTCCGATGGACAATCGACAAAGTTTTGTTGAGTGTGAATAGGATGGAGGAGGAGCCTGGTGAAAACCTCGTCGGTAATTGGATCAGCGAGGAAAATCAACGGCGAAGATTCGGCAAAGAATGAGAGACCTAGAGAGAACGTTAGGGGAGAGAAAAGTCAAAGGAGGAGAGGATTGCTCCACGTGGCCTTGAGGGAAGTAGTAAACCCTAGAATAAACGATGGGGATTTGGACCTTGATGTTTTGGGTTTGTATGTGTTCTGAGTTTATTTGTGTTCTGAGATTTTGCCCAAACTGTTCAGGATTTTTTTTTTTTTTATACGGATTTGTATATTTTCTAGATTTATGGGTTTGATTTCCTAGAGGTTTCAATGTTGATTGTGTTGGAATTTTTTGTGCTAAGATTGATTTTGAGTGGGTTAGTCAATTGGGTTTGTCTTGATTTGGAGAAGAACATGAAGAATGAAGTTCTGGGTTAGAGGTTTCTAGGTTTGACATTTTTCTAGGTTGGAGGTTTGATGATTTTTCTGGGTTGGTTTTCTCATGTGTGCTTAGGTTTGATGATTTTTTCATGTTCTGGAGGTTTCGGTGGAGGATAGAGATTTTGTCTGAAATTTTGCATTATTCTGGGTTTGATTGTTCTTGGATTCGAGAAAAACATGAAGAACAAGTTCTTGTGTTCTTACCTAAAAAATAATGAAAGCAATAATAATAATAATATTAGATTTAAAAGTTTGTTTTTTTTTAATTTAGTTTGAATTAAATTGAAATTGAAAAATATAAATTATTTTTATTTTTTTAATTAAACTGACTTGGCATTTTTAATTCAAAAAATGATGACGTGGCATTTAAAAAATATCAAATAAAATATTTTATTATTATTTTATTAGCCACGTCAGCGATTAACATGCCAACAATGCATTTCATTTGCTACTTCAGCATTTTTCATAACTGTGTTAACGGTAAGGACCATTTTAAAAACAATTATGAAAAAAAGTGACTCACCTAAAAGCAAAATCAGTTTAGGATCCAAATCGAGAAATGGTTCAAAATATAGGGACCAAAAGTGCATTTACACGAAAACAAAAAAACAAAAAAAAAAAACAAAAAACAAAAACAAAAACAAAAACAAAAGAAAGAAGAGTGATACCACTCCTACTCTCATACAGACACATCAGTTTCCTTTTTTTCTCTCTTACACTCTCTAAAGTCTGCTTCACATTTGAACATACTTGAGGAGGGATTGACAACAATATGATCAATCTTGGGATGGTTTAACAGAGCGAAAGCAGGAAAACGACTACTACTGGACTGGTTTCTCTGTGATTAATAGATCAATTCATTGTTCCCAACACAGTTACCGTTTAGGTTGAACGAACCCCACGCTGAAGCAAAGGACGCGTTACGGTGAAGATACCGGAAATATCCACTAATGATACCTTCAAGTATGTAACTCCACTTGCACTGTTTTGTCAATAATTCTTCTCCTTTTCTTTGATCATGGATGATAGAGTTTTATATTCAACCCTGCAAAGAAAAAGAATTTTAAAACTGCAAAGAAGAACAAACAGTAACACTAGCTGCGAACAGAACTAAAACGAGAAAACATAGAAACTAGTTCAAGGATGAGAATGTTTTGTTAGACCTTGTTGCAGCAGACATCACTAGATTAACTTCTTTGTTACTTTTCAAGGTGATTTTTGTTTGTTAATTAAAATTTCCCTATTAGTTTTGCTCATTTGCTGTTGAAGTTGTAATCTGGTGTTAGAAACACTTTTTTCTTTTTTCTTTTTAAGAATCTGTTAGAAGCAACTTTTTTTTCTTTTTTTCTTTTTTTGAGTAAATGTTAGAAACAACTTTAACAAAACGGATCAGAAGCATTTTAATAAGCATTTTTTTTTTTTTAATTCTCTCTCTCTCAAAAAAAAAAAAAAGAAGCATTTTAATAAAGGGGGCCAAATATGAACCCAAAAAAAAAAAAAAAAAATCATTTAAATCTAACTTAACATTCAATTATTCTTAACAAAATTTCTATGGAAGAAACAACACAAAATGATTGTTTTTTAATACTTTACATTGCAACGTAATTGTCTATAAAAATAGAATTCTACATTCTTTCAAAATTTTGGTTGAAATATATGGACCAGCCTTAAAATAAGTTCATTGAATTTCATCATGTTGATTAACATGATAATCTTATATTTGCAGATGCAGCATACTCCAAAAAATTAATAGTTGATTTCAATTTTTGAAATTTTATTTAGGAATTTTCGAGAATTGGGATATCGACATTAATGGTGGGCAGTGTTGTATCATCAGCATGTAGTTCATTTTCTTATAATTTACAAATCAAAAGGAGGGAGTTTGGTGTTGGTATTATAAGTGCTAAGCTGGGAAGCACGGACGCGGCACCGGAGGTGCCGCACCGCGTCCGATGCTGCGGGACGCGGCGACGCGCAGGGGACGCCGCTGCCCGCGCGTCCGGCCGCGTCCGGCCGCGTCGGGCCACGTGGATCCCACGTGGTTTTCACGGACGCGCGCCGACGCGAGCCGATTCCGGCCGAAATTCAAAAAAAAAAAAAAAAAAAAAAAACCCAGAACGCACCGTTTGACTAAACTCTAACCCTACTTCAGCCCAGATTCACTCAAAACGCCAAAACACACTCCTCACATTACGCCAAAACTCACTTTGTCTCTGTGCTAGTGTGCTCTCTGCCTCTCTGCCTCTCTGTTTCGTCTCCCTCTCTGCCTCTCTGCGTCTGGTTCATCTCCCTTGCTGCATCAATACATTCTTTCTTCAGCTCTCTCTCACGCATTGTTACTCAAGTATGCTTTCAATCTTAGTTTAATTTAATCTTTGATTTGTGACTTATGAATATGTGATTTGTGAATCTTAGTTTTCAATCTTAGCTTTATTTAGTTAATAGTTAATAGTTATTACTCATTGTGAATCTGTTTTGTGAAATCTGTGTTGTGGGTTTTGTGAAATCTGTGTTGTGGGTTTTGTTTTGTGTTGTGAATATATAAACTTGGGTTTTATTTATTATTAATTTATTTAGTTAATACTTAATAGTTATTATTTGTAGGTTAAATTGAATCTATTGAATTTGCAATGGATGATGTTACTAGCACAGAAACTTCATCTCAAGAAGTGTCAAATGCCGAATGTCCTCTTTGGCAATATGTGACTAAAGTAGAAAAACCACCCGGTGCTTGTGTTAAGAAAGGTGGAAATACATACTTTAAGTGCAACTATTGTGGTGTAGTTTATATGGGATCCTATTCTAAGGTAAAGGCTCATTTGTTAAAAATAAATAATAAAGGTATTAAAGCATGCCCTATTGTGACACCGAGCCATAGGCAGGAAATGCAACGAATGCATGATCAAGTTGAGAATGATAAGTTAGAGAGAGAAGAAAGAAGTCGAATTCCCTTACCCCCACCTCTCCCAGGCCGTGGGCCTATACCTAATTCCCCATTTCGGAGACAAGAAGGGAGTGATACTGATAGTACAAACCCAATTGATGGTAAGAGGAGGAAGGTGGCTGGGATTTCTCCTATTGAGAAAGCATTCCAGAATAATGCTAGACATGAATTGGATAGTAGAATTGCTAGGATGTTTTACACTGGTGGGCTTCCATTTAACTTTGCAAGGAACCCATATTATCGTAATTCCTATGCATATGCTGCTACTCATAGCATTCCAGGTTATGTTCCTCCTGGATACAATGCTTTGAGGACAACACTTTTGCAAAAGGAAAGAGCTCATGTTGAAAGGCTTTTGAAGCCAATTAAGGATTGTTGGCTTGAAAATGGTGTAAGCATAGTTTCTGATGGATGGTCGGATCCACAAAGGAGGCCTCTTATTAATATTATGGCTGTATCAGATGGAGGTCCAGTATTTATAAAGGCAATTGATGGGTCAGGTGAGTTCAAAGACAAGCATTATATTGCTGGGGTGTTGAAGGATGCTATAAAGGAGATTGGACATGAAAAAGTTGTCCAAGTCATCACTGATAATGCTAATGTGATGAAGTCTGCTGGAGCTCTTATTGAGGGTGAGTATCCTAAAATATTTTGGACACCCTGTGTTGTCCACACTCTCAATCTAGCTTTGAAGAATATTTGTGCAGCAAAAAACACTGAAAAGAATGAAGTTACATATGAGGAATGTAGTTGGATTACACGCATTGCCGATGATGCATCCTTCATACGTGTTTTTATTATGAACCATTCAATGAGGTTAGCAATGTTTAATGAATTTTGTTCATTAAAATTGCTTCAAGTTGCCGATACTAGATTTGCTTCCATTGTTGTAATGTTGAAAAGGTTGAAGTTGATAAAGAGATGCCTTCAAGCCATGGCTATTAGTGAGCAATGGGCTTCTTATAGGGAGGATGATGTTGGAAAAGCTCAAAAGGTGAAAGATATGATTCTAAGTGATCTTTGGTGGGATAAAGTTGATTATATCCTTGAATTCACGGCACCTATTTATGATATGCTACGAATAGCCGACACAGATAAGCCTTGTCTTCATCTTGTGTATGAGATGTGGGATTCAATGATAGAGAAGGTGAAGACAACAATATATCGACACGAAGGCTTGGAAGATGATGAGTATAGCTCATTTTGGAGTGTGGTGTATGATATACTTATTGATCGATGGACTAAGAATTGTACACCACTACATTGCTTGGCTCATTCCTTAAATCCTAAGTAAGTACATTTATTTTCTATTTTCCTTAGTTTCCCTTTCTAGTAAAACACACTTTTCATCTATATTTGTTTTTTAATCTTTAACTAGGTATTACTCCATTGAATGGCTTTCGGAGAATCCAAAACGCATCGCTCCACATCGGGATCATGAAATTTCTATGGAAAGGAGCAAGTGTTTGGATCGATACTTTGAAGATGAGAGTGAATTAAAGGTGGTGAAGTTTGAGTTTGCTGCATTTTCAGGAGGGAGGTTTCCTTCACCAGATGCCTTGAAAGATAGGTGGGACTTACTCCCTTTGGTTTGGTGGCAGTACCATGGCTCCGCATTTCCAACTCTTCAATCCCTTGCCTTGAAACTTCTTGGACAACCTTGTTCATCCTCATGTGCTGAGAGGAATTGGAGCACATACAAATTCATTCATTCCTTAAAAAGGAACAAAATGGCTCCTGCACGTGCTGAAGATCTGGTATATGTGCATTCTAATCTTCGACTCTTGTCAAGGCGCAATGTGGAGTATGTAAATACAGCAACAAAGATGTGGGATATTGCAGGAGACTCTTGGAATGAGGGCGACATTCATGGAGGAGCTGGAATTCTTGAGAATGCAACCCTTACACTTGATGAGCCAGAGTTGGAAGCCATGGTTATTGGGAATGCTAACACTAGTGCTACTACTAGTGAAAGTGAAGTTCGAAGTGAAGCTATTGATCTTGATGATGAAGAAATTGGTGTTTGATTGTCTTATTGATTGTCTTTTATTTAGTTTTAATTTCGAACTTGTGAGTTGTATTCTAATTTGCAAACATCATGGAATGTTTTAGTTTCAATCTTGTGAGTTGTGTTTAATTTATGAAAATCATGTTTTTAGTTATTATCTACTATTGCTCTTAAATTTGGTATATGTTTGTATAATGTGAAAAAATATGCTTAGCAATATATTAAAAATATAAATAAAAATATTTTTTAATCGCCGAGTCCCGCCGCACCCGCACCCGCACCCACCTTTTTCAAAAATTGCCGAGTCCCGCACCCGCACCCGCACCCGCACCCGAATCCCGAAACGCACCCGTGCTACATAGGTGCTAAGCTATCTTGGAAGTTGAAGAACTCCTTTTGGGATAGGCTTGCTTGCACTTACACACCTTCATCTACTACTCTCATTCTTCTTAATTATTACTTAGCCAAAAGAAATCAAATTAAATTCTTATTAATTATTTCATTATATTTTTAATAATCTTTTAACTTAAAAAACTAATTTTTTTAGCTAAGTAAAAAAGAAAATAATTATTCATTGCCTATCCATGATCACAAATGGCTGAATCAATTCCTTATGGCGATTCCTCTGCCTACTCATGAAGTACTGTAAGCCTCTAAGCGAATTGATTTTGAAGAGACTTGCTTTGCTACTATGAAAGTATAGAATTCTGATATAGTATTCACTGCAACTCCTATCTCCCAGGGCTCCTCTATGGGATCTTCCTTTAGTCGTTCCTTTCAGGTCATTATCTGCTCATATGCCCATCGTTGATTCGTTGTGGTCATTTCCTGCTCCTAGTATAGTTAGTGTCCGTTTTGATAAAGGCAAAAAGCTTTTTATTTTTTGTTTTGTTTTATTTTGTTTTTTTTTTCTTTTTTTTCTTTTTTTTTCTTTTTGTCTTAGTATTATTTTTTACAAATAATCTAACTTTTAACTTTTTAAAAAATAAGTTAATTTTTGGTTCTTGGTGGGACATTTAACACAAAAATTACTAAAAAAAATTATCTTTTAATAAAGGGTCATGTTAAGGATACCCTAGGACAATTAATAATAAATCATAATATAATAGTTTTGACATCATTTTCATTTTAATAACAAAATTTATTATTTTATCATTTTTTAATTAAAATGTTTCTAAAAATAGTTCCTAAACCAATGCCCAACATCTTCCTTTAATAAATACTATGCAAATATGCCGTACCCAAATCAACACTTAGAATAAAGTCAGTCCAAGAGCGCTGTGCTATAAATACCTTGTATTGTATAATTTTATGCTTAGAAATCAGTTCAATTTTTTGCTTTCTTTTCGCACTAGCAAGGCCAATAATGAAACTAATTTGGGTTGAGCTCCCCTTGCTCGGCAGATCTGTATTTTTTTTTTTTTTATCCTTTTGATGCATATGCATTCATGCATTCCCTACTTAGCAATTAGCATGCTAATCAACCAAAATCCTTTTCCAGATCTCTTGACAAAATTGCGTTCAAAGAATATACGGGCTTATATATTCTTCTTATATTAGGTAGAGCTCTCTAGCTAGTTGATAGCCCATTTCACATCTTTATGCTAATTTCTGAATGCAATACTAGGTAGAGCTCTCTGAAAAGAAACTATAAGATTATTTTGTGGCAAGAATTTTTAGTTTCTTTATTACTTATTTACATTTTCATTTGGTTAAAAATTGTGTTTGGATTTGAGGATTTAAAATCAAAGAATTTGAAGAATAATTGTCAATACAAATTGATTGATAAATCTAACCGTATGATGATTTGAGATTTGGGGATTTGGCTCGAACACTAACATTTATGAGTTGAAAACTTGAAATGACCTTTTACAGAACCATTTCAAATCCACAAACTAATAAAAGATTCAAATCTATTAATAAATTTCATCAATATTAATAAATACTACTTCAAATTTAAACAAAAATTTAAAATCTAGATCCTTTTCTTTATATACCTCTATTCAAACAAGCCATCATGGATTTTTTTTTTTTTTTTTTGGTCAAGTTTCTTAAAACTTAAAAATATCGGATGTTGACATAACACGCATGAATTTCAGTTGTAAGCAGCTTGATCTACATAAATGCAAGGAAACTCGGGAATCTATTCCCTCCAAAGTTGAGGAATGCGTGGAAGGATTGGGAGCTGCGAGTTCTAGTTCTCCTAAGCCTCACATTGCAGACAATACTCATCATTTTGGGCAATCGCAGGAAGTACACAAGAAAAATTTGGATCAGAATTGTCCTGTGGTGTGCCTATTTGTCAGCTGATTGGGTAGCAACTGTTGCCTTAGGTGTAATTTCAAACAACCTTGGGGACGTCATGGAAAGTATTGGCAAAGATGGATCTCTCAGTGAGAGCATTCAACTTACTGCATTTTGGGCACCATTTCTTCTGTTACACTTGGGTGGCCCTGATACCATTACAGCTTATTCCTTGGAAGATAATGAGCTTTGGTTAAGGCACTTGCTTGGACTAGGCGTTAAAACAGGGGTGGCACTTTACATTTTCATTTTAGCCTGGACTGCTTCTCACCTATCCATTTTGTCTATTCTGATATTTTGTGCAGGAATTATCAAATATGGGGAAAGGACATGGGTTCTCAGGTCGGCAAGCAATGAGCAATTAAGAGAATCCATGCTCATTCCTACTAAACCTGTCCCAATTATTCCAAGTTCATGCGGGAATATACATTAAAGAAGTTTGAGAGATTCCATGTGAAAGCAAGTCATGTGATTGAGGCTCAGGTGGTGCATATCCCTGAGGTTGAGAATAAATTCATTCCCGATGCAACTGAATTGGTTAAAGCCGATGACTTATTCCAAAATTTCAATCGTCTATTTGTTGATCTAATCCTCAGCTCTAATGATAGGGAAAAAAGCCAATATTTTTTCAAAGAGATTTCTTTGGATGAAGCTTTTAAAGTGATAGAGATGGAACTTGGCTTAATGTACGGCATGCTCTACACTAAGGCTAAGATAATATACTCATTCCAAGGCTGGGTTCTTCGCTTAATCAGTTTCTCTTTGACCAGTATAACGTTGGCATTCTTCTCATTCATTGATATGCACAAGTTCTCAAATGCTGATCTAGTCATAACTTTCCTATTGCTGTCTGTTGCTATACTGTTAGAAATATATGCATTTCTCTTAACTGCTTTCCTCAGACAGGACTGATATTTGGTTGAGTAGACATGCAACCACTTCAATCCCTCAAGCCATTATCCATAAAGCCATTACTTGTTTACAACTACCTAAAGAGCCTAGGTGGTCAAATTCCATGTCACAATTCAATCTATTGAGCTTTTCCCTCAAAGATAAGCACACAGTCTTTTATGGAATTCTAAAGTGCCTTCACATTGATAAATTCCTAGAAAAGACTTGGTACACAACCCATGAGGAAGTCCCCAAGAGTTTGAAAGAATTGATATTCAGCCATCTCCAAGAGAGTTTCAAACATTCCGGAGAAGAATCAGATGATGCAAGTGATATCAAAACTCTGTGTTCCTTCAGAGGAGGTGAAGTACTTAAAAAGCGTGATTATGGTAAACTGGTTTGGAGTGTTGAAGTAGAGTTCGACCAAAGCATTCTTATCTGGCATGTTGCTACAGATATCTGCTACCAGTCGGATTTGGATCAGATTCAGAGATATCCAAACACCTTATTGAGCACGTTGGTATCGCAGTATATGATGTATCTCCTTGTCATCTGTCCTTTCATGTTGCCAATGGGAATTGGAATGATTAGGTTTCAAGATACTTGCGCTGAGATCACACATTTTTTTGAAGCCCACAAGTCCATGGAAGGCAAATCCGACATTGATAAATCTCTGAACACTTCATGGGGTATGAGTTGCATCCAAACGGGAAAATCCACATTAGATAAATCACATGCGTGTGAAAAGCTGCTCACTATGATCCCTCTAGTTCCTCCGTCTGAAGTGGAAAGGGAGAGAAGCAAATCCGTGTTATTTGATGCATGTAGGCTTGCATCCGAGTTGCAAGCTATATCTGATAAGGAACAGAAGTGGAAGATGATTAGTGATGTATGGGTGGAGATGCTTGCTTATGCAGCCTGCCATTGCAGAGGAAATCATCATGCTCAGCAGCTGAGACGGGGCGGAGAACTTCTCACCCATGTTTGGCTCCTGATGGCACATTTTGGTATAAATGAACAATTCCAAACATCACAGGGCCATGCAAGAGCCAAGCTAGTCGCAAAATAACATGTGGTAGCACATGAATATAGCTTGCAGAGTTAAAAGTTGCTTTTGTTGTTTGTGCTGGTTTGTTTCCATATTCACTCTTTCCCTCTAAATGTAGGCAATTGTCGATTGGAGCTACTACTTTCTGCAATATAAGGAAAACAATCCTGTTTTTAAGTGTTTGCATGTCTATGTTGACTCTGCAGGTTGGTGTTTTAGCTCGTTAAGTTGTGTTCCTGGATTGCCAAATGAATAAATATGACGGAAAAAATCGTCGTGATTTAATCACACTCTAATAATTACAATTGAAAATAAAAACTTTCAAGAACAAGAGGTTGAAATTTTAAAAAATTTATGACAATTTTGTAAGAAAGAAAGGGTACAGCTTTATTAGTTGAATGACGTAACAAATCAAATATGGGAAGGTAAAGAAGGAAGGGTTCAGGCATCTATATAAAATTAACTGTTGTTAGTGACAGTACTCATTTCTATCGTTAAAAATCTTATAGAAGTGAGATTGTGAGAATTTTTTTTTTTTTTGCTTTTTCCTTTCTGTTCAACATAATAAAATTTATTGCAAGATTCTTTTTCTTTTTTCTTTTTTTTTTTTGGGTCAAAGTTTCTTTTGTAATTGTGATCAGGGCCGGCCCAAGGCCTAGGCCTAAGGCCCTCCAACCAAAATAAAATTTCTCTACTAAAAAAAGGCCCTATTTTCCTCTGTAAAAGGCCCAAAAGTTTTTTAAAATGTAACATTTTTTAAATAATTGGTACTTTTTTTAAGAGTGATGCTAAAAATATCACAAATTTTACTATAGGTTTAACTGACATATCACCAATCACATAAAAAAAGTAATTTAAATACAAAAAAATTAAGTTGTTGAAATTCATCAATTACAGTTATTATCAAATTATATTATGAACATTTTGTAGCATCTTTAGTATTTTTCTTTTTCATTTCTAACAAGGCTTCTAAAGGAAGAGACCAATAAAATTTATACCAATTGAAATCCAAAAATGTTTCCAAAAAAAAATGCTGCAAATGTGATAAATCATCAATGATGACTAATCTCCTCTAATAATTTGGGAGCTTAATTTTTGTAAAATAATCTCCTACTAAGTCACACATCAAATAATATCTATCTATCTCTTTCTCTTAAAAAAGTATATACAAAATTAAAATTTAGATTACAACTTTACTTAACTATGCATAGTCATATATTCAAGTTAAAGTAAGTTTCTTTTTAAAAAAAATAATATTTTTTTAGTTCTTTTTGTTTAAATTTATGGTTCAACAATGATATTCAATCTTCTATATGAAATTAACCTTAGTTTAGTTAGTATTATTCATCAATTTCTGTATTTACATCAAATTAGTCTTAATTTAATTATTATTATATAATTTTATTTAATTAATGTTTACATATAAAAAGGCCTCATATAACATTTTTGCCTTAGGCCCCAAATTTTGTTGGGCTGGCCCTAATTGTGATAGAGACGCCTTACATTTTTAAATTTAACTAATCACAAATTCATGCGATGTGTGTAAAATATATATTGTAATTATTTTGAGATGTGGTATAATGTATAATTTTTTTTCTAAATTTTATTTTAGATAATTTTTTCTCCCTAAAAATTAAACAATTTTTAAAAGTAATTTCTATCTTGCTATTTTTACAAATATATTATTTTATCATTTTTGGTGTTTTTAATTGATATACACACACACACACACACACACACACACACACATACTCCTATATATTAAAGTGGTCCATATTTTTCTAACCATTGTTATTATGCATTATATATTCTTAATTTCTTTTGGTACAACTAAGACTTTTAAGTTTCAAATTTATTATTCAAATTTCTCATTCTCTTAAGGAGATTATCATGATAATCAAAATTTATCATATAATTACAATTGATATTACTCAAATAATTGATTGTACTCTCAACTCAAACTTATCTTTTCCAGTTCCTCAAAAAAAAAAAAACTTATCTTTTCCAATTTTTAAGTAAGTGGATTAAAGTGGATCACAATGGACTAAAATGGACCGAAGGAGACCGAATTGGATTGAAATGGGTCAAATTGGACCAAAATAGACTGAACTGGACCAAATAGATCGAAGTGGATTGAATTGGTTTGATATAATCAAAATGAACCAAATAGACCGAAATTGGACTAAAATAGACCAAAGTGGCCAAATTAGACCAAAATGGACCAAATGATGAACCTTAATTAGTAAACATAATTCAAAAAATTAATAATTATTATAATAATAAAGAGATGTAAAACCAGAATCTATGATAAGTTATGTATTCCAATGTGATGGAAGTGGTTTATTGTTGAAGTAACATCAATCAGTTTTGTTATCGAATTAATATTTTTAACTAAATTATGAATGTGTTTGTGATTCTATGTGTGTGTTGAAGGTTTTATTCATATTGAATTTGGTACCATGTAGAGAAATTTAGTACACCACAAAAAAACGTATCAGGAAAACCATTTGCATGTAATATTTAATATAAAAATAAATAAAAAATAAAAAACCTCCCTTTGTTAAGAGATTTATTATCTCTATCCTTGAAGTTGATGAAAATGACATGTGATTTTCTAAGTAGGAGCATGACTAGATCCTTTGACCTGGTCTTGAATACTATTAGCGCACAGAAATGAATACAATGGTAGAATGGGATTTTTTTTTTCAAGTGAGAATAAACTAAAAATAAATAAATGGTATCTCCACTCAAGGTGTTTGTATTACATGTACTTTCTAATATAAGTTACATTTAGGTTCAATAATGTGTAAAGTCATAGTTGCGAAAAGTGATAATCATATCATGATTGATAAGTTATAATTAGTTTTGAGAAAAGTAAAGGCACGGTGCATTATTGCATACATTAATATTTTGGGCACATTTGATTGACTATAATGATGATTATGAAGGAATAAGAATATGTATTATAAAGAATACAAGATGCAAAAATAATAAAAACACCAACAAGATTTATAAATCATAAAGAGAGAGAGAGAGAGAGAGAGAGAGAGAAACAAAATATACGAGAAAATCGCAGAGCTCTAGTAGGGAGATAAAAAATATTTCCAATAAGAGAGAGAGGTAGTACTTGTAAAAATAGAAGAACTCTAGAAGCATAAGTTGAAAATTTTTTAGAGGGAGAGAAAATTTCAAGAGGAGTGGTTTTGCTTTGGTTTTTTGGGAATTTTCTTAATCAAGCCTATTACTTAGGCGAATGAATAGGGATTACAAGCTTTTGATAAGTAATAGCTATTCTTATTGAGTCCGAATTTGGTAAGGACGAGGTGTAAAATTCATATTTTACATCATCCAATAAAATATTGACACATCAGCTTTTTACTTAAAACTCAATACATTATATCACATATAATAACATCTTAATAAACTCACAATTGACTTGTATTTTCAAATTAGTATTAGAATTGATTAGATGTGGTTGTATCTATTCTTTAATATTTAATATGATAATATGACATGTTAAAATTAAAGGATGTAAAATTTGTGTTTTAAAACACATCTTTGTAGAATTTGATCTCTTCTTCATTTAAAAAAATAGCTATTCATAAGTAATGATTACTCCTATTATAAAAATATAACCAATCAACTATATCTCAAAACCATAACAATAACTATTACAATACGATGTCCATTGCAATCTACCAAAAGTGATCTAAATGCTACCTTAATATAGATGAATATGCCGCATGGAAATAAATTGATTCATTGTGTCAAAACCAATTGATTTAGTGTAAGGCCATTTTTAGTGTTATTTTTGGGAACTCCAAGGGCATTTTACATTGAAAAAACATTCTTATTATTATATAGAAAAGCCCACAGAAACACTTCCCAACGTTTTATCCGAAGCAATGGCGGTTATGCTGCGTTGCTCTTCCTGCTTCTTCACTTCTCCAAACTCCATCGCCCGATCCCCATCGTCTGATCCACTCCACAGAAAATCACGTGCTCCCGGTAAGTGCTCCCGCCCGTACCTAATCTCTTCTCTCTCTCTCTCTCTCTCTCTCATCCAATCATTTCACACCTTTTTGCTTACTTTCTCTGAATTCGTTTCACTGCTTTGAAATTGTTATTGCTTGTTTATTAAGCTCTTTAAAAGCTAAAATCTTTACAATGATCTCTTATAGTGGAACAGTGTACCTTTCATTTCTCAGGACTTTACATTTTAAGCTATGTTTGGTTGCTGAGAAAATAAATTGTACAGTATATTTGAATTGTGCATTGTCCAAGAAAAAAAAATGCAATTTTAGTTATTGGGTTTTAATTTTTTATTTGTATTTTGTAGTATAATGGGTTAAATGTGATATTTTTATGTGTGAGCTTTTAGTTTGTGGAGGATACAGTTAAATGTGAAATGTGGGAGGTTTTGAATTATTACATTGTCTATTAAAAAAATTAACTATTTTAGCTGATGGGGATCAATTTTTTATTTTTCTTTTGTATTATAATGGGTTAAATGTGATATTTTTATGTGTGAGCCTTTAGTTTGTGGAGGATATAGTTAAGTGTGAAATGTGGAAGGTTTTGAATTATTACATAGTCCAAGAACAATTTAACTATTTTAGCTAATGGAGATCAAGTTTTTATTTGACTTTTGTATTATAATGGGTTAAATGTGATATTTTTTTGTGTAGAGGTAAGTATGTGGAGGATATAGCTAAATGTGGGGGGTTTTATTATTCAGGTATTAACAAAATGGAGAGAATAAATTGGAAAGTATATTTGAATAATTGCATTGTTCAAGGGGGAATAACACACTTTTAGCTGTTGGGTTTTCAATTGTTTATTTGTCTTTTGTATATAATGGGTTAAATGTGATATTTTTATGTGTAAGTTTGTGGAGGATATAGCCTAAATGTGAAATGTGGAAGGATTTATTTTTCAGGTATTAGAAAAATGAAGTGAATAAATTCCATACAACATTTTTGAAATATTACATTGTCCACCCGTGCCGGGGGGGGTGGAGAACAATTTTAGCTAGTGGGATTTTTTTTTTTTTTCTTTCTTTTTGTAGTATAATAGGTTAAATATGATATTTTTATGTGTAAGCTAAGTTTGTGGAGGCTATAGCTAAATGTGAAATGTAGGAGGTTTTATTGTTCAAGTATGTTAGTGGGGTTTTGAACATTTTTTGTTTTGTGATTAAAATTGGATATATTCGTTTACAGAGTTAAGGGTTTTTGAGAACATTGCAAGTTGTGATGCTAGAAGAGAGAGAAGATAGGGGATTCTTGAGTTGGTTGTGTTACATGATTTTCATGATGATGGGCCAATAAGCTAGCTCAATTGCTACTTCCTCCTCCCATAATAATGGGTTGGAGGGTGAGGTTGTGGGTTCAAGGCCCACTATTGCATGTGTAACATTACCAATAAAAAAATATATTTTCATGACAATGGCTCTACATAATTTAAAGTTATTTAGTGATGTAGCTTGAACCTAACTCATACATATTTAATTTTTGTTATTTAAACAACCGTCAATTTACCCATATACTGGAAGGCCATATATAGGTTGGTTGACGGTTTTGTAAAACTTCTTGAATTGAATGTGGAGAACATCCTCTTACTGATATGGTGATATATTCATTGGTTGAATCAGGGAAGATTGCTACTCTTTCATATAAAGTGGAGAGGTTTGTATCATCCTTGAGAAGTACTTTTAATGGGTCATCTGAGATGTGCCAAATGTTGCCAAACTTACATTGTCAGGTATGATGGTGAGTTTCCCAATATCAGCTGTCATGTATTTAGTAGGAGTTTTGGTTGTGATATATGTTGCATCTACTACTTTATTAGTGGCATAAGAGAACTCCACATTATAAGATGTAGAGTTTAACAATATCCCTACGAAGACTGCCCTAGAGAACATTATTATGTAAACTTTGTGGGAGGGTGTTTCTCTTTTATCTGTAAAAGACCTATCTTGCAATTTAAAGGCTCTCATCAAGTTCAGTAGTCAACTTTGTGTATAAATTTTACTAGGCTTGGATTTCATTTGACAGTCAGATTCCCACAACCAGAACTAAAGCATCATGACTTAATGCAATCCCTTGCAATGAGTTGTAGATCAAATGGCGCTTCCCCTCCTATAAGAGTAGGTGGAGGATGAGGTCATGGGTTCAACATGTGTACTTCACTATCAACTCACCTAAGAGATAAATAAATAGAGTTCATCAAGTGTTCATATCTCAAGAAAAATATGTGTGATCCAATTACTGCAATATATTTTAGTTTCCATCCATTATACCTTATTAATTCCCTCTTTGACGGTCATTCTTTTTATTATCTGATCAACAGTTGCCTCTTTAGCAGGAAAACAAACAGGTAGGAATTCCAACAACGGCATTTCTTGTCAGTAATGCCTTGATGTTAAGTACACCTTTGAAAGCTTTAGCAGAAACATGTGAAGCTGATAACTCTGTTTTCAACATGAACATGCCTTTATTGCTAGCCGTGGCCCTTATAGGGGCAACTGTTGGAGGTAAGGTACTATTGGCTTCATTGTCTCCTTTGGTTCTATTCCTTCTCATTACTTTGCAGGATGTATTCAAAATCTATCAGGAGTTTTATTTTTCCTTTTTTAAATAATTTTTGGTAAAATTGCTTGTATTTATTATATTTTTAGTATCTTGATGAGCAAGTAAAGAAAATGCCACACATACGGCTAGATTTTTTACATATACAGCTGCATAGAGGTTTGAGATTGAGGCATGGAAATTGCGTAATGAATCCCCAACATACATGACTTATTGATGTTTCTAACACCTCAACCCATGCCATAATGCATAATTTTTTTTAGTGTTCATGCTAATTCATGATAAGAGTATTCAAAACATCACCTGGATGGAAGTATCATTTTTCTTTTCTTGCCTCATTGTTAGGATTATAATTGGGAGTGGCTATGTGAACTAAGGAAATTGAAGACCCTTTTGTCTTTCCATCCTGATTTTTTTTTTTTTTTTGAATGTGAAGCGTAGATCTATAGCCGTGTCATGTAAATTTTCCATAATTTTTGAGTGCTTGTATGATAGGGTTGCTTGCTCGCCAAAGGAGAGGGGAATTGGAGCGGATGAATGAACAGCTACGCCAAATCAATACAGCTCTAAGAAGGCAAGCTAAGATTGAGTCCTATGCTCCCACCTTGAGTTATGCTCCTGTTGGTGGAAGAATACCAGAGACTGAAGTAATTGTTGATCCAAAGAAGCAGGAATTGATTTCTCGGTTGAAGAGTGGAAAGAATTTTTTGAGAAATCAAGAACTAGAGAAAGCATTCTTGGAGTTTAAAACAGCTCTTGAACTTGCGCAGAATTTAAAAGATCCTATTGAGGAGAAGAAGGCTGCAAGAGGTTTAGGTCTGTTTATGTTCCCTTGGCCATTATTTTCCTCCTATGGTTACCTCACTTACCTATGTTTTGTGTAATATTAGTACTGTGGGTTATATAAAATCAATAAACTATACAATAGGCATATTACTGGTACTGTAGAGGTTCCACTAGAGTCTTCTACATCTAGTACAAAAAATTTTAATTCCTTCCCGGAATGAATCAGAAGCATTAAGCCATGTTTTGGGCTGACTGTTGCTAAGACCTTTTTTCTTTTACGTCCACTGAGTAAGCTCAATAAGTCAAGCCTTTAGAAATGTTGCAACCATCTTTTTTTTTTTAAAGTAAATGTTGCTACCATCTTTATGCAATTAATTGAAACCAACCATATGCAAACCTGTTATGAGGACATGTTAGTTGAGGACCAGAATCATATATTCTTTCAAGCTTCAAGAAGGCAGAACTCTTCGAATTGAGTCTATTTTGTGTCTCTGAGCATTTTTTTTAGTTGAAAATATGCTTTTCTAGTTTTCCCAATAGTCATAATTAATTTCTATGTTCTACTTAATATTTCTTCATTAGTCATGTTTTCACGCAGTTTTGCTTTTTTTTTTTTTTTTTTTTTTTTAATACAACATAATTTCCTAGAAGTTGAGTCACCATCTGGTGTGTAATTTGTTGACAGTTGCTATCAATCTCAAGTTATTCATTCAAAATTGTCCTTTCAGGAGCCTCACTGCAAAGGCAAGGTAAGTATAGGGAAGCCATCAAATACCATTCTATGGTTTTGGCAATCTCTGAGCGTGAAGGAGAGGACTCAGGAAACACGGAAGCTTATGGAGCAATAGCTGATTGTTA
This sequence comes from Quercus wislizeni, assembly GCA_023055345.1. Classification (NCBI taxonomy): domain Eukaryota; kingdom Viridiplantae; phylum Streptophyta; class Magnoliopsida; order Fagales; family Fagaceae; genus Quercus; species Quercus wislizeni. Next base: position 61,547,012 of record JALGQJ010000002.1, on the reverse strand, counting down.
TACCGAGCTTGGAGATCTTGAGCGAGCAGGGAAATTCTATGACAAATACATTTCAGGGTTGGAAACAGACTGATTTGTCCCTCCTAAGCAGTAGGTTTTTTCTTGATTAATAATCTAGAGCTTGTAATATTCGTTGAGTTTTCAGACAGCCGGTTACCAATTCCTTGCGGATCATCTCATTTTTGTATCTATGTTAAGGTCACTTTTGTATCTTTGTTAAAGTTACTTGATAGAGAATATCCGTTTAGCCTTTCCGTTTGTATGTAAAACTAAAACCATCTATTTGTTGATTGATATGCCACCTACAGAGATGGGTTTTATTTTACTTAGATATTGACTTTAAAGGGAACTGTGGTTGGATCTTTTCGAGCATCAGATTGTTCAAAAGTCCATATCTCAACAGACTAGCTGATGTTGATGGACTAATGGCCGATCAGCTCTCATTCATGTTAAAGATACTGTCAGGTTACATGAAAGTGAAACCCTGATAAGACCTCAAAGCTGACCTGAGTCTGGATGGTACACCTAAATGGTTTTAGGATACAGTGAGCCCTCAGAACCGGAGCAAGACTTCAAATCATTTTTTCTAGTGATGTTCACTTTACACCGTTCACTTTTAGAATCCAAAATATTAGAATGGGTTTTAATTTTAAATAAGGGTGTGCATTTATGATTTATCCCGCCAATCTGACAAACTGGATTCAACCCAACCAACATCGGCTTGATTTTCTTGAGTTGATGGGTCTGCCCAGTTTGGTTAAGTGTTTCTTTTTCTTTTTTCTTTTCATTTTTTGAATTATACATTTAGTCATCAACCTCATATTTCAAAATGGTCCTATCCTTCGGAATGTTTCACAACCTGACCCATGCACAGCCTACATTCAAGCCAATTTGTTGCGTGAGATCAAAGTTTGCCCAGCCAGAAATACTTATTGCACTGTGATCATAGGTCAAAATCAATGACAAGTCGAAGTTTGGCACTAGTAAATTTCCAATCAGATGGGACGAGAAAACAACAAATTGCCATCAATGAAAGTTTAAATCCAAGATAAGACAGCGACCAAAAAGTTTATAATTTAGCTAAACTTCCAATCCAGAGTAAAACCAAAGACACTGTAGAGTAACAGAGCACCGGGGTACAGCATTATAGCTCAAAACCGATTATATATATTCTCATGTAAGAGATCATTGTTAGAATACTCTGAAAAACCTTAGAAAGAGACTATTGTTTGCATTCCCTCTAAGAATCAATAAAACACTCGTCGCTAAAAAGTAGAAAACACAAAACAAGCACAATGATACATATATCCATACAGATCGCAAGCATACGAAAAGATAGGTAACAACCTCACCGTCGGAGAAAAGGAAAAAAAAAGAAAAGAAAGGATAACGAAAAGCTTCCTAAAGGTTTACAAACTGAAATAAATCCCGCAGAGGCAGGGAATATGGGTTTCACCATATAACTTTACTCTCATTATATATCTTACTGGTAGTACATGAGCTGCTGGGCAGCAGCAACATTCTGGAACCCGCCATCATATATAGCCTGGCTGGCTCCGGCGGCACCCATTCCCATTGCTGCCTGTTTAAGAGGATGCTGCCCCTGAGGGTGCATGAGGGTATGAACACCACCCATTTTGCTCATTGCTAATTGCCGTTCGTAGGCCAAAAGATCAGTCGCTGATAGGCCAGGTATGGGGGCAGCTGCAGGTGGGGGAAGTGGGTTTGAAGCTGTTCCAGGCGGCGTAGGTTTACTACCCCAAGAGCACTATAGGCAAGAGAGAAACACAGGATAGTCAATATCCAATCAACCAAAAAAGCATACTAAGATTCCCAAACTATCTGACAAAAGACATTTTAGTGCATTCTCGCATACACAAAATGAATAAGAAAACATAAAATATTTTCTAAACGTTCCTTATCTGAAAAATTAATACAAATATTAGCACTCTAAACACTAGATCGCTATCCTAGCTTACACATGACAACAGATATTCATAGGGAATAGCTTTACTGATTTCTAAATTGTGGAAAAGATGGTGAAATTGAAACACTTGCATTACCAAGAACTGAGAAATCAGTAGCATAAAGGGAGGAAATTTCCTTTTTTAAGTAACAAAAAACCATTAACACAAAAGGTGCATAAGTACCATGTCTTTACTAGGAATGGCGAGAATAATCTATATCAATTCATTGCCACAATACAGCTTTACCAATAATCAGAAAACCACACCTTAATTTGTTTGCCACAGACATATGAGTGCGCATTTCCCATCTGAATAGCCAGGGCTGCCTCAGCATGAGTACTGTATCTCACAAAACCAAAGCCTTTATCCCGCTGGACCCGAACCTCCTCAATCACTCCTGCACCAAGAGCATGGAAGTGGCGATGCAGATCGAGCTGGGTAACCTGCAAATAAGAAAAACATAACAACTTCTTAGAGATTATAAAACCATCCCTGAAATTTCAGAAAGACTCCACAACTACAAAATGCATCTCTAAGGGTATTTGATGATTTGATCTATTCTAAGAAACATTATGGAGAGAGCTCAGAACAAAGAAATTCCTATCACTCGTCCCCCCACTTCTCAGAAAATATGTGGGGTACCCATCAGGTCATGAACCGACAACCTCGCCCTATACTTAGCACTTATAAGGGGAAGCAGTGCCAGTTGAGCTAGAGCGTTGTAACCCGAGGTATACCCTTTTTTTTTTTTTTTTGATAGATAACAAAAAAAATTATTAATAAAGAAAAAGCCAACCCGAGTACATTGGGGATGTACTGTGGGGGCAAAAATCAAGAATCAAAATTACAATGATCAAGCAAAACAGGGAGTGAAAAACAAGAAAAATGCGACAAAGCTATGCTCCAATCAAGGAGAGTAGTAAGACAAAAGAGCAGAACAAAAATAAAACTGTCTGGGTGTGCACTATGTATGTGTGCAAGTCTAAGTGTTAAAATGAACAAAACAAAGAGCTGATATGACTACTTGCCTCTGAAGCAAGATTGCCCACATAAACAGTGGTATACTGAGGGTTGTTCTCAGGAGCGTCACTATTTGTTGTCTCTTTGCCATCTTCTGCACAATCAAGATAACAAAACATAAGTTTGTCATAAGCTTAGAATACCATCAGTTAGCCATGAAGTCAAAGAAGAATAGACACAATTTTTAACTTATTTAAAGCAAAATCTGTTCTCCTTCCGCCTTCTAGCCAACCGAAAAGAGCATAAGTATAAGGAAATCAACAATAATCACCCCAAAACAAATTATCCTTGTAGAAAATTTTGAGGTAGCGCAGCACTAAACAAAGTAATGGAAGCCTCCCACATCTGGAAACAAGATAATGGTGATCCACCCCCAACTTGATGGTTTAAATTCATTTGAAATCTAAATAAGAAATGTTTTATAGTATCCACCATCAATTCTTGTTATTATATCAGGTTTTGTATAACTCACTCACCCGATGAGCCATTTGTTAGTTCTACCACGCTTTTGGCATCTGAACTCTGCTTGTCTTCATTGGAAACAGCACCTTTAGTGGCCCAGTTACAGCGTATCTGTCTACTGCCAAGCCACTTTCCTGAACAATTAAAGCACAGTTTAACATATTGGTCACACACAACAATTTTTTTTTTTTTTTTTTTGATAAGTGAACACAGAACAAATGAAATTAAGATGATAGAAGGCATATATATTGAACAGAAACAATATATATGGAGGGAGATGATAGAAGCAGTATTCTAGTAAATAAAATGTTGAATTTACTAACAATGCTTCATTTATTTATAATTCCCGGCCCATAGACATGGGGGACGTTCAAACTAGTGACCTCTGCTTCATTAAACGTGGTCCCCAGTGGACTGTGTTACACCTGGGGGTTACGAATAATGCTTTATTCCTCAACCTTTTCTTTTTTTCCTGATTGCCATTAAGACAATCTCATATTATGTAGATTGACAAAAAATGAATTAAATCCTGGTAATTTTACCCAAGGTCACAGAAAATAAAACCAAGCATCTTAAAACTTAAAATCACAGGTTCATTTTGCCAGGGGAAAAATGACATATAACTGCATAATCCTTACCAGTTAGGTCATTTATGGCACTTTGGGCATCCTGAGTAGATGAGGAAAATGTCAAATTAGGATCATAAAGAATAACAGTACAGAAAAGAAACACAAAACACAGGGAAACACCAATTAAAATTATCACCTGTTGACTTCGGAAAGAAACAAATCCAAACCCTCTTGACCGCCCAGTCTTCTGATCCCACATAACCCTTGCATCTCTGAAAACAGAAAACATCAGATTGGGTGTCATCCATTAAGATGCAAACTATTACAGTAAGCATCATGCAATGATGAATAAAGCTGTTAACTAATGAATTTTGTATTCCCTGAATTTTTAAAGAATATTCACATCAAGCTTCATATTTTATGAAGAAGCAAGCATAGCATGGTTGGAGAAACAAGGAAAAAGTTTGGCTCCAGACATGTTTGGAGCTATCTGCTCCAGCCTACTAAGTGGCAATTGAAGAGACCATAAATGTGTAGATTTAGTCACATGACTTTTTTAATGAGTTACGTGACTTGTTTAAATAATACACTTGGACAATCTTATAATTTGTCGTTTAATGGGCTGGAAAAGATAGCTTCAAACATGTTTGGAGCCAAACTTTGTCCATATCCTCTTCAGAAGCCTAAAGTTAAAGCAAAGCCTACAAATAAGAATCTGTTTTAGTTAATTAGGTTTTTAAATTTTAGTTAATGCTTTATTTTGGTTGTTCTAATCTATAGTCAAGGGCATTTTAGTAATTCTGTAATTTTTGGGCAAGGGCCGTATTTATGTGCCTTTAGTTTTATTTTATTAATAATCAAGAGTGTTTATGCGTAGGCTCTGGTTCAATTCAATTAGGGTTTGGTTTACTTGGTCAAAGTAGGAATTCTAATGGAAAAGCTAAGATTTAAGGTTTATAAGTGTGTTATTGTGCTCAAACAAAGGAGTTTGTCAATAAAAGTGTTTTTTTAGTAACGAGGCACAGTAAACTTTATGTTCTCTCTCTCTCTCTGATATTCTGCGAATATTCATGTGCACTGTTCACACAGTGTGGACATACTTGATTTAAGTTTTTTCTTACCTCTTTTCAACCCTCGATAAAATATTTTCTACTCTCTACAAAACCCTTGTCATTTTCTAACTGTAACCCTTCTTTCTTAAAAGTGATAAACCCAAAACCCACAAATCCTCCTAAACCTTAACTCACCACAAAGACATGTTGACAAATTCTCCAATTTGTCATACCTCATTCTACCAACAAAAGAAAAGGATATCAATGATGGATCAGAAATTTGAAACTTACGAACAACTGGGATAAACAGAAAAGCAGGCAAACAATGTAGCATCTGTAACCTCAGGACTGAGATCACCCACAAAAATGTTGAAGTGACCTGCACATCATTATAACAGTATAAAACGGAGCCCATGCTAATCATGCCATTGCATTGCAAAAACCAGTTTTAAGCTTTGAGTTTGCACACAAAAAAAGCACCAACCTGATGTATCCTCCCTCTGACCACTAGCATATGCCCAATTAACTTTGATAGGCTGCCCAAACCTAAAAATCACATGAAAAGATGTAAGGAAACACCCAAAGCCAGATCAGAAAAATTAATGAGGGTTCTACTTACAGATGCCTTCCATTCAGATGTAATATAGCAAAAGCAGCTGATCTCCGATCAAAATAGTGGATAAACCCATAGGATGACTGAATAATGCAGAGACAATGACAATATGTAAGCTGCCAGTGAAATTAGAAAAGTATATAGCATGCTAAACAACTCATGAATGAGTCATTATAAATCAATAAAAAAATATTTGAAAACAATTGGCAAACTATCTTGAAAAGCGAAATCCTACCTTCTCCTTTCTAATAAGCTTGCAGCTTTCAACAGGACCAGTACTCGCAAAAACTTCTTGGAGTAGTGGTTCTGTTACTTGTGTCTGGATGTTTCCCACATAACTGCGTTTCAGTTATAAAGAGATAAGGAGTTGTAGAAAAAGAAGATTAAATTTAAAAAATGTATTCAATCTCTTCTCTCAAAACAGGAGATAACAAACAAGTTCAGAATACTTTTTAATGGCATAGTTAACAACAAAGTAGTAACTTAAAAAAGTGAGAGTTCTTCATACGGCTAAAGAGAGTCAGAGGAGAGTTATTATCAGTTCATGCATAAGGAATATAAGAGTGATGTATAAGTTGCACAAGCACGTCTGTGAAACAAGCATTTAAAAAACTGGGAGACACAAAAGCAAAAAAAGGTGAAAAGGCAAACAGAAATAAATTGAAAATGTCTAGACAAACACTCACACACTGCGGCAAGTACTTGGATCAAAACCAGGAGGCAGATTTCCACTTGGAATTGGCTCAATCTGCAAAATAAAAAAGTGAAAAAGAAAATAAAATAAAAAGAACCAAAAAAAAAAAAAAAATCCTGTTTTATCTACCAACATCAAGACTATTATAATCCAAGAATTTTTTATAAATAAATTTAAGAAAGTATTTTGTAAAAAAATTCCATATAAAAGAAATCAACGCTGACCAACCTATAGCAGGAAAGAAAATATAGTTCTTGATTTCAACCTAACAGAAGACAATGGCTGGTCTCTTTTTCTTTTTTTTTAAATAAATCCGAAAGTTAGAACAATGAGGGAGGAGGATTTGATCCTACGTTCTCCTCATAAAGAAGAAGAGGCACTGTCACTGAGCAACAAGGTTCTTAGAAAGACCTAGTCACTTCTGCAAGACTCTTGACATTTTGACATAATGCCATCCAATATACTTCAATTTCCCACTTCTGTTTCAAATTCTACATGTGGTGATCAATTTGAGAGAACATAAGTTACAATATAAGAAAGACATTTTCCCCACTTTATTAGATAAGTAATTTAAAATTTTCCCTTTTTTCTTCGCTGGGTGAAGTGAACTCTATGAAACTTGTGACTACATTTCAGGTTCATATAACGCTGAATATTTCTAATAAAAAAGGCTTAACTACAGTGAATTTTTTTTTTTTTTTTTTTAAAGTTAGTGCCATTCAAACGCTCATTCAATATCCCCCAGCCGAGACTTCAACCCACCTAAAATCTGGTCATGGATTTTTTTTTTTACAAAAAAATATTAAGATCCTTCAATAAACAAAGGAAACAAACCCCTGGCTTTAGCTTATGCATCCTATTTTTGTTTTTAAATTCAAGGCATATGAAAGGAAATAAACAATGATATTTTGCATGCATGCACACACACACACACACAATATTTGGTACTATGTCAAAAAATAATGCATGTACCAGATTTCAATGATTTTTTTTTTTCAAAACAAGTTTTGGCCCGATAGGGGAGGAGAGATTTGAACTAGTGATCCCAGCTGCTTATGCTACCCTTGAGGTTTTTCAGTTTTCAATGATGAGGGCAAGAAATAAATTTGAATGCCAGTATATTTAACTTTCATATGAATTTGCATGCATTAAAAACTTCAGGTAAAGATCAAACATGGTCCTTACCAATCGAAAAAAAGATCAAACGTTGTCCTCAATAATTTTGCACTTACTAAGGAAAATAAAACATTAGTACTGTTCAAACTTATTGATAGTGTCCACAGACGAAGTTTCTACTCCAGTTACTTTTTACCTAATTAAATGCTCCCAAAATAAACTTTTAAATATCAACTACCAAAAATGATATACTGGGTCGTTAACCCTTTTTTTTGTACCACTAGAGAGTGAGAATAGTCTACAAAAGTTTATGAAACGCTGTCCAAGAACACGAAGCACCGGTTGACATTGCCAAAACAAGCATAAAGAGTCACAAAAATCAGAAAATTAAATAAAACTGGAGCTCCACTCATTGGGTGATCATGCAAATTTACAAAACAAAACAAGATAATAAATTTTGTTTACTTAGCTAAGACTGACACAATAGCATACTTAGTAAGGGCCAGAGCAAAACATGAATTCAAATTAGCAATGCTTGTCCGTACAATCCCCAAATTTTCCCAGCAACCAAACACAGTCAAATGTCAAAAATTTCAAAAAACCCTACCCAATTTTCTCTCTCTCCCCCTCACACTCTCACTCTCATAAAACCAAACACAATATCATCCCCAAAAAAAAAAAAACCTAGCTTTCTAAATCAGGTTCAAACAACCCCGAGCTAACCCTAGCTCTCTCACAATCCCCAATTCCACACTACCCCCAACAACCCAAAAACTCGTCGATCAAAAACAAAAAAGCACACAACACCGTCTTAAAATCGCACCGATCATAACAAAAACCGTAAAAATCAAACAGATTGAGCAAGAGAGAGAGAGAGAGAGAAAAGGAAATGGAACCTGGGGAGGAGCTAGGAGACCGGGGTGGTAGAGAGACTGTTGTTGAAGAAGAGCTTGCTGCATCAAAGCTTGTTGCTGCTGCTTCAGCCTCTGCTGCTGTTGCATTTTCTCGGGGGGTCGATTTTCCGAGAAAATCGGTTTCTTTTTTTTTTTTTTTTCCGAGCAGAGAAAAATAAAAGTTAGGGTTAGATGGTGAGAGAAAGAGAGTGTGAATGGGCCTCGAGATAGTGAGAGAGAGAAATTGAGATTTTTAAAAAGAAAAAAAAAATGGAGAGAGAGAGAGAGAGGCCTGAAAAAGAGAGATGAGTGAGATAATAGGTGGGTATTTATAGAAGGATTTTTTTTTTTTTTTGGTGTGTGAGTGTGTGTGTGTGGGGAGTGATGATAACGTTACAAGGATTGTGATTGGGGGAAAAAGAAATACTTTCCAACTATGTATTGACAAGTGGTTCCATGGTTATATACTAAGATTTTGGATCTTTTCTTGGATGATGATGATGATATAGAATTTTCAAAACAAAGCAAAAAAGAAAAAAATGGAATTTTTAATTTTCTGGTACATGATGAGGGACTCAAGCTATAATATAAACACTTTATACTCATAAGTAAGGAGTAATAAGGGTTCTTTGTTTATTACAAGGATAAGGGTTCTCTGTTTTCTAGTCTACTCAATACAGTTTGAGTTGTAAGGTGATAATTTTAAATGATCTTTTTTATATTTGAAGATCACTTAAATAGTATTTAGTTAATGTTATATATTTTAATTTTATATATATTAGTTACTATCTAATTTACTTTATAGTAATTTGGTTGAAATTCTACTACTAAGTCATAATTTTTTTAGGAAATGCTAAAGCTTCTAGAAAAAATTTACAAAACTAATGTAACAATGAATATTAATCTCATCAAACGCGCTTTGCTCGTACGATAAGGCTTCTTCTTTTTTTAACATGATGTGGGTAGGTTCTTTTTGTGTTTTTGATATAACTTGGGAGTGGGTAGTTTTCTTTTTTTTATTTTTATAGGAACTGTAGGTGGTTTTAAATTTTTTAATTTTTAAGTTATAAGAACGTGGGGTAGTGGAAGTAGGAAGGAAGTTTTTAATATGAATTTTTTTTTTTTTTTTTTTAGGAGTAAGGGACATGGGGTAGTTTTTCTTTTATAGGATTTTTTTTTTTGTCAAGTTACTATTTTAACCACATGTAATGATAATAAGTTAATTAAATTAAGAGTATTTTTGACAATGAAAAAGATAATAACTAATTTTCTGAATCTTCTTAATATATAGATATAATTAGTGACATTTCAACAATATAATAAATAGATATTTAAATTACTTTTTTGTAATTGGTAAAACATCAATTTTTAAGTCTTGTGTGGTAAAATCTGTAGTATTTCTAACATTACTCAATTTTTTTTAGTCTTATTAAGTGTACATTTGGATAACTTATTTTTTACCAGCTTATTTTACTATTCAGCTTATTTTTATTATTATTTATGAACCCACTGCACTTTCTGGTACTATTTATGAGTCTCATAGTATTATTTCAGCTAATTTTTACCTTTATCTACAGTACTTTCAGTAAAAAGTTTTCAATCTCAGTAAAAAGTTTTCAATTTCAATAAAATAAACAAATCCCAAATAAACCCTAAGAGTGGGAGAAAAAAGTGCATCTCAAATATTTTTAAATAAAAAAATAACTTCTTGCCCCCAACTTTTGGAGGTCTTTCTCTAATAGGGACTCTAGTTCATGGTTTTAGTGGCTTGGGCCTAGGACTGACCGTGATTTGGTCCATAATTTCATCATCGGTTTTCATTTCCTTCATTTTTTTTTAATCTTATTTTCCTCTTATGTTTGAAAAAATAAATTATGGTAAGCTTGAGTAGAAAGTTTCCCTTTCCCTCCTTTCCTTTCTTCCATTTTCTCAAAGAGAGGAGCCTCATCCACTCTCCATGTCCTACTTTTATTTCCTTCAATTTTGGCTTTCACCAAACAAGCACTAAAATAATGTCATAATGTTCTTGATGTTGGTGGATGGATGAGTGACCACAGTAAATCTCATCATTTAGATAGCTGCTCTCAAGCCTATATAACAAATGATAAGAAATATATATAACTGGACTCGATCTCTAATGCCATTAGATCCACATAAGATATTGATAACTTTTATTCAAGAATATCCTAACAGACATGAACTTCAAGGTCAAAATGGGAGAGGGGAGGCAATTAGTGCTTCAACTCCATGATTGAGGTTTAGTGTGAGAATATTATGTTGGGTAGATCAAGCTAGGGACTACCCTAGCTTGGCTACCCTAGCTTGGGTAGAATTATTTGCACATTGACTTCTTCATTTTTACGTAAAATTAATTGAGATAAATGATTATAGGATCATACCAACAAGTGTCCTAAAGGCATTAGTTAACAATCCATTTTATGAAAGTTTTGACACAACTTTTTTGAGAAATGAAAAAAGTTGTCAAAATATTGATTGTTTTTTTTTTTTTTTCCTTTCTAATAAAAACTTTATTTAAATGGATTATTAACCAATACCCTAAAGACATTCGTTAGTATTTCCCATGATTATATGATTTAGTGATATTTCACCTCTTTTTATGAGATTAACTTCTAAATTTTAAAAAGTCAATCTCCTCACTTAGTAAAATGAATAGAACAACTCCAAAGGAAAAATGAACACACTTGTGGGTATACGTGTCTAAGTACATACACAACACATTTTTTTTTATATCCAAAAAATTCTTGCTCATAATTTGCAATGCAATGGTGTAAATAGTCTAAAATTAGATGTTACTTAGTCAATACCATTCACATTTCCATGGTTTGACAAATTTGATGGTAACTTTGATGTGATAGACTTTATTTTTGTAACATCATATCAATGAAAGGTGCATCGATGAATAAATACAGGTTTGCAAATAGTGATTATAAATTTATAATTGCAATTATTTGATAGTGGAACTCCTTTTGTCTAATTGAGAATAACATTCTCTCTCTTTTTTTCTGATGATTTTTTTGTCTATTTTTATATTTTTAAACTAACTTAAAATAAATTAAGAATTCACTTTAAAAAATTGTGAATTAAACTTTTTTTTTTTTTTTGTTGCTGAATAAATACTTTATTTCTCGCAAAACAAAGAAATACAATCTAGATTGGGCCTGTGACCATCTCGATCCAAAACTTGACAAATCAAAGGCAACAAATTAGAGATGGGTACTGGCCCATTCCAATTCAAAAGGGCAGCCCATCCAACTAACAGATGAGCTGCTTTGTTACCTTCTCTACAAACAAAAGAAAAATTTACTTTATCAAAACCTTTAGCTAAATACAAAATATCCTCCACCACAGACTTAATGCTCCAATGAGGCGCTGCCACTTGATTTCTCAAAGGCTCAATAACATTCCAAGCATCACCTTCTATCACAACATTCTTAAAACCTGCATCAGCTGCTTTTTGAATAGCCATCAAGGCTGCACTAGCCTCACCAAATAGCAGACCACCTGGAATCCTTTGCTCAGCCCATGCCGCGACACAGATACCTTCCTGATCTCTACCCACTACTACCATTGAGGTTTTTCCTTCTCTAATTGCAGCATCAAAATTCAATTTTATCCAACTAGGTGGAGGCGGTGACCAAGTAGAATCCTTAGAGGACTTTTTACACTCCAACTTCCAAGCTTGCTTGTGATCCTTAAAGAATTTACACACCTGCCTTGCAAGATCAATAGGGGCCATTTTAATTCCTTCCACCCGAGCTTTATTCCTGCACATCCAAACATGATCACACATAATTGCTGCAAATAATTGGAACTCTTTAGAAGCTTCATCATCCAAAGCTAGAAAAGATTTTGGGTTAATGATCAACTTCACCCAATCTACTATGGATATAGAATCCAAAGTATTTAGCCTCAACGGCCAAGGGCTTAGGAGCCAAACTTGAGCTGCCCAGTCACATTGCAAAAATAAATGCTCCAAAGATTCTAGAGACTTTCCACACAAGTAGCACTTAATTGATGGGAGGGTAAACCTCCTATTTAGAAATGAAGTTGTAGGAAGGATTTCCCAAGCCAATTTCCATAACAAGTTTTTAAGCCTAGCATGAATTTTCATCTTCCACAATACCTTCCAGTCCATACCTTGCAGCACAGGGTGAGAGATAGAAGATGGAGTTCTAAGAGCATTATAAGCCGATTTCACAGAAAAATCACCTGAGGGATTCAAGCACCAAAAAACTTGATCATTGACTGATTGTTGAGAGAAGTGAATGCTGAGGATTCTATTGACTGTTGCTGGCTCAAAAAGATCTAAAAGTAAACCCCTATCCTATTGTCTTGAGTCCTGATCAATCAAGTCAGCCACTAAATAAGCTTCACGGGTAACTCCACTTCTAACTTGAGGGATTAATTTAGGCTCATTTGGAATCCATGGGTCTTCCCATATCGAAGTGTTCAAACCATTACCTATCCTGTGGCATAATCCTTTTTTAATCACTTCTCTACCACCAAAAATACTTTGACAAGACCAAGACGCTGCTTTTGGCACAAACATTCTCATAAACTTTTTGCTTCTTACATATTTCTTATTGAACACTCTAACCCACATCTTATCGGCATTACTTGCAACCTCCCAAGTCATTTTAGCTACTAAGGCTTTGTTCATATCTTCTGTTTTCTTAATGCCAAGCCCACCAACAGATTTTGGGGTACAAATCGAATCCCAACTCTTAAGGCAGCCACCCTTTTTATTATCCTCTTTATAACCCCACCAGAAATTTCTATTCATAGCATCCAATTTCTTACAAGCTTATTTTGGAAGGAGGAGTGATGAAGCTTGATAGGATGGAATAGAGGAAGCCACAAAAGAAATTAGAGTAGTTCTCCCTGCCTGAGAAAGAGTCTTCATCTTCCAACCCTGCAACCTTTGCCTCACTTTATCAATAATCTCCTCAGAAGCAACTCTCTTATCTCTGCCTAAAGCCATAGGAATGCCCAAGTATTTTTCTTTTCTATTGGACCTCTGTATTCCAATATAATTTGCCAACTGAGATCTTACTCCTTGGTTCACATTTTTGCTGAAAATTATCACTGACTTCCCGAAATTCACCTTTTGACCAGACTAATCAGAATAAGTGTCTAAACATGCTTTGATACTCCCCATGTTCTCCACATCTGCTTGAGCAAAGATAAACAAATCATCTGCAAATTGGAGGTGAGTAATTGGCATCAGATCAGGAGCTAATTTATATCCAATAATTTTGTTATTTACTACTTCTCTCTCAATAAGTCTAGCAAGAACTTCAGCTGCAAGGATAAATAAAAAGGGAGAGAGAGGATCACCTTGTCTCAACCCTCTCTTGGGCTTGAAGAAGCTAAAAGGGCTGCCATTAAGAAGAATTGAAAATGATGGTGTAGTAACACACTGCATCACCCACTGAATCCAAATACTTGGAAACCCAAAACCATGAAGAACTTTCTCGAGGAAACACCACTCCAATCAATCATACGCTTTCTCCATATCAATTTTTAATCCCATCCAACCTTTTTTCCCACTCTTCTTCTTCATGTCATGAATAATTTCTTGAGCCAAAAAAGTATTCTCTTGAATTTTCCTTCCAGGAATAAAGGCTGATTGCCATGGAGAAATTAGCTTAGGAAGAACCAACTTTAATCTGTTGGCCAACAACTTCGATATGATCTTATACAAAACATTACATAAACTTATTGGCCTGAATTGGGAAACCATTGCCGTATTATTCCCTTTAGGGATAAGAACAATGAAGGAATGGTTTATTTCTCTCAACATGTACCCCCTTTGAAAAAAGATAGAAATAGCTTCAATAACTTCACCTCCTATTATATTCCAGTAAAACTTGTAGAAGTGGGCTGACATTCCATTAAGGCCTGGCGCCTTATTAGAATTCATGCTGAAGACAACATCTTTGATCTCCTCTGGAGTCGGGATTTTTGTAAGCATCTGAATATCCTCCTCAGACAAGCTTAGACATATCAAATTATCCAAGTTATCAGAGATTGAGGGGTTAGACGTTTCAAACAGACTTCTAAAAAAACTTTCAAAGCATCTTCCAATCTCCTCTCTCCCCGAGACCCAAGAGCCTTGCTGGTTTTTGATAAAATCAATTGCATTCTTGCGCCTTCTGATTATGGTGGTGAGATGGAAGAATTTGGTATTCAGGTCAGCTGCAGACGGCCACTTTATTCTAGCCTTTTGCCTCCACAAAGTTTCCTCCCTTTGGAGCCATTCTTGAACCTCCATATTAATGCCCACTTCTTTACTTAAATTTTCTTGAGTTGGATCTTCACCTTGAATACATCTCAGATTCTCCCAACATTTCTTTTTATTTTGATGGATATTCCCGAACCACTCCCTATTCCAAATTCTAAATTTTTTTTTCGCCTCTTTGAGCTTTTGGTAGACTTTGAACAATGGAGAACCTTGAAAAATTACATTCCAAGCTTTCTCAACCAAAAACCAACTAGACTCATCTCTGGTCCACACCTCTTCAAATTTAAAAGGCCGTTTAACCGATCGCTGCTCTCGTTCTGTAAATAAAACTATGGGATAATGATCAGAGCTTGAAGAAGGTAAATTAAGTACAGCAGCTCTTGGAAAAATTAACCTCCATCTATCATTCGCAAATGCTCTATCTAACCTTTCTTTAATATTTGCTAATCCCTCTCTCCTATTAGACCAAGTATAAGGATTGCCCAAGAAATTGATATCAATGAGCCCATTCTTTTCAATTACCTCATTCGGGCCACCACTAGATGAGCTAGCCACCGGTTTACCCCCTTTTTTATCAACCTGGGAGAAAACATTATTGAAATCTCCAATACATAACCAACCTCCACTGAAAGTCTCACCAACCTTTTCTACTGCTTCCCAAAAGGGACCTCTATTATTCCGATTTGGAGGGCCATACACAAAAGAAATAAGCCATGGCTCATACAAAGGGTCTAAGAAAACCAAACCATTAATCATATTACAGCATTTGTAAGTAATTTTTATATCAACACCATTTTTCCAACCCACCACAAGCCCACCTTTCTTTCCTCTAGGATCAACAGAATCTATATTATAGAAACCCAAAGACATTAAAAAACTACTGCATTTACTAATGGGAATTTTTGTTTCAGATAAGAAAATCACATCATGCCCAATATCCCTTATTAAGGCTCGGAGAGTCCTTTTTGCCGTGGCTCCAGCCAAGCCATGACAATTCCAGGATAGAGTAATCATGGTTGCATTAGGGGCATGTGTAGGCCTGCCTCCTCAGCCATTTTGGATTTAAGGGATTCATCATCAACCACAGATATAGGATCAACAGAATTTACCTCTTGGGAAGAATTACAGGGCACAAGAGCTGCATGTTCTCTGGCTAGTTCCTTAATCTTCTTTTTTCTGTGAACCTTTGCCCTCCCCGTGGATTTGCTTTGGCTTATTTGATTAAAAACATTGGACTGTGACTCTAATTTGAGAAGGCCGGAGCCCACTTTGGTCAGTTTAAGAGCTCACTTTGGTCAGTTTAAGAGCTCTTAAATTAGCTGGGCTCTCCTCTTCCTCCAATTTCCTTTTCCCACGATTAAATACCTCTATTTGACTTATCTCCATGTTACTTTGGGCCTTGGATGACTCAAGAACTGATTTCTCACATTCATTATAATATGTTGTCCATGAAAGCACATTATTTTGGGCCTTAGAAAGCCCAATAAGCACAGAAGGATCACTAAGACCCAGGTCAGCCAATAAAGGTTGATATTCTTTGGATGGGGATGATTCTCGTTGTATTCTAGAGCTTTCAGTATTTGTACTGGACATTGATTGAGTTGATAGGACTGGTTTTGTTGCAACTGGACAGTTTGTTTCCATGAGGATAAGTAGGATTAGATTTGTGGGTTCAAATCTATTTGGTTGAGTATCTGGTTGGGATGGGGTGGGATAGTTAGGGACTTTGCTTAGAGAGATGTGTTTTGAAGTGACAAAATCAACCACAATTTCAAATCTTGCCAGATTGTACCTCGAACTCACTGCCTGAGTTTCCTTGGTTCCCACATCTTGCAATGCGTGAACTCTACTCTCTTCTTGCTCCTAGGAAACTGACTCCTTCCTTCCCACATCTTCCTCTTCACAAGCTTGATTACTACCAGCTATGAACTCCACCCACCGTGAAGCTCTATTACTAGCTGCTTCTGCCTTTAGCCATGGCCCAAATCCAAACGGTTCCTTGGAATTTGATTGCACCTCTGCATCTGCCCAAAGGCATCTTTCTTTTAAATGACCCAACCTTCCACATTTGAAACAAAATTTGCTATTCTTTCATATTTAAACCGAATCCACAAATTCGGTTGTGTGTTTCTGTCCAGAAAAAAACCACTCAGCAGAGGATCCTCCACCTTTAGTTCAACCTTCACCCTTAAAAAATTTGCTCATACACACACCCCCACCACTAGTAAAATCCACCTCTAACACTTCTCCCACTAGAGCACCAATCTCCTCTACTTTTTCCTTCGACATATACTTAATGGGGAGACCGTGTATTTGAACCCATAAAGGGATACTTGAGAAATCCAATCATCAACTAACATATTCTGGTGCCATTTTTTAAGGATAAGAGGAAACCCTTCAATATTCCAAGGCCCCTGCTCTAGAATCCTCTTTTTATCACCTTCACATGCAAACTTGAACACAAAAATATTTTCCTTTAGATCTACAATCTGCACGCCCTTGGAGGTCCTCCATACTTTCAAAATAATAGCCTTCACTGCATTTTTGTTGATGTTTCTATCTGCTAGGAGCTTTCCTACCAGGCCAGTATTGAATAGTTCTTCAACAGCCTTTTCACTAGCTTTTAACTTCACAGCTTTACCCGTACATCTAAGTTTCTTTGTTTTATCTGTTAAAGCTTCCACCAACATTGATTGGTTTTCCATAGAGATAAAAAAAAAAAGTGCTAAAGGGGTGGAGCCCCTTGCCCACTATCACAACTGACACTAAGCAAGAGAAATGAAATAACTATAGGGATGGATAAGGGTTTTGCCGGTTAGGTAAAGGTAATAACTATGGTCAGAAAAATTTCATGAAGGTATTACCACCAAGGGAACTTTGATGGTCAACGTAGTAGGTGGAGAAAGAAAAAAGGGGTTTTCAGGATAAGATATAATAAAGATGAGGAGAAACTGCTAAGAGGTGATGAAAGGAGATGGCGACAAATGAAGAAAAAGGAGCAGAAAAACCTCAAGCCTAAACTCAGGTTAGGAAGCCTTGACCATACTCAAGGAGGCAACAGTTGCCTTAGCAACTAGTGGTGAATTAAACTTCTTAAAACTAAGTTACCACTTAATAGTTAATACAGAGCCCATGCTAATGCATGCCTTTGCATTGCAAAAATCAGTTTCAAGCTTTTGAGTTCACACACAAGAAAAGGTACCAAGTAACTTTGATGGGCTGCCCAATAATGGATAAGCCCATAGAATGACTGAACAAGGTAGAGACAATGACCCAATATGTTATCAAAAAAGAAAAAACATGTTAGTTGAACTCAGGACTCTTGATGCTTTGACCCATGCAATAAGCATTCCACTCTTAAGGGTTTCTAGATTTTTTTTTCCCAGAATAAAAGAAAACAACTAAAAAAAAAAAATAAGCACAAAAAATTCTACAAGTTGGAGTAGAGAATAATACAAGATGGACTAGTCCATCTCACTCTTTCATACAAACCCAATGGAGGAGTAGAGTAGATGGGAATGGACCTCCAACCCTCCACACATGACAAGAATCAGCCCAAACAATTAAATTACAGTTACAAAAATTAGAGTTCCTAGGAACATATCCAAAATCTCATCCTACAAATTTTGCAAGTATAGATTTTTTTCCCCTAATGTGCAAGTATATATGTCCATTACAAGGTTCTAACTTCTAATAAGTTTCACCTAAAAAATGAATTAGGGAATATTGTGGTTTGTCATTTCATTACAAAAATTATAAAAGCACATAAATAATCATAACTTTGGTCACAACTATCTTATATGACAAACTGTGAGTGGTGAAGAAAAAGTAATTGATCCACATGAAAGTGACAAACAACCAATCATAGCTTGTCACATAAGATAGTTGTAATAAAAGTTATAACTTTTATGTGGTACTAGATTACTCATTTCAATTTCTATTTTCATCTCCTTCATTTTTTTAATCTTATTTCCTCTTACATTTTGAAAAATATTTTTTTGGTAATTTGATATGAATATTTTTCCTTTTCCCACCTAGACCTTCCTTTTTCTTTCTCATCAAGCAAGAGAGAAGCCTCTTCCACTCTATTTCCTTTTCCTTTTATTTCTTCCCATTCTCCCCTCTAACAAACAAGCACTAAAATAATGACATCCAGTTCTATAATGTTCTTGATGGATAAATGGATGAGTAACTCAGTATAATCTCATCAAATGACTGCTTCAATGTCTATCAGAACTTGACAACATAACACTGACTCTGCCCTATCATCTTAATGAGCTTAGCATCCCTAGAAATCAACCAAAAACATAGAACAAGAACATAATAATAACATTAAGACAAAAATAGATCAATAAATTTGTTTGCATTTTACCTTCGCTTAGAATGTCTTTACAAATATGGGGCAAAATTTTTGTATCCTTGTTCATTTTTTAACAAAATTAATAGATTTTGAGGCACATAACAATATATATAATCAATCTCAAAAGCTATCAAAAATCCACATAAGCTATTGACAATTCTTATTCAAGAAAATCCTATTAAACACGAACTTTGAGGTCAAAATGGGAGAGGGAGGCAATAAGTGCATGTATCTAGGATTTTTTTTTTTTTTTTTTTTGCCATTTAGCACCATTTTAGCAACAATTTTGTCACTTGGCAACTTGGCACGTTTTTGAAACATTTTAGCAAACTAGCATCTCAAGTTTGTTAGAATCGATTTCAATGATGGTAATCAAGTCTAATACTCTCGATTTATGCTCTAGCAGAGGCTAATGTGAATTTTTTGTACATGTGGAACTCGAGTCTAATACACTCAATTTATGCTTTGGAGAAAAAATATTACACAT
The DNA here is from genome assembly GCA_023055345.1 of Quercus wislizeni. Taxonomy (NCBI): domain Eukaryota; kingdom Viridiplantae; phylum Streptophyta; class Magnoliopsida; order Fagales; family Fagaceae; genus Quercus; species Quercus wislizeni. The sequence continues at coordinate 61,527,514 of JALGQJ010000002.1, read as the reverse complement.
TTGGAGAACACAGAGAAGAAAGAAGAAAGAGTTTTTTGCAGGTGGGTTTGGTTTTGCAGGTAAAAAGTTCCTTCATTGCCTAGATGCAAACACAAATAATTTCCCAGATTCAACAAGGAACGAGGAAAAACAAGAAGGAAAAAAAAAAAAAAAAAAAAAAAAGCTAACCCAGACTGAACAAGGAACAGGGAAAAACAAGAGGAAAAAAATCACTAGTGAAAAGATCTAAAAAATCAATGCCGCTATGGGCAGCGAAGCTACTTCCTCTCCTCCACCAAATTACCAAGATTGATTTGGGTATTTGTTTTGGGTTTTGTGTTTGGTTTTGTTCTTGGGTTTTTGGGGCTGGAAGTGAGAGAGAATTGTGTGGTTTGCAAGAATTGGTGGATTTTTTTTTTCAAAGGAAGAAGAAGAGGTTCAAAGAAGAAGAAGAAGAGGATTGGTTTTCTGGGTTCTGGGTTTGTCTCCATAAGTGGTTTCTGTGTTTTCTAGGTTTGTCTCAGCACTACCAGTACATGGAATTCAAGTTTTAAAAACTTGAGTTGCTACAGTGAAATTGAGTTTGAGAGACTCGAGATGTTAGTTTGCTAATAAGTTTAGAAACGATGCTTACTAACTAATATGATTGAAAATGGGTGTTATATGGCAAATTTGGCTCATGTTTTTACACATAGTTGATCTCCATTATTAAGGTTTTATGTGAGAATATCATGGTATGTCGGTCCAACTAGAGACTACCCTCAATTCATATCATGTTTTCTTCGTCCATTTCATTTGTACAATCAATTAAGGCAAATGATTACATGGTCTTTTTTTTTTCTTTTTTTTTAGAGTGGAAAAAAATGATTGTTTGATCTAATAATTGATAGGATTGTAGGCCCAGTTGTCATAATATTAACCAACTCTTAGCTAATTAGATTAATTATATTTTAGATCTTAATTGAATAACATCACACAAATATGACTCACATAAAACACCAAACTGATAATTTAAGAAAATCGATAAAACAAACCGTTTCATATTAAAAACTTGAAGGGATTTAACCGTTAATTCTCAAGGCAAAAAATCCACTAAAATAGAATGAAAGTTTATAAACAATATTTAACCTTTAATCTAATGTTACCTCATGTAGTACTTACTGATGTAACCACATGTAGGAGATTAACTATTTGAACCTTGATTTGTCTTTATCAAATATATAATCGAAAATATGGACCTATATAACAATAACATTTCATCCCCTTTTTATGTAATTAACATCTAAATTCTATGGAGCACTCAATTCTCCTAATTAGTAAAAAGAATAAAACAACTCCAACAAAGGGGTCACAACATACTGTGAGTATCAAGGTTATCAAACCCGACCCGAATCAAGGGGTTATTGTTAATTCCGTGAACCCCTTAAACCATGCGGTCCAACCCCGGTTCAAGCATGCTTGTTAATTAAGGAAAAATCAGAAAAGTGCGCCTACCAGGTTTAGAACCTAAGCATGGTCAGAGTTAGAACTAAAGCCTAACCACTCAGCTAAGCTTGCAAGTTGGTGCTCAACAATAACAAAAAAAATACTTGAAGTAAACTTAACGCAGTTTTTTTATTTTTTTATTTTTATATAAAAACAACTTAACATAATTCTATTCTGCTTAATTAAATTATCCATCTCTTACAAGGAAAATTAAAAAAAATATATATAATTAAAATCCTTCAAAGATATTCAACTTTATTTCAAAAATCAATCATAAATTTTAATGTTTTCATGGTTATTATTTTATTTTATTAACTTTCTTATTTAATTATTAAATATATGCTTGAAAATCATTAAATTTCCCTCACATATATAGATATATTAGTCAATTTTGCTAGTTTTATAAACTTAATATCTATATTTAGACTTTAATTAATTATTAAAGTAATTATGACGTCATCGCGGTTCAACCTTGGTCGAACCTCGGTCCGACCTTAAAAACTTGAACATCTCCCTTTACCAGTTCTTTGAATAGTCCGGGTCTGAAAACCATGGCGAGTATACGTGTCTACGTGTGCATGCATGGTATACTTTTATGTGACTCCCAAAACTTCTTACTTGTAATTTGCAAGGCAATGTGTAAATAATCTAAATTAAATCTTACTATATGCTATTCACATTTCCTTGGCTTAGTTTTTGTTGTTGTTGTTGTTGATAGGATTGGCTTAGTAATTTGATCAGTAACTTGGATGGGATAGACTTGTTTGAACAGTCTGGATCTAAAAACCATGGTGAGTATACGTGTCTACGTGTGCATGCATGGTATACTTTTATGTGACTCCCAAAACTTCTTACTTATAATTTGCAAGGCAATGTGTAAATAATCTAAATTAAATCTTACTATATGCTATTCACATTTCCTTGGCTTAGTTTTTGTTGTTGTTGTTGATGATAGGATTGGCTTAGTAATTTGATCAGTAACTTGGATGGGATAGACTTGATTTTTGGCTTAGTAATTTATTTTTGTAGTTGTACTCTGGTTATGTAATATATTATAAACCAGGTTTAATTTTCATGTTCTAATAAGTATTACTGTTTACTCAAAAAAAATATTTAATAAATAAATTAATATAGGCTGAGAATAGTGATTATTATATTTTTCTTTGATTAATTTTTGTTTACTTAGATTTTTAGCTAACTTAAAATAAATAAAGAACTCAGTTTAAAAAAAAAAAATCAGTTGAATTTCTTAAAACTAAGTGACCAGTCCACTATTCCCAAGTTTGATTATGTTTCACTAATGAGAGGACGTATTGAACAATTCCTCTCTCTCAAATAATTTATCATGCTTGGCATTTTTTGTAAAAATCTTGGACCTCTTTTCATGCTAAAAGAGGGCCCGTTTGGTCATAGTTTTCAAAAATTATTGTTTAAAAAGATGTGAAAATTGTGGTTTAAAAAATGTTGTTAAAAAACGTATTTTTAGTGTGAATAAAACAAAAAAATGTGTTTGGTATCATGATTTAAACAACATTTTTCAGTATTCAAAAAATATAAAATATGTGTTTAGTATGTGTGTTTTGAATGATAAAAAAAGCTTACTAAAGTACAAAATAAATATATTTTAAATTAGGAGAGAGAACGTGGTGGGCCCATAAATCAGGAGAGAGCCAAAACATTTTAAAAAAAACTGACGAAAGTATGAAAAAGCTGACCGGTGCACTATTGTTTGTTGTTTGAGATAATTACGGAATTGCCACTAAGCATTAGTGTTTATTGTTTAAAAACTATCCGAAGCTGATTTCAAAAAATGGGTTTTATAACATTGGTTTTTGAACAATGTTTTCCAAACAACATGGACAGAACTGGTACACCAAACATATTTTTTTTGTTTTTGGATAGTAGTGTTTAGTGTTTAAACACTAAACACTAGTGTTTAAACATGGTGACCAAACGCCTCCGAAGGCCTCCAATATTTCATTGTTTAGGCTCTATTTGTTACAAAAAAAAATATTTTGTGAAAAATGACTTGTATTTTTGGAAAATATTTTTTTTGTTTGAAAAAGTAACTTGTTTTATGGGTTTGGTTATGACTCTTTCAACCCTAAAAATGAGTCAATTCTTGTTTGTTTGACTCATACGAAAGATTATTAATATTTTTTGTAATTTTAAATAATCATAGGCAAAAAAAATTTAATTCACAAAATTAGATCGATCCTAAAACAAAAAAAAAAAAAAAAAAATTCTTTTTGGACTACTTGGGAACGTCAAATCGAAAAACAGATACTGAATTCACAATCTACATGAAATAAAATGGGATGGTGACTAATTTGAGCAAAGAAAGTAATTGGAGGAAAATATCAACAATCTATCAGCAATAGTTAGTTAACCGTTAATCTTTAGAAAGAGATAGTGCCAAAAGAGAGAAATTACTATTGAGGGGGTTTTATTTGATAGTGTGTAGTTCATTTTTTGGTGGTATATTGAATATATGATTTTTTTTTTATAAGGTACAGTAGAATTTAAATATTGTCTTTCTCTTCCATACTCGATAATGATTAATTACTCCTGAAACTGCACGAAAAGAGAAAAATTACCATTGAGAGTTTTATTTTTTATTTTTTATTGTATAGTTCATTTTTGGTGGTCTATAGAGTATATAATTTTTTTTTAATTTTTAATTTTTTATGTAGGTCAAGCTTTAATCCAAATATTTTATTTGACTATAAAAAACTTTACCATTTGAACTAATTAAATATCACATATATATGTAAAAATATGTTTACATTTTTCACTTTTCAAAAACATAAAACATTTTCTTCTTATTTTCATTGCTTACTTTCCTTTTGTTAACCGCACCCAACACTAGAAAATACTGTCATTTCAAATGAAATGTTAATTTATCTTTTAATCTGATCCCATTTATTGTGACTTTTGACATTCAATTCCAAGTATTACCAACATTTTCTCAACTTTCTCCATATCTCAATAATAATGCTCAACTAAAACTTGAAACAGACTTCAAAGCGCAAAGTCATTAGATGACTCATAGCTTTCTTCATATAGTCTCATAAGATCTCATTGATCTTTAGAATTTGACATAAATTTTCCATTTAATATATGAATTTAGTTTATGAATTCAGGTAACGAGTACCCACAGAGCATTTGGTAATATACTATTTTAGTGCTATTTTCATGAAAAATATAAAATGTTGTCAAAAAAATTATTATTTTTTTCCTCACAAAATTATTTTAAATATATTTCTTAAACTAACCACAAAACATCGTTTACTTTTCCCTCAATATATAAATATCTCTCTTTGCACGGGCGTGATAAATGTCAAACTTTATTGAAGAAACATCCAAAACAGTAAGGCCCAAGGGCCCTGCCCATCTTTGAGTTCAGGGAATATGTTGATGAATTGGTGATTGGTACCTAGGGTGGGAAAATACAGCAGCCCTATGGGCCAGACAGTGAGCGGTGCTTCTCTAGTGGTGGCTTCTCTAGAAACAGAAGAAAAGTTTCAAAAATCTTTATGGCTAATTTGTTTTGGGATAGGTAGATAGTGATGTCAGGTTTGGTGCAATGACAAGTGCCTTCCACCAAAAACAATAAGGGGCAGATTTGAGTCAAAGAACTAGTATTTAAAAAAAAAGAAAATGGAGAATAAGATTGCTTATTGTAACCTCTCATAAACCCCATAAAAATGAGAGTTTTGTATACTAAATATAACCTTTAGGTAAGTAGTGAGAGAAGTGGAATTTGAACACAAATGTAAGGCTAGACAAAAAATATTATTATGACTAGAGTGTCACTTAAACCCAATATTTATGGCTAATTGTCATTAGCTATTGATTAATAAAATTTCTAGATAACATATACACGACATAGGTATTAATCAGAAGCTCAATTGATAAGAGGTTTTTAGTAACGCTGTTTAAGTTTTGTAAAAATGCGTGTGGGTGAAAAAATGTATGAAAATACGTGTTGGTAAAAAAATGTGTGAAAATACGTGTTGTGACATTTAAACAACAATTTCTGTTGTTTAAACACCGTTAGCAAACAAAGCCAAAATTTCAAATCTTCAGAAATCAAATCCACTTAATAAATGAAATTTACAAATTCTTCTCTTCTTGGGCCATACTCACTAATCTAAAAATATATATGTATAGATTCTAAAATAATTAAACCCAAAAAAAGGTACAGAAGAGCTGACAAGTATATTTAGGATTTTAACTTTTAAGGCACCAGAGGGAGGTGTAACCTAAGTCATAGAAGATGGTGATCAGGTGGTAACTATAACTTGAGCTCAAGCTGGTTTGAAGATTGAACTCCCACCGCAATCTATGGATTGCTTTCCTCAGGCTTGGGTGCAGCTGGTGAAGGTGGGTTCACTTGGTATGGTGAATTTGCTGCCGCCCTGAAAAATAATAAAAAAAATATATATATATATATATATATATATATATTTATATAGAAAAGAACATCATTAATTGATCTACATGACAAAAATGAAACCCATTTTAAAAAAAGGGCAAACAAATATGCTTTAGTCCTAAAATTTGTCAAGTTTTATATTTTATCCTTAAAAGTTGGAAATTTTCTTCAATCCTCAAAAAATCATAAATGTACCAATCACAATTTTTTAAGCACTATTTTGTTCCCAAAAAAATTAGGGACTAAAATTTGAGTACTGATTTTTTTTTTTTTTTTTGGCATTGTTAAATAAATTAGAAGATCCACCCAAGTTCCTTAAGCTCATGCAAATTCTAGAGTATTGGGTAGTACTTTTTTTGAAAGAGAATAGAACTCTACATACACATCATTGCTTCTTCCTATTTCCCTTTTCTTTTTTTATCTTCTAAAGAATTGCTTACATATCCTTTCTCTTCTCAAGGAACCGGTGAGGTGAAGTGAAGCTCTTCTTGCAATTGGCAGATCTGTAAGGTAAAAAAATGTTGTAACAAAAATGTTGATACACAAAGCTTTTGAAAGTTAAAAACCTTTTCCTCATAAATTATTCACATGAGACAAGGCAATTACCAGAACCAATAGCACGAGGTTGTTGTTGAACCCTTTCTTTGGTGGTGGTATTCCTTTCGTACGCGGCTACAACATTTGATTCAGAAGCCATGGAACTTCTTGAATGAACTTTCTCCATCATGCTAGCACGAGTAGAAACAAAGCCATGGAACCCCTTTTTTTGTGTTTTCGGCATAATCATTGGAAACATGATATTGGAACAAATTTGCAACCGGAAGAAGCGTCCCCACTGGAGTGAACAAGCTTTGTTATCTGATGATTCTGATCTCCAATTTCTCCAACAGCGGAAAATTACCTTTCAATTCATTGTTGTTACTTGTTTCTAAACCACTTTTGAATGATGTTGCTAATACTAGCAAGTTGCATCTTTGTGAGACCCGCATTAGGACTTTGTCTCCATCAAGTCAGCAGCTGACCAGCTCCTCCCTCTCTCCTACTTTATTCACAGATTGACTGTTTCAACATTTCTTCTTTCTTCTTCCTTCACAATAATTGCCTTTACACTCTCTCTCAACCAAACTGTACAACACAACAACACAGTTTCAGATTAATCAAAACTCACTTTACCCTTGCCTAGTCGAAACCCCGCCGAAGCCGCCCTACCAAAAAAAAAAAAAAAAAAACAGAAACCCAGCAGCTGCGAAACCGAAACAGAGGAGAGAGAAGCCGAAGCAATCCGTGTGTGTTGGTCATTCCGTGAAGGACTTGGCGATCGTTGGGTCTCTAATCTCTCTCACCTGCTTCATTTTTGGAAATCTTAGCCCACAGTTCCCTTGTTTCTGCGAGCAAACCATGTCAGTTGTTAGAGAGGCTGCTCTATCCTATTTCCTTCAGAAGCTGTTTGACAAGTTAACCTCTCTTGATTTGCTGAAGATCTTCAACCAAGAGCAATTTGATGCTGACCTAAAGAAGTGGAAGATAACATTGATGAAAATCCGTGCGGTTCTGGATGATGTAGAGGAAAAGCAGATGACATGCTGGGTGGTGAAGATTTGGCTGGATGAGCTCGAAGACTTGACTTATGACGTGGAAGACATCTTGGACGAGTTTGCTACTGAAGCATTGAGACATGAGTTGACTGCGCGTGCAGAAGCCAGCACAAGTAAGATACTAAAGCTCATCCCTGGTTGTGTTGGCTTGAATCGAAATTATGTTACTTTCAGTGCTAGGATGCTGTCCAAGATTAAAGAGATTGACACAAGATTGCAAGAAATTGTGACACAGAAGAATGATTTGGAATTAAAAGTCAAAGCTCAAGGAATGACTAAAACAACAAGATCAAGACTGCCCTCAACTTCTCTGGTCAATGAAGGTCAGATTTTTGGCAGGGATGAAGATAAAAAGGCTATCATCAACTTGTTGCTGAGTGGTGAATCAGGTGATGCTCAACTGTCTGTTATTCCCATACTTGGTATGGCAGGTTTGGGTAAGACAACTCTTGCTCAACTAATTTACAATGAAGATAACGTGGATAGTTACTTTGATTTGAAAGCATGGATTCATGTTTCTTAAGATTTTGACATTGTAAGGGTGACAAAAGTAATTCTACAATCTATCACTTGTGAGACCTATGATATTAATGATTTAAATTTACTACAAGTCAAATTGAAAGATAAGTTATCTGGCAAGAAGTTTTTGCTCATTTTGGATAACGTCTGGAACGAAAACTATAACTATTGGACTCAACTACGTTGTCCTTATGAATTTGGAGCCCCAGGAAGTAAGATTGTTGTCACAACTCAGAATGATCGTGTTTCATCAACATTGGGCACTGCTAAAGCTTATAAGTTGAAAGGGTTGTCAAATGATGCTTGTCTGACAATATTTATCCAACATGCATTGGGCACAACAGATTTCAGTGCATGTCCAAAACTTGAAGAAATTGGTCAAAAAATTTCAGAGAGGTGTAAGGGCTTGCCTTTGGTAGCAAAAGCTCTTGGAGTCCTTTTAAGCACCACACACAATCTAGATGAGTGGAAACATGTGCTAAATAACAAGATATGGAATATGGTAGAAGCGAATGATGATGTTCTTCCAACTCTTAGATTGAGCTATATATATCTTCCTTCGCATTTGAAGAGGTGTTTTGCCTATTGTTCACTATTCCCAAAGGATTATGAATTTGAGGAGAAAGAGCTAGTCTTGTTATGGATGGCAGAAGGTTTAATTCAAGAAACAAAAGAAAACAAGCCAATCTAAGATCTCGGTGTTGAGTATTTCCGTGATTTGATTGGGAGATCATTTTTCCAACAATCAAGCAGTAATAAATCACTCTTTGTTATGCATGATCTCATCAATGATCTAGCTCAATGGGCAGCATGAGACTCGTGCTATAGGTTGGAGGATAAATTGGGTGGCAATAAACAATTCAAGATTTCTGCAAAGGTACGTAATTTTTCCTACATTTGTGGTTTTTGTGATGGTATCCCAAAATTTGAAGACTTCCCCACAAATGCGTGTTTACAAACTTTCCTGCCGCTACCAATAAAGAACAAAGGTTACTTAACAAATTATGTTTCTAATTCTTTGTTGCGCCAATTAAGATACTTAAGGGTATTATCTTTAAGTGGATATGAAATAGATGAGCTACCAAATTCAATTAGTGATTTGAAACATCTAAGATACTTCAACCTTTCTTGTACTAAGATTACAAGTTTACCAGAATCAATAACTTCTTTGTACAATTTGCAGACATTGATATTGAAAGGTTATTCACATCTAACAAAATTACCTAAGAAAATTGGGAATTTAGTCAATCTTCGGCATCTTGATATTACTGATGCGTTTTTAATCAAAGAGATGCCTATGGGACTAAAAGAATTAAAGAGCCTACAAACTTTATATGATTTTATTGTGGGAAAGATACCGAATCTAAAATAGGGGATTTGATGAACTTGGAGTTTCTTCGAGGAAGACTTTGTATTTCAAGCTTGGAGAATGTGCCTAATGCTAAGGATGCAAGAAATGCCAATTTGAATTGTAAGAAGAATTTAGATGTATTGGTGATGAAATGGCAGTTTGATGATTTACAAGTTACAAGAGTTGCAGTTGATGTTCTTGACATGTTACGACCTCCAAGCATGGCGAAAGAACTTTTTATTGAGGGCTATGTTGGTGAAAAATTCCCAACTTGGTTAGGAGATCCTTCATTTTCAAATATGGTGCTCCTAAGGATTGAGAATTGTAAAAATTGTACATCCTTGCCTGCAATCGAGCAATTACCCTCTCTCAAAGACGTTGTCATTAAAGGAATGGCTAAGGTAAGGAGCATTGGCCCTGAGTTTTATGGGAAAAGTTGCTTGAAACCTTTTCAATCCTTAGAGAAACTTTGCTTTAAAAATATGCAGGAATGGCAAGACTGGATTCCTCGTGGAGGTGAGTATGAATTCCCTCGATTGTATGAGCTTACTATCTATAGATGCCCCAAATTGCAAGGAAATTTGCCCCACCATCTCCCATCGTTGGAAAAAACTTTTGTTCATCAGTGTAAGCAATTGTTTGTTTCAATACCAAGCCTTCCAATGCTTCATGAATTAGAAATTGTGGAATGCAAAAAGGTGCGGAGCGAAAATACAATGGAGTTAAGTTCACTAAAATCGGTGTTTTTTTCTATTCCAATGCCAAATATTTTGAAGGAGAAGTTCATGCAAAGGTTAACAAAGATCGAATATCTGAAGATATACGATTGTAAGGAGCTAACAACATCACTGTGGCAAGATAGGCTGGAGTCCCTTGTAAGGCTATATATCAAATCATGCCCAAGACTTGTCAACATTAGCTTGCCTTCTACGTTATGGACAATAACAATTGAAAGTTGCCATGCTCTGAACTCCTTGCCAATATCCAATTGTACGTGTCTAGAACACGCAACTATTGAGGGATGTGCTTCTTTATCCTCCATTTCAAGAGGTAAGCTACCTCCGTCTTTAAAAAGGCTAGATGTACATAATTGTGAGAATTTGTTGTTTGTGGTGGATGTGGGAGAGGCTTCTTCTTCTTCTTCTTTAAAAATGATCGAGGAGAATCTTCATGGCAACAGTAACAACAATGCATCTTTTCTTCAACACTTAGAGATTAAGGATTGTAAATCTCTAAAATGCTCATCATCAAGTGGCAACCTATCTGTCATGCTTAAACACCTTAAGATTTATGGATGCTTAAAGTTGACATCCTTATCATCAAGAGACCAGTTACCTGCAGCCCTAAAACACATTTCAGTGCGGCTTTGTCCAATGTTGGAGTCAATAGCAAATACACTACACAACAATGCATCTCTTGAACAACTTAAAATTTGGCATTGTGAAAAGCTTAAGACCATACCCGAGGGCCTACACAAACAATGCCACCTCAATGAGATCAACATAGGTGGGTGTTCTAGTCTTGTTTCCTTTCCAGATGGAGGGTTGCTCCCTACCAACCTGAGAAAGCTTGTGATTCAAGATTGTAAGAATCTTAAGAGCTTGCCCAAATGCACGTACATCCTTACCTCTCTTCAAAGATTAAGTATATGGCAATGTCCAAGTATTACATTGTTTCATGAAGAGGGTTTCCCCACCAATCTAACATCACTTAATTTGTCAAGTGTCAATATCGATAAGCAAGTAGCTAAGTGGGGATTGCACAGACTCACTTCTCTTAAATATCTCAAGATTTATGGATTTTCAGAGTGGCAGTCGTTTCCTGAAGAAGGGGAGAATATGATGATGTTGCCTAGTTCTCTCACTAGCTTGGAGATTATGAGTTTCCACATTTAGTATTCCTATCCTCGAAGGGCTTTCACAACCTCTCTGCTCTTAAAAAACTGCTAATCTATGATTGCCCTAAACTCTCATCCCTTCCAGAGAAAGGTCTGCCTCTCTCACTTCTGAAACTTTATATTTATAAGTGTCAACTGCTGGAACAACATTGTAAGAAAGGCGATGGGCGTGAGTGGCTCAAGATAGCTAATATCCCTTGCATTCGGATTGGTGGCCGTGCACAACAAAGAGGAAAAACTACATAAGTATACATTTACTTCTTCCAGGTACACCATTGTTTTTTATAAAAAAAATTCCACTGTTATTTTGATTTCACAAACTCCACCATTAAGAATTTGTATGATAATAGTGCTCATTTCATTTAAGATGTAGAAATTAGAAAGCTCAATACAGCAATACCCAAAACACAAACACCATCCTCCTCTCTCTCTCTCTCCACACACACACTATGATTTTAAAAATTCGAACCTTAACCCAAGCTAATTCTTGCAACGTTGCAGCAGATGCTAGTTTTTGAACTATTACAAATTTTTCTCAAAAGACTTGGACGTAAAATTTGGGTTGAACATGTTCGATTTTTTTTTTCTTTAAACAATTTTAATTCTGGCGCTTTGAATTTTTAGCTCATCAACATCTCTTTAGAGTTTTAATTTTGATTTTTTTTTTTTTTTGGGTGGGGGGATGGGGGGTGTTCCCTTTACTTCCAATGAATATGTTGTCATAAAAGAAACTTGACTTTTATGTAAATATGGGTGGCACTTTCCTTGGGAAAATAGGATTGTGATATTGGTCATCAAAGTGGGTTTCGTGGAGTAGAATTTATATCTGAGGTAATGGGTGTGAGAAATTTGGTCTAGTTTTAAGAGGCCCTGCAAAATTTCAGGCAGTTTTTTTTTTTTTTTTTTTTTTTTTCCTTCATTGGGGACTATTTAGAATGTTCCACTGTACTATAAAATTTGTTTAAAAAAAAATGAAAAAAGAGTACTATAAAATTTGGTTTTCTGTGTGTTTCGTTTTCGGTGAAGGGCAGCAATAAAAGCCATATCAAAGGCCTTACTCTGTGGGTGATTTAGGTTAGGACCAAACTAATTCATTGGCTAATGAAAATTATTTAGGGAGAAGATTAAAAATTCCTTAGATTTTTAAGTTCAACTACCAAGCTTGTTCACATTCACTCCGTATGTGTTGATTTAGTCCTAAAATTTAGCCAACTCTCTGGCAGCTTAGGCTTCATGTCAAAATAATAATTTTCCTTTGGAAAATCTCGACTGGAGCTCTACTTGTAAAGGAAATATTGCTAAAAAAGCATATTGACATTGAGATTTCATGCACTCTACACAACGAAGGAAGTGAGTCTTTTGATAATTTTTTTTCATTACTTGCCATTTGGAAGGGCTGTCCGAATTGGTTCATCCTTGCTCCACTAAGGATTGGACTGTAAGCTCATTAACTGAAATATAGAACAACAATGACACTTGGACTAATTTCATTTTACACTTTTTCAGCTACAGACTGTGAGCGATTTACACTTCTTCAGTAACAAATCTACCTTCAAAGGCAGTGAGATCACTGTGATGGTTCTTAATTACAGTGAGAACATAGAGCAGCTTTTGCAGGGAAGGGAGGGTTATTGAAGAAGGACCATATTATCAAGCTGAGGGAAGCACATCAAACGGGGCACTGGCAGGTTAGAGGCAAGCAATTAAGGATAGCAATTCCTGGTTCTGCAGGGTGTGATGGGTTATAAGAGATGCAAGGTGTGATGGGGTCTTAAGAGATTCAGCCGGAAGGTTCATGTGTTGGGCAATATGGAGCCTAATTTGTAATTGTCCGGATTATGACCCGACTCGATATAAAAGTGTTATGATTTTTAATGGGAGATTTTATGAGACTTAGCCCATTGTAAGTCCATTGTGTGAGATATATTGCTTCATATTAGCTTTGGGGTGTTATTTTAGAGAGAAAAACTGTACTGCCACACTTTGTATAATTTCCTTGAAAATAGTGAAATCAATGCAACTCCGTGGATGTAGGCAAATTACCGAACCACGTAATTTCTTATGTCATGTGATTGCCTTTGTGTATTTTTTTTTTTTTAATTTTTAATTTTTTGCATCTTACAAATATGAGAATTCGTGTATATTCCCAATATCTTGCTTTTTTTGCAAAGATAGAATGGGTATACTGCTGGATGTTTTAGTTGAGATAATAATTCCAATTCACTTCCTTCCTCATTTTCAGACAAGCTCAGTTAACCTTGAAGCATTGAGGAATTCAAAGTGTTTTGCGCTCTCAACCAACAAAGAGCTTGAGAAATATTCAGAAAACAGACAGATTCAAGGACATGGTGAGGGCAAGTGTTACAGTGACCTACAAGCTCGAGCAACCAGCATAAGAGGTGTTAGCTTTGATAAAGATATTAAGTTTATATGTGTTAAGATGTTAGGGCCCAAGAGGCCCATGTAAGGTTAGCCTAGCTCCTATGTATACCCTACTTAGATTCTATGTAATATGCAATTGAAAATACTAAAGATGTAGCTACTTAGGTTTTCTCCTATGAATGTAGATTGTTAGGTTGAACTACTTAAATCTTGCATTCTCATTCTTAGGCTCTCCTACTTCCCCTTCTCTACAATATTTAATTTAAAGGCAAAAAAGCAAAACCTACCCTCTAAGTTTTATTATCATTCAATTCAAGTCTCTAACTTTGGTTTTGTTCAATTAAGTCCTTAAGTTTCAAAATTGTTCAATCAAGGCCTCTTGTTTGCATCTGTTAAGCGATCTACCATTAGGTACCCAAAACAAAGTAGTTTTGATTTTTTTAAAAAAAAAATTTATTACATTAAAAAATCCATAATAATTTTTTTTGAATTAATAAAAATTTTAAAAATAGAAATTTTTATTTAAGATTAAATTATAAAAAAAATTAAAAATAAAAATAAAAAACCAATAACAACAACACTCTGACTCTGCCCCCATCATCTTAATGAGCTTAGCATCCCTAGAAAAATAGAAATCAACCAAAAACGCTGAACAAGAGCGTAATAATAATAATAATAATAATAGATCAATAAATTTGTTTGCATTTAGCTTTGCTTAATAGAATGTCTTTACAAAGATGAGGCAAAATTTTTGTACCCTGGTTCATATCTTTAAACAAAAGTCATTGATTTTGAGGTACGTAACAAATAAAAATATCTATAACTAAAATCAATCTCAAATGCTGTTAAAATCCACATAAGCCATTGACAATTCCTATTCAAGAAAATCCGAATAAACATGAACTTCAAGGTCAAAATGGGAGAGGGAGGCAATAAGTGCATGTTTTTACATACAGTTTATCTCCATTATCGAGGACTTGAGGTTTTATGTGAGAGAATATTATCTTATGTCGGTCGAGCTAGAGACAACCCTCGACTCATATCCGATTGATGATGGAAGTAATTTTGAAATGTTTGCTCGTTATCTTCGTCCATTTTATTTGTACAATCAATTGAGGCAAATGATTGTATGGTCTTTCTCTTTTCTTTTCTTTTTTCTTTTTTTCTATTTTTTTAGAGAGAAAAAAAATGATTGTATGATCTAATAACTATTAGAGCTTTAGCCTTTTAGACCCCAGTTGTCAAAATATTAACCAACTCTTAGTCAAGTAATTAATTAGTTTAATTATGCTTTAGATCTGAATTGAATAACAAACACAAATCACATAAAACATATAATAACTCAAGAAAACTGAAAAAAACCTAGGGATTTAACCGTCAATTTTCAAGGCAACAAATTCACTATATAATGGAAGTTTAAAGAAGATTTAACACTAAATCTAAGGATACCTCATGTAGTGTTTATTGACGTGACCAAACGTAGCAGATTTAATTATTTAAACCATAATTTGTCTGGACCAAATATTTAAACGATAACAACTATCAGGACAAACTAAGTTGAAACTATTAGAATTGTATATGATTAGCCAACCTAAGAATATGAACCTATATAAACAATAACATTTCATCCCATTCTAGGAGTCAATTCTCCTACGTAGTAAAAAGAATAAAACAACTCCAACAAAAGGGTAAACATACTTATGAGTATATTTGTCTACGTGTGCATGCACAATATACTTTTATATGACTCCAAAAACTTCTTACTTATAATTTACAAAGTAATGTGTAAGTAATCTAAATTAAATCTTAGTATATGCTATTCACATTTCTTTGGCTTAGTAATTTGATTAGTAACCTGGATGGGATAGAATTGATTTTTGTGACATCATGCCAAGAAAAGCGCATTATTTAATAAATACATAAATATAGGCTGAATAGTGATTATTATATTTTTCTTTGATTAATTTTTGTCTACTTTATTTTTTTAGCCAACTTAAAAATTAAAAAAAAAAAAGAAAGTAAAGAACTCACATAAAAAAAAGAGCTGAATTTCTTAAAACTAAGTGACCACTTCCCCCCAACAGTTTGATTGTGTTTCACTAATGACAGAACGTATTGAACAATTCATCTCTGTCAAAGAATTTATCATGCTTGGCATTTTTTGTTCAAATCTTGGACCTCTTTTCATGCTAATAGAAGACATCCAATATTTCATTGTTTAGGCTCTATTGTTACAACAAAAAATATTTTGTGAAAAATGGCTTGTATTTTTGGAAAACTTTTTTTTTTTTTTTTTTTGGGAAAAGTAACTTGTTTTATGGGTTTGGTTATGACTCTTCAATCCTAAAAATGAGTCAATTTTTTTGTTTGACTCACACGAAAAATTATTAATATTTTTTGTAATTTTAAATAATCATAGGAAGAAAAATTTTAATTCAAAAAATTAGATCCTAAAATAGGAAAATATTTTCTTATTTTTGGAACATCAAATTGAAAAACAAACCCTAAATTCAAAATCTACATGAAAAATTAAATGAGATTAGGGGTGTTCACAGTGCAGTGCGATGCAATTTTGGGCCATTTTTAGCACCATGCTTTGCAGTGCGGTTTAGCCAAAATCATAATCGCACCGCATCTCATTTTTGCGGTCACATGTACAATGCGGTGTAATGCGTTGCGGTTTAGAGTTTAACCAAAAGCATAACCGCACCACACATCATTTTTGCAATCACATATGCGGTGCGGCATATAAGATGCAGTTTGAAGTTGGTATATTTTTCAAATTTTGGGTTTTTCCTCTCTAACCCAAAACTAATTTTTCCCTTTGTTTTGAGCCAAGTTTTAAGCTATTGAGTTAGTTTTTCTTTATTTTGGGTTGGCTTTCCTAATCACCACTTACTAGGGTTATTAAACTTTTTTTAAAAAAAAATTAGGGTTATTAAACTATTAATAATATATTTAATATTAAAAAATTAATATATAGTGAGGGTGCGGTGCGATTTGTACAGTTTTCTTATTATAAAACCGCAAATTGCACTGCACCATGCAATACGATGCACTGTTACTTGCGGTGCAGTGTAGTTATGCCATTTTGCGGGCGATTTTGGTGCAATTTTTACGGTTTAGTGAACATTCCTAAACGAGATACTGACTAATCTGAGCAAAGAAAATAATTTGAAAAAAATAGTTAACCGTTAGTCTTTAGAAAGAGATGGCGCCAAAAGAGAGAAATTAATATTGAGGGGGTTTTATTAATTTGATAGTGTTTAGTTTATTTTTGGTGGTATATTGAATATATAATTTTTTTTTTAAGTTACAATAGAATTTAAATATTGTCATCCACACTACGTAATGATTGCTCTAGAGATTGTAGAAAAGAGAAAAATTACTATTGAGGGAGTTTTTTTTTTTTTTTTGAGAAAAAGCTTAGTGTTGCTTATTATTAAAGAACTTCAACAGCAAAATACAAGGAAATTAACTATCTCTAGAGGAACAGATAGTGACTAATCTGAGCAAAGAAAGTAATTGTAGAAAAATAGTTAACCGTTAGTCTTTAGAAAGAGATGGCACCAAAAGAGAGAAATTACTATTGTGGGGGTTTTATTAATTTGATAGTGTTTAGTTTATTTTTGGTGGTATATTGAATATATAATTTTTTTTAATAGGTACAGTAGAATTTAAATATTGTCTTCCACACTCCATAATGATTGCTCTAGAGATTGTACGAAAAGAGAAAAATTACTATTGAGGGAGGTTTTTTTTTTTTTTTTTTTTTTTTTTCTTTGAGAAAAAGCTTAGTACAGCTTATTATTAATTAAAGAACTTCAACATCAAAATACAGAGAAATTAACTATCTCTAAGGGAACAAACTTCTTCCAGACTATCAACGGAAAAGAAAGCCTAGCTCTCTTGACTAAAGTATGAGCAGAAGAGTTATCTTGTCTCATAGTATGAGAGAAGGAATGGTTCACAAGCGAACCAGCAAAAAAGTTAATGTCTTTAATAATAAGTCCAAAGGACGAGAGAAGAGCCCTCACCTATGAGAGCTTTACAAACAAGCTCAGAATCACCCTCAGAGATAGAGTGGGTAATACCAATTTATTTCACAAATTGGATTGCCCTTCTAGCTGCAAGAACTTCCACCATAACAACTATCGAAGGCAGAGGAATTTTTTCAAACGTGGCTGCCATGACCTCCCCTTAGAGCATTCACATCTCGAATTCCAATTCTATCCTATTTTACCATCTCAAAAAGCCAGTTTATCAATTATACCATACCATTTTACAATATCTCCAACATTCCAAAACTCTATTATTTTACCATTTTATTAAAATATTATTTTTTAAGTCTAGAAGGCAAACATAAAAAACATTTTTTTTATTCATCCTCTCTCATTTTTTGCATTCCTTCCTCTCTCTCTCTCTCTCTCCTGTCTCACTTCTCAGTTAATTATCTGGGTTTGATTGTGCTCCGGTTCATGCTTGTGAGATCGTGGGTCTATGCTCTGGTTGTGGATTGTGAATTCGTGATATGGGTTTTTGTTGGTTATGATCCGGTGGGTTTTTGTTGGTTGTTGTGCTCCTATGGGTTTTTGTTGGTTGTGCTTCGGCTGTGGGTTTTTGTTGGTTATGGGGGTCAGATTTGTGGGTTTGGCCGTGCTCGATGGCATTGTCGTTGGTTTGGCCATGGGTCGTGGGTGTCATTGTCAGTGTGGCCATGGGCCATGGGTCGTGGTTGTGGTGTTGGTTTTTTTTTGCTTGGGTTGCAAGGTAGTGATGGTGATTCGGTGTCTGGCTACAGCGATGGTTCGGTGGTTGGTTGTGCTTGTGTCGTGGGTTGCCATCTAATCTATGGTGCTGGGCTGGTTGTGCTGTGGGTTGCGGTCTGGTGAAGCTTCAGCGATGGAGATACAAAGATGAGAGACGTGTGAATGAGAGAGAAAACCGATATTTAGATAAAATATTAATATTTTCTTTTGAAATTATGCTACAGTGCAATTCTACATGTAGAATTGCACTGTAACACAATTGCAAAAAAATTGGCAATTGTTGGCTTTTACAATTCCAGATGTTAAGGATTTTGGGCTTGAAATGCCATATTTTCTTTACATTTGATATTTGCAATCTCCAGTGTGAATAGCATCAAAAATAGCATCATCATAGTTTGTTTTATACTCGGCCAGAGCAGGAGGTTTTCCACTTAGTAGCTGTAGGACGAAGTTTCAAGCGTGAAGGAGCTGACCTTTTACGAAAATCCGCCAGAAGAGTAGCAGCTTGTTCAAGAATGTTTGAGGGAGTTTTTATTTTTGATAATGTATAGTTCATTTTTGGGGTCTATAGAATATATAATTTTTTTAAAAAAAATATAGACTGAGGCTTAATTCTGATATTTTATTTAACAATAAGAGACTTTACCAGTTGAATTAATTGAATTTCACAAATATATGTAAATATATGTAATATTGTAGATAACGTTTTTCACTATTCAAAAACATAAAACATTTTCTTCTTATTTTTCATTGCAGGACTTATCTTTTTTTACCGCACCAAACACTAGAAAATACCATCATAACAAATGAAATGCTAATTAATCTTGTAATCTGATCCCATTTGTTGTGACTTATGACATTCAATCCCAAGTATTACCAACATTTTCTTAATTTTCTCCCTATCTCAATAATAATGCTGCAACTAGAACTTGAAACAAACTTTAAAGCAAAGTCATTAGATGACACATAGCTTTTTTCATATAGTCTCATAAAATCTCATTGATCTTTAGAATTTGAAATAAATTTTCCATTTAATATATGTGTTGGGGGACCACAATTTGACTACTTACAATTACTCTAAAAACAAGCCGGTGTGGTGTAATGTCGAAGGCCATAAAAAATTTGAGTGTGTTTTTCTCATCATTAATTGATTTTGAAGCGGAATGACACAACTCAAGATCCGACAATATAAAGTCAGTTAAGCATTTGTTAATATTCCATTTTAGTACTATTTTTATGGGGAGTAAAAAATGCTATAAAAAAATTTAGTTTTTTCTTTCTTTCTCATAAAATTATTTTAAATATATTTCTTAAACAGCCCACAGGCATCCGTTAACTCTCTCTCTCTCTCTCTCTCTCTCTCTCTCTCTCTCTCTGTGCATGTGTGCGATGAATGTCAAACTTTATTGAAAAAACATCCAAAGTGCTAAGGACTAAAGGCCCTACCCATCTTTGAGCTCAGGGTAGATGGTGATGAATTGGTGATAGCTCCCCAAGGTAGGAGAATACAGCAACCCTGTGGACCAGATAGTGAGCCATGGCTTCTCTAAAACCAGAAGAAAAGTTCCAAAAATATTTATGGCTAATTTGTTTTGAGATAGATAGATAGTGACGTCAGGTTTGGTACAATAACAAGTGTCTTCCACCAAAAGCAATAAAGGGTGGATTTAAGTCAAAGAATTAGTCTTTTCAAAAAATTTAGGGTAAGATTGTTTATTATGATTTCTCTCAGACTCTACAAAAATAAGAGTTTTGTGTACTGGATTTGGCCTTTGGCTAAATAGTGAGGGAATTGGAATTTGAGCACAAATGTAAGACTAGCCCAAAAAAAAAAATTATTATGACTAGAGTGTCACTTAAACCCCAATATTTATGGCTAATTGTTCGTTAGCTATTGATTAATAAAATTTCTAGATAACACATACACAACACAAGTACTAATCAGAAATGAAATTTCAAATCTTCAGAAATCGCGTAATAAATGAAATTTACAAATTCTCCTCTTCTTGGGCCATACTTACTAATCTAAAAAAATATATATGTATAAATTCTCAAATAATTAAACCCAAAAAAAAAAGAGCACTGAAGAGCTGACAAGTATAGTTAGGATTTTAACTTTTTAAGGCACCAGAGGGAGGTAACCTAAGTCATAGAAGATGGTGATCAGGTGGTAACTATAACTTGAGCTCAAGCTGGTTTGAAGATTGACCTCCCACCTCAATCCAGGGGTTGCTTTCCTTAGGCTTGGGTGCAGCTGGTGAAGGTGGGTTCACTTGGTATGGTGCATTTGCTGCCGCCCTGAAATATAAGCAAAAAAAAATTAGAAAAGAACATCATTAATTGATCTACGACAGAAATGAAACCCATTAAAAAAAAAAAGGACAAACAAATATGCTTAGTCCTAAAATTTGTCGAGTTTTATATTTTATCCTTAAAAGTTGAAAATTTTCTTCAATCTTCAAAAAATCATAAATGTACCAATCACAATTTTTTAAGCAAATTTTGTTCCCCTCAAAAAATTTAGGGACTAAATATAACCTGAACCAAAATTTGACTACCTTTTTTTTTTTTTTTGCATTGTTAAATAAATTGGAAGATCCACCCAAGTTCCTTAAAGCTCATGCAAATTCTAGAATATTGGGTAGTACTTTTTTTTTTTTTTTTTGAAAGAGAATAAAACTCTACAAAGTAAACACATCATTGCTTCCTTTTTTTCCTTATCTTTTATATCTTCTAAAGAATTGCTTACCTATCCTTTCTCTTCTCAAAGAACCGGTGAAGTGAAGCTCTTCTTGCAATAGGCAGATCTGTAAGGTAAAAAAAATTGTAACAAAAATGTTAATACACAAAGCTTTTGAAAGTTGAAAACATTTTCCTCTTAAATTATTCACATGAGACAAGGCAATTACCAGAACCAATAGCACGAGGTTGCTGTTGAACCCTTTCTTTGGTGGTGGTATTCCTTTCGTACGTGGCTACAACATTTGATTCAGAACCCATGGGACTTCTTGATCTAGCTTTCTCCATCATGCTAGCAGGAGTAGAAACAAAGCCATTATAAACACTAGAGCTTCCCTTGGTAGCCACAGTTATGATTTCCCTTGCCTTCTCAGCTGGTAAGTCATCGAATACTAGAACTTGGCCCCTATAGAATATGGTCATCTGGGCTGTCGCAGCCTCCATGGTTGCAGGCTTCCTACAACAACAACAACACAATTAAGCGTTAGTCTCAAACTTTTTGAGATCGATTAAAAAATTTTGACAGATTAATTAGGGTCGACCACATAGTTACCAACTTTCTTATACCAAATAAATTACTCTAATGACAATATGTTTTTGTTCAAGGATTAAAGCTGAGATGTTCCAAATACCCATGAAGTTTATGCTTAAGCTATACGTAAGTGCATGACTTTTCCTTCCCCTAATATACCCTTACAAGTTTCAAAAAATTACTAGAATACGATCATGTTTATGTAGGTCTTTTGGTGCCTATAATAGGTGTTCTTATGTAATTTCAGACGACTTCGTACATGGATGACATCCAACTATTTGAGCACAAACATTCGCTTTGATTTGACTTTATGTTTGCCATCTAACTATTTAAGAACAAGCATGTGCTCCATGTTTCTCAGATAATAATAATAATAATAATAATTTTCATCACTATCCAAAAAAATAGAACTAACTTAATGTTTCAAAAATAAATTAAAAAAATGGAGTATGTTTATTCGTCTTACAATACATTCAAAAAAAGCAAACACAAAAGGCTACACACCTGGAATCAGCCTTATTGGTAGCCATTTCAGTTGGGTTTGAGGGACAAACACCAAGCTTTTGAAGAAAGTCCATGGGTTGCACGTTTGATGCCGGAGCCACAGCGTTTTGTCTCAAAGCTTCACCTGAATTTTCCAAGTTTGTTAAGAAATCCATAGTGGTTGCCACTGGTGTCTCGGGGTTTTCTGAAACATGGCCAGACAAAGAAAGTAATGAGACCCTTTGTTCTAAAACTGAGACTTCTTGGAAGGCAAAAAAAATATAAACATGCATAGATTTCAGAAATCTTCAACCTTCCTCTCAAGAAATGAGAAATTCAAAGGGCATAATAAGAGAGCAAAGAATAAAAAAGTTACAACTTCTAAAGTGAAAAGTAAGACAACCCAAAAGAGATATGAAGATAATAAAGAGAAAAGAAACAGTACCTTTGGGTTCTGGTTTCCTAGTCATTTCAAGGCTAAGACTTCCTTTCTCCTTCATGTACTGGCTCAAGAGGTTGCATGTCTGTGCAAAATTGGACTTCTCTTGTGCCTTGCTGTGTTTCAACATGTTTGTCTGGCTAGAAAACTTTCAGCTATATTCTCACCACAAAACAAAGAAAGAAAATTTTGTGTGACTGGTGTTGTTTTTGTGAAGATTTTGATTTGGAAAGCTTAATCCAAATACTCAAAGGATATTATAGTTTGGGGACTTGGGTGAAAGACTAAGACAGGAGAGGATATAGGTGTCAAGTGTAAGGGATAGGTAGCTTCCTTAAACAGTTAAACATGTGCTAGGAGAGGGGGGGGGGGTCCTTGTTCATTACTCCAACTTTGAATATGGTCATGGAAATTTCTTAATTTAATAAATTTCCTTTTCAAGCACGTGTTTTTTGCATCAGAAAAAGAGGTGGATGGCCAAATACCAGTAATCATAAATCCAACAAAACTAGTCAATGGAGAAGGAGTGTGACCCACCTCGAGAGATGATACATTTACAAGATTGTCCATGGTGGACTAGGTCCAATCTTGACTATCTTTTTTTTGGTAAATCAATTTTACTCTCTTTTTTTTTTTTTGGGTTAAAAAGGATAATATATTAAGATTAAATATAAATATAAATAATTCAATTACAAAAATTATCTGCCTTATTAAGGAACAGTAAATTCTCCACCACAAACTGTGGATTGTGACTCAAAAAGAATAAAAGAGGATTCTAAGTTATCTTTGTCTTGTTGATTTTATTTCTAAACAAGTCTCCTTTTTTGTAGTTTATTTGTTAAATATGGGATAAAAATATTTTTAGATAACTTTTAAGCTAAATGTATGACAAAAAAATAAAATAAAATAAGCTTTTTTATTTAAAAATGTGATTTTATTAATTTCAAAAAACTAAAAGCAATTTTTTTTTTGGGGTGAAACCAACATACATAACCTTTTTTTCATAATTAATAATAGTGCTAATAAAAATGGTGTAGTAATCCATGTAAAAATGATGGTAACCATAATTTGTCACATTTGGTGTTATGAAAATAAAAAGATTTTGAAAATTTTATACCTTTAGCATTACTCTTTATCTTGCCAAGAGCCTCATAGCTCATTTGGCACTTCTTTATAAAATTCAATAGAGATGTTTAAGGAAAATCCTTTCTCTTACATTATAATTATTAAATTATTAAAAGGGTCATGTCAACAAGTTCCATACGAGCACATGTTAAAAATTAATAAATATTTAATTATGAATTGTAATGCACAATTTCAAAAATAAATTACACATGTTAATGATTTATTGACTTATATGTACAAATTCATTACAGTTGTGTTTGCTTTCTCTGATATATGTGTATAGTTCTACTTTATTTTTTGAAAAATGTATAAAAATATTATTTAATAGGGTATAAAATAAGTCTTAATCACTATCCTTAGTGCATTCGTTAAAGCATTACTTTATATATATATATATATATATATATATATATATATATATTGGAGAAAGTCTATAAGCACAAAAAATTCTACACCTCCTGATGCAAAGAACTGTAAATAATAAGTAAAAATGTGATGTTAGTAATAGATTCAGATGAGAACCATTCAAAATTTGCCAATTTAATTATTGGGAAAAATGTTGTCAAATACTTTGTGTAAGGTAACATTTTTTTTAATATCACTTTTCATTTCTTTCCCTAATCTTTTGTTTTCATATGGTATAATTTTGCCATGCGGAGAATTGAATTAAAAACTACACTTCGGGGATCTATATCATTGTGACATTTTATGAGCTGTTCACAGGTCACCCTCATCGAAATATTAAGTTGAGTAGTGGAAATTCGATATTATTCCTTCATTTATAACCTTTTAATTATGATTTTTGATAGAATTTTTTTTTTTTTATACAAGATATAGAGAATTCTACTCTAACTTAATCTAAGTGTATATATATGTGAAACTCTCTTCTAGAGAATTGAACCTCAACCCTTGCTCCCCACACTCCACAAGCATTTATACTTGTGAAATGACCATTGCACCAAGGGTGTGCGATGGTTGATAGAATATTTTGAACCATACCAGATTGTCAAAGTTCATTGAATAAAAAGAAGTACAATATGATCTAAAATGAGACTAGTTGCCTAAAAGAAGAATTCTTAATTCTCATAATTGTTTGGAAGGCATTTTTTTTTTTTAAGAATACTAAGTATTTTTAACACACACACACAGGGAGAGGGGAAATGGTTTTTTAAAGAAACTTACAGTGATGTATATCCAAAAAGGCTTTAAACCTCTTAAACTCACACTCATTTTTCAATGTGGGATTAACTCACTATTTTTTCTTTTGAGAATACTAAGTATTTTTAACACACACACACGGGGAGAGAGAATAAGGTTTTTTAAAGAAACTTATAATGGTGTATATCCAAAAAGGCCTAACTTTTAGATACACGACACAGACTTTAAATCTCTTAAACTCACACTCATTTAGATGTGTCTTCTGTGATTTTGATAGTTTAATCAATTAAAACAATTTTCACTTTGAACAGCTAAAATGTATTTCGACGATGAAAATAATTCATATAATCTAACGATGATCTTTTATTCTGTAAATTGCAAAAACGAAGCTCAGAGATTCCAACTTGTTTTTTGGGTTAAATGGATATTTTCCCTAATAAAATTATTGTATTTACTCTTTGATTTTATAACAATATGTGACCATATTATGTTTTTATTAGGTTACAGTTCTATTTTGTCCCTTAAATTGAACTTCATTTATCAAATTAGTTCTAAAGGTATACTTTTTAATAATTTAGTCACTCACAAAATGAATTAATATCTAATTGACTTATTTTAACAAAGTGGGGAACTAAATTGACAATTAAACTTTGAGGAGTAATTTGACAATAAGGACAAATTTAAAAATTGAAGTAAAATTTAGGAGATTAAATTAAATTTTACACTTTTACTTAAGAGATAATCATTTTTTATAAGAACTAAAGAGATAATCTAATAACAAAACTTATCATTTCATATGCTATTGTCATGACTTAGCCTAGTGATTCAATTTATTATAAGTTTTGTAAACCAATGGATCAAAGATTTAAGTTAAGGCGCATTTAATGTTTATTAAAGATATAATTATATATATTTTTAAATAAGGTTAAATTTTATATAAATATTAAAAAAATATAAATAACAACAATAAATTTATGATTCTAAATCAATAAATTACTATTTTTTCAATAAAAAAAATCATGCACTGTAATTTATAATTGATGAAGAATCAAGACAACATGCAGTTAAAAAACAAACAAGTGCACATTTCAAAAACTTTGAAGACTTCATGAATAGCTTAAAGAGACAAAATAGTAGGTGAATTGAAATGTCATTTCCCAAATATATATATTTTTAAAAAGGTCAAGGTTAGGTACAGTGTCCAGTAATACTGGATCTATTAAAATGATGATATGTATCCATTTTTAGACACATGTCATCATCTGATCAGATCCAATACACTAGATGCACTGAAACTAAATCAAGTCCTTTTTAAAATAGAGTCTCACTGTACATAGATATAAAAACACAATCAACAACAAATTTGTGCATACAAAGTACAAACCAATAAAACATTCCAAAAAAAAAGTACAAACCAATAAATTATAAATAATTTTTTTATAAAAAAAATCATGAACAATAACTTAAAATATTTGTTACTATTTAAGAAGAACCAAAACAATTGCACATTTAAAAAAAGTTTCAAGACTTTCGAAATACTTTAAAAAAACAAAATAGTAGGTGAAATTTTTTTTTTTTTTTTTAGAATCATAGTGGGTGAAATGTAATTTCCCAAATGGGTTTCTTTTTTATTTTTTATTTTTTAGACTTGAAAGTGGAAAGTTGAAAATTGAACGCGTGGGTGAAATTGAGGGTGCAATTTCCCAAAGAGGGCAATTAAGTCATTTGGCACACTACTGACGGCGTTAAAGCTAACGGTGTTAGGTGACAAAACCAGAGCAAAAAAACATTTACGTGCCGACAGCAAAAGTGCCGACACGTGCGCCGGCCAATCCTGTTCCGGCACGTGTCTTCGAGATTCGTGTGGTTTCTTTTTTTATTTCTATACTTTATATATATAAAAAAAGTTAAAAACACGTGCTAAACAATTCAAACAATTCCCCAGGGGCAATTCGGTCATTTTGACATTACCGTAGTGACAGCCACGTGTCGAAATTCCAGGGCATTGAACTGCGAGAGCACCAGGCTTTGTGGTGAGTGTGGTCCAGTTCCAGTGGTCCTCGTGAATTGTACTGTCAACTGTGTGCCCAAGTCTCCAAGGCATACAATTCACGTGGAAACTTTTATATTAATAAATAAACCCCGTGACTACAATTTCAAGAACTTTCTTCATCTTGAAGATAAATTATAACCTTTTTTGAGAAAAAAATAAAAATACCTGTCTATACTCTATACCTGAGAGTACAAAACTATCTACCAGTCTATTATTTTTATATATATATATATATATATATACACATTCAGCAAAAAAAAAAAAAAAAAAGTCTATTTTATATATATATAAAATATATATATATACACACATATATATGACAAAAATATTTATCTTGATGTGAGATTATAAAAAAAATAAGGACAAAGAATACAACTGCTATTAAAAAACTATTAAGATGAATATATATTTTGAAAAAAAAAGTAAGATTCAGATATAGTATTTAGGTACTATTTCTTAAATTCTATTATATGAATTTTTTCTCATAAATGGAAGTGTATTTTTTAGTTAAGTAGCTACATGACTGAATCTTAAGAGAAGAATTTAAGGAACAGCACCTAAGGTATTGTACCTAAATTTTGTCATTCTGAAAATCTAGCTGTTTGATTTTTTTTTTTTTAATGTTTCTAATACGTATGTTAAATTTCGCGTAAATCAAATATTATTTGCTATTTGATTTATATACATGATTTTAAAATGCAAAAAAATTAAATTTAAATATTTGATTGATAAAATAACTATTGACTTTGATTTTCTAAAAGACAAAAATATTTATCTTGATGTGAGATTAAAAAAAAAAAAGAGTACAAATTTTGGTTATAAACTTAGTTGTAGTCAATAACTACAGCTGCTACTGAAAAAAATAAGATGATTAATATTTTGAAAATCTAGTTGTTTGATTGCTTTTTTTTTTTTTTTTTAATGTTCTTGATATCGCTCCGAATCAGTAAGGTGGATGATCTGGCTTCAGTGGACTACCAATGGTGGTGAAAGGCCTACAAAAAGCAAACGCAATCAAAGAAGAGACCGGAGATGACCGGCCAAACCCCCTCCGATGACAAAGTTAGTCTCACAAGAATGGAGTTTCGGATATTTTGGAGTCAAGTCTCAGGAAAATTCTTACCTTCCTCGGGTTCAGACCGGTCCTTTATATAGAGGTCCTTGGGACGGTTATTTGTCCAAATAACCTCCCCAACATTTGTGGAAGCCAACGAGTCCGGAGTTAACTTCCTCAACGGCTATTAAAATTGTAACTGCTAACAAAAGTTTACTTGAGAGATTCGTGGCGATAGTTACGGATTTAGTAACTGCTATGGAGAGTTGAAACTTTTCCAAGTGCTGTGTATTCGTTCGTCTGGCTTAAGAAGGCTTGGTCGTCCATGGACATGTGGAGATCGTCCATGGACGACCTTCATGGACGACTACAATTGACGACCTTCATGGACGACTTTATCGTTCCCAGGAGACTTCGCTGATCAAGTGTAGTATTATTGTCCATGTACATTGTTCCTTCTTGGGGATTCTTGGTCCAAACTGCTCTGTTAGAACTGGACGATGCCTTTGGACGAACTAGAGTTGGACTCATTTTTTTGTTCCCCTATCAGTTCTCAACACACATGTTAAATTTTGCGTCAATCG
Source organism: Quercus wislizeni (assembly GCA_023055345.1). Taxonomy (NCBI): domain Eukaryota; kingdom Viridiplantae; phylum Streptophyta; class Magnoliopsida; order Fagales; family Fagaceae; genus Quercus; species Quercus wislizeni. The sequence continues at coordinate 61,498,932 of JALGQJ010000002.1, read as the reverse complement.
AATGTTATTTAAATTCTATTTGATCCATATAAATAATTTTAAAATACAAAACTTGAAATTTAAATATTTGATTGATAACATAACTATTGACATTGATCTTCTGAAAATTTTGCAAACGTGGATGATATAAGAAAACAAAAATATTTATCTTAATGTGAGATAAAAAAAAAATATATATATATATATATATATATATATAAGGATAATGTTTGGCTATAAACTTGGTTGTAGTCAATGACTACAACTGCTACTAAAAATATTAAGACAACTACATATTTTGAAAATCCAACTGTTTAATTGCGTTTTTTTTTTTGTTATTAACACGTGTTAAATTTCTTGTCAATTAAATACTATTTGCTATTCGATCCATACACATAATTTTAAGATTCAAAAATTTGAAATTTCAAAATTTAATTAATGACATAACTATTTACTTTGATCCTCTAGAAAGTGTGAAAACATGGATGATATAAAAAAAAAAATTTATCTTGATGTGAGATAAAATAAAATAAGGATAATGTTTGGCTATAAACTTGGTTATAGTTAATGACTACAACTGCTACTAAAAAAATTAAGATAACTACATATTTTAAAAATCTAGCTGTTTGATTGCGTTTTTTTATGTTCTTAACATACATGTCAAATTTCGCGACAATTGGATATTATTTGCCATTCGATCCATACACATAATTTTAAGATACAAAAACTTGAAATTAAAACATTTGACTGATGATATAACTATTGACTTAACGTGGATGATATAAGAAAACAAAAATATTTATTTTGATGTGAGATTATAAAAATAAAATAAAATAAATGACAAAGTTTGGTTATAAACTTGGTTGTAGTAAATGACTACAACAACTACTAAAAAAAAAAAAAAGATAATTACATATTTTGAAAATCTAGCTGTGGGAACACTTCCCCATTATCCGGATTTATCCGCTTTGGGGAGCCAGTCCCTCACGGTTTATCGGCTCGTCCCCGAGTGTGGGCAGGACCAACCAAGGGCTAGACCTTGTAGTTGTAATCGCAAGTCCCACATCGGTTAGAGTTCCCTCCCACATATGGTTTATAAGCTTCTGGAGCAACCATATGTGTACCACTAGAACACTCAGAAGCTTATGTGTACCACTAGAACACATATGTGGGAGGGAACTCTAACCGATGTGGGACTTGCGATTACAACTACAAGGTCTAGCCCTTGGTTGGTCCTGCCCACACTCGGGGACGAGCCGATAAACCGTGAGGGACTGGCTCCCCAAAGCGGATAAATCCGGATAATGGGGAAGTGTTCCCACACTAGCTATTTGATTGCATTTTTTATGTTTTTAATACACATGTCAAATTTCACGCCAATCGAATTTTTTTGCTATTCAATCCATCCACATAATTTTTAAATACAAAAACTTGAAATTTAAACATTTGATTGCTGACATAACTATTAACTTTGACAGTGGTGACTTTAGGAATTTTGTTTAGGAGGTTCATTAAAAAATTTTAATTAAAAAAAGAACTTGAATATATCGAGTTACAGACAAAAAAAAATTAATACATGAAGTTTTACAATTTCTTTTTACAAGTATTCAAATTTTGAATTATGAGTATTTATTACCAATGTGGGTAGGTATGAGCCCACAATCATTTTATTTTGTTAAGTTTATCTAACATTTTTATTTTTATGCAGTTTTTATTATCTATTTATTATTGTTTTTATAAAAATATTTTAAACTAAATGACTAAACTAAATTCATTGGTTTTGTATTAATTATTGATGCACACAACCACACTCATTCATACATAAAATTATACACTAGTGTCTACTTAACCGATCAAATGCTTGGACAATCATTAACTTTACGATTATTTCTTTTTAAATTTTACTAACTTTATAACAAAAAATTATTATAACATGATAACAATACACACATGTAATAAACCATCTCTATTTCTTAGTTATTAAATTATAAAAATTTATATTATATTAATATTGTACACACTAACATCCACACACATCATAATTCACACAAATAACATTATAACAAAAACTAATGTACACAATCAATATTAGACACACTCACACACATAATATAAATTTATAAAAAATAGTGAAACTTACAATTAACAAACACTTACTCTTTATTCTTAGAGTTAGAAATACTTATAATAAAGGTGTACAAAATTTAAGTCAGGGTGTGCAAAAATATTTTAAAGAAAAATTATAGTATAAAACTAACAAAAAAAATATTTTATATAATATATATATATATATATTTTTAAGTCAAGGGTTCATTTGAACCCCTGAGAATAATGTAGTGTCGTCCCTGTACTTTGATCTTCTGGAAAGTTTGCAAACATGGATAATAGAAAAAAAAAGATGTTATCTAATAATGATGAATTTGTTAAAATTCACATTTAATAAAAATATATTAAATGAAGTTGTAGCTAGTTTGTAGCCAAACTAGCCACTAACATTTATTATTGAAATTTTTGTATCACTAAAATATATAGCACTGAACACATATATTGTGAAGCCAACCAATATGATGGTGCATTAACAAGAATGGGATCAGCTTCTATTACTTCTTTTTGTAGTTTTTATGGAACCATTGCATGCGGTAGAAAGACCTTTGACAAAACTACTATATTTTGTAACGGACTCATTAATAATTAATTTATGCATATCTTCGTTTATCCCCCAAAAAAAGCCTCAAAGGGATATGATTGGTTTTAAAGTGTTTCTGAGTTGATAGAAAAATTTTTTTCCCCCTTTTTTCTAAGGAAGCTTGAGTTAACAACTTAACATCATTCCCCTTGTGTTAATAATTTATTATATTATATTTTTAGATGTTATATAATATTTTTAAAAAAAAAAAATCAATGGACATAATTGATGATCTTTTCAATTTATTATTTATTTTATTTAAAAAAATCAATGCATTTTTAGAGGTTTTTTTAATTGTTAAAGCCCAATTTTTGTAAGAACGGCTTTGTGAAGCTAGGTTTTTTTTCCCCATTTTCAAGCCTATTTTTTGCATTAAAACTTGAAATATAAGCCATTCAATAAGTTCGCTATTATTTATTTTTATTTTTTTGCACATGTAACTTATTTCTAATACACTAGTTTTAGCAAATAAACAAATCAACAAATAAGACCAACCAAACACACAGTAAGCCATTTCACACAACACAAGACTTATCTAGGGTAGCGCGCGCGCGCACACACACACATGTATATATTCTACAGAGCTGCAAAGCTGTTGGAAGAAACCGAAGATGGTGGTACATTTATCCACAACGCTGCAAAGCTGAAGCAAGAACAAAATGTTCAATGATTTTTTTTTTTTTTGAAAGATCTTTTAAAAAATTAAATTTACCAAACATAATTTAGAACTAGTTGCTAACCCATGCATTACGCATAGATACATTTAAAAATAAACACATATTTATCATAAAATATATATAATTAATCAAATTATTAGAAAAATAAATGTGATTAGAAGCATATTAAAATTTTTATCTAAATTTAATACTACTTATAATTATTTATTCTAATTTTTGATAAGATAGAACATGTGGTGATTTTTGTTGAATAGATATATCATTGGTTTTTTTTTTTTTTTAAAATAATTCATCAATATTAGACTCTTAGTAATTTGCACTCATTAACTCATTTGGCACAAAAATTAAAAAACATAAGTGAACACATGGCACATAATTAGCCCACAATTAAAATCTAATTTAGAATTTAATTATATTTTTTATGAGCTTTGGCTTTAAATATATGCTAGGATGTAACTCATGTAAACACATGGATGCATTTAAAATTAAACATAATTTTTATTATAAAAATATCAATAACCAGTGAAACTATTTAAAAAAATAGCATGTAAGACATGTTTACGTATGTATACATTTAAAATTAAACACAATTTTTATCATAAAAATATTAATAATTAATCAAACTATTTTTTTTTTAATATAAACGCAATTAGTCACATATTAAAATTCTTACCTAAATTTAGTACTACTTATGATTTTTTTTCTAATTTTTAATAAAATAGAACATGTGATAATCTTTGTTGTGTGGTGATTTTTATTGAGTATATGTAATTGGTTTTTTAATTTTTTTTAATTTTATAGTTCATTAATATTAGATTCTTAGTATTTTGCACTCATTAACTCACTTGGTACAAAGATTAAAAAACTTAAGTGGGCATATGACACAAACTTAAGTGGATAATTATGGTGTGGTCCCCACATAAATTTAAACACATGACGCAAAATTAGATTCTAATTGAACTTTTTCTGAGCTTTGCCTATTAATATATACTAGCATGTAACCTATGCTAATTTGTTGTGTGGTGATTTTTATTGAGTTTATGTGATTGGTTTTTTTTTTTTTTTTTTAATGTTATAGTTCTTTAATATTAGAATCTTAGTATTTTGCACTTATTAATTCACTTGGCACAAAAATTAAAAAATTTAAGTAGACATATAACATAAACTTAAGTGGATAATTATGGTGTGATCCCCACATAAATTTAGACATATGATGCAAAATTGGATTCTAATTGAATTTTCTCCGAGTTTTGCCTATTAATATATACTAGCATGTAACTCATGCAAACACATTGATGCATTTAAAATTAAACACAATTTTTATTATAAAAATATAAATAACTAGTCAAATTATAAAATAAAATAAAAAAAATAGCATGTAACACATGCATTAATGCATACGTATAAATACATTTAAAATTAAACACAATTTTTTGTCAAATTTTTTTTAAAGTAAACATAATTAGTCACATATTAAAATTCTTACATAAATTTAACAGTACTTATGATCATTTTTTTCTTCTAATTTTTAATAAGATAGAACATGTGGTGATTTTTGTTATGTGATGATTTTTATTGAGTATATGTGGTTAGTTTTTTTTTTTTTTTAATAGTTCATTAATATTATATTCTTAATATTTTGCACTCATTAACTCACTTGGCACAAAAATTAAAAAAATTAAATAGACAAATGACACAAATTTAAATGGATAATTATGGTGTGACCTCTACATAAATTTAGACACGTGGCATAAATTTGGATTTTAATTTTAAATTTTAATTAAACTTTCTCTGAACTTTGCCTATTAATATATATATATGTGTGTGAGAGAGAATGATTTTCTCAAAAAAAAAAAAAAAAAAAAAAGTGAATGAGTATGACATAATTTTTTTTTTTTTTTTTTTAGAGAGAGAGATGACCTACTTTATAAATCTAAACCATCTAAACTATTTTATCTTAGTTATTCAATTGACCAATAAATACTTAAAATAATGTCATATATTTATTTTGGTAAGTAATAATGACAAACAATAAAAGAAAAAAATTGCCTTTTAAATTTTTTTTTTTTTTTTTTTTGAGAAAGCCTGTTAAAATTCCATGGCTTAAAAATGGAAGCCCTATTTTTCTCAAACCACAATGAGCATGTGGATTTGTTTTTGGTTACCTAATTTCTACTAATTAAGGTTGTTCAACAGCTCAAGCAAGCCCCACAGTGGCATGCAAAAAATTTCACTTCATTTTTGTTTCTTTGGCAAAAAACAAAACCAATAATAATACATGAAAAAATGTGAATCTTGCTACATATACATACACTGTATGCTCATACACAAAAGCTTGCCAATCAATAATTCATCACTCTCTTATATATGGACATATTCTGGAGTCTATTTCACGGCTGCAACAATCCTTACGCATTAATTGTGAGTTTTGACTTTTTTGTAAAGAGTCCAATTTAGTACTAGCATATAAGGTTGTAGCGCATAAGCTGGCATTGTGTCCCTCTACACCTTGGGCCTCATCCAACTAATTCCATCATATATAATTTTTTTTTTTAATGAGAATCCTATCATTTATTTCTTTTAGTATGGTTTATATTTTATTCAATAAATATAATAACTTATGAATTAATAAGATTTAGAGATAATCAAAATACTCTTTCCAAAAAAAAAAAAAAAAGATAATCAAAATACAACAAGTGTAATTAAGTGAATACTGCATGTAATACATTCCCCACATATAAAGAAGAACGTTGAAAGTTGAAACTTATTATTTGTTTTTTTGTTTGTTTAAGGAAGTGATGTTTCAACCTCTGATTAGATTATTCTCTTCCTGCCCATAAGACACTTTGAAAACTCCATTGACCAATAGTGTGGTGAATTGAACATAGAACCTTTAGATTTACATCACACTCCAAACTAATAAACCTATTTAAATTTAATGTTTTGTAGATATACAAGACTCAATTTGCTTAGCCTTAGTAAGATTTAGGGATAATCAAAATACCGAAGGCATAATTAAATGAATATTACGTGCAATACCTTCCCTAAACCTAAAAAAGAATCTTGAAAGCTGAAACTTATTATTTGCCCTTTTTTTTTTTTTTTGGTTTAAATAAGATGTCTCAATCTCTAACTAGATTATTCCCTTTTTGCCTATAAGACATTTCAAAAACTCCATGAACTAATAGTGTGATGAATTGAACATGAAACCTCTAGATTTACATCTCAACCCAAACTAATGAACTTATTTAAGTTTAATGGTTTGTAGATATACAAGACTTAATTTCCTTAGCCTTAAGCAGGTGATAAAATCAATTAAATATTAGGTGGCTCTAATCAAACTAAAAGTATCTTAAAACTGGTAGCAACTCTACCAATTCCTCAAAATTCAAGATCTTGCCAAAGGATTAAGCCAAAATCCCATATTGATGATGATCATATTTATCAATAATAATCCAAAACTTGGAAGGAAATCACTTTTTAACCTTTGAGTAAAAATACCACGGATCACAATCCTAAAAAGTTTCAAAAGTTGTTCAAGATAAAATGTCATATCATTCATATACTGTAATCCTATACTTTTCCAGGTGTCTCCAACTCAAACTTTGATTTTATTTTAATCGGAACATATCTATATCATATCTCATTTTCTTAACTCTCAAAATAATCATTTCTTTTGGGACGACTGAAAACACTCGTTTTCGTTTTTTATAAATTTAAATGGAAAAACGTGGGTTTTTCATGTTACTCTTGGTTGGCAGATTTAGCCAAACTCCATAATATAAAAATTAGAAACATATCATTATCAATCTCTACTAGTTGTATATTTAAGCATATGGGTGAGATGGGGAGGAAGATTTTTTGTGCTCTAGAAGGCAATGACCACATGATATCATCAAAGTCGTCATTACCATATTCAATTTGTGTAGCCAAGCAAACAATAGTTGGTCAATTACAAAATTGTTTTAAATTATTCAGACTGCAATTTGGGGAACTAAAGTCGAAGAATATTCAAATCCTGTACACCATGGAATAAAATAATTTTCCATGACATATATGATTAAAATTTAAAGAAAATTCCAAAAGCCAACTTGGTCAGTCCAATAAACATGAGTTGTAATTTAATTCCATACCTAACTATTTCTTTTTGTCTGTTACGAAAATTGTATGGATAGCAATATTCGAATTCTCTATATTTAACAAGAGAAAAGTAATGACTTGAAATTGAGGGCGATTGATCAGTCTATCAAATTTGGATATGACTAAAGAGACGGAAACATTTACTAACCTAACCATTTCTTACTTGTACTACAAAAACTATACAATTAAAAGGTTCAACTTCTCTTCATATATGATGACCCAAAATTAATGCATTGAATTGACTTTATAAGAGTAACTTTATTGACAGAGTCCTCAAAATCCGGATCCGACATAAAAGAGAATGGGTGAGAGATTGAGTGAATTGTATAAACATTTCCAATGAATTGGATCTAAATTTTAAAATATTCCAAAATTTATTGTTGACCTAATATCTTAATTTATTGTTGACCTAATATCTTTTTAGCCATCATCTTCGCGTGTAAGGTTATTGCATTGATTCACATGCTTTTGAATATGATTTTTTTTTTTTTAAATCATCAGATTAAGATACCAATTAGTTTTTTGTATAGACGGAAATTTAACACAAAATCTTTAACCGATAAAAGATTTTACCGATTGATTTAACTGGAACTGCTCGAATATAATGTTAATAGCCTAAGCAAATAATAACTTTAAGAATTATTCAATTATGTAAAATTTGAAAGTTACATAATTAAAAATAAAAATAAGTGTAAAGTTAAGGCATTTCAAAATTTTGGCTTTTACCAACACACACCCTTTGTGCGATGGTTACTCCACAAGTATAAATGCTTGTGGGGTGTGGAGGGTAAGGGCTGGGATTCAAGTCTCCAAGAGAGAGTTTCATACACATATACACTTAGATTAAGTCAGAATAGAAATTCTATCTTATAAATAAATAAATAAATAAGGCTTTTGAAATGATTTGAAACTTATTATGGCAATTGCACTATTACAATGCAAAGAGTTGGCTTTTTTTTTCTTTTTTTTTTTTTTTTTTTTAATTTTGGATAAGTTTGTTTTGAAGACATTGATTAGTAGGAGAGTATCCTATTTTGTAGGCATTTTAAGTGGAGTTGGAGATATATTTTTACTGGGTTGTCTTCAAGTTATTTTCCTATTAAACCTAAGGTTTAGGAGTATTTTTAAACCACATAAAAGTCTAGTCTAAAGAGGATAATCTTCTTATAAATAGTATAGATTATTATTAAAATTGTCGCTTCATATGCTATTTCATTACAAAAAATATTTATTATATTAATAATTACTAAATAAGTTTTGCTACTTCTAAAAATAATAATAAATAAATAAGAGATTTAGTCATTAAAAAAAGTTATCGTAAGTAATACTTTCGTAGTAAATTCTAATTAGCTCAATTCGTAAAATTTTGTGCTCTCAAATAAGAAAACTGGAATTCAAATCCTACCTATACCAAATATAGATTAGTATCTTGACTTAATGATAATGAATAATCATCATTTAGTGTTATATATAGTGTTATATGGAAAATGACTGAGTTACAATGATGAAACAATTTCACTTTAATAAGTATGAAAAATATTTTTTAAGTTAGCAATTTGCTTATTTGATTGTCTACTAGATAATTTTTCTTCTCAAATTGCATATTCATTCCAGATCTACATGATGAACAAGCACAAAAAGCAATAATAATAATAAAATTGAACCTTGAAAAATGGAATGGTTTTTCAGTTTCATCATGTCAAAATTGAATCAGAGATAAAGAATTGGTTTTCCCTTCGATAGAAAATTAGGAATTGAGTTACTTGATAAGATTAGTCAATGAATTATGAATTATGCATCTGAGAAAATTTAGCACCTAGATAAGGAATTGGTGCAAAGCGTAACTGAGGCCAGTCGTTGCGCAAAGAAATGACACAAGCCAGCACATCTGACCATTAAAGTATAAGTATTTAGCCACCTTCTAGTAAGTTTCAATTGAAAGACTATTCAAGGAGGTTAGTTGATACTTGATAGGCCCCAAATCAGGGAAAAAGAAAAGGAAAAAAGAAAAAGTCTATGTGATTGTTATGCCAAAGCCACCCCAAGATCCATCTAGGAAATGTAACTGGATTTAATGTTGGATGATGTGTTTTGAAGTGGAAAAATAATCTTTGAGTGATGCTGCTGTTATTATAGTATATAGTGTTGTGATATTTACAAATTGATGTGTGATTTGTTTTAAATACAAAAAAATGGGGATTTTTTTAAGGAAAAAAAAAGAAAAAAAGAAAGAAAGAGGTGAATAGTTATTTGTTACTGAAAAGTTTGTAATAGTTATTCCTTATATTATGTAATAACTCCAAAAAATAAATCCCCAATAACTATGGGTACCCCCCCCACACACACACAAGTATTTGAGCATGTGCATAAGGCTTTTTTTTTCTTTTTTTTTTTTAAGGTTAATAATTTTTATTCAAGATAATAGTAGTAATGGTTTAAAAAAATAAAAAATAATATGTTCCATAATATTATAATTCAAAAATATTAAAGGCCTTGTCGCTAAATCTTTTAGCATATGTTAAATTTATATTTTATTAAGAACATAAGGGATTTAAGAGATGGAGAGAACTATCTCTATCTATGTGCTAATGAGTAATGACCTTAAAAAATGAGACTAAGAGAGAGAGAGAGAAAGAGAGAGAGAGAGGGGGGTAACTCTAACCACAAATCACTTTGAATAAAATAAAAGGAGGGGACTTAAATTTTTCTATTATGATTAGAGTAATTTTACTTTCATTTACATTCATCATTGATATCATTTTTACTATACACTGTTAAGAATAAAAAAAAGTGTAAATACATACGAGGCAAAAGATTCTTAAAAAAATGTAGTTAGAGGTATGGAATTACATCTGAAATGACCTTATATGTAAAAATGATAGATACAAACTGTGGAGATCATTTTTGCCTCAGACCAAGTGTGAGCACTTTAGATCGATTTTGGCTTAGAGTCCCACATCGAACAAAAACCCCCCTACTTGCTGCCTTATAAACTATGAAGCCAAGGGAGTAGTGTACCACCAAGCCTCAGATCTGGAGCTTTGTGGTACACTACTCCATTGGCTTCATAGCTTATAAGGCAACAAGTGGGCGGTTTTTCTTCGATGTGAGACTCTGAACCAAAATCGATCTAAAGTGCTCACACTTGGTCTGAGGCAAAAATGGTCTCCACACAAACAATATCCAAAAATAATTTTTTTTTAAAAAAAAAAAAATTAAGATGTGGCTACACATTCAATTGTCTAAACAATTAAAACCTCACTTGGGTTGGCCACTTAAGCAAGATGTCCACCAATTAAATCACCCAGCTTGTAACCCCCAAAATAAAATACTGTGAGCTGGGTCATAAAAAAAAAAATACCATGAGCTGAACATAGGCCTAAAAAAGTGTAGATATATACGAGGCAAAAGATTCTAAAAAAAAATGTAGTTAGATTGTATGGAATTACATCTAAAATGACCTTATATATGAAAATGATTGATACAAAAAATACCTTTTTTTTTAAAAAAAAAAAATTAAGATTTGGTTAAATATTCAGTTGTCTAAACAATTAAATCCTCACTTGGGTTGGCCACTTAAGCAAGATGTCCACCAATTAAATCACCCAGCTTGTAACACCCAAAATAAAATACTGTGAGCTGGGTCATCAAAAAAAATATACTGTGAGCTGAACATAGGCCTAAAATTGGGACATTGATTATTTTTTTTAGCTTGAAACCCACCTAAAAAAAACATCTGTAATCCAATTAGAACAAACGGTTATAACGGTTTTTCAAAAAAAAAAACTGACTTTTTCAAACATGATGCTCCAGAACTCTCCCTAAAGCCCTTAGGTCTCTCCCATTCTGAGGCTATCTTTGCACTCTCTCCCAAAACAATACACACCATGAAGAGAACACACCAATTCAAGCCACAACGAGAATTCAGCAGAGTAAATAATACCCAAAATTTCACAGCAAAATTTTCAGTTGCAAAAACCTTTCTTAGGCTTCAAGTTACCGGCTGAGTAATGGCCGCCACTCAGCAATTCCTCGGGCGGTCTCTTTTCCTGTTCATTTTTTTGTTCCTCTCTCATATGGGATCTTCTTTAACCGAGTCAGAAGCATTGCTTAAGCTCAAAAGTTCGTTTACAAAAGCCGGTGCTCTAAATTCTTGGGTGAATGGCTCATTGCCTTGTGAGGGAGAAGTTGGGTGGGATGGACTAGTTTGTTCCAATGGCGCTGTCACCGACATTCGCCTTGGAGGTTTTGGTTTATCAGGAATGATAGATGTTGATGCCTTGCTTGAACTTTCTGATCTCCGAAGTATTAGCATTATGAGCAATAATTTTTCAGGTCCAATACCCGCATTCAACCGGTTAGGTTCATTGAGGGCTATATACTTGTCAAGGAATCGATTTTCAGGTGAAATTCCATCGGATTATTTTGCAAATATGGGGTCTTTGAAGAAAGTTTATCTTTCTAGTAACATGTTTACAGGCAAAATACCTTCTTCATTAGCTCAAATTCCCCGTCTTAGTGAATTGCTTCTTGATAACAATCAGTTTAGTGGAACCATTCCTTCTATTGATCAACCTACATTGGCATCACTCGATGTTGCAAACAACGAATTAGAAGGTGAAATTCCATCCAGCTTAACGAAATTCAATGCAAGTACATTCGAGGGAAATGGTGGCCTATGCGGGGAACCGTTGGGCAATGAGTGTAAAGCGGCAGCGGCTGAGCGGCCAGCGGGATCAAAAAACACAAACATTTCAAAAAATATGATTATTGCAATTGTAGTTGCAGCGGTGGTGCTTCTTATGATTATCGTTGTGCTTATTGTAAGATCAAGAAAAAAAAAGAGAGATGAATTTGATGTGCTTGAACATGAAAAGAGAAATTCTGAGGAACGTGTTGTTGAGGTGCGGGTGTCTCAGTCCGGGTCTAGTAGAAAAGAAGCTGATTCAATCCATAGGAAGGGCAGTAGCTCAAGCCGTAGGGGATCTAATAATGGCAAAGGCAATATGGCGGTAGATTTAGTAGTGGTGAATAATGAAAAGGGCGTTTTTGGGTTGTCAGATCTGATGAGGGCATCTGCAGAAGTGCTTGGAAATGGGTCTTCGGGGTCTGCATACAAGGCTGTGATGGCTAATGGGGTGGCAGTGGTAGTGAAGAGAATGAGAGAGATGAATGCACTGGGAAGAGATCAATTTGATGCAGAAGTAAGGCAGCTTGCGAGTCTACGACACTGGAATATCTTGACACCTTTGGCTTACCATTTCCGGAAAGATGAGAAGCTGTTGGTATATGAGTACATTCCCAAAGGCAGCTTGCTTTATCTATTGCATGGTATGATTTATGACAAGTTCTTGCAAAGTCTGCATTTTCTCTTTTGACATCAAAATAAGAAGGGTGTCAATCTATTAGAAAATGCAGCCTAGCTTATTTAGCAAAACAACCCAACAATGTTCTTTTTAATTATCATTTTACAATTGCATATGACTTAATAGGTAAATTTAAGATTTATCTTTTTGGGACCAAGCAGAGAGTTAATTTACATGCATTTTTCTATTGGTGAATCTAGACAGCAATGTTTGCTACATAAATGACTTCTAATGATGTCATTGCACTTTTTTAGGTGATCGTGGACCATCACATGCTGAACTCAATTGGCCTACACGTCTAAAGATTGTTCAAGGAATTGCCCAAGGGATGGGTTATCTTCACACTGAACTTGCTTACTCCAGTATACCCCATGGAAATCTCAAATCCAGCAATATTCTTCTCAGTCCTGACTTTGAACCCTTACTCATAGACTATGGATTCTTCCCATTGATCAATCCTTTGGATGCAGCACAAGCATTGTTTGCATTTAAGGCGCCTGAGGCAGCAATCTTTGGCCTAATATCTCCTAAATGTGATGTATACAGTCTAGGAATTGTCATTCTTGAAATCCTTACTGGGAAATATCCTTCTCAATATCTAAACAGCAACAAAGGTGGCACAGACGTAGTCGAATGGGTGAACTCAGCTATTGCTGATCATAGACAATCTGAATTGTTTGATCCCGAAATTGCAAGCTCTAGAAATTCAATTGGTGAGATGAAAAAGCTTCTCCACATTGGTGCAGCTTGCACTGAAAGTGATCCCGAGCACAGACTAGACATGATGGAAGCCATTAGAAGGATAGAGGAGGTGCAAGTAGAGGGAGGCCAAGAGGATAGAACAATGAATTTCATACCATCTCTTCGAGACAGCTATGAAGATTCTTTTCCACAAATAACTTTTGAAGCAAGAAATTCATATGACGGCCTTGGAGGGCTATCTAGGACGAGACTTGACTCACACAGCTTTGCAAGCCAATCATCAGGGCGTCCTAGTACTGATGATAATTTTGTCTTTGCCATCCCATAATAAATGTAAAGAAGTTTTTATTTTCTTTTGATTAAGGAATTCTCTGTATTCAACTTAATAGGGAAATGAGTTGAATTGAGTGGCCTTTCTTGATGCACCATTTTACAAGAATTTGAGCTAAAGAAAAAGGTCAAGATAAAAATTTAATGCATAGGCACCTTGGCTTATACATGTAAATTTTAAAACATTATTCTCTTTGACTACCGCATATCCTTGATGTGATGGTCACTCCATAAGTATAAGTAGTTGTAGGGTGTGGGGGGGCAAAGGCTGGGGTTCAAATCTCCAGAAAGAAACTTCACACACATATACACTTAGATATCTAAATTAAAATAGAATTTCTATCTTGTAATTTTTTTTTTTTTTTACATTATTCTCTCTGAACTCAAAGTTACCTGTTTTTTGTAAAACCCAATGTTCACCGCAATTGCTTTGACTTCAAATTGAAAAAACTAGACTATTTTTTTTAATGAATAAGAAGACTTTAAAGCACAATAAATTTTTCAAAAGATAGTTAATCACTTGAGCCAGAAAACTTCAACCAAACAAAACAAACCAGCAGCTAAAACTGCAACAAAACAAATCTAAGCTTGACAAAGCGATTAATCTTATCATACTAAAATTATGCATAAGTAAAGTTTAATGGCATGTAACTGTAAGCCATGTTGTAGGAGTAACTTCATGTTGACAGCCATAGAAAGAGCAACAAATTATGAGGAACCCGCACTATGTCTGATATGTAACACCATCCAAACCGCCACTTTAATTATACATTCGGGAGATCCATTTGCTAAATGATAACTACGAGGAGATGCTCACAGTACAGCTAGTCCCAATTCTCAATTCTAATGCTTTAAACATAGTTTAAATGTTTAATTATTAGTTGCTGTCACAAGTTGATACTGTTAGAATGATTGAACATAGAATAATACTGTCAAATCTTTTGTTTATGCTGTTCCAGATAATTGCTAATCCAAATTTTAGGTTGGGATCAGCTCAGCTGGGGTGTCTCCTGAAATTGACATGCCTAATTGGAGTTCTGATACACTGAAGTTAAAAGTTTGGACATAGTTACACTAATGGTCAATGTTTGTTTTGGTTGAGCTTCAAAGGATCTAATGTGAGTAGAGATAATTACTGGATTGAAAAGATTTAAGGCTAGAAAGAATACTTGTGGTTGGCCAAAGCAGTTTGGATAACAATTGAGCAAACCTTCGAAAATCCAATCATTTTTCCTTAATTTGAATCTTTTCATATTGTGTGGTGCATCTCTCTTAATAAAATTTCCATCATAAAAAAAAAAAGTACCTTTAAAAAATTTTCCATCATTTTTTTAGAGTTCATTGTTTTTGTTTGACATGGCAATCTATCAATATTTGCAGGTGTGAGGATCTCATGTTGGTAGCTCTCCCCAGTTTGGAGTTTAGCATCATACTAGATTTTTTTTTTCTTTTTGGGATCAATCAGAAACTTCTTATTACCGACAAAACCAAAGTTTACAAAAAACACAGCCTCGCAAGTTAGCAAAGCCAAACTAAGACACCAAGCAAGGACTGACACTAACAAGGAGAAACAAAATACTAGCCGGAAAGCCTAGAACAGTTTCATAACAGAAATCCTACCGATCAAACAAGGACAAGATTAGGATTGAGCCCCCCACTTATAGCAAAGTACAGTATTTAGAGTTGATCTTTGAAAGCCTGAATTTGCTTCAATCCTGCCTTTAACATCTTTTTTGATCCTCCCCACAGTTTGCTCCTCAGTCCATATTTAGCCATTATGGATGAGTGCATTTCTTTGAGACCAAAAATGGTACACTTTAGCCTAGAGAGCAACCTTACAAAGTAAATACTCTCAAGCTTTTCCCCTTCCAAGTGATGTCTGCCCAACTGATGTTATCTTGCCATTTGCACACTGCTTGTGGTACTGGCCTACTAGGCAATAGCTCATGACAGTGAACTAAATCCTTTTGGTGAAGGAACATTCAAAGAAAACATGGTTTCTTCTTTCTTTGATGCCCCCACGAAAAACGCATTGGCAGTCTCCTGTGTAACCCCATTCAGCAATCCTGTCCCTGGTTGTTAACCTATCTTTAATGGTCACCCAACCTATAGACAGAATTTTAAGAAAGAAGCCTCCAATAAAAACACCATTCATCACTTGGATTTTGATGCTCCTGAAAGCTTTGCTGTGGCAATTATGCAGAAAATGAACGCAGAAAACTAAGAGATAGAATTGAGAGAAGAACAAAATGAATTTGAAAGTGAATTGCATTAATCACAGAGAACATGTACATAAGTATTTAAAGACTTGTTCTAGACTACAAATGTGCCTTTGATAGCTGGTAACAAACAATGCAAGATTAACTACACTTACTGCCATACCAAAAGATGGTTGCAGGGTTAACTGCTATAACAGAATTGTAGTTATAACAAGCTGAACTAATCTGTAACAAATTTCAAGAGTCTTCACTGATCGAGTTTCACAATAATCACGTACCAATTTCCTTCAGTAAAGTAGGATCACTAACATCCACCATCAAATGAATGGGGACTGGAGTAACCATGAGTTTTTAGACGAAGGCATTTGGTAAGAACATCTGCAATCTGGTCCTGGCTTGAGACAAATTTACCTTTGAGGCCTTTGCAGACCACAAATTCTTGGACAAAGTGGAAGTCAAACTTCAATATGTTTTGTCCTAGCGTGGAAAACAGGATTTGAGGCAATGGCTAGTGAAGAGACTTTATCACACCAGATCGTAGGTGATTGAGAAAGAAACACACCTACTGATAGGATTGTGGCCAAGGAAAACAATGAAGCCTTATGTAGATCTTCTATGAAAGGAATTCCCAGATAATTTTCATCGGCATATGCAGATAGGGATAAAGACCCAGGTTGAAAGAGGATGACATCATTACCTTCCCTCTGCCATACATTGCATTGACTGTTAATAATGTTTGTCAATACCTGCATTCTCCTACTGAGACATTAATGTCAGAACCAAAGTTGTTCATGGAAATATTACGGATATATTGTTCTTCAATATCATGTTCAAACACAAATGATAAAGTGACTATACAGATCAACAAAAAATTGTCCCAACCTATCCATTCAAATATATATATAATTATCCACCATATATTTAGAAATTTAATCATATTCATTGAGCTCCACACTTAACAGTAAATCCCTCATAAATCCTACTTTCTGCTATGTTTCTAAATCTGCTAAACAACTCCAAATTCAAAACTTCTAACATATAAACTAACGCATTTCTGGGAATGGAATAAGACTTTAACCGGCTATTAAACTTATAATTATGACCTTACTTTTTCCATTCCATTATTGTTGGAGGAAGAAGTGCAATTTGAACAAGAATAAAATATTATTTAATAACACGTAATGAACAAATAAAGGGACCTCACCTTTGAGTGACTAGAAAAAACTTACAGGAATATGACCTCATAGAGTGCCGCAAGAAGCTTGTATACCCTATCTGCATAACATTCCTTTCAATGATCTTCAGCTTCAAATTCACAAATATTAACATCTGCCTGAACTAAGTTGTCTAGTTGAAAAAGTTTTATAAAGCTGAAGTTCTTTAGCATAGGTACGCATTAATCTTGTGATACACTTAAAACGTTTAAACGTAGATACACATTTTTTTTGTACAAATAGTAACATCTGCCTGAACAAAAATATGAGTACCTACGCTGAAACATTTAAGCATATCACATAGATACTTTAGATCCACTAATGTCTTGCAAGAGAAATTTCCATGACTATGTAGCAACTTCGAACGTTTCCAACCCCATACATCACTGTGAATCCTGAGATTGAGTTCATCCACTTTACGCGCAGTGACATTGCGAATTTATGTATCAACAAGATCAGAACAGTTACAGCAAAAGTTGTATGTTAGGCAAAAAGTATATCTCCGATTTCCATGGTGGTAACATGTCTTTGGTATAACTAGACTAGTCCAAAACAAGGATTCAACCAATGCAGAGGTATTGAAAATAGTTTCAATAATTACTAATATCTCCAATTTCCATTAAAATGAGGTGAATGGATTTCTTAAAACCAAGGTGTACGTCGAAATCGGAAAACCCAATTAAAAAATAACCACAGTTTTTTAACCAGTTCTCTTTATTTTCATACGATTCATACGAACCACAAAATTGCTAAGATATAAACTAAGGCATCTCCAATTTCCCTCAAAATTTCATGGAAAAAAAAATGAACAAGTAATAATTCATTAACAAAGAATTAGATACATCAGTTCATCCAAACAAATCTGCAACCACAAGCAGCAAACAAAACCGTTCCATCACCTAGCACAAAATCTGTGGAAACATCACAGTATTAAAGCGGCTACAACAAGAAGCAAAGAACAACTACTAAATCAAGGACAACAAAACTCAAGTAAACAAACTCCCTAGGGAATGACTTAAGAAGATAAAAATTGAAGCTCTAATGTTAAAATTTTTGCAAGCAAGTCCACATTGTATCATTTCAAACACTCAGAAATGCATGAAGAGAAAATACAAGAAAGCTATGTACAACATCAACAAAGTCTTATACCAAACTGATGGTTTTAGCTTAAACAGAATTTCACTAAATAAACCAACAAACCCTTTTGCAATTTTAGCTTAAATCTTTCTCATGTTTTCATCAATTTCAAGCAGATTTTGGCATAAATGAAAATTTGATGGTAAAAAATCATTAAGAATAAATGAAGGTGTACTTAATCACCACTCCATTCTTTACCATCAAATTTTCATTTAATAAGAGCCTATGCTATTCATGCAATTATATACACGGATTTTAGCTTACATGGAGTCTCTGCAACTCTTGTAATAATTCAAAAGAGACAACAATGATTACCCAAAAAATAAAATGATGATTACATGATACTAAGTCAAAAACAAATCTAACTTGTTTGTTTTTTTTGTATTAACATAGTGCTAAATCTAAAATGTACTCTTAAGGGTAAAAACGTTACATATTTACATTTTAACAGATACTAGGTCAAAAGCAAATCTAACCTTTTTTTTAAAATATTATTTGTATTAACATAGATCTAAATCTAAATGGGTAAAAATTCCAAACTTTTTCTTAAATTTTTATTTATAGGATCCAAATTCAACGGTGTCACAAGATCGGAGTTAGATAAAGCTTATGCAGGAAAATAAATCATTCAAATTAATCAAATCACAGTAAAATTGTCACGCACGTGCGCGCGCGCGCACGCGCATATATATATATATATATATATATATATATATATATATATATATATATATATATATATATATAATGTGGCTAACCCAATTACAATGAATCAGGGCAGTTCACGGAGGCAATATGACAAGCAAAGCAACTGTAAAGAAACCACAAGAGATCTGATCTAGAGATCAGACACAGAGAAAATGTCAATAAGTGAAAGAGTGAGGCTACAATTTTACCCAATTGGGAGACAGACAATAACTGAAAGGCTGAGGCTACCATTCAGCAAGAAAATTAAAGAAAGGCTATAAAAAGGTTTTCTGACTGACTTCATGTGAAATATTGGGTGGGGTGTCAGATCAGACTCGTGTGGATTATTGTTTGGTGGGGTGTCAGATCAGACCCAACTTCTAGTTGGATTGAGAATTGCACATGGTGCAATTGCAATAAAGGGTTGAGATTGAGAGTTGGAAAAAGCAACTTTCAATCTCAACCGTTAAATTAAAAAAATAAGAAAAAGGTAAAAAGTTAAAGTTAAAAATGTAAAAAAAGTTGTGAAGGAATAGTTAATTGCATAGTACAATTGCATATGATCTCAATCCCTTCTAGTTCACCCTATTTGGATTTTTTTTTTTTTTTTTAATTTATACAATGTTTATATTTGGTGAACTAGGCGAATATTAGTTTTAGATTAGAGCTTTCGCGAATTGGGCCACTATATTTGGGTCTATGAAATTTGTATTATTAAAAGTCCTAAATATATTAATAGGACTTATGTTAATGGTTATCCTAAAGACATTCAATAAGAGTCATAAGGCTATACTAATATGCTTAAATGACCTTATTTTTATGGAGAATTGAAGATGAAATTAATAATGGATGGGAGTAAGGGTGTTCACCAAACCACATGATCACATCTAAATCAACCAAAACCACCCACAAAATGGAATAAATGTATTGCACTGCAAGTACCAATGAACCACACTGCACAATATGGTACGATGTGTGGTTTTGTGTGTGTGTGTTGTCTTGTATATTTTTGTGTTACTTTTTTTGTTACAGATGCTATATATATATATATATATATATATATATATATATATATATATATATAACTTACTATCATATTGTCATGGTTATTTATGGTAAACTTGTAATTTGTGTTTGCAATACTTGTTTTGTCTCACAGGTTTTTGTTTTGTTTAAAAGCTATTGAGTTACTGACAGTGTAATATGGGACTATGTTATACTGTCATGTCATTGTTAAGCACCATTTATAAAAAAATAATAATAATATAAATAAATAAATAAATAAAAAACAAAAACAAAAACAAAACAAAACTTTGGGCTAACCAAAACCAACCCAACAGGTGTTGATTAGGAAAAGTTAGCCCAATAGTTCAAAACTTGGCCCAAAACAAAGGAAAAATCAATTTTGGGTAGGGCCAATCTAGTCCAAAATTTTGAAAAATATATTACCCCAAAACCAACCAAACTGCATATTATACACCGCCCTGCACCGCAAATGTGATCGCAAAACTAAGGTGCGATGCAATGATGGTTTTAGCCAAATTATACCACAAAGTGCGGTGCTAAAAATGGCTTAAAACCACACCATGAACACCCCTAGATGGGAGTGTCAATAAAGCATAGAAACAAGCCCATTATTGTATGATAGGACATAAATGCCCCTTAAGCCCTTCTCTTATTTCATTTTATTTTAGCTCGGTTTCTTCCTTTCAATTTTTCACTTCCTTCCATATTCCCATCCATCCAACTCCATGGATGACTCTTCATAAAAGATAAAAAAAATAAAAATAAATAACAAAATCTCCAAAAAATGACCACATCCAAATGGTTCCATTTTAAAATTGGCTTTTGTTAATGAATGGTCTAAGGGCATCCATTAAAACTATACTAATTTACCTAAATGACCCTACTTTTAGGGGAATTGAAGATGAAGACAACAAGTAGATGAGAGTGTCATAAAGCATAGAAACAAGTCAATTATTGTATGATAGGACAAAAATGCCCTTTAAAACATTCTTTTGGTTCATTTCATTTTGCCTCCATTTCTTCCTTTCAATTTTTCACTTCCCCTCCAATTCCCACCCATCCAACTCCACAAATGACTCATCCTACCAAAAAAAAAATCCATGAATAACTACATCCAAATGGTTCCATTTCAAAATTACCTTTTGTTAATGGATGCCCGAAGGGCTACTGGGAAGCCCACAGGCTCTCTATTATCTCTCTCTCCCTCTTTGCTTGCCTTATCTCCTATGCTCCGGACTGGTTTATACATTCATGGTTATAGTCCTTTTATGGTCTTCCTTATCTCTATTGTTAAGTATGGAACTAACTTAAGCATTGGAGTGCTTTCTGCTTTTTATGCACAACATAGGTTGCATCAACCTTCAGCAGAGCTCCATTCCCCGTCAAACAAAATCTATTGTGCAGGTGTCAAGCTCAATCCAGTGGTTCAGAAAATGTCTGACCTAACATGTTTAGTCATGTTTCCATCACTTGTACAAATTATTCCAAAATAATACAAGTAATTTCAAGATTTTTTATGTGCTTGTTTAAATTAAGTTGCTATCACAATTTGATACTGCTAGAAGTATTGACTATAGAACGATACTGTCACACTTGTGTCAAAATCTTCTGTGGTGCTGTGTTAGATATGCTTATACAAATTTCAGGTTAGGATTAGATCAGCTGGGGTGTCTCATGGAAATGACATGCCTTATTGGTGTTCTGATGCACTGAATTTAAAGTTTGGGCATAGTTACAACTAATGGTCAATGTTTAGTTTGGTTGAGCTTAAAAGGATCTAATGTGAGTAGAGATAGTTACTGGTCGAAAAGATTTAAGGCTAGAAAGAATGCTTGTGGTTGGCCAAAACAGTTTGGTTAGCAATTGAGCAAACCTTCGAAAATCCAACCATTTTTCCTTAACTTTTGAAGCTTTTGATACTATAGTGCATGGTGCATCTCTTATATATTACCAATTATTCAAAGATGTTTAAAGGAGAGTACCCTTTTGTTTTCTTAATAAAGTTTCCATTTTTTTTAAAGTACGCTTATATTAAAGTTCTGGCACTGAATTTTTGAAGAGTTTATTGTTTTTGTTTAACATGGCAATTAATGAATATTTACAGGTGTGAAGATCTCATGTTGGAACCTGCTTTGGAGTTTGGCATCATACTCAACGGAATATTAAGAAAGGAGCCACTAATACAAAACTTGGATTCTGATGCACCTGAAAGAATTGCTGGAGTAAAAGATTTTATGCAAAAACTAAAGGCAGAAAATGTGTGCAGCGAACTAAATGATATAATTGAGAGAAGAACAAAATGAATTTGAGAGTGAACAACATTAATCACAGAGAACATTTGATCTATAGACTACACGTGTGCCTTTGATAGCTGGTAACAAACAAGCAAGCTTCACTACACTAACTGCTATACCAAAAGATGGTTGCAGGCTTAATTGCTAAACTATAATGGTAGTTATAAACTTATAACATGTTGAACTAATCTTTCACAAATTACAACAGTCTAAACTGATTGCCACTATAATCATGTGACAATTTCCTTTGGTAATGTAGGATCGCTAACATACCCCCTCAAATGAACGGACACTGGAGTAACCATGAGTTTGTCTTTGATAAGGAAGGCCCTTGGTAAGAACATCTGCAATCTGATCCTGGCTTGAGATAAATTTTAGTTTGAGGTTTTTGTAGATCGCACATTCTCTGAAATAGTGGAAAACAAACTTCAATATATATTTTTTTTCTTGCGAGGAAAACAGGATTTGAGGCGATAGCTAGTGCAGAGACATTATCACACCAGATCATAAGTGCGTGAGGAAGAAACACACATACTGATAGGGTTGCCGCCAAGGAAAACAATGAAGCCTGGTGTTGATCTTCTATCAAACAGATTTCCTACCCAATTTGCATCAACATATGCAGATAGTGATAAAGACCCTGGTTGAAAGAGGATCACATTCACATCTCACCTTCTCTTGGCCAGACATTGCGTTGCTGTTAATAATGTCTATCAATACATGCATTCTCCTACTGAGACATATTAATGTCAGAACCAAAATTGTTCATGAAAATATCAATAGTATACTGTTCTTCAACATCATGTTCAAAGACAAATGATAAAGTGACTATACAGATCAACAAAAAATTGCCCCAACCTATCCAATTCAAGTATCTATATAAATATCCACCATATATTTAGAAATTAAATCATATTCAAACTTTAATTCAATCATTCAGTCAAAGTTGTAGATTTCACTTCAAATTCCGACCAAACAATCACATATTAGCTAAAAATAATATTTTTACCACCGAAGAAGAGGGGGAAAAAAAAAAAGATTAATTTCGGACCATCAAAAGGTAGGTTTCAATCTTGATACACATTTTTAGAATCAGCATTAATGTCTACACTAATCATTGAACTGCATAATAACTGTAAATCCATCATAAATCCTACTTTTTGCTATGTTTCTAAACTTAATCAACAGCTCCAAATTTAAAATTGCTAGATATAAACTAATGCATGTCTGGGAATGGAATGAGACTCTAACCCGCTATTAGGCCTTTAATTACAACTTCACTTTTTCCATCACATTATTGTAGGAATAAGTGCAGTTTGAACAAGAATAACATATTCTCTATCCAAAAAAATAAATAAAGAAGGTGACCTCACCTCTGAGTGACCAGAAAAAAAATGACAGGAATTTGAAGTTAAAAAGTGCTACAAGAAGCTTGAATACGCTATTTGCATAACATTCCTCCTAATGATCTGCAGCTTCAAATGTACAAATATTAACATTTGGCTGAACTAAGCTGTCTAGTTCAAAAACTATTTTGAAGCTGACAATCTTCAGTATCGGTATACATTCGTGTTGTGATATTCTTAAACGTTTCAACGTAGGTACACATATTTTATGTACAAATATTAACATCTGCCCGAACTAAACTATGTGTACCTACGCTGAAATGATTAAGAATATCTCATAGACACTTCAGAACCACTAATGTCTTGCAAGAGAAAAGGCTATGAGTATGTGGCAACTTCAAAGGTTTCCAACTTCGCATTACATGGTGAATCTTGAGATCAAGTTCATCTGCTTTATATGCAGTGACATTGCCAATCCATGTATCAACAAGATCGGAACAATTACGACAAAAGTTGTATGTGAGGTGAAAAGTATATCTCCAATTTCCATGATGGTAACATGCCTTGGGTATAGCTAGACTAGTCTAAGACCAAGATTCAATCAATGCAGAGCTATTAAAAATAGTTTCAATGAGTTTAACATGTTAACTAGTTTATCTCCCACATTTTCCCTTAAATGGGGTCAATGGATTTCTTAAAACCAAGTGTATTTAGTATTCAGAAAACCCAATTAAAAATCACCACAGTTTCTTAATGCAAATGTGCCAATTCTCATTAATTTCATACAAACCTCAAAATTGCTAAGATATAAACTAAGGCATCTCTAATTTCCCTCAAAATATCATGAAAAAAAAATGAATGAATGAATAATAATTCATTAACAACTATCTAAATACAGGTTAATCCAAAAAATTCTTTAAACATAAGCAGCAAAAAAAAACTAGCGGCTACAACAAGAAGCAAAGCACAACTACCAAATCAAGGACAACAAAACCTAAGTAAACAAATTCCCTAGGAATGACTTAAGATGGATAAAAATTGAAGCTTTAATGTTAAAGTTTTTGCAAGCAAGTCAATAAATATAAGAATGATTAGCAAAAAAATAAAATTTACTATTCCAAACTTTTTCTTAAACTTTGTAGGGGCCTTTTTTGGTAGGATTGGGCTGCCTTCTGCGGTAATAGGCTGGGCTGCCTCCTGCGATGATGGGCCCTAGTATTTCTGAGTAAGGGAGCTGGGGCCGGTCCAATTGTAACTCAACTTTGGCCGGTTTGTACACAAACTTATGCCACGTCTGCTAGGAGCAAGTTTACGGCAAGCAGAATTGCAGCAGGTAAGTTATGACAGGCTGGACTGTTGCAGACAAGTTATGGCAGGCAGATATAATAATGACTAAAACAGAGTATTCTGCCTATTTAAACAGATTGCTATGTATTTCCTGCTAGTAAAACATGATTACATTCATAACGATATCAATCACCAAGGAAAATGAAGAGAATAATACTGGTTAGTTTAAATGGGCAAAAATTAAGTTTTAAGCTTAGTCTGCCGCAGCAAAGCCAAAGAGGGGAGAACGCCTCTTCTCAATGCAAATAATCCCCCAGGAAAAAATCCTGCCATGGGGATTAATGGCTTTGAGGGAGTCGGTCCTGAATGGTTATTGTCCTAAAGGGAGAGTCCTTGTTTGCGTTTTGGAGAAAGGTAAGATTTGAAGGGGGAGAGAGGGAAACCGATCTATTGATGCATGCTCATTGAACTAACTCTCTTCTTTCTTTCTTAGTTTTCTTTCTTTTCTTCTCTGTTTTCGTTCTTATCTTTTTTCTTTTCCTCTTGCTCTGTTGTTTCTTTTAACGTTGTAAAATATGCTCTGTTTTTCGACCTCCTCTACAGGGCACGGCAAGGGCCTCTTTATAGCACCTGCCGTGACTAGTGTTTTACGGTCTTGCCCCTTAACCGCCTTTGTCTGGTCTGGGTATACTTGCCGACCACACTATGCGACACAAACCCTTGCCAGACAGAGGCAGACTCGTTTTGTCCCTCTGTGCGTCGTAGCCTTTCCTGCCACGATGTTAATCCCTTCTCTCCTCACTCTCAGAGCATGCACCCAACGGTTCCCTCTCAAATTGCCTCTTTTGGGTGGTCTATCATCCCAGCAGGACGTACCTCCCAAAAGAGACTTGAGCAGGAGCCGTGAATAGATCTTTTCCCCTCTCCCCACCACCAAACCACACCCCCCTTTACCTCTTACCTCTGACCCATGGCCCCACCATGTCCTATATTGGCTGGGTACAGGCTGGTGGCGCTTGGGCCTTGCGCGTGCTTCCCTTTCAAATTTGTCCAAGAGTCTGCCTGCTGCTCATGTGTCTGCCGCAACCTGGAGATTCTCCATCTGCGTTTCCTGGCCTTTCATGCGGGCTTTCTTTTGGTCTTTCGCTCCAATCAGGAGCTGGGTCTCATATGATAATAGGCTTTACATTTCTTTGGCCCACTTTTGGTTTTCTTTACTGCCTGACACGTTGATTTGTTATTCCTGCCGTAATGACTCAATCCTGCTGGACCCCTTTTTGGGCCAGCCGTTTATCCCTTTTCTCAGTGGCCTGTCACAGGCACTGTTTTGTTTTTACTCATGGGCTCCTATGTCCCTTTGGGTTTCCCTTTGGGCATCCACGGCCCGTTTGCTAATTCTTTTGGGCTTCCTCGGCCTGTTTGCTAATTCCACACTCCCATGGGCTTTGTTACTAACTTCATTGGGCTTCCCCGGCCCAATAACTTTATCCTTATCTTTGGGGTTTATGAGCCTGCCATAAACCCCTTACTCTCTTAGTTTACACTACCTTGGGCCTGCAGCGATCCTTTCTCACTTTTCTAACTCATACTCTGCCCATGGGATGCCATTTCTTTCTTTCCTGGCTTCTTTGAGCCCGCTTGCCTTTTCAAGGCCCATGTATACATTTGTTGGGCCAGTGACTCATTATTCCTGTCGCTTGGGCCTAATGGTCTTTTTTGCTATTTATACAGTCAATTCCTTGTGGCCCTCATTATTGGGCCTTTCCATTCGCTGGGCTTCCACAAATGGCCCTCAACATTTAGCCCCCTGAACATATGAAACGTTTCTGCGATTCATATGTGAATGAAAAGGCGCTTCTGCCCTTCTCTCATCTTCTTTCTTCTTCTCCTTTTTCGCGGTTTTTTTTTTTTTTTTTAAGCTGTGGACCCCTTCTTATTCATACATATATCCTTCTTCCTGCTGCAAACAGGGTTGTCTCTTCGAATTTCCAAGTTTAGCAGTTATTTTCAAAACAGAGCCGCCGCTTCATTAACTCCATTCCTTTCTGATGGCTGACCCTTCACCTCTTTTCATGCTGACATTAATGATTTTGGTATTTAAAAAGAAATCCTTTTGCATTTTAATCACAAACCCCTTCCTCTCCCAAAACATACGCTCTTCGTCTCTTCTTCTTCCTTTCAGTCAACCATACCCATTTTCTCCGGTTAAACTTCCTCACCATGTCTCCGGTGAAAAGTCCAAGTTCTTCCCGTCGCAAAGGGAAGGCGGTTGCCTTCGATCCCCCTGCCGTTCCTGAGGAGGTGGATCGTTCTGATTCGGAGCGGTCCACTGAGGAGGAGACGGAGCGCGACCCCGACAGCGAGTGCGCTCCCTTAATTGACCCGTGGTATGAAATCAGCCCTCACTTCCCAAAAGTTCCCGGCGAATATGTACCGCCGCCGCCAGGCCGTGTATTGATTACCCTTATCCGGCGAGACCCCGACGTTTCTTGGGCTCCTTTGGCCTCTTCAATCCCCGATTTATCCATTCGCCAAGGTGTTTCACTTCCTGTACCCCTTCATTTTGAATTTGGGTCCGGCACATCCTTGGGTTGGAAGGAGTGGGTTGATAGTAAGCTTTCCGACACAGGTTTTATGGGTTTGTTGCAACGGGCCGGCGTTCTGAAGGCCGTAGTCTCGTCTCGCTGTTTGTCAAATTTTCGTGACCTCTATAACCTCCGTCACTTGGTTCGCCGGTGGTGCACTACCACTCACACCTTCTTCTTCTCGTGCGGCAAACTCACCGTAACTCTTGAAAATGTGGGCGACCAGTTGCTCTTGCCCATTCTCGGCGATACCGATCCTGCCGCTTTAGAGCTTTCTCCTGAGGAGGAGGCCATTGAAGTTGAACTGAGGAAAAGGATGACCGGAAATGCCAAGTTGTCCTACTGGGTGAGTTCCTCTTCCAAGTTTTCTGCTACCGCCCGCCGCGCGGCTTTTATTGCTTTTTGGCTTTGCAAGTTTGTTTTTGGGTCCCACCCCCATTATGCTATAAAACCTTTGTACTTTCGTTTGGCTATCAAAATATCTGCGGGGGTGAGCCTGCCGCTGGCTCCTATGTTTCTGGGGCATTTATACGTTCAGTTAAATATTCTTCATAACAATGAGAAGCAGGCTGGGTCCTGCCACATTGTCACCTCTTCCGTTCATTGCACCATACTTCAGCAGTGGTTGTTTGAGCGTTGTGCTCAATACTTGGCGAAATGTAGACCTGCTCGGTTTGCCAGGGAGAAGTACCAGAGTTGTCCTAGAGTGATCACCAACTTTTGTGGCAGGTTTGAATCTGATTTCCCACTTGCTTTTCGTTGGTCTGGTTTGAAGCCGATAGGCTATTCTGTGGTTGAATCTTTTGATGAAGGTGTGGGTTTCTCTTGGAGAGCCTATAGAAATTTGGGTACCGATTACACTTGTGCGGACTCTGTCATGGGTTCGTTTGTTGATGCTGTTGGGACTACTACTCCATTGGTCGGCTTTGATGAGACTGGGATCACTTATGTTGCCGCTACCAATGCCGGATGGCTGCCTTACCTAGCCGATGAAGGTATTAGATTTGTTCACTATCCTGCCAACCGGGTGAGAAGGCAGTTTGGACTGGATCAAGACATCCCCGATGACCTTTCTTCCCTTATGAGAGCTCCTACTTCAGTCCATCCTTTCCTGCGGCATACTGCCTTTGACTTTTGGAAGAAGTGTTTCGATGCCGTCACAGTTCCTGGTTCACTAAGGGAGGGTGTCTGCACTTTTCCCATGCACGGCTACTGGCATGCAGTGATGGATTCATTTGTTGCTGAGTTAGCGGGGAGTCGTGGCTTTTCCCTTATTCCTCCTGAAGGGTTGAGTACGGTTGCATCGGTTAACCCTCGCCTGCTGCTTCCTTCTAGGTCTGTTTTGGCGTATGCTAGGAAACAGAGCCGACCAGCCATTTTCGAATGGGACGCAGAGAAGAAAGGGTGGTTTTGGCATGCTGGTGACTATCCCCCTGGTTGGGAGAAAAAAGTTAAGGTAATTAATCTCCCTGCTCCGAGTGAAAAGGCGCCTGCCAAACCCAGGTCTGCTGCCAAGCTCAAGTCTGCTACACCACTGCCTCCTGCAGGTGCTCTGCCGGCTATCAGGACTCGTGGTAGCAAAAGGAAAACTACTACTCACCCCGTATCTGCCACTGAACGGAGGGTAAGTTATTCCTCCTTTTTTTTTTTGATAAAATTTCTTAATTATCTTGCGGCCAACTCGCCAATTTCTTTTATCTTCTTCCTTTTAGTCCAAGCATAAGGAAGATTCATCAGCTGCTCGCCCCATTTTTCTTGATGATCCTGAGCCTGAAGTGAGTCCCTTTTCTCCACTTCTCTCTTCTTTCCTTTTCGCACGCATCTGCCACGGGTCTTCTGCCCCCCTTTCTTCACATTTTTTTTTTTACTTAACAAAAAATTTTCTTTTTTAGGAGGAGCCTGAGCCTTTGTCCGTATATCGCCCTACTGCCGAGGAGATTTCTGCCTCCATGGGTGTGCCTATGGAAGGCTTCTTTGATGGGGCCGAGGCGGTATTAGCGACGCCTGCCCCTCCTGCTGCACATAAGGCTCCTGCCAAAACTCCCACCCCTTCTGCCGAGCCGGTACCTAGAGAGGATACTCATGTCGAAGGGGTTGGTGAGACTACACCCTTGCCTGCTGAGAGATTCACTTCTTCAGAGGGCGTCATTCCTTCTGCCGTTGTTCAAATCAAGATTACTTCTCCCATTCTGCCGCTAGTGATTTCGTCCAGCGACCCTTTTGCAGATATTTCCCAGGCTACGAAGGGTAGTGCTTCGCTTGTTGTTACTCCTTCCTCCATCCCTGGCTCTGCCACCCGTGGCCCTGATCTGGACCTATCTTCAGAAGGGTCTGCTGACATTTTTGAGGATCCTGATGATGTACCCATGCTGAAAAGGACTATTTCTGACTCTGATGAAGAAGGTAGTGCTTCGCCCGAGCCTGACTTGATGGGTATGTATCTCCCTTCCCCTTTATCCCTTTTTTTTTTGTATTTGTGCTTCGTTTACATACTTATCTCCCCACTTGCAGAAACTTCTAAGGGACCAGAGATTGCAGCAGGCGTGGGAATGACTACTCCTGCCTCCCCTGTAGCACTTGTTCCTGCAGCACCTTCAGTACCTGTTTCAGCCGTACCTACTGCCCCTGTTCCTTCTGTGCCTGTAGTACCCCTTCCTGCTACACCCGTAGCCCCCATTCCTGATAATTTTGGCACTTTTTCCTTCTCTTTTTATTTCATCCCTTTTTCTTTTTTTTCTTTTGCAAGTCTTTTCTTCCCACGTCATCTCTTTCTCTTTCTCTTTTTTTTTTTTTTTCATCTTGCCTTGTGTTCCACTCCCCTTTTATTGCAGGTCCACTTCCTACTATTCCTTCTCAGTTTGAGGCGGGTAGTAGTTATGTCGCCATCCCAGATGATGCTGCATCTTTCTTTGTCCGTTTTGATCAGCCGGAAGTTAATAACCTTGGTCCGGCAAAGTTTTGGGCTTCCGGTCCTCCCTATGTGGACTTTTATGGCTTTCGAGTCCCTGAGGACTGTGTTTCTCACTTAGTGATGATCTACAGCAGTCACGGCAACTTTATGCAGGGCTTTCGTCTTGGCCATTCTGCCAGGGAGCATTTCTTGAAAATGTTGGGGTGTATGCTGAACGACATTGAGCATAATTTCATCGACACTGTTTCTGCCGAGAGAATTCTGTAGTGGAGGGCTGCGGTGCAGGAGCTCATCAGTGTGGGTTTTGCTGTGGAGTTTATTCTTGAGCATCTACGTGAGATTGCCCGAGCCTTTTTCATGAGGAGAGTCCGTCCAGCCATTGAGGCCATAGATGTCCGTATTGAGCTTTTGAAGAAAGAGGTGGCTGACTTGGAGGGTCGCGGCGAGCGTCTTCTTTCCGGCATTAGTGGACCCAGTCGCTTTGGGGATCAGAGTCTCATTTTTGGACTTCACTGATGATAGCACCGTTTCCTTTCCTTTTCTTTGTTTCTCTATTTATGTCATACAGAACACTTTTATGTTTCCTGCCGTAGTTGATTGGCTTGTGTTTGCCACAGTTTGAGTTTGTAATGATGCTACACTTTGCTATTTCCTCTTTTCTTTGTACTACTGCTATAATATAATGCTAATACTTCGTACCTTTTCATTGCACACTCATGAAAGCACGTTACAACTTTTCTTGTGACATAATCACTTGGAGGAATAAAAGGGCAAAAATTCAATAAAGGAAGACATAAACAAACAGCTAAGGAAAGGTGGTCAACCACATAACTTCCTTCTCTAAGCAAAATAATGCTTCAACCATTTTCCATTGATGGGGTCCATCAAGTCCCTGCCATCTATTTGAGTCAGGCGATAATATCCACTTTGATGCGCTTCTCTTATCACAAGGGGTCCTTCCCATTTTGGTGCAAACTTAGATGGTCCTACCAGACCTCGCCTGACATAGTATGCCACTTTTAGCACTAGTTGTCCTTTCGCAAACACTCTCTCCTTGGTCATCCTGCCGTAGGCTTCAGTCATCTTCTGCCTGTATCTGCGGCTGCGTTCCTGGGCTTCTTCCTTCTTTTCATCAAGTTCTTCCAGGTTCTCAAACCTTTCTGCCGCAAAGACTTCTTCCTTTTTTTCTTTTTCTTGCATCTGCATAACCCTTAGGGACAGTGTCATTATTTCTGTCGGGCTCACTACTTCAGTTCCGTAGACTAAGGAGAAGGGTGAAAAGCTTGTGGCTGACTTTGGTGATTTTCGGTATGCCCAGAGAGCATCTGGCAGGTGCATTGCCCATCCTCCCGCATACTCTTGACTCATTTTGCTGATGATCTTTATGAGAATTTTGTTTGTCGCCTCTGCCTGCCCGTTCCTTTGAGGATAGTAGGGTGATGATCTGTGGTGCTTGACTTGATAGAACTCAAGCATTCTCCTTACATC
Source organism: Quercus wislizeni (assembly GCA_023055345.1). Lineage (NCBI taxonomy): Eukaryota > Viridiplantae > Streptophyta > Magnoliopsida > Fagales > Fagaceae > Quercus > Quercus wislizeni. The sequence continues at coordinate 61,466,858 of JALGQJ010000002.1, read as the reverse complement.
GCTGTTGACAAACGGTGTGCCGTTGTCGCTGATGATCTTGTGGGGCACTCCAAACCTCACAATTATATTTTCTTTGATAAAGTTTGCCACTGCTCCTTATGTAGCCTTGCGGAGTGGAACCGCCTCCGCCCACTTGGTAAAATATTCTGTAGCTACCAATATCCATATGTACCCACGTGATGGCGGGTTGACTGGCCCTACCAAATCTAGCCCTCAAGTGTGAAAGGGCCATGGGGTGACCATGCTGTGCAAGCCTTGTGGATGGGTATGGATTAAGTTGGCTTGTACCTGACAACTGTGACACTTCTTTACAAATTCTGCCGCGTCTTTCTTCATGGTTGGCCAGTAGTAGCCCATCTGTAGCAGGCATCTGTAAAGCTTTTTCTTCCCCTGATGTTCACCACATTCCCCGGAATGTACTTCTTTTATAATTTCTTTAGCCTCTTCAGGACCCAAACACCTCAAAGGGTCTCCATCATATCCTCTTTTAAAAAGGACTGTGTTGTGCAAGAAGTAACGTGTTGCCAACCTCTTAAGTTTGTACCTCTCGCTGTGTCTTTGTGGCAGGACGCCTTCCACTAGGTACTGCATGAAGGGGGTCCTCCAATCCTCGCTGATGAACACAGCATAACTCTCCTCCCTGTCTGCCGCAAGCTGGCAAGTCCCACACTGGGTTTGGACTTGATCTGCGTCCTTACCCATGCTTGGCCAATAGAAGCCTGCTCTCTGGAGTCTGCGGTAAAGAATGACTTCCCCATAGGACCCACAGGTCTTGTTGTGTATTTCCTTCAATTTTCTCTGGGCTTCCTCCTGGCCCACGCATCGGGATAAAATCCCGCCTGGCATCCTGCGGTACAGCTTTTCTTTTACCAAAGCATAGTCTTTTAACATCTTCAGTTCTGCTGCGTCGTCCCTCTTCACCAAGGTTTCCTTTATGGGGATTCACCAATCCCCTTCGCCCTGTTCTTCCTGGAACTTTTCCTTCAACACTTCGATGATCGATTCCTTCCTTTTGCTGACTTCTATGTTGGTGCTACTCCCTTCAAAGATTATCTGCGAACCCAGTGCGGCTAACGCGTCCGCAAACCGATTTTCATTTCTCGGAGCATGTTCTATCTCAAAGGTTGAGAATTTCTCTTCCATTCTCTAGGCCATTGCTCTGTACGGAGCTAGGCTGGGTTCTTTTAAGGAAAAACTTCCTTTGGCCTGGCAGACGACCAAGTTCGAATCTCCCAGCACTTTCAAGTGTTTGACTCCCATTTCGAGAGCTGTGGCAAGCCTAGTTAGATAGGCCTCGTACTCCGCCGTGTTGTTTGAACAGGGGAATTCTAACTTAAACGATAGCGCCACTGCCTTGTCTTCTTCATGATACAGAACTACTCCCACCCCTCCGGAATGGGCAGTAGAAGACCCATCGAATTTCATTACCCACTGTTCCTTGACCTCCTCTGCCATAGCTACTTCCCCTGGAACTTCATCGTCTAGTGGGAATTCTTCCTCTCCTGGAAACTGTGCCAATAAATCCGTTATAGCCTGACTTTTCACTGCCTTAGGTGTCCCCATTCTCAAGTCATATTGTGATAATTGTAGCAACCACTGGGATATCCTGCCGGAGAGAATCAGCTGTTGTAACAGAGCTTTAATGGCATGTGACTTAGTCATCAGCCATACTTCGTATGCCAAGAAATAGTGACGCAACCTCTGCGAAGCGTAAACAATGGCTAGGCACGCTCTCTCTGCCCTTGGGTAACGAGTTTCGGCGTCTTTTAAGGCGCGGCTGATGTAGTATATTGGCTGCTCAATACCACCTCCGTCTTTCTGAGCGATTAGCGCGCCAATGGCGTATGAGTTGGTGGCCAGATAGAGTAACAGTGGTTTTTTGAGAATAGGAGCCTGCACCGTGGGGAGGTTCATCATTATCTGCTGTAGCCTTTTGAAGGCCGTCTGCTGCGCTTCCCCCCATTCAAAATTTTGCCCCTTCTTAAGCAACTTGGCGAAAGCAGAGGTAATTGATGCCAAACCAGGGATGAATCTCCGAATATATGAAACTTTTCCTAAGAAGCTCTTCAGTTCTTTTACTGTGGCAGGAGGTCTCATAGTTGCTATGGCTGTGGCCTTGGCTGGATCCACGTCTACACCTCTGCTGTGAACCAGGAAACCCAAAAATTTCCCAGAGGATACTCCGAATGCGCATTTGAGGGGATTCATTCTTAACTTAAAAACTCTGCATCTTTCGAATACTCTTTTCAACACCCGAAAGTGTTCTTCCCTTTTCCTCGACTTAACCACTATGTCATCCACATAGTCTTCCAGCTCCTTGTGCATCATGTCATGGAATATGGCCATTATTGCCCGCTGGTAGGTTGCACCCGCGTTTTTTAGCCCGAAGGGCATTACAGTATAATAGAAGTTGCCCATGGGTGTCCTGAAGGCAGTTTTCTCTGCATCTTTTGGCGCCATCTTGATCTGATTATATCCACTGAAACCATCCATGAATGAAAACATGGCGTTTCCTGCCGCAGAATCTATCAACAAATCCATGTTTGGCAATGGAAATTCGTCTTTTGGACAAGCTTTGTTAAGATTCCTGAAATCTACACAGCATCTTATCTGCCCGTTCTTCTTTTTCACCGGTACTATGTTGGATAGCCAGCGGGGATGCTGGATAGGCTTGATGAATCCTGCGGCTAGTAACTTCTGTACTTCTTTGACTATTTGTCCTTCTATTTCCGTGTGAAATATCCTAGCAGGCTGGGCCACCGGCTTGGCCTCTAGGTCCACATTCAACGTATGTGCAACAAGCCTGGGATCGAGCCCTAGCATTTCATTGTAATCCCAAGCAAAGACGTCTTTGAATTCTTTCAACAGTAATATGAGTTCTGACTTCTCCGTTTCCGTTAGGCTTGCACTGATTGAGATGGGCCTTGGTTCTTGCGAGTCAGACCCCAAGTCAACCTCTTTCAATTCTTCCTCTGTCATAACTTGGATGTCCCTTTCTGTCGCAACTGCCTCATCCTTCCCTTCTTCTTTTCCCAAACTTCTTTTAACAACGCAACATGCCAAACTCTTATGTTGCCCCTTTTGGGCGGGACCCACTTGCATTTCACCCGTGGGTCCCACGCACCTTCATAATTTGTAGACAATCTTGCCATCAAGGTCTCGGATCCTGATGCACCGAGGTACTTCGTCCAGTTCTGTGGCAGGCGCTTCTTTCCTTTTCTTCTTTCATGCCAGTAGCTCTCTTAAGTCAGGTTCTGGGCCATCTTGAACATCTTTCCACCTAGGCACAAAGGTGCCTTGTGGTTTTGCAACCACATTTTCTCCAGATGGAGCCCATTGATCATAAAACATGGTTTCCACCAAGTGGGCCTCTGCCTGCTCGAATGGCGAAGGGTTTGCCACTATGCGTATCATCTTGCCATTCAGTCTTCCCTTCACACATTGGTGGTAGGTGGACGGGACTAGTCGATGTTTGTGTAACCAAGGCCTTCCCAAAAGTACATGGTAAGATACTTTCGCTCTGACTACGTGGAAGCGAGCTAGAGAGGCTATAGGGCCTACTTTCAACCATAACTGAATGTGGCCTGCGGTGTATTCACCTCTCCCGCCGAATCCTGTTACTTCCATCGGGCATCCTTGGATCTTTCTTTCTGAAATTCCTGCGGCTTGTAGGGTGTTTAATGGGATGAGATTTACGGAAGCACCTGTATCCACCAGGGCCCTCTTGATGGGGATTTGATTTATAGATGCTGCTAAATAGAGAGGCCTTCAATGATCTGGGTGCCCTACTTCCATATCTTCACTGCTAAATGTGATTTCCGTTGATTCCTGCAGGAGGGCCCTGTCTTCTGATATCTCTGCTGACAGGCATTCCACCCCTGCGCCGAAGGCGATGCTTACCAAAGCCTCCGTGGCTATTTTTCTTTCTTTTGCCGTAAGTCCCAACTGGTCGAATAGATTTTTGAACTTAGCACTCTGTTGAAGAGTAGTAATGGCCGCGGCAGGCAGGGCCAAGTTTTCTTCCTCGTCTTCTCCTGGGTCCGCACATATCACTACTGCTGCCACACCCTTTCCCTTGTGGTTTGGGAGTGGGTTTCTTTGGGCTTCCTGCTGGGTCAGCTCTAATATGCCTTCTTTGATCCTGCGGTGCACCAGCCTGCGGAGCGCCCAGCATTCTGCGGTGGGGTGCTGCACATAATTGTGCAAGCGGCAGAAGCGAGGATCTCTCCTTTCTTCCTCCGTTGGCTCTCTAGAAACCTGGTTGGGTTTAAAGATCCCATCTGCTATCCACTTGTCAAGTAGCACTTCCAGCTCCTTAGGAGTGCATGGTAGGGGTGGAGGTGTATCATAATCCCTCCCCTCTGTTCTCCTTCTCTGGTTTCCAGTGGACACGGCCATAGCCTGCGGTGCGTTCCGCTTGTCTGAACTGGGTTTCACGGACTGAGCCGTCTTTCTCGCTTTCTGCAATAGCTGCGCAAACTGGGAAATCTCCAGATTTTCCAGGACAGCCCTGAATTCCCGAATCATATTGGTCATGCACATTTCTACCAACGTCCTCTCCTCACAGTGATCATAGCAATCAAGTGCTATGTCCCTGAACCGTTTGATGTACTCCATTAGATCTTCTCCGTTCCTTTGCTTTGTTGCCTGCAGAGTTGCAAGCGTCACCGTTTCTTCTCCGTGAAAGTATTTAATGCAAAATACGTCCACCATGTCATCCCAAGTTGGGCTTGATCCTGGTTTTAAACCGATGTACCAGGTGTATGCTCGGTCGCATAGTGACTTTGAAAACTCCCGAAGGCATAAGTCTTCGTCTGCCGTGTAAGGGCCAAGGGTGTCAATGAATTTGCTCACGTGCTCTACTGCGCTTCCCTTCCTGCCATCGTACTGGGCAAAGGCCCTTGGTTCATACCTCTCGGGATACGGCTTGTTGAGCACTTTTAGAGGATAGGGGGGTCTCCTTGAGTAAAATCTCTCCTTTGGTGTTCTGGCTCTCTCTTGCTCCAAGAGAGCCACTACCTCAGCCATGGTGATGAAACGCTGTCCTGCGTTCCGAGGGGCACCTCCTGCCAGTGTCTCTACTCCGTCTGCCGCATGATCTGGGTCATGTTAGCTGCCTTTTTCTTTTGTTTTGTCTGCCTTTAGTTGGCGGATCTCTTCCATCATTTGTTGCTGCGAGTGCTGCAATGATTGCAACACTTCGATGAAGGTGTTGACATTGTCTACGGGGACTCTTGCTTGAGGCTGAGGATCAGCCCTCGTTCTGTTGGCACCTTCTGTCTGGTTAAGTTGTTCTTGGTGAGGCGTCGTCAGCCTAGATTCTGCTTGTGAGGGTACGGCACTCATATTTCGTGTCGTCCTAGACTTGGGTGGCATTGTTTGCGAGGGGCGCTATTCTCTTTTCCTTCTCCCCTGTCTGCTTCCCAACTCCCCAGTGAAGTCGCCAATTTAATGTAGGGGCCTTTTTTGGTAGGATTGGGCTGCCTCCTGCGGTAATGGGCTGGGTTGCCTCCTGTGATGATGGGCCCTAGTATTTCTGAGTAAGGGAGCTGGGGCCGGTCCAATTGTAACTCAACTTGGGCCAGTTTGTGCACAAACTTATGCCACGTCTGCTAGGAGCAAGTTTACGGCAAGCAGAATTGCAGCAAGTAAGTTATGACAGGCTGGGCTGTTGCAGAAAAGTTATGGCAAGCAGATATAATAATTACTAAAACAGAGTATTCTGCCTATTTAAACAGATTGCTATGTATTCCCTGCTAGTAAAACATGATTACAGTCATAACGATATCAATCACCAAGGAAAATGAAGAGAATAATACTGATTAGTTTAAATGGGCAAAAATTAAGTTTTAAGCTTAATGTGCCGCAGCAAAGCCAAAGAGGGGAGAACGCCTCTTCTCAATGCAAATAATCCCCCAGGAAAAAATCATGCAATGGGGATTAATGGCTTTGAGGGAGTCGATCCTGAATGGTTATTGTCCCAAAGGGAGAGTCCTTGTTTGCGTTTTGGAGAAAGGTAAGATTTGAAGGGGGAGAAAGGGAAACCGATCTATTGATGCATGCTCATTGAACTAACTCTCTTCTTTCTTTCTTAGTTTTCTTTCTTTTCTTCTCTGTTTTCGTTCTTATCTTTTTTCTTTTCCTCTTACTCTGTTTTTTCTTTTAACGTTGTAAAATATGCTCTGTTTTTTTACCTCCTCTACAGGGCACGGCAAGGGCCTCTTTATAGCGCCTGTCGTGACTAGTGTTTTACGGTCTTGCCCCTTAACCGCCTTTGTCTGGTCTGGGTGTACTTGCCGACCACACTGTGCGACACAAACCCTTGCCAGACAGAGGCGGACTCGTTTTGTCCTTCTGTGCGTCGTAGCCTTTCCTGCCACGATGTTAATCCCTTCTCTCCTCACTCTCAGAGCATGCACCCAACGGTTCCCTCTCAAATTGCCTCTTTTGGATGGTCTATCATCCCAGTAGGACGTACCTCCCAAAAGAGACTTGAGCAGGAGCCGTGAATAGATCTTTTCCCCTCTCCCCACCACCAAACCACACCCCCCTTTACCTCTTACCTCTGGCCCATGGCCCCACCATGTCCTATACTGGCTGGGTACAGGCTGGTGGCGCCTGGGTCTTGCGCGTGCTTCCCTTTCAAATTTGTCCAAGAGTCTGCCTGCTGCTCATGTGTCTGCCGCAACCTGGAGATTCTCCGTTTGCGTTTCCTGGCCTTTCATACGGGCTTTCTTTTGGTGTTTCGCTCCAATCAGGAGCTGGGTCTCGTATGATAATGGGCTTTACATTTCTTTGGCCCACTTTTGGTTTTCTTTACTGCCTGACACGTTGATTTGTTATTCCTGTCGTAATGACTCAATCCTGCTGGACCCCTTTTTGAGCCGGCCGTTTATCCCTTTTCTCAGTGGCCTGTCACAGGCACTGTTTTGTTTTTACTCATGGGCTCCTATGTCCCTTTGGGTTTCCCTTTGGGCATCCACGGCCCGTTTGCTAATTCTTTTAGGCTTCCTCGGCCTGTTTGCTAATTCCACACTCCCATGGGCTTTGTTACTAACTTCATTGGGCTTCCCCGGCCCAATAACCTTATCCTTATCTTTGGGGTTTATGAGCCTGCCATAAACCCCTTACTCTCTTAGTTTACACTACCTTGGGCCTGCAGCGACCCTTTCTCACTTTTCTAACTCATACTCTGCCCATGGGATGCTATTTCTTTCTTTCCTGACTTCTTTGAGCCCGCTTGCCTTTTCAAGGCCCATGTATACATTTGTTGGGCCAGTGACCCATTATTCCTACCACTTGGGCCTAATGGTCTTTTTTGCTATTTATACAGTCAATTCCTTGTGGCCCTCATTATTGGGCCTTTCCATTCGCTGGGCTTCCACAAATGGCCCTCAACAAAATTTTATTAATAGGACCCAAATTCTGTGGTGTTACAAGCTCTGTGTTAGATTTACAAAGCTTATGCAGAAAAATAAATCATCCTAATTAATCAAATCACTAATACATAAATTATGTCATTTATGTGGCACAATATAACAAGTAAAGCAATTGTAAATAAACCATCTTCTCAGGAAAAAAAAATGCAAAGAAACTAAAACAGAACAAGACCTTACACTAAAATAAATAAAAAAGACATCACACAACACAAAGATGCAATTTTGGCAAGACAGATAACTGAAGGGGAGAGGCTACCATTTAGTAACTTAATTACCCAATTTTTGCAATCAGACAAAAACTGAAAGTCAAAGGCTAACATTCAGCAGAAAAAAGAAAGGCTAAGGCTACCTAAAAAAGCTCATGTGAATTGTTAGGGTTTGGTATGGTGTCAGATACTCAAATCAGACCCAAATTCCAATTATACCCCCCCCCCTTTTTTTTTCACATTGTTTATGTTTGGTGAACTGGACCAAGATATTAGATTAGAGCTGTGGTGTATTAGGCCACTATATTTGGGTCTCTCTCTCTCTCTCTCTAGTAATTTCTTTTTCTTTTTTGAGAGAGTTTTAACTCATGTCATCCGCTCTTAATGATATTTCATTATTATTAGACCAAAACACCACTCATTTTTTGGTGTAGATGGTGATTGAACCCCAAATCTCTTATTCAGCTATCAAAAACTTTACCAGTTGAGCTAACTGGAACTTACATTTTTCTAGTAATTTCAAAATAACATATTTATATTAATTAGTATCGAAATATCTTTATTTTTATTAACTTTTTTTTTTTGTTGATAAAAAGGACTTTCATTATAGAAAAAACTAAGGAACCAAAAAAGAACAATTAATCCTACAAATATTAGTAATAGCAATAGGAATGTTGAGCTTAATACAAGAAAAGGACCTTCTAAGACTACTAATTAACTAGCTTAGCAGATGCATGAGCTGCAACATTACATTCTATATTAGCAAGTGCACTGGAGATGGACCAGTGCACTTGCTTTCCCTTTGAACTCATAGGCACTAGAGATTTGATACAAGTTTTTGCATCCCCTTCCACAATAATCAGCTCCCATTTTTCCTCAAGGGCAATTTGAAGAGCCCATAGAGTAGTTGCTGCCTCAGCTTGTAAAGCAGAGCACAACTCATAAAGTTTAGCTCACACCTAAATGATTTCTCCGTTGTTATCTCCAGCTACTACAACCAAGGTGGAAAACTCATGGGAGATTGCAGCATCTACATTCAACTTGATCCAATCTGTTGTAGGAGGGGACCAGCGCTTCGCATTACCTTTCACTCTAAATGGCTTTTCACTTATCATTGCAAAAGCTAATTCTTGGATCCAATTTTCAATGTTCCTGGTAGTAGCAATAATTTTAGCTTTGACACCATTGTGTAGAATTTGATTTCTCCATCAAAGGTGAAAATCATATATAAGGACAGCTTGAGAATTTCTTCTTTTGTCCATACATCCCATGTTTTGAAAGTTATGTCACCACTTTGATGATATCTTTACATGAGTTTACTGGAGCATTGTCTGATTTTAGACCCCACTTGCCAGCAAACCATATTGCTCTAGCAATAGGGCATTTAAAAAATAGGTGAATACATGTCTTCACAGCACTTTCACATAAAGGACAAAGATTATCATTAGACCCTAATCTTAAAATCAGATTTTCTTTAGTTGGTAGTGAATTTGAACCAATTCTCCAAAGTAGCATCTTTACTCTCTTAGGTGCTTTTAAGCTCCAAATCTTCTTATTCTACTCTATATGTAGATTTCACGGAGAATACACCTTTAGAGTCCTTAACCCAAATTAGTTCACCAGGTTTTGGACTCAAAAGGGATTGGAATGCTCAAAATGGCTTGAGCAGATTCTAGCTCAAACAGCTCTTGAAGCATGGTTCCATTCCAGTAATTTAACTCATGATTTCTGAGGTCTGAAACCATTAGTGGATTATGGGGAGTTTCTATACTCTTTGGTTTTGTCTTGAACTTAGGTAACCAAGGTACCCATGAGTACAACCAAACATTTATGGACGCACCATTACCAACCAAATAGCAAGCACCTTTTGATATCAACACTTTTGATTTTCCTATAGCTTTCAATATTGAAAAAGCTCTCTTAGGAGGGGCTTTTCTCAACCAGTCACTTCTCACCTTATATTTGTATCTTTGGATATTCATGCAAAAACTGTAAATCAAAACCAAAACAACTTTCATTATAGTTTTTAGCTTTGACAACTTTAGTTGAAAGAGAATTTACGAAAAAAGAGAAGATGGTCTTCTATGACTCCTTTTTATAAGGTAGATATAACTTTGCTTTTCATGGACTTTTTTTTTTATTTGCACATGGCATCAAACATAGGTCCAATGGCCTCATAAGTGATCTAAGCTCATTTGTTAGATTTTGGGTTGATCCAAAGTTGACGTAAAATAATCCTTTTACCTAGACCAAATGAAAAAAAAGGGGATCACTTCTTATGGACTCGTTGAGAATAATTCTGATTTAGTTCATGGCCTATTAGAAGTAGAAGGCACCCTGGTGGGATCCTCACAAACAGATACGTACCATCAATGCTAATATCGGCATGTTTGGGACGCTGACAGAAATAATCGATCAGTCCTTCTATTGTTTAATGTAGGCATTCATTTTTTTTCCAAAAAAGAATTAAGAAATATCCATTTTTTGATGCATTTACCTCGCAGAACCCTTGGTTTTTGATGCATACAAGTATTTTTGTTAGAATATTGAGACATAATTAATGAAAAGCTTATAATATCCCCCTTATCGACCTTGCCCGATAAAAGTATCTTGTTAACATCGGTAGTAATGTTATTTCCCTCATGTTCAGCTATAGCAAGAGCCCCTGAATCTAGAGCCACTTGGCGTTTCAACCCAATTCCAACAATACACTTTTCAGACCAGGAAATCCTAGGGCTCACCCATGGACAAGCAATGGAAACTACCAAGCTAGAGTACGATAGGGGTAGAGGGAATTTCCAATGGAACAATGAAATGCGTAGAGATCAGAAAGAACACCAACGGTGAAAGCACTTTGCTAGGCTGACACTGACATTGAAAGATGATAGCAAGAGCAACTTTTACTTTATTATGAGCCCAAATGATGGATTCAATAAGTTCTTGCCAATAACCATGTCCGCTAAATAGAAACATTAAACTAAAAATCCATACAAAATGAGCACCTAGGAAAAAGAGGTCATATGCAGATAACGAGGAACCACATGACTCAGATTTTTTGAGGAAAATATCAAGAGAGAATTGGATTTGGTAGACAATGTGTGGTTAGTAAACAAGGATCAGTTTTTTAGTAAGCTACGGAATGTATCGTCAAATATTCAATATGATTCCACCAAATCTAGCTTCGTTCAAGTAATGGATTCTAGCCAATTGAAAGGATCTTCTGATCAATACAAAGATCATTTCCATTCCATTAGTAATGAGGATTCGGAATATCACACATTAATCAATCAAAGAGAGATTCAACAACTAAAATCATTTTCGTCTTTGGTAAATTTCTCAATGGCTATAGTCATAGTGATCCTCCTATTCAACTATTTCAACCATTTTCAAACACCTCATAGCATTTTTAGGGCGTTCAAGATGTCTATCATTTCTATATGATTTGATTTCTTGTACACTACCCCTTTTTTATAATGAGTTTCGAATTTAAAAATCATTTATTAGTATATAATCTGACTGAGGTAAATCCACGACTTCAATTCAGTTCTTTTTTCTCTATTTTCATCATAGAATGATTATTCAAGTCTTTTTAATGTTTGGGTCATTTCAATTAAACCTTCTATAATTAGCCTAATCGGTAAGATAAATTCTTTGGTCTTGAGATTCTGATGCACATATGTATGGGCCTTGGTATTGAATTCTCGTGGTGCCTATTTAGGCTTTTCTAATATGTAGATTCAACCCAGGCATGTAGCCCATATGGGATGTCCTCATGTGTCTCTCAACTTCGGTCATTCCCTTTATGTCTTTTAAACCTACGCCGGGCCATGTTAGTGGCCTTTTGGGTTGAATTTGTTGACCCATTCTTTCTTTTAATTACAAGTGTTTGTAATCAATTTGGGCCAGATCTCTGGGTTGGAAACTTGATCCATTAGTGAAGAAAAAACCCATGGATCTTGATGATTAATTTGGTAGGCCCATCTTGACCCAATTTCATGTGTTGGTTTTTCACGGATAGTGGGCTATTGCAATGGACCTTGAGCTGACTTTGTGGTCTTCAGGCTTATGCTAAATTTCCTCTAACAAATTGCCCTCAATGAAACAAAGATTTTAAAATCTTATGGTAGAAACTCAAATTAAACTTCCTCGGCTTCACAGCTCAATCCTCCATGCTGGGTCAAGTCTCCAAAACGTTTTTCCACTAGGTAGCGTTTATTGCACATGCTAATACACACGGTCCAAAACAACTAAAAACGTGACTTTAAATCATGGTTTTAAACTTGAAAACGTAACTTAATGATTTTAAGTTGTTTTAAGCAGGGTGTGTTTACATTCTTATTAAAAGCAAATGACCATTCGTTGATTTAAATAAAAATTAAAAAAATTAAAAAAGTTGTATCATGTATGAATCTCGTAAAATTTTGTTTTTCTTTTTGAGATCAAATTAAATTAAATTAAATTAAATATTGGCCTGAGGGAATAAAGGATGCAAGATGGCCATATCCCCCTTTATGTGTTTGGCCTTAACTCGAAAATTTATTTTCCCTTATTTTTGAGTCAGTTTTCTACAAGAGAACAATGAGGTCTTTGTCTTTGTTTGCTCAAATGAACAAGTTAAACTTCAAGTTCCAAGTTCCAACTCATTGCCAGAATTATTATATATTCTATTGAGTATTATTATTATTATTAATAATTTGCTGACAATATTTTATTTATAATTTATAAGTCAACCTTTCTCTACTTTATAGACCACCACTACAGCTGGAAATATATGAAAATGAATATATAAAATATAAGAAAGTTGCAAATCTAACCTGGCACACAATTGTAACCCACCTTAACTCTGAGATTAGTATTACCATTAAAAATTTGGATACAATAATATTCCGTACACTTTATTATCATTTTCCCATGCTAACACGTTGAAACAGGACGACGTGTATTCGGCGCTACAATCATTATAAATAGAAGCTTCATTTGAAAACAAATAATAAAGGTTGATATTTTAAGTTTTGTTTTGTTCTTTTGTGCCACAAATTTCTAGGATCCCCCAAATATTCTGTCATATTCCACATCTAAAAGCTACATTATCTTCAGTAATAAACAAAATCTTATTAGACACTAGCTTGTACCCCATTCGATTTATGATTTTTTTTATTTATATTAATTTTATTTTTAATAGAAATACATGAATAATCAAATTAATAATACAGTTTATGTAATAGCCTTTGAGAATAATTGGTATGTACATGAAAATAATAAACAAATGCTTACTTTAAACACTTCTATGCTTTTTACAGTAGAACTTTCTCTTAGTTTCAATTTTTATATATAATTTTAGATTGAAACTTAATTATAGGGAAAGTATATGAACATTCAATGAAATTGATATGAATCCAATTATGTTTATTGAAACTCGTTTGTTTTTGTCAATATTATTCTTTAATATATACATATATATACATACATACATATATATATATATATATATATATAATATAATATTTAATGGATTAAAGTAGGGTTCATTCGGTACATCAAGCCTAACTTTTATTTTTCCTTAAAATCAAATTTTCAGTGTTTAGTATAGAAAAGGTTTAAAAAGGGAAAAAGCATTATGGATTTTTTTTTGTTAAAGTATCATCTTTTCCAGAAGTGTTTATTTTTGTTATATAAAATTTTACAAAGCTCAATTAAAAAATTTATAAAAAAAAAACATATTAAACGCAATCCTATATATATATATATATATACATATATTTTTTTTTTTGGTTGAAAATAACGCAATCCTATAACTTCTTACTTCTTTAATAATTAAATTTTACATCTATCCTATATAAAATAAAATAAAAATTGTACATCTATTACACGATTTTACTTCACGTTCTTGCAATGTGTGCAGCAAAGAAAATAGAAATGACAGCAAAATGTTGAGTTTCTCCAAACCCACTCTGCACCACTCGTGCAACTCTGAATTTAAAAAACAAATGTACCCTGGCCGATAAGATTTTTATAAAATGTTTCTCTCTTCTCTAGATTGTTCTTAATTTGATAATTAATAACAAGCTGTACTTGTACTCTTGGCATATTCCAATCCACCATACACTAGCTTCCAAAACATAAACAATATTTTAATGAGAAAAATAGATAGCTGATATGGTGTATTTAAATCTTATGCCAGCTTAAAATAAGTGTCTTATACATTTTTTTTTTTTTTGGTAAATTGTGTCTTATACATTTATTTATTTATTGGTACCTTAATTGGGATGGGGAATTCAAACCAAGTTGTTATAGTTCAATATGTACTAAACTACAAAATTCTTAATAGTGTCTTATAACTTTTTTTTTTTATATAAATAATGATATAATTTAGATATTTTTTAGTATTTGATTATTTTCTCAAGTGTATCCAGTCTTCTTATTTGCCTGTTTCTTGACCTCAAGATACTGACAAGAAGTTTCTAATCTAAGATCTCATGAATATTATAAAGTCTTAAAAACCACTTAGCGAGTGCCTTGTGTCTTATAACTTTTATTTTATTTTATTTTTATAAATAATGATATAATTCTGACCTTTTTGAGTATCTAACTATTTTCTCGGGTGTATGTAGTCTCTTTATTCGCCTGTTTCATGACCTTAAGATACGGATAAAAAATTTAAAACCCAAGATCTCATGAATATTACAAGGCCTTAAGAACCACTTAGTCAGCGCCTTGTGGCTTATAACTTTTAAATACTACTAATTTGTTCATTTTAAATTAATTTTATAATGTTTGATTATTTTATACTATATAAAGATAATGTTTGATTATTCTTGATGCAAATTATATACGTATATGCAAGCATGCATGCACGTAAATGTCGGCCTATTTTGTCAGTTGATTGGTTGACTTCATTCAATTCATCATTTGAATCTATTATTAGTTTTTTTTTTAATTATTTAAATTTATGTTGTATTTGTATCGGTCGAGGCAGATGAAAAATTATTAAGTACTTTTAGAATATCATAAATGTATAATTTTTTCTCTCACATGAATAGTGGGTCTCGCTATAAATTTAATTAATGGGACATACCATTCATGTGAGAGGAGAGAGTATGCATTTATGGTACTCCAGGAGTACACAATAATTTTTCAGGCAGCAAATATATATTTTTTTTTTAGAATACTAAGTATTTTTTAACACACACGGAGGGAAAGGGAAAAATTTTTTAAAAAAAATTTACAGTAATGTATATCTAAAAGGGTCTAGGCAACAAAGGTAAACACGAATATCTCTGTTAAATATTCGCTAATTAATCTTATAGTAGAGGAATTAATTTAGGTTAAGCCAGCAGATTACGCTTATGCCTAGCTGGCATTAATATGAAACACTTTATTGTAAAATGCACATCTTTTTCCGTAAAATAAAAATGCACATCTCTTTCTCTGTTAAAAGGAATTGGGAAATGGGATTCCTGGATATTTTTAGATTCAAGCATTGCCTTTTTTTTCCTTTTTTCTTTTTTCAATGTTTTAACGAGAGATTCAAACATTGCCTGCTAGAAAGTACAAAGAAAGGTGGGGGAAAAGAGAGAAAGGAATATATATGCACATATATCACCAAAAAAACACAAACAAAGGAAGATTCATGACAACTTTCATATTACTTTATGGGATGTACTTTTTTTACTTTGTGGTTTTTCAATATCACCAAATAGTATATATATTTAAGTGAAATGTTAATTAACATAGTAAGATATTCATTAATGATGATTTATTGTGGGATTCACTTAATAAAAAATGAAAAATGCTAACAAATACCTTTAGGACATTGGTTAATAATTCATTTAAAGAAAATTTTATGGAAAAAGAAAAAAAAACAATTAATATTTTGACAGTTTTTTTATTTCCCATAAAAATGGTATCAAAATTTTCCTAAAATGGATTATTAATCAATGCCCTAAGAGCACTCATTAATATGACCCATAAAAAATTAGTATAAATTGATAAAATGACTAAATCTAGTATTGAAATAACAAGTAAAACTCAAAAAGTTGATTTTATTGACTCTACACCCTATAAAATTTGTCAAAAATCTGTCAAAAAGTTTATTTTATTGACATAAAGTTCTTTCTTACCACACCTTGCGATGCTCATTAAAACTACCCTTTATATAATAATTTGCATCACTGCTGCAATATATCTATATACAATACAGGTACATGATCAAAACATGCATTCCCGATTATGGAAGCACATTACTATCATTTTTATTGAAACATATCTAATTGTATTACCCTCAATTTTGTAAACAAACAACACCCTTTAGGCATTCTTTCTTTTTTAAATTAACTTTTTAACCAAAAAAAATCATGAGATACACTATTTAATATCTTGTTATTTGATGAGTAATATTTAAAATAAGAAATTAAATTAAATTTTTAAATGGATGCTAAAATATATAGATATGATAAGATTTGAATCTACTGTTCCCCTTCATGAGGATTGATCCAAAAGGTTTAAGTCTATGAGTTTGGGTCTAATTATTTTATATTAATCACTCCCTTTTATTATTTTTATTCGATGTGCGACTTTATTCATACTTTTTTTTTTAAAGAAACAAACACACACACACACACACAAAAGGGAGAGGAAAATGGGTTCTACAACAAAGGCACTAAACTCTATTAAAAATCCATGGTGGAACTTTACTCATACATGTATACCTAATAATTACTTTTTTATATATATAAATAATTTCATAGTTACAATAATAATATATAAATTCATATTTGAATTCATTTCCTTTTATTCAAAACAAAATTTTTTTTTATCAATTAAACTAACTGAAACTCCCACGTTGATTTGCATTTTGAACTTTGAAGATTTAACTCAAATAAAAACAATAATAATATTACATATTTGAAATAACATCTTCTACTTCATCGTTCATTTTAAACTCCACATGTTATGTTAATAAAAATTCAATCATTTTCTTGCTAGATCACTATGTGGGCTTAGGGTTAGACACATGGACATGGCATATAACCCCTTATAAAGTAAGGTGGCCTGATTAGACATGCAATACAAACCCTTTTAAAGTAAGGTGGCCTGGTTGTATTCTCCAAAAATAAAAAGAAAAAAAAAAAATAGACAAGGTATGTAGGCCAGCTGGTTGGACCAATCAAATTTCGATATAGTTCAAGTATTTCAAAAGATGCCTTGTCTTTCCAATAGAAAAAAATCAGTACGTTACTGTTGAAGTCTAATGGACACAAACTATAAATAATACTCCGTTCAACTCCCAACCAAGGTTTTCAGACCCGGACCGTTCATTGAACCGTAAAAGGGAGAGGTTCAAGGTTTTTGAGGTCAAACCGAGGTCGAACCGGGGTCGAACCGTGATGACGTCATAATTAATTTAATAATTAATTAAAGCCTAAATATAGATATTAAATTTATAAAACTAGCAAAATTGACAATATATCTATATATGTGAGGGAAATTTAATGATTTTCAAGCATATATTTAATAATTAAATAAGAAAGTTAATAAAATAAAACAATAACCATGAAAACATTAACATTTATGATTAATTTTTGAAGTAAAGTTCAATATCTTTGAAAAATTTTAATTATAATTTTTTTTATTTCTTGTAAGAGATGGATAATTTAATTAAGTAAAATAAAATTGTGTTAAGTTGTTTTTTTTTTTTTTTTTTTTTTTAAATTGCTAAGGGGTTGGACCGCACGGTTCTCACCGGTTCGAGCGGTCCAACCCCGGTTTTAACGGTTCACGGAATTAACAAAAAATCCAGTTCTTTAGGCTTAAAAAACCGGTTTTCATCCCGGTTCCCGGTTTTCACGGTCCGACCTCCCGGTCCGGTCCGGTTCTGAAAACAGTGCTCCCAACAAGAAAATTAGAATAAGTGTATATGTAACGTTGCTTTCATTGATTTACCTTAGAATTAGTCTATTAGATTACTCTTTAATTGGTTGAGTGCTATTGTATTGTCAATGTCTCTTAAATTTAGATACTTCTCTTGATTTTAGTTAACGTAATTGGAAAAGTTTTTTTTGTTGTCAATCTAGAAGGTGGGTCATTGATTGGAATTCGATTGTTACTATAAAAAAGAATTAAAATACTTATTGAAAAAGAAAAAAAAAAAACAATGAAAAACAATTCATATTAAGGGATATATAATATATTTGTGTCTTCATCTCTCTCTCTCTTCTAAGTTTTAGCACTTAGGGTGGTTTCGATAAATTTTGAATATGATATTACAGCATGTCTGCATGTGTGTATATAATAATCACTCTACATATACAGTCATTTAATAATCATAATTATTTGATAATTTTGGTAAGTATGGAAAAACAATGAGTTCAAATTTGGTAAGAATGGAGTGTAAAACCCATATTTTACACCATCCATTAAAAGATTGTCACGTTAGCTTTTTACTTAAAATTCAATACATCCTAACACACATAATAACATCTCAATGAACTTAAGTTAGATTTTCAAATGAGTATTAGAATTAATTGGAGGGGTAAAATTTGTATTTTACATCACATCCTTATTGAATTTAATCTAAAAAACAATTACTTCATCTAAGACTATGTATAATGTATCTTGCTTGTTTCCATGTAAAATTACTTATTTTGATACATACAAAACATTACTTATTTTGTTCTGTCTTTAAATAAATTTGAAGTTTATTTACATATATTTGTCATTATTTAAGATTGAAAAATGCTAAGGGTAGTACTAATTCTACTAAAAAAGAGATCTACAGACTATATCGTAATAAATGTGAATGGTGTCACATAAAAAAAAAACATAGAAATTAATTATTATTATTTTTGTATTATAATACATTAGCTTGTAAGATTTAATAAGTAAAAATTGTATTGTTCTCGCCCTCTATAATTATATATGTATGAGATAAGTTTTAAAAGTATCCAAAGATGGTAGTCCATCTCCTTCTTCATCTAAGTTTATAGGTTTTTTTTTTTTTTTAATAAAAAAAAAAAACTATAAAACCCAAACTATATTATTAGTTATGCAATGTTTGAAACTAATTTGGTTTCTAACAATTCGAGTCTAGAGGACTCGATTTTGGGGAGCTGAGATGTCCATGTAGGCCTGGAAATCAAGTTCATTGGACTCGGTTTTTGTACATGGAAATCGAGTCTAATGGACTCGGTTTTCGTTCATGGAAATTGAGCCCAAAGTACTCAGTTTTCGTTCATGGAACTCGAGTCTATTGGACTCAATTTACTGGTCTCATCCAACTGCAGCACTTGATGTTCCTCCTTTGGCCTGTGAATGGTTGAGTCTACCCAAAGAGTTGTTCGAGGTGTTCCAGGGGAGTGAGTGTTCGTGAGGGGGAGAGAGTTGCCTGGGCATGGGATTCATGTTTGGTGAAGAGAGTCCCCCATTGGTGAAAGTGATAGTTGGTGTTGTGGAGTTTTAGTCTGATGAGGGGACCATGCTTGTGATTCGGTATACTCTGTTTTATGGAGAGTAAAACAGAGCATGTGAGTTTTCTCTTCCTTGATGATTTCATGTCTGTGTGCTGAACGAAGAAAACCGAGTCCTTTGGGCTCGATTTTCATGAACGAAAACTGAGTTCATTAGACTCGATTTCCATGTACAGAAACCGAGTCCGATGAACTCGATTTTCAGGCCTACATGGACATCTCAGCTCCCCAAAATCAAGTCCTCTAGACTTGAATTGTTAGAAACTAAATTAGTTTCAAACGTTGCCTAACTAATAATATAGTTTGGGTTTTATAGTTTAAAAAAAAAAAAAAAAAACCAAGTTTATATTTAGAAGTTTCTTTTGAGTCTGTGCCGTATTTTAAGTCATTCCCTATATTCTTGTGTTTGTGTGGGCGAGTAAGAGGGAGAGATTACAATCAAAAGTTTATATTTAATGAATTTAGATATTTCTTTAAAAAAAAAAATTAAAATCACTCTCTCCCACACCCGTCTCTACTCTTATAAATTATTAAAAATGATTAAAAATAAATTTGTATTAAGTTTACTATAAAATGAATGAGGTGTTACTAAATATATATATATTTTTTAATGCTTACTATGAACAAGGTGTTACTAAGCCTCCGTTTGGAAAGCACATTTTGTGCCCCATGCCTATGTTTGGCATTTGAAACAGTAAGGCCCACGACTACTGTTCACATTTTAAAATTGAGACTTACAACTATTGTTTAGCCAACAGATGAAGACCCATGGCAGTGTTTTAAAACTGAAACTCACGATTATTGTTCACATTTTAAAATTATTTTAATACCGTATTTTCAATTTTCAACCGAATAAGCGGTCCTAACAATACTCTAAACATTATTTTCTCTAGAAACACGTTGTTTTTACCGTAAGTAGAAAAACATGGACGGTTATACATCCCGTTATCAGTTTAACCAACCAAACACACAAAGAAAAGTCAGAAAGTCAAAATTGTGAAGTCAATCATTTCTCCCACTCCTTTCTTTTCGTTAATACAATTCACAACACACAACAGTCTCTCCAAAAATCCACACTCCAAGACAAAAACACAAACAGTCAGTCAGTCAGTCAGTCAGTCACACACCCACACCCTCCTTAATTTTCCCTATTATTCCAATCCTATCTCTTTTTCTCTCTAAATATCTCCACAATCACCGTAACCAAAAATCAAAAACCCACTCTTTTTACTATTAAGATTTTTTTTTTATTATTAATGGAGCCACCGGAGGATAAACGAACACCGTTGGATGAAGCGGAGGGGATAATCCTACGGTGGGACTCAACCGCATCGGAGGAAGCCAGAGAGAAAATGATTTTCGATTCTGATCGGAACGAAGTTGATCGTTACTTACAAGCCGTCGATGATATCCAACGGTCGCTATCTTCCACCACCATCAACAGCGAAAGCAGCAGCAACAGCGACGAAAGCAGTTTGAACTCGACGATTCGGATCGCCATGGCTCGGCTGGAGGACGAGTTTCGGAATATTCTGCTGAGTCACACTGCTCCTCTTGAACCCGAGTCGATTTCGTTCAGCTCCGATCCGGGCTCGTCGACTCACTCTCACGGTCAAGTCGACGATCGCGAGGACGAGAGCGAGCACGACCAGGGTTTGAATTTGAATTTGAATTTGAGCTTGAAGCTCGCTCAGCAGCGGGAGGAGCAGGAGGAAGGTGAAGGAGAAAGTGGAGATTCGGTTTCTGATGCTGCTGGTAGCAGTAGATCGAGTTACCGAACTACTAGCAGTATCCGCGAGATCGATTTGGTGCCGTCCGATGCGATCTACGATCTGCGGAGCATCGCGGAGAGGATGATCGCCGCCGGTTACTTGCGGGAGTGTATTCAAGTGTACGGCAGCGTTCGGAAATCGGCGGTGGACGCGAGTTTCCGGCGGCTCGGGATCGAGAAGCTGAGCATCGGCGATGTGCAGAGGCTGGAGTGGGATCAGCTCGAAGCGAAGATCCGACGGTGGATTCGGGCCGCGAAGGTTTGCGTTAGGGTTTTGTTCGCGAGCGAGAAGAAGCTCTGCGAGCAAATTTTCGAGAATTTGGGAACTGATATCGACGACGCGTGCTTCGTCGAGACCGTGAAAGGTCCGGCGATTCAGCTGTTCAATCTCTTCGAAGCGATCAGTATCAGCCGCCGATCGCCGGAGAAGCTGTTCAAGATTCTGGACTTACACGATGCTTTGATGGTTTTGATTCCAGACATCGATATCGTTTTCGAAGCGAAAACTGCCGAGTCGATTCGGATTCAAGCGGCGGAGATTCTGTCTCGGCTCGCCGAGGCGGCGAGGGGGATCTTATCGGAGTTCGAAAACGCGGTTCTTCGCGAGCCGTCTAGGGTTCCGGTGCCCGGCGGGACGATACACCCTCTGACGAGGTATGTGATGAATTATATAAGTTTGATTTCGGATTATAAGCAAACTTTGATTGAACTTATCGTGTCGAAACCGTCGACCGGAACCCGATACGGGAGTGATCCGACGATTCCAGATATGGAGTTTGCTGATGAGTTGGAAGGGAAGACTCCTTTAGCATTCCATTTGATTTGGGTGATTGTGATTTTGCAATTCAATTTAGAGGGAAAGTCTAAGCATTACAAAGATACTTCATTGGCACATTTGTTTATGATGAACAATGTGCACTACATTGTGCAAAAGGTGAAAGGGTCACCTGAGTTGAGAGAAATGATTGGGGATGATTATCTGAAGAAGCTAACTGGGAAGTTTAGGCAGGCCGCGACGAATTATCAGAGGGCGACTTGGGTTAGTGTGTTGTATTGCTTGAGAGATGAAGGGCTACATGTGAGTGGGAGTTTTTCATCTGGGGTGTCAAAAAGTGCATTGAGAGAGAGGTTTAAGTCGTTTAACGCCATGTTCGAGGATGTTCATAGGAATCAGGCCATGTGGTTGGTGCCTGATGCTCAGCTTAGGGAGGAGCTGAGGATATCTATATCAGAGAAGTTACTCCCAGCTTATAGGTCGTTTCTGGGGCGGTTCAGGACCCATATTGAGAGTGGAAGGCACCCGGAGAATTACATCAAGTACTCGGTTGATGATTTGGAGACTGCTGTGTTGGATTTCTTCGAGGGGTACCCTGTATCCCAGCACATAAGGAGGAGATCTAGCTAATGGATTGAAGTGAAGTGGGAAGTGATCGAGTTTTGGGAAATTAGAAACTAGGAAGAATTCTTTTAATTTTTTGTGGAGTGTTTGGGTGATGTGGTGCTGGTCAATCTGGGATTTCCGGAGCCTCTGATTTGTGAAAAAAGTTCTGCATTGGATATTGGTTGGGAAGATCAGTTGTAGCTCTCCAGGATCGCGCAAAAGTCCCTTCAGCCTGAATGCTTCTGCACTGTAAGCATGTTATTTATGTTGTTACCACGTTCTAGATTTTGGTTTCATTTGTTTATATTCGCATTGTTGCGTGTGTGTTTTCTTTTGCTCTATAATGTCAGCAAGCAGTTTCCTTTTATAGCTTCAGATGACTCTTAATACCATGTTGTATTTTTGCCCTTTGTTAAGATGCATATATGGGAAACGGAATCTTAGATCAACATGCGTTGAAGTGGCCGTTTCCTTTTCAAGCTTCGAATGACTTCTGTACCACGTTATGTTTCTGGCCTTGATGAGAACAAATTGGAAATTGGATAAATCTCATAGAATACCTAGTACCCATGTATATAGATTCAATTATTCAAATATGGCAAAATCCATGTAATTTTGCAGTTAAACCCCGCAACTGTATGTCCATTGTTGCTTGCTCAATCTTTCTATCTCCTTTTGAGCTGCATCACCTATAAGATATATTAATGGACTTTTAAGTTTGATTTCTGCACCTTCTATGTGATTCTGATTTAATATTTCATGCTAATAAAGGTTCCTACTTGGTATTTTTCTCAATCTAAAGTGTGATAATTAGGTATATTGATTCTACTTACAGGATGTCGTGTGAGTATCCAGTAGTAGCTGAAAAATCTAATTCTGATTCTGACCCTTTATTTTTCCTTTTTGGTTGTGTACATGTGTCCGAGTTGTTAGGACCATATTTGGAATTTTGCTAAGTCTTTATGATACGATTACTTGAATTTTCCTGTTATATTCTTTTGGATCCGAAAGTAATTAGAATTAATTTGTTTTTAGCTATTTATTACATCTCTCTCCCACCCAACCTATGGACACACTTGAGCTCAAAAAGTAGAGCACTGATTGGGCACAGAAAAGAGAATCTGAAAAGGGAAACAACATGAACCTGCATTTGATCCGATATGGATATACAAATAATAATCAATTATCGGATTTTCACAGAATATACCTTATTCAACCAAATCAAGATTATGTGTAAAAAAATGTAATCAAACATTTTCAATGGGTGTAAAAGGGTCCCCTGAATGTAGTGGGAAAAATCTGACATTGTATGTTTGGTAGTCATAGGGAGATGCTACCATTTGTGTAGTGGAAACCAAGCTTTTAAGCCATACAAGGTTGAGAGTGACGCATTCATATTTCAGAGTGCATTCTTTATAAAGTGCGGGTGTTACCATAACCTTGTGACCTTTGCCGCATATATTTAACATATGTCCCAATTTGAAAAACGAATGTCTTAACACTGATAGGAATAAATAAATTCAGAGTATCATGAACCCTGCAAGAGAGGTCTTGTGTATAAATAAACAAGATATCAAGTTGTAAATTTTATAATTAGCTTTCCAATGAAGTTTTAGATAGTTGGATGCATCACGAAATAGAAATAAGGAGTGGATAGCTTGACGCGTTGTCCAAATTATTTTATCAGTCAATAGAAGGATTAAATAGGAAAATCTCACATTCATGGTGGAATGGATAGCTTGACATGTCGGTTTACGTTGTGTCCAAATTCTTTTATCAAGCAATAGAAGGAATTGAAGGAGAAATCTCTTACTCTCTTGGTGGATCTTATTATGAATTTAATTAATGAGATTTTGTATGAATGAAAGAGAGCATTATATCACCGTGAGCACATAACAATTACTCAAATAAATAATAAATCTTAAAGGGTATTTTTTTTTTTCTTTCTTAATGGTAAAATCCCAAGGGTTGAATCGTTAATCTAATGGGTTTTAGGTAGGGGTGGCAAAGTAAGTCCAAACTCATTTGCCCACTCAAATTCACCCACTCTAATTGAACCTAAAACCATCCAATTATTAGGTGGGTTAAATGGGCATCAACCCAATTAAACCTAGTGATTATTGGGTTTTAACTAAAAATCCATTGAGCCCCATTTAACCCAAAAACAATATACCCAAATTCAACCCAGCCATTCCCATAAAATTATTATTAAAAAAAAATAAAAAAAAAAGCCTTCAGACGTTTTAGTGTTTGTGTTTTCATTTTCCTTCATTTTCTCGGCCTCCAAACACCTCTCTCTCTCTCTCTCTCTCTCTCTCTCTCTCTCTCTTGCTCTCTCTCTTTCTCTCTTTCTCTCTCTAGCACTCATCTAGAACTCACGGAATCCATTGGAGTACTCATGCTCAAGTTTTTTGTTGAGTTTAAGGAGTTGATGATGGCGGATCCTCCTAATGGCAATGACACTTACATAACGCTGACACTTACCCATAGATTCAGCTCTTGAAAAAACTTGACAAACCCACAGCGCAGTGCAGATTTGCTTTTCGCAAATCACAAAACCCATTCAAACCAAAACCCTCTCTTTCTCTCTCTGCTTCTACATCCATGTCGTCCTCCAAACCCCAACTACCAAAACCACAACCAGAACAACAACAACAACAAGATGAATCCTCCAAACCTCAGAGCAAGAAAGTTGCCAAGAAAGAAGCCGCGAAGCTTGAGAAGCTAAAGCGTCGCCAGGAAGCCGCTGTGGCCTTCGACATTCAGTCACTTTCAATGGAGGATCCGCTTGCCAACAATTACGGCAATGTTCCAATTTTGGACCTCCAATCGAAGGTCGCTCCTGAT
Organism: Quercus wislizeni; assembly: GCA_023055345.1. Taxonomy (NCBI): domain Eukaryota; kingdom Viridiplantae; phylum Streptophyta; class Magnoliopsida; order Fagales; family Fagaceae; genus Quercus; species Quercus wislizeni. Next base: position 61,441,749 of record JALGQJ010000002.1, on the reverse strand, counting down.
ACCAGGGTCTAGACCAAGATCGGCAAGCTGGTTGAGCCGTTGAAGGACCAGTACGTGCTGGTGCGGGGTCACATGCAAAGGATCCATGCCAAAGGGAAGACCGCGTTCGTGGTTTTGAGGGAGAGAGGATTCACCATGCAATGCTTGAAATGAAATTTATTTGTATTTGTTGCACTGTTTGGTTGCCAAAAAAGTGAGAGAAAATAGAAAAGAAAAGAAAATATTTTTTTATTTGGATTTTTAATATAATTGCTGATGTGGATGTGCTTATGTGGAATTTTTTAATCTCAAGAATGGAGACTAGAGAGAGTGGAAAAGGGAATCTAAGAAAGTGTTGGAGTTTTCACTTTAATGGCATTTTGGTAATTTTGATAATTGGGTAATTGGGTGAGTTAGAGTTTACTCATAATAATTGAGTTGGGTTGGATTTGGGTTAGAAGCAATTAGTTAAATAGGTTTTAATGGGTAAATGGATTTTATATACCCAACCTAATTATGTCCACCCCAAACCTATCCATTTAACACCCCTAATCTTAGGCGTCAAGGATCTCAATGAAAATTTGGGATTCAAATCTTCTACCAATACCTGAGGTCATCCCTAATAGGAAATTTTTCTTGTTGTTAGTTGAAGTGCGTGAGAGACTTGAGTAGACCTTAATGGTGGGATTAAAGCATCAAAAAGTCCATTCCTAGTGGCTGCTCAAAGCTCAAAGCTCAAACCAAGGCACGAATGCCAATCATCTCGTTTTAATTTTCAAAGCAAGCTACCAACCGCACAATCTAATTCTAGCTTTCTTTGTGGAGTATCCACATCATTCCAAGGAAAAAAAGAAAAAGATAAAAGTATTCGGAGTCAATAAAAGGCAGCAGCGAACGTGATATGACATGATATCCCTGTCATACTCATAAGAGCAATGCTTTGCCTCGCCGGCCCAAACAGAATTTATCAAATTATGGACGTTGAACCCAGATGCTATCAGATTAGACGTAGGGAAAATTATTATGTATTTCTGGAATATTATAAATGTATATTTTTTCCTTTTACATGAATGGTAAGTCACATCATGAATTTAATTAATAAGACCCATCATTCATGTGAGATGAGAAAGCACGCATTTATGGTATTCCGAGAATACATAATAATTTCTCTAGATGTAGACGTGGAACACATTGGCTGGTCCCCTAAATTACATGCACTAATTTTGCGAGGACAAACCTAACGTGCGGTTTAAAACAAAAGAAAGAAAAGAAGACTAATAGTTTACGTGAATCAAAAAGGAAAACGACATTCGACAAAGAAGAAATACAAGTCGTCAGTTAGTTGGGCAGAATTCACATCATTCCATTCAACAAAATTTCTCTCTTAAGGAATTTTCCTAACAAAGAAACCTATTAATTTTATTTAATCATACCACTAATCTCCATTGACTCTTCGTTTACAGCAATAAATAAGCAATACAATAACCAATTTAACAAATACATAGAAAAAAAACTAACTAGGGATAATTTAAATACAAAAGTCATGTGACAATCGCAACATGAAATTTTCGTATCATGATCTCTACTCCTGTATACTTGCTAGCGTTGGATTCAGGGGAGCAGCTGAGGATTGTAAATGATGATAATAATAAACTAGCAGATGGGTTTAAAATTTACTCGGTCTTGTCTTCTTCCAAATCACCATTCGATAATCCATTGCTGTCTTGGACTGATCTAGCTTCAGGTGCACTTCTGAAGTCATTAGAAGGCAATGGGGCTGGTTTTATGAGAGTCAGAGTTGTATCGTCCCTGTCAAACTCTTCGCTTCCATCATCAGAGTAAGTGTATCTGTCAAGAAGAGAAAAACAAGTGGGAACAGAGTTCTTTAACCAAGATGTATGCTGTTTGGACCTAAAAATGAAATATTTTTATTTTTTGTTGGCTTTTACCGTGTTGAGTTCTGAGAAGGCGCCCAGAGAGAACAAATTACACAAAGAAGAGAGAAAGACAGGACTTGCCAGAATGCAGGGATGATCCATGCATTCTGCCACTTCTCGTTGTAAACATCAATTGATTTGAAATAAAGCTGCAGAGTACAAAGTTGTGAAATATGTTACCAAAGACTTCATATGAAGCTGCAAATACAAAGTTGAGAATCACATAACAAGTGACCACGTTACCAAATTTACCAAAGAAAGCAGGATCAAAAGAAAAGACGATTCAAACAAATATTCATCCTAATTTTCTGACCTTTGTAGACACAAAGTAAAAGCTTAGTTATCCAAGACTAAAATAGTTTCAATCCATCCAGTTTGGGAATTTCCAATCCAACCTGTCCTAAAATTATATAGGATTTAGAATGATGGCAGAGCACCTAGTTCCATTTCCAATCCATCATAAAAACATAAGTAACTTCAATCCATTTAAATACCCAATCTATACTATAAATAAAGGGAGGTTCATATAAATAAAACAATTAAAACTGGTGAGTTTTTAACACCATTGTTTTTGTTCCTCTGAATTTATTTAATGAAAATTTCTTATCATCTTCTTTCACATTTACCAGGTTTCTATAGATGATATAGATTCAGCTAGTAGTCAAACAAGTCATTTGGCAGATAAAACAATTTTCTTGAAAATGCTAGTAGTTCAGTCTTTTCCTAATCTTCTTACTTCTTAGACATATGTAAGTGCCAACGTGTGGATTACCTCATAGCATATCCAGCCCACAGACACGATAACAGCTACGGCCAAAGCATTTGTAAACTTCCTGTAAATATCCAGTTTAACAACCATCCGTCTAGCCTGTCACACCACATAAGCAAATAAAAGTCATCATCTAGATATTTGTTTATTAAGATACAAAATAAGAAGAGGAGGCATTAATGAAGCTTAGGGCTTAAGCAAACCCACCCAATTCCAGCATGTAAGGCACAAACAGGTAAAAGGTTTAACAGAGTTTAATTGTCAGGGCCTATTGTGAATGGACGGGTCTAGGGAAGATTACAAACCAAGAGACAAATAATGAACATTCAGGATTTCAATCTTCTATTGTTCTCTTAATTTTTACAAAAACAACACCAAACACATTTATGTTGGTGCAGTACAAAGCACTTAGAGAAAACGTTATGTTGATTCCTATTATTATCAAACAGAAAATTCATTTAAGCTTAGCCTACAAATAACTTAAGAAGGGTCATAATTGTATATAGATACTTAGTTTATTTTCAATTTGAGAACACAACAGAAAGGCCATGTCCTACACTACTCTGTTATGCCCATGACCCACTTACTTAGCATTGAGGAACAAAAGAAGTAGCCATCAAAACCATAAGATCTTCAAGAAATATGAATAAGAGAAGATGCAAACCAAGTACCTGAAGCTTACTTAAAGTTGCAGAGAGGGAAGTAAATATCCAAAGAATGAAGAAAGCATCCAAGACTGCTACAGGAAGAACCAAAAAGAGTCTTGCCTTTCCTGAAAGATCGCTTATTGCACCAACATTTTCTACCAACTCAAGAACTTCAGATGCCACAAAGAAGGTGGCTCCAAGCATGATCACCTTTGATGTAAGCCCACCAAGGGTAGGTCTCACAACACCAAAGCCCATCGAAACCATTAACATTATCAAACGAGCTACCGTACGTTTAACAGCGCCAAAGGTGACAGCCCACATGGTTATCCCAGTTGGTCTAATTCCAGTCTCATTGAATTCAGCATATTCAAAATACCAAAGAGTCATCTCAAACATGCCCAGTGCTATCACTATTGTTATGCAGTTCTGCAATGGAAGAACTTCTCTCCAAAATCTTGCATACTGAGAGAACCAAAAGATCCCAAGTATCACGAAAGCAAAGGACATGAATCCATAGAAATTCATAAGTGGTGCCATTCTACCAGGTAAGTAACCAGAAGGATTTTTCCATATTGATTTTCCCTCCACAGTCAAATCTTTAAGCTTTGGATCACAATGAATGAAATACACGTTATACATTCCAGTTTTAGTTATCTCTATGGATTTCGATGGCAACGTTGCAACTTCTTCATCTAAATCAAATGAGACACCAAACACTTTGGGCCAACCAGGATTCTCAGTAGATGAGCGGTGAATGATTTCTCCTTCTGAACAGACACCTAGTTTTGCAAGATCTGCTGTGCAACAAACAGCTCTTTGACCCCCATAGGCTGAACCCCCAATTGTCTCTCTATCTTCCACCTCAAAAACAATGGCGTGCAGCAACCCCGAGCTGAAGTTAGCCAATTCCTTTCCTCTCCGGAATTTAACAGTCTCAAAACTGGTTTCATATTACCACATAAGGTCAGGCATTGGGAACAAATAATTCAAACATGGAGACCATAATGCAAGAGAGAAATGTTGAAAAATGTTAAAAAGTGTATGCTAGTTCTATCAATATATTTCTCTTAGTGTAAAATGAACACCATCAACTTCATTAAAAGCTACACTTAAAACTGCATCACCCTTATCTGTAGAACACTAATGCCCTCGCCAGTACAAAAATTCAAAAAAATCCTCACATATTATAAACAGCATGTTGAGAGAACACACAACCCTTTTCTTTATTTCATACAAATTCCGCAGTTAAATCATGTAACAACTTCACTTTTTTAACTTCATTAATTCATGGAAAAAAAATGATTTATTAGAGGCTCTCAAGTTGAGATCAATTTCGCTCAACTACAACAATACAAAGGGTCCGTTTGGTTAGGTGTTTTGGGAGCCTAAAAGGGCATTTTTAAAATCCCAAAACTCTATTTTGCAACAGCAACTACTCGTGTAAATTTTTTATAAACGCTCATTTTAAACTCAAAACACAATTTTGCAACCGTTTATACAAACACACCCAAAGCCTTAGTTCCAAAACTAAAAGGTCAAGAATATATCCTCAACAAACTAATCGGATTCATTCACGTGTATTCTTTTGCGCCATTCTATCTTATCCAAAATCATACTCTCAATAATCTCCTTAATTAACATGTCCTTTTTTTTACTACTTCTAAAGGTGTTATTTTAGATCTTACTTTCATTCCCTCGACTTGAATCAAATCACTCTTCCATCATTCCCTCTCTCTCTCTCTCTCTCGTCAATTTTATTCACCAAATTCAACATCTTAGTATGAAAATACATACAGATTAACAGTTAGATTGACAGAAATGAAATTTTGACTTAGTGCAAGAATCCGAATGTTCATTTTTATTCTTCAAAAGCGTGATTCAGTCATTATCGTATTGCTCATACTTCATATACTCAATAATCTCAGCCCCCTAAATTTCAGTTCGCATCAAACTCACACACACATTTTCGCACCAGATCTCAACAGAATTCACATAATTGAAACAAAAAATTAAGCACAGATTCTTCAAAATTACCGAATGTACGAGTCGCCATTGTCGGTGAGGGAGGTGGAATTGCGGTGAGAAGGGGCAGAAGAGTAAATTCCCTCGCTGCCGCCGTGGACGACGAAGGCGCCGCCTTTGGCGACGAATCTGTCGCCGGAATATTCGTGCACCGACGCTTGTACCGTCACGTACTCACTGCACGCAAAGTACAGCAGCAACAGCTGCAGCAAGGTCAGAACCGTACGAGAGGAACCGGACGGCCACGTCATTTTTCGATTCAAAGATTTTGGACACACAGAAGGTTCTGGATCTGAGATTCTGAATTGAGGTAAGAAGAGTCGGACTTTGTTTTATTTTTTTTGGCGTGTCTGAAACTGTGAAGTAAGAGACTTTTGAGTTTTTAGTCAGTGAGTCTCAGTGTCTAGAATTTTTTTTTTTTTGTACTTTGGGTTTTGCTTTGCTTTGCTGGCTTACTTTAATTTTTTTGAGCTTAATAATTAAGGTTTAACTGAGTGAGGTTAGTGAATGATTGGGAAAGATACTCTGTGGCAAAGTGTATAACTAGTTGCATTAAATTAATATTAAGATCATACTCCTATATTGGATTTTATCACATTCCTATTCAAATAAATGTATTGGTAACTGTGCGACAATTATTAATAAACTATTTTAAGAAAATTCTAACAACATTTTTATGGAAAATATAGAATGTACTCAAAAAAATTAATTACTTTTTTCTTTTCTTATAAAAGATTTCTAAAAATATTTCATAAATCAATGCCCTTAAGGTATCCCGTTAACTTTTCCCTTTAAATAAAAGGAAAAAGTTATCCGATGACTTAAAACATTTGTTTTGAAATATTTTTAGAAACTTTTTGTGAGAAAAGAAAAAATTAATTGATTTTTTTTTTTTACAGATTTTTATATTTCTCATAAAAGTAAAACAAAAAAAATTCTTAAAATGGTTCATTAACAAACGTTTTAAGAACACCCGTTAAGAGGATCCTTAAATAAATATTGACTAACATGATTTTAGTATCTATTTAAATAAATATTTACTAACTTTGTTTTAGTATCTATTTAAAATTTTGATGACGTGACAAAATCTAAGTCACTCATTTCACAATAGGTTAAATAGAATTTTACAATGGAGTTACCAACATTCGGTTCGTATAATATTATATTGCATTGTAATGTTAGATTATTGGAATCTTTGATTCATGTAGTTATAACAATAAAAGATTATAACATTTAGTTTATTAGTCACATTGCCATCAAAATGCCATGTGTAGTTTGGTCACTTTTGTGGTTAAATGTTCCCATATTGAATTTAACCAAATAAATGCAATTTGTTGAGAATTTTATTTGGCTTAAATTTATTTTACTTGGATTTACTCAAAAATAAATAAATTACTTGGATTGCCATGTCACTTGTGATTTTTTTTTAAAAAATATTAATTTTATCTGAGATAGAATTCTACTATAACATAATCTAAGTATATGTGTTTGAAATTCTCTCTCGAAGACTTGAATCCTGACCCTTATGATTTTCTAATTGTTTATCTCTTGTTTTGACACTTATTCCATTCAAATTATTATTTAAACCACAGTAATCATTTTCCCATTCTCTCCCTTTATTAATTACATGATACACCTCCCATTACATTGAGAGAGAGAAGAAGAAGAGGAATGGATACATCTTGCACAAGCAATAATCCAAATACTAAGGGTTCGTTTGGATAGAACTTATTTTGCTGAAACTGAAAACTGAAAACACTGTAACAAAATAATTTTTAAATGTGTAAATAGTGCCGTATGACCCATTTTTAATGAAAAAGTTGCTGAAAAGTGAAGTTTATGGATCATGTGAATAGTGCATAGGACCCACAAACTGATGAAAATTGGTTGAAAAGTCAGAAATATACGGCTACTGTTCATGAACAGTAGCCATTTGTCCCCCTGAAACGCGAACAGTAGCATTTGTCCTCCTGAAACGCATGCTGCAAAAGAAATAAAAAAAAGAAAGAAAAGGAAACGCCAGACGCAATAAATGCAACATGTATCCAAACAGATACTAAGTATAGATTTTGGATCAAGAAGCACGGTGAAGAGTGCATAGTTCTTGATAGCATAGTCATAATCTATTGGATTACATAGATTTCCTATTGAAATTGATGCGATTCAAATCCAATTTTGTTGGGTTTGCTACAGGTGGGGGCTGGATCTAGCTATAATTTTTGGATAATTTAGTTGTAATTGAAGAAGGTGGAAGCAAGGGTACTAGACACTTGATTAGTTCATTTCCTTTTTGCAAATGGGTACTTTGATGATCTTCTGATTAAAATGTGGTGGATAAACAAAGGAATATATAGGAAATATCTACAGTTTTACAACCAGATTTTTAAAAGGATATTTTATATTTCTATATAAAATAAAAATAAGAGATTTGAAAATTTTAAAAGTGACACATAACATTTAACATTGGACAAAACACTCAATCATTTACACCTTCAGTTTCCGGGGTTAAAAATGATTCAAGTTCTTGTCCTGGTTATAGTATTAGCTTAAATTCAACAAATATATTGCAAAATTATAGAAAGCCAGCTCCATCAACTTCTGGTTCTAGTATTAGCTTAAATTCACCAAATATATTGCAAAATTATAGAAAGCCAGCTCCATCCTTTACTTTGATACTCGAGAAAGAGATGACCCTGCATAAGATATTGGTAACTTTTTGGGAAAGGGCATTCCAAGTAGACGTTTCTTTCAGTTAAAAGTGCATATGTTTGGATTGAGCTGGAAAATTAAAATTATTTTACTATTCAACTTACTTTTGTTACTATTTATGGACCCTACTGCACTTTTTGGTACTATTCATAGGCCACATTGTACTATTTCAACTAATTTTTACCTTTATTTACAGTACTTTCAGCAGCAATAAGTTTTCAATTTCAGTAAAATAAGCGGTATCCAAACATACCTTTAATCAAGTTTGAAAGATTTTAAAAGTTTAACAAGTGATTCACATTCAAATATTGAGTGGATTTGTTTCATCAATTAATTTTAACCTCAATTTGAAGGTGCTTTAGTTCCACAAAATCATCTAACAACAACTTTTGCAATGACAAAATCAACTGAAACACCATTACACCAATTTCAATCTTCTAAGCTCCCTCAACAATTTGGGGGTATATTTTAGATCCATAGACAAAAATATTACTGTAGTTCTTAATCTAACTGATAAGAGTACTTTAAATACTAGTAGAGATTCACCCACTATCAGATATTTGATCCATAAAAGTACTCAACTGCTAAGTCTAAATTACTCCATTACTAATCTTAAAAACTCATATCAATATCAGTTAGTTTAAATTTAAAATTTAAACTTACTTATTAAATAACCATGCAGACGATCTATGGGCCATGGTTTATGAGTTGGGTCAAAACCAACCCAATTTCTAACAATGACAAATGTCCAAGCACCGTTCTATGGTTAACTTGTTCATAGTTGACAACCACAAAACTATTGTGATCTAAGCTTTTGATTAAGAACTTTGTTCTTTAATCGTCTCCAATATCTCAATGCATGTCCTAGATTTATCCATGAATCATCTAAACTATACCAACAAATTTTTCCAACTAAAATAATTTGTTCGAGCAATTCCATCAACATATTTAAAAGACTTATCATGTTACCGAGAGCCTTATAACTTAACTAGTTGGCACTTTATGATATTTTCAACAAAGACGTTCAAGATTCAAATCTCTCATCTTCTTGTAACAATTGAATTATTTAAATTAAAAAAGAAAAAGAAAAAGAAAAAGACTCATCATGTTGGTATTATTTGATTGGCATCTAAGCAGTGTGATCCCCTTTAACATGTAAATTGTGTTTTTCTCTTTTAATTTAAAAGAATGTATTTATTTATGGACAAAGTTTGACAATAAACTTGGATGTAGTTTAAGGCTTCAACTCCGCTTAATATCTTTTTATTAGATGTAAAGTTTAACAAATCCACCATTGAATTACATTTTCTTCTTATATTCTCTATGCTTGCAAAATTTTCAAAAGATAAAAAATCAATAGTTATGTCATCAATTTTGTAATCTAAAATTATGTATAAAAAATAAGTTTATAAATCGAATAATAAATAACATATGATTGACATGAAATTTGACATGCGTGTTAATTATAAACAACATGCAATCTAACAGTTAAATTTTTAAAATATGTAGTCATGTTAATTATTTTAATAAAAATTGTAGCCTTAGACTACAACCAAGTTTGTAGTCAAATTTTGTCCTTCAGTTATTTTTCAAATCAATAATCATAACCAAACATGTTGTTCTTGAGCTACAAGCATTCTAATCAATCTCTCATCTTAGGTTTGGGATAACATAATAACCAACCCAATATTTCTCTCCAAAATAATAACAATAATAATAATAACTCAAAATACATGTTGTACAATGCCCGAGGGCTATCTTTTTCGTATTTATGTGTGTGTGTGTGTGTTTTTTTTTTTTTTTTTTTTTTAACAAAAGAAAATTTATTTCAAGTAATAAGCTAAACAATCATGGCTTAATAAAGTAAGAAAAAGAAACTTTCAAATTCTTGACGTGCATATAAAGATAACAAAATACTAGAAATTGCTATTTAGTAATATAGAGAATTAACACTTGTTGGCAAATCTAAAGAATGCATAAATACGAATTTCTCAATTTGTATTTAAAATTGGTGGAAGATTTAAATTTTATAAACTCATAGATGTACGTTAGTGTCACGTAATTTAAAGCATCAAGTATAATACTGTCAGATTTAGCTATTATTTAGTGAAATTATATTTTAAATGATATGAAACCACATGCATTTTTCAATTTGTTCAAGTTACACCCTTACTATGAAATGAAATAATATCAATCAATTTTAAAATAAATAAAAAGAGAGATATATCTATTATGTCGCAGCATTTAATATCTTTTCTTATACCACCAAATTTTGAATGACCATGAACTATGTATAGCTTCTTTATTTTTTATTTTTTTAAGAGGTACTATGTATCACTTTAAAATTTTGAAAATATCCCTTAAAGAAATTTTGAAAATATCTTTTTATTTTTTATTTTTATAATCCTTTTGACCCTTAGTTATATGAGAACAAAATATTTTCTTCACTAAAAAATAGTTTTGACAAAAATGAAAAAAGAATGGAGACTATTATGATTCTAGTGAAGTTGGATTCACAGATGGAGAAATACAAAGGGTGCAAGTGTAATCGGGAGTTTCTGAACATTTCTAGTTCTTTATATTTGCTGATTGGCAAAAGTCATTGTCGGTGATTGGCTTGCATTTTCTTTGGTATCTTTTTTTCTCTTTTTAGGCAAATCCATTTGCATCCTTTTTCTCTCTTGGAATCTAATTTGTTTTTTCCTAACCTCAATGTCTTGTCACTAATGACTTGAATAGTTCCTTGCATTTACATGTACCAAACTGGAATATATGTATGCATATATATATATATATATATATATATATCAACTCATTCATAATAATTACTTTTTTCTCATCAAAGTCAAAACACCAATTAATTTTTGGGTTTAATTTACCTCCATTATTTTTTTAATTGAAATCTCATTTTGTCTTAATGAGAAATTGCCACATCACCTACTAACTAAATAAAATGTGAAGATTAAAACCTACTACTACTTGCTATTGTGTATTTAAAATAAAAAAAGACCTCCAGTTAAAAAAGTACTAAAAGTAAGCCAAACTTTTAATTTTTGATATTGATGAATGTTGAATGCCATATTTTTTATTCAACGATTTACCGATTGAGTTATTTCATGTTAATTACTTTGTATCATCAAAATCAAGACACTAATTGATTTTTTATGTAAATAAAAGTTGAATACTAAATTTTTTATTCGACAATAAGAGACTTAAGGACGTGATTGTCTTTAAAACAAAGAAAGAAGAACGAACTGATACATATTTGTCAATGGATTGGGTATTTGTCTTTGTATTACAACACATTCAAGCCACCATCAACCATATAAATCACCTAATTTCCCTGTGTCGTTGACTTGAGAAAGGCAAAGATAACAAGTGGGCTAGTAATTTTGAACCAAATTGTTAAAAATTTATTTGCGTGAAACCCGCCAAATAATAGAAAAATTAGAAAAAGTCCACACTTTGGTGGGAAATTATTCAATTATCCTGTATTATAAATCAAAAGCTGCATGCCAAGATAGAAACCCCATCGATTGACGGGTGGGGGGAAGTATTCTCATTCAATTATTAAAAGCTTCCATTTACAAGACAATAGAATAAATATTTATACAACAATGATATATAACTAACAGACAAATTTCTAAGCACATCTATGCTAAAGCTATGAATAGTTAACATGTAGTACTTAATTGATTTAGACATGTACAATGAATGTTGTATTAACATTGCTTGTGATTATTTTATTCTTATGATGTATCTTAAACCCATGACCTCACATCCCACCTAAGTCCAATAAAGAAAGATGTTGATCGAGCTTAAGCTCATTGGCAAGTATTTGACTAAAATAATTGAACACTTACTTTAAAACTTAAAAAGACAACTTGGCTTGGAGGAAGCACTTGCCATCAAGCTTTGCTTGAAATGAAAATGTTTGCTTAAAACCTATTGCATCATCTCTTTATTTGTTGGAATGAACACATGGCCACCCTTATATTGTTTTGAATAATTTCTCATAATTGAGAGCATTTGTTAACTACACAAGGGTTGCCAGTTGCCACCAATTAACAGGAAATTACAAAGCCATCATATTCATATACATGGAAAATAGCTTTCCACTAATTTCTTTTTTTTTTTGTTAAACAGTTAGACTTTACAAATTACAAGTGCAAGCATAGCAATGGTCCATGAATTTCAAATCCGAACTAAAGCCATCAATCTTCTAAAGCAAACAAATACTTGTATGGTGTAATACTCAAACAAATATTACACAGAACGAATTTGAACAACGTTCAAACTTCAAATTCTAAATTTCTAATTCCCAAAGATTTGACCATCTAAGATCTGACATTACCCAACCAGCCAAAAGATGGGGAAAAAGAAAGAACAAATTAAAAAAAGAAACGAAAAGAGAAATGCCGCTATAATATTTGCGGACCGACATGTGAAGAACTTCATGAAGTAGCAAACCTCATTAATCCAAATCAAGGAATTCCATTCTTTTCCTCATGGTACCTTTAAGATCTGAAGCCTCCCTTTCTGCTTTCTGTGCCTGCACAGTTATGATACAGGTCAAAAAAATTTATGAAATCCAGTCAAAAAAGCAGCCAACTTTCTCACAATCTTCAATACCAAAAAAATGATGAAAAATTGAACTACACAAATGACTGTAAGCTCAGCAAGTTAATAAACTGGATTACATCATAGACCTGGAGTAAGATGTTGAGAGTATCAATCAAAATCCCATGTAAAAGAAGATCCTCTTTGAGAAAAATGATTGAGCTCGCTCTCTCTCTCTCTCTCTCTCTCCAGAAAATCCTATTACATATACTGGTACACAAGAAATTATGATGTGGGAGACGCAAGAAGATTTTTATTTAGTATTATTTATGTTTGCAAGTCAATTGTATTTTTATGCTTTAGGTCCTAGTAGTTTACTAGCTATTAGTATTTTAATATTTGGAAGCAAGATTATTTTTTGTAACAATTAGAACTAGGGTTTAGTTTTCCCTATATAAGCAAGCTATTGTACTCTTGTTGGAGATAATTGATATTTTGATGAATGAAAAAAATAGCTAACTCTTTGTGGTTTTCCCACTTGGTGTTGACACCTAGGTCATATCCATTTATTTTTATGTCTTTCAATTTTACTGTTCAATTGTTCTAGTTGTCCTGCATCATTTTATCTCGATATGGAACTTACAATATGGAAATTACAGTGTTATTTACTAAAGATGGGAGATATACCATCAATGTATAAGTTGACTTGCCAACTATAAACAGAACCACACTTCAGAACTGCACAATCCACCTAACATTCTCACTATGCAGCCTTTATTCCTCTAATTTTCTAAGAGTTAACATTTCTTTCTTTGTAAAATAAAAAACATGTTTCTTCCTTTTTTTTTGGGAAAGGTAGATAGTAGGAAGAGGGAAGAGGGGTTCAAACTATAGACATGGATGATGGAACACCACAAAAGATACCATTACAACTGGGCTATCATACGAAACTCTTATTTATTTTTAGATACGTAGATAGTGAGGGAAGGGAGGGGGCCAGGGGTTCGGACCACATTTTTTGAAATCACGCTAAAACAGATTGGCAAGATTCCAAATTTACTACTGTACAGCTTAAAACAGAATGTTGTATCACAGCAATATCCTCTCCCCAATTACACACACTATTTCTTACTTTGTTCACATTCCTCTTCTTTAAGCATTTCTCTATCAGGTCTTAATTGTATCCTTCTTTCCCCGTTTTCAAAAGTCCCACATGTGGCTTCCACTCATCACTTCTCACCTCACATTTGCACTGGTAACTAAATATGACATTCAAGATCACCCATTGAGCACAAAATTTTCAGATGCCATCATCTAGACAATGTCCAAACATATTAGTAGAAACTACTGCGTGAGCATCTATGGTCTAGCTATACAACCAAGGGCTTTTTGCCACACATTGATATTGAAGAACTATAGCTTCCACAGATGATTCCACGTCTCTTTTGAATAACTAACTACCAGCTCTCTACATTAATTCTGCCTCTACCTCCCAAACTAGCTTAAAGTGCTAGAGTAGAACTCCGCAGTATAGCACTCATATTTTTTTGGCATGGAACCTCACCAAGACAGGGCCTTTGGATCAACCCCTAGGAAGTAAACCACAGATACACAACCCTACCTGCCAAAATCATGCATCAGGTAATCTAGGGAAACTCCTAGTGGGATCGAACCTAGGATGATTGGGTCTACAGCTCATCCCAAGCCTCCAACCACTAGGCTACACCCTGTCTGGGTATTGTACTCATATTTGAACCTTGTAATCTGTATATCCCATCAAATTTCATGGTAGAGAATATGTAAAGAAGCATTCCAAAGGTTGGGCATCTCAGCCAATCAGAAGAGTTTGCTTTGAAGGTAGACCTTCAAAATAACAGAAGCAAGGTTTTTGAAGTTTCATTTAACCTATGTTTGGTGGAAGCAGCTAGTAACAGTTGACTCAAATATGTCATGTGATCCCTTAAGTGACAGGAGTATGAGCATCTGCTAATACCATTGGGGTTTCAGTCTTCACTACTCAATAAAACCTTCTACATTTGTTACTGCATCTCTAATTGAAGAAGCCTACTCAAATATAAGTACACAGTCTCATATGATAAAAATTCATTATAGTCCCGAACAGATAAAAGTCATTCTCAAATTGTTCTGAAAATCTATCCACAGCTCAACCAACTCCCATCTATACCAACTTAGTAACTTGACATGCTTGATGTAACAAGTAGATTTTGACATGATAAAGCAGAGAAGAACAAAGTTTGGGAGTTCTTATTCAATCACAATGCACCATCAAAAAATTCACAAACACATTCTTTTTAATGCAAGTAAAATCACACATAAAGAGACATCAACAAATTCATAACTTGATACACGATCTATATTTATTTGTATTATGACATCACACATTTACTCTTTTGTGTATTTGTCTACCCCTTCTTCTCAACCTCTTTAAATATCTGACCTTATATTTCTTAAATAGCAGTCATTTAAATGAATACTACATATAAGACCAACCAAATTATTCTCTGACTCTAGAGCCCATATTATTACAACATGACAAAACTACTAACCATATCATCATTAACTCCACCCCTAAGGAAGAAATAGCATATATATATATATGGGTGGGTCAAGATCAAGTTACAGATGATGTAATTTTAAGCAATGTTACACCATAAACATAAGATTTCGTGCTCAAAAAAATCCCACCACTGGACGCATGACAAACTTAGTGCCAGTTGGATGTTATTTACCATTCAATACATAAACTCAAGTTTTAAGTATAATTTTAAAATATCAAAATTTAAACATTTAAATATTTATAGATGAGATAATAATTAATCTTAGATAATCTTGAAGTTTTACAAGTAGAGTGGGTATAAGAAGAATATGTAATCCAACTGTTCATTTGTTAAAATTTGTATCCAATTAAAAAATATCGAGTGGTGTAACAATACTTAAAGTTAAACTTGGTGTAACTTGAACCCATCCTTATATATATTTAAAGGGACAAAACTAATATATTAAAGGAAACTATGTAAACAAGGTGAATTGAAAACCCACTACTAGAGCCATGGTTATGTATACCAAAGTATACTTTATTATCTACAATAATTTTTTTTCTTTTAAACATTAATTCATGTACTAAAAGAATATCAAGATTCAAGATGGTTGAGCTTACACTGCTTACCCTTTTAATTTCTGCTGCTGAAACACGAGTCATATGTGGGGGAAGTTCCTCTTTCTCCAAGTCCTAAAAAAACAAGTACAATCTTAAGAAAACACAAGGGTGTGTATTACAAAGGAACCATCGACAGACATGAAAGGAAATAACAACCCATCATACCAGCTCGCCAATTAGAACAACATTCTCCCCACGAATTATATATAGGCCCAAAGGGATGTCACAATAAAGTTCACCAACAATAACTCTCTCACATGCCTCCTCAAGAACAGCATTGGCTGCAATATGAGGAATATTAAATTTTCAGTCACTAAAGAAATTATAGCAAATGAAACCCTACAGAATGAGAGTAGCAAAATTCATACCAAATTGATCAAAAGAACGGAGTATCCCCAAGAGCTTTCGACCATCTCGCAGAAGTACAAGAAGTTTCTCTGCAGCATTAACAAGTTTAAGACCACAGAAAATAATCGCAAGAAGAAAAAACTGCTCCAAACAATTTATAAGCCAATTTGAATATACATCATTTTGATTGTAGTTCCATTGAAAATGAATATAGCAGAAACATAGGAAAAGCAAAAGTCTAAATATGAAAACAAACATGCTTAAATAGAACCATTCAATCAATATCTCGCTAGAATATAAAATATGTCTTTATTATGAAATTTTCACATTTCCTAACAGAAGAAGTCTGCAAATATCCCAAGCTATGAACTAAATCTAAACACAGGGCCCAGAAAGGTTGAACCTTGAAATTCAGAGCACCAAGTAAGCATACTACTTGAATTTTCCTGGTTGCTAATAAAACCATATAGAGGGATAAAAAACAAAATTAGCAAAAACCCAGATGACCCTCTGCATGCTAGACCAAAATTACAACAACCCTTTAGCATAGACATGTCAAAAAAACTAGCAGTCCATCTATTTCTTGCTTATATTCGTGAAAATCCACATCATAGAATCATGCATCATTTAAAAACTCAACCCAGAAAAAAAAAAAAAAAGATCCAATCTTTAAACAAGTAACATCCAAAACCAACCATCTCAGGCAGTTCAAAGGCTTATATATGCATAGTGAATCATAACCCAGATTACAAAAAAAAAAAAAATCAATCTTTAAACCAGTAGCATCCAAAATCAACCATATAGAGAAATTCAAAGGTCAATATATGCATAACCCAGAAAACAAAAATCCAATCTTTAAACTAGTAGCATCCAGAAATCAACCAAATCAAGCAATTCAAAGGTCATTCTATGCATAACCCAGAAATCAAAATCCAATCTTTGAACCATTGATATCCATAATCAACCATATCAAGCAAGAGAGAAAGAGCATACTGTCAAGATAGCTAGCAAGAGAGGTAGAGAGGTAGATATCTTCAGGGCCTGCCCAAGACATTGATGAGCTCAAAATGAAGCCTTTTCGGTCTCAAAAAAACCGCCGAAAAATGATCCTTTCTAAACCAAACCAATAATGGCATTGGCAGCCCCAAAATTCTCGCTGATTTTCCCACCTTATCAAACCCTTCAAAAACCCTAAATTTCTCAGATCCAAAAAAAAAAAACCCCACCCTAGAAATTGAATCACCAAACAACCTGAGCTAATTGGGATTTTTTTTTTCTCTTCCGGATTGATGGGTCTGCAAAAACACTCAGATCCAATCTCACCGGAAGAGATTCACTATGGAATATTGAGAGACAACTCAAAAAATATATATTGTTTTGAATGGAAAGAGAAAGAAAGTGTGGGAAAACTTTTTAAAGGTGTGATTTTTTTTTTTTTGGGTTTTTCTTTGTTTTGTTTTGTTTTGTGGGTTAATAATGTGTTGGGTTTGATTAGGGTTTGAAAGAGTAGAACATGGTTGCAGACTTGCAGTGTGGTGGTTTAAGTTGGGTTGTACTGTAGTAGTTGGTTGAAGTTTAAAAGCTAGTTCTTCCATTTGGGTTTTGGGTTTGGATTTTGTGTGTTTGATTGATAGATGGAAAATTAGGAGGGTAAATTGTGTGTGTGTGTGAGTGTGACATGTGTGATTTGGGTTGGTAAAATGGTACGGTAAAAGGTGGGTAATTACATGTTGAAAGTTGGTAAAACGACTTGTAGCACAATTGTGGACATTAGGGAGGTGTTTGGTATATGTACTTAAAACTTGAAAATTGTTATTTAAAAACATGTTTGGATATATGTGTGGATTAAAAAAATGTGTAAAAAAATGTGTAATATTGTTTAAAAACTGAAAATTGTTGTTTGAAAACATGTACCAAACACCCCTAGAAAACTTGCCTTTTTTTCTTCTAATGTTGATGTATTCTCTGCCTCTTCTTTTTTGGGTCTTCTATACTTCTATACTATTATTTAAGAGGTTTTCCCTGTTTAAATTCATTTTTTTTGTTCAAAAATGTCTCTATACTTCTATGTTTAAGTAGAGACAAAACTAAAGAACAATTTAATAAAAAGACAACTCTAATTCCGACTAAAACTAGAGCTAGCCCTTCCACTAGGCCAATTAGGCAATTGTCTAAAGTCCCCAAGTGGAAAGGGGCCCCAAAATTTTTGAAAAGACGGGGTAGTAGGGGCAAAAAAAAAAAAAAATGTTTCAAATAAATTACAAAAATCTGGCACATTCTTTTAACCAAAAAATAAAAATTTTGGTAGATCCAATTAAATATTGATCCTAAACAAAATCATTATCCAAAAATAACATTATTATCCTCTAGACAAACCAAAAATCGATAAGATAAATTATAAATCCGGTCTAAAAGATTAACCATAAAACACTCACAAATAAAACAATTCAAATCCCTAAAAATTTTACTGTTTCCTCTGCTTCTCTCTGTCTACTCTTCACCTCTCTCTGTCTCTTATTCTTTCTCTTATATTCTCATCACTGTTCTCAACTGTTCAAGCAAGCTTCCTCCGCTTGGACCGCCTCTCTCATCTACTCAAGCAAGCTTTCTCCGCCTCTCTCATTCTTTCTCTGAATTTGATTCTCTACTCTCCGCCTCTCTCAACTGCTCACTGTATCAGGCATAAATATTTGGGCGCTTCACTTGACTAGTTGGCTCTCTTCATTTTATTTGTTAAGATAATAAGATTGGGCATTTGGGTTTGTTTGGGCCTTCAAATTTTTTTTTTTTTAAGCCTGCATTTTTTTTTTTTTTGGGTTATAGATAGGATTTGTTTTGTGTTTTTTTCTGGGTGGGTCTTATTAATAAGTTTTGTATTATGGTTGTGCTTAAATTTTTGTTATGCTTGTGCTTAATTTTTTTTTTTTTAATTTTAATATTGTGTTTATATATATATATATATATTTTAGTTAGTGGTAATATATTGAATAAGTCTTTTTTTATGTAAGTTGAGATTGCTAAAAACTTGTTATTATTTGGTGAAACTACAACAATACTTTTTATATAAATCATGTTCTATTTCTCATTTGCTTTACACTTGAAAGTTATTTTTTATTTTAGTCTTTATAAATATATTGTTTGATTAAAAATATCTACTAGAAAATATGCATCTGGATATGAAAAACTTAAAAAAAAATGAAAAAAAATGAAAAATTAATTGAGTCTCAAAAATGATCAATGGATAAATTTGTTATTAGTAATAAACAAAATATAACACAAAATTTAGATGAAAATATCACAAATGAACAAGAAATTCACCAAAAAGAGTTAGAAGATAATGAAATGATACAATTGCAAGATAACAATGATGTTCAATTGCAATAACAACAAATCTTGATAATGAACTTCAAAATAATTTAGAAGAAAATGAAAATAATGATGAAAATGTCACAAATGAACAAGTTCACCATAATGATATTCAACTAGAAGAAAATGAAAATAATAATGACATGTTGAATTATATTATTTCAAATATTTATGATCCAAGTAATTGGAAAAATATTGACACAAAATTAAGAGATTTATTAGAAGAAAGAGGTCCAATTAGAGACAATTATATAATTGTTCCTAGAGGTGATGACACTGGACATTTTTCTACTATTCATTACACTCGAATATTATCAAATGGGGAGAAGCATGATAGAAAATGGCTAGCGTATTCAAAAGATACGGACCAAGTATTTTGTTTTTGTTGCAAGTTGTTTGAGTCTAAACGTATTGGCCAACTATGTAATGAAGGAACTCGAGATTGGAAAAATATTAGTTCTAAAATTAGAAACCATGAAACAACTAGAGAGCATATTACTAACATTAACACTTGACTAGATTTGGAAATGAGATTGTCAAAAAATAAAACAATAGATAAAAATATCCAAGAACAAATTAACAAAGAGAAAGATCATTGGAAAAAGGTTTTATTAAGAATTATTGCTGTAGTAAAGAATCTTGGTGAAAATAATTTGGCATTCTGAGGAAAAAATGAAAAGATTTATGAAGAAAATAATGGAAATTTTTTAAGTTTAATTGAAATGATTGCAAAATTTGATCCAGTTATGCAATAACATATTAGACGTATTCAAAATGGTGGAATCCATAAACATTATCTTGGACATAAATACAAAATGAATTGATACAACCATTAGCAAATGAGATTAAATGTAAAATTATAAAAAAAGATAAAAGAAGCAAAATATTTTTCAATTATACTTGATTGTACACCAAATGCAAGTCATCAAGAACAAATGTCTCTCATATTACAATGTGTTGATATTTCAACAAGTCCAATAAAAATAGTAGAACATTTTGTTGAATTTGTAAAAGTTGATGACACTACCGAAAAAAGTCTTTTTGAAATTATAAATGTAATAAATATTCTTGAGCTTGATATTAATGATATACATGGACAAGGATATGATAATGGGTCTAATATGAAAGGAAAACATCAAGGGGTACAAAAAAGACTTCTTGATATAAATCCTAGAGCACTTTACACACCATGTGGTTGTCATAGTCTTAACCTTGTACTATGTGATATGGCCAATTCTTGTCTAAAAGCTATATCATTTTTTGGAGTTATACAACGCATATATACATTGTTTTCTTCTTCTACAAAAAGATGGAAAATTTTACAAGATAATGTGTCAGGTTTAACTCTTAAGTCATTATCACAAACACGCTGGGAAAGTCGCATTGAAAGTGTAAAAACAATAAAATTCCAAGCTCCACAAATAAGAGATGCTTTGTTACAATTAGCACAAACAAGTGAAGATCCTAAAATAAAAAGTGAAGCTGATTGTTTAGCAACATATGAAATTGAAAACTTTGAGTTCTTATTGGGTATGACTATTTGGTATGACATATTATTTGTTGTCAACTTTGTTAGTGAAAACTTACAATCAAAAGACATGCACATTGATGTTGCTATAGATCAATTAAAAGGTCTCATTTCTTATTTTAAAGGATATAGAGAAAATGGATTTACATCTGTAATGAACTCATCTAAAAAAATTGCGTTGGAAATGGAAATAGAACCTGTATTTCGTTAGAAACGTATAATTCATAGAAAGCAACAATTTGATGAAAATGTTCATAATGAGATAACACGTTCTGCTGAAGAATCTTTTAGAATTGATTATTTCTTATATATAGTAGATAAAGCAATTAGTTCAATTGAGAATAGATTTGAACAATTTCAAATATATGAAGATATTTTTGGTTTTTTATTTAACTTCACAAAATTGAAGTCACTAGATGATGATAGTTTACAAAAATACTGATCTTAAACTTGAAGATTTTCTCAAACATGATGTTTATTATGATATTGATGGTTTAGATTTATTTTCAGAGTTAAACGTTTTAAAATAAATTTTACAAATAAAAGATTATACTCCAATTGACATACTAAATTATATAAAAAGATTAGATTCATTTCCAAATACATGCATTGCTTATAGGATTTTACTAACAATACCTGTTACAGTAACTTCTGCAAAAAGAAGTTTTCAAAATTAAAATTAATAAAATCATATCTAAGATCAACAATGTCCCAAGAAAGATTAAGTGGATTAGCTATATTATAAATTGAAAATGAGATGTTAGAAGAATTTGACTACAAAAATTTAATTAGTCAATTTGCATCTCAAAAGGCAAGAAAAATAGATTTTAAATGAAATATATTATAATATAAAAATATTAAATAAACATTAATTTAATTAATATATAAGTATAAAAAATGCTCCATTTTTAGTTGTCGCCTTAGCCCCCAAAATGTCTAGGGTTGGCCTTGACTAAAACATTGCCTAAAAAATAAAGTCACTCTTCTATTAATTTTCAAATTGCTTTATTCACTTATAAATTAAATTCTAAAAATAAAAATTATATATAAAAATAAGGACACACACACACACACACATATATATTGTTATAAAATAGGACCACAAAGCCCAATGTCACTTTCAAAAAAAAAAAAAAAAAATTTATGAAACTATACCAACCAAAAAAAAATATTTCAAAAAATATATGAGGCTAGTCTATTTTATTGGGATGTTGCATACCATGATTACTTTCAAAAGAGTAATAGACAAATCAGAAAACTATATTTCTAACTTTTTATTTATTTATTTATTTTTATCTTTTATAATTTGATATTTGATGATGAGGCATTTGAACCCTATAAATGTATTTGTTAGAAATACAACAAGATACCAGTTGAGCTACATGACTCTTGACTTCTAACTTATCTTTTACTTTATTTATTTTTGTGTGTAGATGATATAGTTTTAAGGGATGAAACTAGAAGTTGATTAATGCTAAGTTAGAAATTTGGTAAGACGCTCTAGAATCGAAAGATTTTCTATTAAGTAAGACTAAAACAAAGTACATGGAATGTAAGTTCAGTAAAAGGATAAAAATAATAATAATAATAAAGGGGTTGTTGACTCGATAGATGAAAGATACTAGAGAGTGACAACTTTCAATATCTTGGATCAACAATTTCTAAAGATGGAGAGATTGAAAATGATGTGAATCATAAGATAAGAGCAAGATGGATGAAGTGGAGAAGCTTATCAAGAGTCTTGTGTGATCATAGAATACCTATAAAGTTGAAGGATAAATTTCACAAGACTACTATTCTACTAGTTATGCTCCATGGTATTGAATGTTGGGATTTTAAGAAACAATATATTCATAGAATGAGTGTAACCGAAATGAGAATGTTAAGATGAAAGTAAAAATACACAAAAAGATGAGATTTGAAATGAAAAAATTCGATTAAAGACAGGAGTAGCCTTTATTGATAAAAGATGAGGGAAAGTTACTTGAGATGGTTTGATCATGTTTACAGAAAAGTGACCAATATACCAATAAGAAATAGTGAGTTGATCTATGTTAAAGGAACAAAAAAAGATAGAGGAAGTCAAAAAATCACATTAGTAGAAGTAATAAAAAATATGTCAATTAAGGAATTAATAGAGATGAGATTATGACTTTAGATCAAATAAATATAAAAAAAAAAAAAAAAAAATACATGTAGCCGACCCTAACTAATCTATTTGAGAATAAATAAATGACCCCAAAAATTTTGAGACTAAGACTTGGTTGTTGCTTGTGTTATATACCCTTAAATTTAAGATATAGTGTATTAATTATTGTTCTTCTAGAAAAAAAAAATGAAAATTTTAAACATGACCAACATAAAGAGACAAGGAGATCAAGTTGTATTTGTTTTCGTTGGAAAATTTATAGCACACTTTTATGACTAAAAAGGACTTTTATGAACCTCACTTGCTTAATGATTTGTGGTTTTATGCTAACATTCATGGGATTCTGGTATTGGTCTTGGGGGTTTATTCAAAACAAAAATTGCGCAGTTAAATTTATCATTTGTTGTCAAGAATCTTGTGATCCAAGGATTGATGGTTGTTTACCATTTTATTTCAGAGATAATATATTAAATATTATTCTTTTAAATTTTTTTTTTAAATGACCAACAAAAAGAGACCAGGGTAGTTGTACTGGTATTTATTTGGTTGGAAAATTTATAGCTCACTTTTATGCCTAAAGGACTTTTTTATGATGGACCTCACTTGCTCAATGATTTGTAGTTTTATGCTAAACTACATGGCATTATGGTAATGGTCCTGGGGTTATTCAAAAAAAAAAATTACGATTAAATTTATTATTTATTGTCACGAGTCTTGTGATATTATTTAATTATCTCTAGTAAAGAGAATTTGGATTCAAAGTTCTTTCCCCACTTGTTGGAATTGAAAAAAAAGAAAAGAAAAAAGGTTGATCCTCCACGTTGATATGTTTGGTATGCAGACAAAAATCCATCCTTTTTCAACGTACGTACTAATTATAAAACACTTTCCTTCACAGATGCAACCTTTTCAATAAATAATAACTATATATTCATATTATATACTAAAAGACACCTAAAGAAATATTCTTCAAACATGAGAACCAATAGTAATATTCTTCAACCAATTTTTCTTATTAGTACTAGAGAGTAAGCTATGGAGGTGCATCTTCCTTTTTTCTTTAACCTTTTTTTTCTGGACCAATGTGTGAATGTGATTTAGATAAAGGAGATGCTTCCTCTTTGCCAAATGCCAATTGCCTTATAGCAATGAAAATTGTAATTACATTCTATGGAAGCATGTTAATTCTACATTTTGTGTTTGGCACTTTGAGAACTTTTTATAGACTTCCCTCAGCATCCATTTTGTATGAATGGGATGATGAAGATGATGTGTTGGTTGCACAAATGTGATTTAATAAATTAAGAACTCATACTGATCAATAAGCTCTGCTCTACTCAAAGCCTTCTATACATTGTTGGGAGTTGGGACTTTCATTATCTATTACTATAATTTTTTTTTAATGACAGTCATTTGCTATCAATAGAACTTTATGCTATACACATCAACTTATTTTGGTGGGGTTACTGCCTTTATAACTTATAAACAGCCTCCTTTATTTTTTATAATCCAATAGCTTGACTCTTAGCTAAACAGCCTCCTTAATATGGTGTTATTGTAACGAAAGCTCTCAAATGCATCACAGAGATATATTATCAGGACGACCCTTTCATCTTAAAAAACCCCAAATGTTGCCTTAACAACTTATTTTTGAAGTATTAGATTTATTTTTTAAGGCTAATGAATCTTTTCTCCATTGAATTTTTTGTTATTTTCAAGTTAAGTGATTTATTTTGATATGCCCACTATAGAACGGTCAAGTTAATTTGATCGTTTGGATCATGTTATAATTTTTTTTTCTTTTCCTTTTTTCTTTTTCAGTTTAGCTGTAAATAAAAGGCATTAGAAATTTTGCAGCATGTCACCGAATTGAATTGTTCATCTATGGCATCTTGAACTAACTGGAATATAAAACCTGCTTAGCTAAAAGAAGCAAAAACGCTTCCACGGAAATTAACTTTGTTGGGTGTGCATTGCACCACGTGGGTCCAGCCCACACTTAGCTTGTTGAAGAATTGCCAAAAGTCAGCAAAGCAAATTGAACTTGCTGGAGAAGGTTTCCAATGAGAAGAATTGAAGTCATCTTAATGTACAAAAGTCAAGACAAGTTGGCTCGCATTTATTGCTACTTGATGTGAAGAGTGTGGAAGGAAGACAAGAAGAAAAAGGTCAAGAAATAAAAAGAGAGGCCATTCGGCCAGTGAGAAAGAAGAGGAGTCCCAGTGAGTGAGACCGGGGAAAGTGCAGTCTTGGAGAATTGCGTGGCTAAGAGCAAGCAAGAGAGAGAGAGAGAAATAGAGAGCAAGAAAAAATTGTGAGGAAGAGAGCAGTGAGCAAAAAGAAAAGAGAGTTTTTTTAACTCTAAGTGTTGTAATCTCTATTTAATATGGTAAAATTATTCGAAATTTGTCTAGTAGTTTTTCCTTCAAGGGAAAAGAGTTTTAATGTATCTCTTTATGTTTTTGTGTGGTTGTGCTTCCGTTGTACTTGCTAAAATTTATTCACAATTATATAAATTTTTTCAGCTAAGAGTATCTCCATGATTCTATGTCAATCTAATATTATTCACCTTAAAATATCTTACAAAAGGTGTAGTAAAATAGATTGAAAAATGTAAAATAAATGCTAGCTTTGCCAGTACAGCTACAGAAACCCTTCTGACGATATTTCATAACATGCATTGTACCGTGTCTATCCACAGATACAACCATGAAAAAAAGGGGAAGCACCGTCAACAAAAGAAAGAAAACTATATATATGGATCAGCCAATTTGTGGTCCTCTCATGAGCCACCACTAAAATGAATCTTGAAGATTTGTAATCCCAACTATCTGAGATCCTTAGAACCCAATGCATAAACATTTGAATCCTGCAAAACTATATTATTATTAGAAAGCATATTCAAAATTATACTATTTAGAGAGATGAAATTGCTTTCTTTGGTGAAGCTCAAATAGGGGATTCCCTTACCCTGTAAGTGAAGTGATAGTGTAGATCAAAGCAGATTTATATCTCTAGAACAATATCTGCAATCAAAGAAATCCAATTAATGCCAGATTTTGTGCAATATTCTTTTATTGGATTTTGAAATCTGTCTTAATCTATTTGTGTTTGTTATGTATGTGAATTTCATCCTAATTGCAAATCAAAAGTAACCTTACATTCAGAATCTGTCTTGACCCATTTGCATCCATCATTGGCTTTGTTCCGCGGTTCATCATCTTTTTCCTTCTTTGGCTTCTGTTTGTCCTCTAGATATCTCTTTGCAGATGATGGCCGAGCATTATTTTGATGGTTCATCTTCTTGTGAAGCATTACTCTCAAAAGCTGTAGGCCAATATGACAAAAAACTCTTTTAGTACTAAAACAATATGTACAAGTTTTATAAATCTAGCCTGGAAATAGGATGGTAATGATATAAAAGTTTAGCATATGCACAAAATGATGTTAAAATTTCAGATCCATGTTTGGTGGGCTTTGCCTCAAAATGGAATGCATTTCAATGCCAAGCCAGAGCAGCATAGGCAAGCTCATGGTGAATTCACACCTTGGCCAACTTGCACACATTTGATACATGTATGTGTGAGCATGTAGGCTAATACATATTTGTGTGTATACCTTCTCCATTCTTGACTCTTGAAGTGTATCTCTCAAACTGGGTGCTGGTGCAAAGCCACTGCTACAAACAAACATTTTCTTGAGAAGGAAAGAAATTGATTTCTTCCCAATCACTTTCTTGTTATTATCTGCACAAATGTCTTTACATTTATCAAGTATGACACTAATTGTCCGGTCGATATCTTCATCTCTTTGATCTGAATCACTACAAAGAGCATTACTAATTCTTCGATCAACCTTCAAGCTTGATGGGCAATTAAGGAATCTATCCAATGGAAGATCAGCAATTTGCTTCTCCACATTTGGTTTACGTAAGAGCTTTGTCAACTCCTGTTGTAACTTTCCTACTTCTTCTGGAGTAAAATCTACTATTTCTTCAGATGAAGATGGACCCTCTTGAGTATTTTGGCTTTCAGGATTTTTTTTTAAATCATTTTTTCCAAAGGTTCCAATTGCTAGCAACCCATGGGGCCAATCATTGAATTCTTCACGGGGCTCTTGTTTCACATGATCTACACAATAGAAGGACAGAAATTTTACTCATCTAATAATATGTGCTCAAGGCTCATTTTAATGAGATAAGATCACTAAATAAATAATAAATAAAACATGGAAAATCTAGCAGATAGAGGTTACATATGTACCAAATGTTAAGAATTAGAAATATATAGTTAGCTTTCAGAAAAATAAAATAATTAAAAAAAAAAAAGAGAGAAAAGAAAAGAAAAGAAATATGTAGTTAGGCAACAAAAAAAAGGTTGAAATATGTAAAAACAAAAGGTATCCTTACAATTCCAATGAAAATATTTTAATTAATATATTATACAATATACAGATCAGGCATACCATATTATGAGTTATATACTATAAATCAAAGAGCTGGGTTGAAATGATCAAAGGCTACTGCCATTTTATCAAAAGCCAGAGATATTATCAAGAGGTAGGATTTGTAGTTTCGATAGGCACAACATTTTTCACAATTTTTTTTTCATACTTGCTAATATAACTTATTGTGATTAGTACATAATAAAAACAGCTGTGGTAGACCAAAGTGAAGATGATGTTGCTCCAAGCACAAAAGAATATATCAATTATAGTGGAAAAAAATTTGTGAAAAATATTATATGTTACCAACAGGCAACAATACTCGTTCCAATAAGAAATCTGAACAGACAAGCGGTCCAAATTGCCATGGAAAATGGACTAATAAAAAATCAAAGCACTTTGGGATCTGATTTATGACTCACTGGAATTGCAATTAATTATGGTATAGTAAAGAACTTTAAAAAATTTTCCTAGGAAATCTCATAGATAACCAACAAAAGTATAATATATTTGCAATATAAACCTAGTGACATTTCTATTTTCCCCATAAACAATGTGCCAAATAATTTTTTTTAATCCTAACCCAAACACATTCTAAGTTTGAGGGAAGTGACAAATAAAATCAAATGCAAACTTTACGTCAACATGTTCTGAACTTGTACGGTTATTGAACTTAATCAAAACATTAATTTGAATGGGATTAGGATCCATCCTGTTGACTTAAATTTTTTTATAAGATCCAATCCGTTGACTAAAATTTTTTTTTTATAAGATCATGATCTGACTCACTAAATATCATAACTATTTTTTGTTTCATGATTAAATTAATCTTAATCAGCTTGTACATCGATCTTTTGACCTAATGATAAAGCAATCATACAATGAATATTATTCGTCTAAAGTTAACTTTGATGGTGCTGTGTTTAAGGAGAGTAATTCAGCTGGGATAGGAGTTGTTATCCGGGATGATCTTGGACAGGTTATGGTTTCCATGTCGGAATCTGTTTATTTACCTTCCTCAGTGGATGAAGTTGAGGCTTTGGCTGCTGTGAGAGCCATATATTTTGCTCAAGAAGTTGGTTTTTCTTCCATTATCCTTGAGGGAGACTCTGAGAGAGTAATAAAGTCCCTAAGGAGTGAAAAATCTTATTTTGCTTCTTTTGGTCATTTGATTGAGGATGCAAAGGTTTTAACAGAATCTTTTGTTGATTTTACTGTTTCTCATGTTAGGAGACAAGGAAATTCTGTTGCTCACAAACTTGCTAGATATGTTAGTGATTTAGAGGTGTGAATGGAGGGTGTCCTTCACATCTTAATACTATAATTGTAGCTGATTGGGCACCCCTTGTTTAATATCTGTTTCTCAAAAGAAAAAAAAAACCTTAACTATTACAATATAAATAAATATTAAATCGGATCTAGATCCAACCCGTCAAACACACACTTCAATTCCTTCAATGTTGAATTGAACATCAATGTTGATCATATCAAATTAAAATTAATACTTTAATTTAACCTCTCTCTCTCTCTCCAACACAATTACTTGAATGTTTATAATCCATCAATATGGATGGCTTGTTGAGAGAGCATTTTGCATGAGGAAGTAAAGAGAGTGAAAACTGAAAACACACCATTGACAACGAAAAAAGCTAATACAGAAGTTGATAGAATGCTTACTAGTAGTTGAAACTGTGTGTGGTTTCTTGTTCCCTTGTTTCCCATTAAGCTTATTTTGCATCCAACTAAGAAGCTGCAATAAAAAAATAAAAAATAAAAATTGACAACTATCATTTGAGAACTAAATTTTAATCCATTTTACGTGAGAGTGAATCTCTCCGTCTTTCTCTTACTCACTCACACAGAGAGAGAGAGAGAGAGAGAAGCAAGCACAAACAGTGTAAACTCTCTACCTCTCTACCTCTCTCTCTCTCTCTCTCTCTCTCTCATACACACACACACAAACTTACCTTCATTTTCACAATAGAATTAAGAGCTCTTTGAAAGGTGGTGGATGTGGCGGGTTGTGACTGAAATGAGGTGCTTGGAAAACTGAGGTGTTCAAAGCAGATCTTAAAAGCCAATGAAAATTGAGCTTTGGGAGTTTAAAATTCAAGATGGGGTTTTACTGAATTTGATGGCCAAGCAAATTGAGAGAGTGATTTTATATTGGTTCAAGTTCCCAAAGACGGCCTTTTGGCCCTTCATCCCTCTTTCCTACCTTTATGTCTTTGTATTGAAACCTTTCTTCTCTAATCTCTCGAACTCATATAAACTAATTATAAAATTCATACCCCACTAGCATAAAAGACATTCTCTTCCAATTTATAATGCATGTGCATGTCTATAAAATATATATAACGCATGGGCGAGTATAGAGGGGTTGATTCTGGAACATAAGCTGTTTATACCTAGGAGACCTCGTGTCACTATTTACATCCACTAGATCATAAATTTTACAGATCTTAAGACAACTTTTTCAAGTAAGAAACTTGGAATCAATCTCAATACATTCGTTATCGAATGGTATTTGGGGTGACACGAAGGGATCCCAAAGATGTTACAAAAGTGGTTAAGTTTTTATTTTTTTATTATTATTTTTTTTTTGGAACCTTTTCACCTTTTTTCTTTCATGACTCTTCTTCAACCCTTTATAGCATTAATAATTGGCCGTACCATTAGTCACACTATATTCTTCTACGATGCTACAATTGTGCTTGCAGTTGATCATATGTTGATCACTTGTCAAATTTTCATAAATTAGATAGGGGACCATTCAATGAGGGATTGAAGGTTGTTTGAGGTCGATGGTTTTTGCTAAATTACTGTGGATGCTAATGATGTAGATCAATTTTTCATTGCAAAGTTGGGCAACTTGTCTATATAATGTAGTAATCGAGTAACAACGTAAAGCGTTGATATAAAGCTTGGGTTCAAGTCATACAAAACACATTAGTACCGAAGTTGGCAGGGTCATTTAGCACAGGAATTTAACACATCACGATAAAAAGTTACTTGTTCTCAAGATTCCACGTTTTCATTCAGACAAAAAAAAAAAAAGCAAAATTTTCCATCATTATGACTATACAATTGTACAATCACATTGGCAAATTTAATCTAATCCATGAACTCTACACAAATACGACACATAGATCATATTCTAATCTTAAAAGATTCAAGCAAATTCATCGAACCGAATAGGCACGATTTCTGATTGGAGTTGACTCACAATAGTTTGCCTAACCCAAATATTTAAAGACCATTTTACCATATTACTCATTTTTAAACCCTAGCTATATATTTTTTTTTCCTACCCCTCTCATTCATTATTAATATTTATCCTCTTTTGCTTGTTTAGTTAGGAGGAAAAAATACTTTTGGCAGACAAATGACCTGAGCTATTTGATAATGGGGGTAATGGGCAGCATAGGGCAACATCTCAGAAGTCAGAATAAACTAAAGTCCCCCAAAACAAATTAACAAAGTACAAATAAATATAATGAAATAAAGTCAAGGAAGATATGGGTCATATACTCATATTCAGGGCCATCAGGAGGAACACCTAATTAAAGAAACCTGATTTTGGCATGGGAATGCCCCTCACTCACCAGACCAGCTACTGAATCCCACTTGTCCTTTGTTGTGGTGCCCTTTAAATCCTTCTGGACCTGGCTTTGATGTCATGAACTTTGGTCACTAGGGTCAAAAGGAATCTGAAGATAACAATGGGTTTTTATTTATTTATTTTAATTTTGGGGGTTTTCCTATCACGTCAAATTAATATATTTAACAATGTCATTTGGAATATTATGAATGGATTTTCTGGTTCAAATGCATCAACCAAAAAAAAAAAAAAAAGAGAAAGTAAATTGCAAATTACATCCCTAAATTTAGAGGTATTTGGATTTTACATCCTGAAGTTTTAAAATTTAGATTTTACCCTCTAAAGTTTGGAGGTATTTGGATTTTACACCCACAAATTCTAAAACTTCAGGTGTAGAATCCAAACATTCCCAAACTTTAGAGAGTAAAATCCAAACACTCTAAATTTTAGAAGGTAAAAGTCAAATTTTGAAACGTCAAAATGTAAAATCTAAATACTCTTTAAATTTCAGGGAGTAAAATCCAAATTCTGAAATTTTAAGGTGTAAAATCCAAACACACTCAAACTCTAAAGATGTAATTTGCAATTAAAAAAAAAAAAAAAAGCAATTTTACTCTTGAAGTAGCTAGATGATCACTTGTCATCTTCACTCATGTCTTCAAATGTAAATTGAGAATTAGAGGAGAGCTGATAATTATGTTTTGGAAGGGAGAGTTTGATGAAGAATTTTTTTTTTTCTTTAGGAAAGAGGACCAATCACTGGAAACTATGTTAACACATGTTGGTTTGATATTGGTTTCTTAATAAATAAGATACGATCTCGTCCCGAGAGATTGTCCCATGCATAATAATATATATGACCACCGCCATAGAAAATCCTAGAAACCCAAAGCTTCTTCGAGCAACAGTGAGAAGATCTCTCTTGACAAGAGAAACGTGATGAACTAACTACAAATCCCCCATGACAAGGGACACACATAGAAGAATAGTTATGGATGAGATTGAAATGCTAATTCAGGCTATCTCAGTGTAACCTCATATAAGTTGGCATATTAAACTACAAAAGGTGGCTAGACATATCAAAATTCAAACCCAAAAATACAGTAAAAAAGAATGAAGATATAATAATCCCGTATTCCCACATTAATGAATATGAAGATTAAATTTCAACACATTAATGAATATGCAAGTGCAAGATGCAATCACCATGAAAAATTCCTTATTATATATATATATATATATATATATATATATATAACTATTTTAACATTTTGAAAATTTAGCCTAAAAAATAGGAGTTGGCCCCCCAAATATTTGAGTTAGTTTGATGATGCTCTTAAAAAAATAATTAATCTAATAGTTATAGAGACCATGCTTTATTTTTCTCAATTTTATTTTTTATTATGAAGTGTGTTTTTATATCTGTTAAATTTTTGATAAAGTTTAATACTAAACATGTTTAAATTTATCTTTTCAACACATTATGTGGTCATTAAATAAGTCATTAACTCATTTTAAAATAAATATTTTGACTAAAACTACAAATGAAATGTCTCTTTAGTTGTCACATAATGAATTAGAGCAAGGTAGGTCCAAACATGTTTGGAGCTAAATTTGCTCTTTTAAGTTTTAGATCATTCATGTTTTTTAAAATTTAATTAGTTCAACTGAAATATTTTTTATTCAGTTTGGTATACAATTTGAAACAAACATAATTTTGATGGAAAATACTAAACTTTTTTTGTCTTGACTAATATATTAATGTCACAACTTGGCCCCTAAACAAAAATTCTCGGCTGCCTTGACGAAATGGTTTCTGATCGTCATTCATGACGCTCGAAGAAATTTTGGTTCCTCGATACTCCCCATCATTTTTTTTTTTAATTTCCAATAACAAATACTTCAATTTGCCCTTTTGACTGTTTCTTTTACTCGATCGGCTTTATTTTCATTGAGTTAGCAAAAATATTACCATGGGGTACAAAAAGTGTACCATGCTTGGATGGCACGAGCAACCATGCCA
This sequence comes from Quercus wislizeni, assembly GCA_023055345.1. Taxonomy (NCBI): domain Eukaryota; kingdom Viridiplantae; phylum Streptophyta; class Magnoliopsida; order Fagales; family Fagaceae; genus Quercus; species Quercus wislizeni. The sequence continues at coordinate 61,408,487 of JALGQJ010000002.1, read as the reverse complement.
TGTGACAGAACTAAAATTTAACAGCAGTAAACAGAGTAATGTACTTACCAATTTACCATTTACGGATTTACTAGTACTATGTAATATTAAAGTACTCGAACTTTTCAAAAACTCACAAACAGAGATGTACAAGTACAACCACCACTAAATTTGGCAAGAAAACCAGATAAAATCGTCCTTCATTAGTGTAACTCAATTTATGCTAGATATTGTCCTCTTTTCAATTATCTTCCTTATTTTTTTTAAAATTTAATTAGTTCAATTGAAATATTTTTTACTCAATTTGGTATACAATTTGAAACAAACATAATTTTAATGAAAAATACTAAGTTCTTTTTGTCTTGACTAATATATTAACGTCACGACTTGGTCATTGAACAAAAAAATTTAGCTGTCTTAACAAAATGGTTTCTGATGTCATTCATGATGTTCAAAGAAATTTTGGTTTCTCGAATACTCCCCATCATTTTTTTAATTTCCAATAACAAATACTTCAATTGTTCCTTTTGACTGTTAACTGTTTCTTTTACTTGATCGGGTTTATGTTCATTGAGTTTATCAGTACTAATGTAATATTAAAGTACTCGAACCTTTCAGAAACTCACAAACAGAGATGTACAACCACCACTAAATTTGGCAAGAAAACCAGATAAAGTCGTCCTTCATTAGTGTAACTCAATGTATGCTAGATATTGTCCTCTTTTCGATGGTTAATAGTAAGTTTAGTACCATTTGCCACCAAAAACAAGAACATCTCTCAATAATGGAAATATGTACAGTAACATTCCAGCTAATGCAGTAACTTTGATCTCTGCTAAATACACACGAGGGTTAATGCAAAAAAGTCCTTTATAGTATAGACCATTATCAATCACACCCTCTTACTACAAAATTGACCTTTCAAACCTTTTTGATAATTGAAATAACACAATTGGTCCTTCTGTTAGAATTACGTTACATTTATTGAACGAAAAATGACCGCATATCGTTACATGAACCACAAAACATGTACTAAGTAATCAATTATCACCTAATACATATGTTAATATGGTCATTTTTCCACCAATAAAAGTGACAAAAGCCTAACAAAGTGGTCAATTTATAATTTTGAATATTAAAAAGGTTTAAAAAGTCAATTTTGTAAAGATATGTTTGATAAATGACCCATAGTAGTGGAGGTGTGTTCCACACTATTCTTAGAAAATATCTCGTACATATGATATATTTTTATGATATGTTAACTCCATATGTAAAATTTACATACTATAGAAAAGATGATATATATATATATATATATATATATTATGAGATAAATTATTAGTTAAGCACCAATCCAAAGGGTTAGTGACAACAAGAAAGCATATTAATGTTATACCCTCCCCAGAACTTAATAATACATAATACTTTCCGAGAAGAAACCTCCAAATTGCCTGGGTGTTGCCTTCAATGTTAAAACTTCTCCATAAGATACTAGAAGATAATGCGGGCCCGTTGGGCACCACCCACTCACATGACTGGCTGATCAAGTGGGACCGTGCTATAGACTATCAGTTCTTTTATATATATATATATATATGGACCCACATTTGTCCACACACACAATTTACATGTCTGTTAACATGTGATTGAATAATATCACTTAAATATAAGTCCATGCATTACTTGAATTTAGGTCCATGCATTACTTGAATTTAGAGTCGTTTCGGAATAATTTATTTAGTTGAAATTAAAATTTTTTTACTAAATATATTGTAGATAAAAAAAAGTGAATAAAGTCATGAATAATAGCGAAAATAAGTTGAGTAATAAAAAAAAAAAAATGACTTTTTAAGCTAATAGTAAACACAACCTTAGTAAAAAATAATCCACTTACCGCTCATCTCTTGTCTAAATTGTGTTAAAGTGTGTACAAGAGTGTGTTGTCCTAAACTTTTTAATAGTCTATATAGCTTTGAATAAGAGTACTTCTAGTACTACATAAACTACTACAATTTTTGTCACAATTATTTTACTTGTAAAACTGTAACTGATTGTTTGTTACTTTCACATAAACCTACCACTTTTTTTCCACTACTCACAGTTTATCACATGGACAGTTGTGACACAAGTTATAACATTTTATATAGTCTTAGAATTAGTTAAAAATGTTTAAAACTTGTACTATGTATCCAAGAGTTAGATCATTTTAAATATATATCACTATCAATTTCTTTAAGACATCCTCTCATCTCCCCTTCCCGCGTGTGTTAAAATAGCTGGTATTCTTAAAAAATATATACATCCACCGCCATATAGTCTCTAGAATTTTTCTTGAATAAGGCAACAAATATGGCAGTTGGCTACGTGTCACGACAAAGTAAATCCCATCATCTTATGTCGGACCTACACGTGTACCAAAGGGGTCGGGTTGACTTCAAACGGGATCTAACTTTTATGAGTTCCCCCAAGTCCCTAATAAACACCCAATTGGTAGAACAACCATCTCTCTTAGATTTCAGCATTTTACTTTTTCATTAGCCAGATCTTCACTTAAACATGATTGGACTTGGCTATTATAAACAGTATCTAAGGCAAACCATGATAATTAAAATGGGCATAAGCACAATTTACTTGGCTAAGTGTTCTGCTTCGTCACTCACTCACATTTCATAATATCATAAATAAAAAGGTCATTTTTAAAATTTTCCATCTGATTGGTGGACATACAAGAAACTCACTCTCTCTCTATGGACCACTCTTAAACAACCTACATGCCAAAACGTGCCAGCCACCAAGCAAGGTGCACCACAAAAATATGCTAAACTTATGATTTTACTTGTAGTTTAGGATTTAAGGATGTTTAAGAACTCCAATGAGCTACGTGTAAAGAATTTCATACAAAGCAACACAATTAAAACAAGTAGCATTGCTCAAAAACCCTTACTATCAAATTTTAATCAATGAATGAATGAAAATATCTTAAGCATATATCGTCATTCCTCCCGTCATTACAATGCATAAAAGTTTCAAAAAAAAAAAAATTTTCCTGAATTGAAAACTCCTCGAGATTGCAGGTAAGTGAAAAGAGTTAAAATGAATCACTCCCACCAAGAAACAACTTTTTAACAAAAAGAATAGAAGCCATGTGGTTATCGCATCTACTAGATGTCTAGGGTTTAGGAATCAAAGCTGAATAAAGCATAAATGGAGTAAACTTACTATTTGTGGAATGTTATACACTTACCCCAAAGTAAACTAAGACCTTGTATGATGTGGACCTCTATCCTCCATAAAGGTGGTGGCCATCATTGTTTGACTAGCTCAATTTTCATTGGACTTTGGTAAAATTATTAAATAAAAGTGTTTAGCATTAAGATTAAGCAAATGTTTCATCTTGTAAGAAAACCCCTTCAGACCTCACTAATCAGCATATATTATCTTACTAACATGAAAATAATAAATTATGGCCTCTGTCCCTCAAAACACAAATTGAAAGCCACTATTCTTGGCCGCTAATTAGGACCTTGTTGGTATCCTTTCTTTCGGATGGAGGGCAAATCCTGTGGTCAGTAATCTAGCTGTATTTTTAGAAATCTCGGACCTGTGATCATTGCCAGCAGTAACCGGTAGCTTTTGAATAATCACTTTACAACTTACGATTATAAAACAAGCAGCCTTAAACTCGTGGCATAGTTTCAATTCTTTGGGCTCTGAAAGAAAAGAAAGAAAAATGAAGTATTCATAGCACCATTTAAGCCCTACATGGTTTTGAGCTTGCAAGTTTACTTCTCTTACAGAAAAAGGCAGTAATCATAGCACCATTTAAGCCCTAAATCCTAGCCCTAGGTGAAGGATGAGGTCATGAGTTCAAAACCCATTAGACGCGTGTGTAACTTACCAATCAAAAAAATATTTCAACAACAAAACAGAGCACCGTACCATGCCTTACATGCTATACAGACATGAGACATCATAGGTCTCTAATTCTAACAAGGTTCTAGTCCCTATTTATTTACTTCAAGCAATCTGACAGTTAAAACTTAAAAAGTGATTTCCAAAAAGCAGGTGGTGCTTGCAACCTGTTAAGAGTTTTTTTTTTTTTTTTTTAAATGGAAACTGAATTTGAATATATATATATATGAACTCTCTCTCTCTCTCTCACGCGGCCCCTGAACCAAGGCACTTGCCTGAACACATCTTATTTGGACATCTCTCTTTCCCACAAGAATGACTTCAGTCATAGGATATCTTATAATACTATTGATGATAAAAATAGTTCTTATCTGCAAGTGATTACCTTACTCTTAAGACAGTCATTTAATGATGTAAGAATGGACCATCCATACAATAAACATCTAGTTCAAGGTCGAAAGACTGAGCTATAAAAAGACCCAAGGTGTTGAACATGCCAGAAAGAAGAGTATAATGTAGACTGATAAATGGAACAATCTACATAGTAAAGTGTACCAAACAAGATGATAATTGGGGTTCCAGCCTAAAAATGAAGCTATGAACAGCCATTGAATAAACAGATTGAGATATTAACATCCATGCTAAAATGTTTTCTTCCCTCTTCCTCTTTAACATATTTAAGATTACAATATTTTACTACATTGATGCTTTTTGAAAGGTAGACACAATACATCAACAAAATTTTATTTATCTCTATCATATCGAAAGACATAGGAGAAGTTGGGAAAAAAAAAATCAGCTAGATGCATAATAGGAGAAATTGAAAATTTTGTCTATGTATGCTTGTGCCTCAGGTTTAGGAGGATTTATGAATTTATGGTTTAGAACCTTTAGAAAGAAAGGGTTAGGATTCAAGAATGACTAGGGTTTTATGAGGGAAGAGAAAAGAATTGATTTAGGATTGCAAACAAGTAAGAAGAAACAGAAACTGAATCTGCCCACAATCTGCCTCAACACTAAACCCTCAATGAATTGAACCAAAACCCACACATAAACACCCATAAACTAAATTAAACTTATTAATAAAATAAAACCCAAGGCCCACAGCTATGGCCCCATACCCAAGAATTATAGAATTTACTAAAATACCCTGGACTAGAGAAAAACTAAATAAAATGCTAATAACCTAATTATCTATCATGAACATTTATTCTTGGACTTTGCCTTAATCTTAGGTTTCCAAGGAGATTATTGTTTCCTCTAACAACGTTATGGTTGCAACATCACCACACGCATGTGCAATCAGATAGATAAATATGATTGATTTTTCCTGGCTTCTAAGATCCTGCATTACTTAAGGCACAAAATAAACCATTGTAAATTTCAATTGAACAAGTTCCAAAATGTAGATTCATTGACTTTGCATGTCCATGACCAATCTTACAAAAAATTCATCTTTACCTACACATTTTCAGTTTATGTTCTAAATAATAAACTATCAGCATCATATTCCCTGTAGAGAACTAAGCATCACATCCTCTAATAGAAATAAGATCACTTTTTTCTAAAAATTCACCCTCCTTGATTCAGATTAACTATGGTGTGTAGATAAGTAACTAACAATCTCCTCTATACTTCATGTTGCTTTTCAGTGACCTCACCATAGCCACACTGGATAATAACTTACAAAAACTAACTCTTATGTAAAAGGACCTCCTACAGAAAAAAGTAGTAGCAAATAAACAGTTCGGCAATCTCCATGGAATTGCGCTGACTGAATTTTCAACTGCTTCCCTAAATATGAGTAGAATCTTGCTGACAATTTTGCTTGAATCACTAGAATAATAGAAGTTTTGTATTATCTGACAGACAAACTGTGCCACTGTTTATATATCACAAGAACCTATTTAATTGCACAGGACTTGAAAGGTTTACAGGACAACTTTTAGCAACAAATGGCCTAACCAACATAAAGGAATTGCCAGAGCAGTTATCAAATTTGGAAAATTGTATGAGTAGAAGTGTAAAGGCTAAAGAAACTTGTACCCGTTACAGTTCGTCGTGTTCAGTAACCAGTCCTCCTGTCAAAAAAGACATAAAGCAACCAAAATATATTTCAAGTGTTTCCTTTCAAGCAAGATGCAATTTAGAAGTATAAAGTATTAGATATTTATTCACATACAAAATGGTTCTTTTTTTCTTGTGTAAATCAAGTGCTATATGTCTTGTTTCAGATCATCTCATTTAACAAGTTGATCCCATTGTATCTTTCCAACGTAAATAAAAGAACACCAAAGCCACAAATTGATGTTCACACCAACACAGTGTGCCTTCCTCCCTCTGCTGGTACAAGCAGATCCTCATAATCCTTTTCATTTTTTAGATTGCAGATTAGACTTTGAGATTTGGATTCTTGCATCTATTTGGGTTGGAATGTCAGTTACAAAATTTTAAAATTTAAATTTGCTCTCCTTAATCTTCAACAGAGCTTCAGAAGTAAGCAAAGAAATAAGCTACCAGAGGAAAAAGGAGAGTAACAGACTATTATCATGATTACAATTAATAATTTCAAATATTTGGGTTCATATTTGGACAAAATATCAGCATATATACTGCATATACAAGTTTGAAACACAAACTTGTCACAATCCGATCTCCCATGCTATATCACTTGAGATTTGGATTCTCACATCTATTTGGGTTGGAATGTTAGTTACAAAATTTTTTAAATTTTCAAATTTTAATTTGCTCTCCTTAATCTTCAACAAATTGAGATTCAAAAGTAGGCAAAGAAATGAGCTACCAGAGAAAAAAGGAGAGTAACATATTGTTATCATGATTACAATTCATAATTTCAAATATTTTGGTTTCACAGTTGGACAAAATATTAGCGTATATACTGCATACTCAAGTTTGAAACACAAACTTATCACAATCTGATCTCCCATGCTATATCACTTTTTAAGGCTACTGATGTTGCAGAAGCTACTATAGAACAACAGATAATTGTCATTCCCCAACAAAGATTGAACAACAAAGAAGGAAAAAAAATTACAAAGAAGAACAAAGGTATCCTACAGCAACCCATACCCCATTGAAAAAAGCTCTCTCTCTCTCTCTCTCTTCCTGTGGAGATATTTATAACTACTTGTTGATGCATATTGCATAAATTTAGTGAACATATATCAAGATAAATAAAGATCCCGTGGTATGGTGTTTAATTTTATCATCGTGGATGGGAAAGTGAAACTTTCCAAATTATATGATGGCAATAGCAAATGAGCCAAACGTCAAGAGGTAAAGTATAAATTTTAACCAGCACAGTATCATTTTATCCCTTTTTTTAAAACAAAAAAAAAATTTGGTAAGTTACACATGTAGCCAGTGGGTAATGAACCCAAGACCTCAACCTGAAGCTCCATCTTGCTCTTACAAGGGGAGGATGTGTGATTTGAGCTAGAGCTCATTATACGCAAGAAAAGCATATGCTTTAGCATAAAAGAACACGTCTTTCCATAATGACTGAAAAAAGAGGATGGGAATTGACCTGTAGACACTTCTTTAAAGAAAAATGAGATCTCTCTTTCTGCTGATTGAGTAGAATCTGAACCATGAACACAATTCTTTTCTGAATCTAACCCACACAGTGCTCTTATGCTGAAAATAAAACCAGAACTAATAATTATGAAATCCTACAAAGAACTATTTGACAGATACAATCATGAGATTTTTACTAATTGAATTCAAAGGTCTAACATTAAAAGGCAAAGTGAAAAGGGAGAAGGGACCATATACTTATAAGACAAACGAAAGACAGACAGAAAAAGAGATACAACACAAAGAGGATTAAAATAAGAACATAAATCACCTGTGGGGATGACTGATCTTAGCCTTGCGAGCATCAGTTGGCCCAATTAGAGTGCGCCAATCGGCAACAGCATTTTCCTTCTCCAGAACCATAACCAACACTGGACCACTGGTAGCACCAGAGTCATACACAGAGAGAAAACATTTCCAAAGTAATTACTATAGACAATTCAATACCATCATAGAAGCAACCTTAGTACCTTACTATGCAAAGTAATTTCATGATCATTCAAATTCAATATGATGAGAACTACAACAAAAACCAGTTGACAAGGCCATAAGTTTATGTAATTTATCACTCGTTTGTAAAAATAGATAGCCAGATATTCCAATACAAAGGGTATGGAAATGTTGGGGCAGGGCTCATGAGTCACAACAGAGACTTCTACCAGATGACTTCTCCAAAATAACTCAACACCTCCAACAACAAGGCTCTAATAAGCTCCAATGAATCATAGTACAGAAATTAATGGTTTCATGCGTTCAGTAAATAAAGCCATCAGTCAACAAATTAGTCAAGGAAATACTTAAAGCATGACTATGCTTTTCATAATTTTAGCATCTCAACCATTTCCATGGGCATTAGATATATATCTTTATAGCATATATCAGCACGATAGTGGTTGCTTGGTCAATTATTTTATGAGCTAGGAAAGATGTGACTTTCTTCAATCCAGCAATTTATCAAAAGGATTCAGACAACTAATATGGAGCTTGCCAAAGAATAAATGCCAATACTAGAACAGCAGGCAATCCACTCAAGAACCAATTTTCATGACCTTAATTTCCCATATTATTATTATTATTATTATTATTATTATTATTATTATTTTAAAGTAATTAAAAATAGCATGTGACAAATCACAAAAACATAATAGATACCTCGTCATGTATTTGACAAGGCTAGAAAAGAAGCTCCTCGTAGAGTGCTCAGCATAAAAGCTTGCAGCACTGTCCTCATCAAGTTGAACAACCTTCTCCTTGAAAATGATGAAACCAGATTCCAGAATGACATTCTTTATCCTATCAGTGTAGTTCCCAAACAATCCATCTGGTTTTATCATAGCTAATGTTTTCTCATTCAGTATACTCCCATTGCTTGAAGACCTGTTTTCCCCAACCATTAACATAGCAGGCCAATAAGATTTAAAAATAATAATAATAAAAAAAATTTAACCAGACATTGACATAGAAGTCCCATGACAAAGTTTTCCACCAAATGGAGACATCTCCTCTAAACTATTACATGGCATTTCAAAAAACTGTCAACGTGTATTTTAATCACAGGACTCATTAAGGCATTTAAACAAACCAAATGACCAAGTCATGTGATTAAAAGCACACACAGATAGTCATTTGAATTACCATGTAGTAGGTTGAAAGAAATTCATGCAAACTAGTTTAGAGGCAATTTTGTTGAAGCCCCAACACCAAAAAAAAAAAAAAAAATGTTGAAACGAGAAAAATACAAGTCATTCACAAATTTCTTGTCAAAAAAAGGTTCAGATGAAGTTAGAAACAGAATTAGCGGCATCATTAAAACTGGGAGATGACTCCTAAATCCTACAACAACCAAGCCTTAGTCCCACTTTTTTTGGGGTCAGACAACTCCTAAACCCTAACGAATCAAATTTCAATATTTTGTTTCTTTAATCGTCTCCTTTTTTAATAAAATTTTCCTTTTCAAGTAATGCATAGGCATGTAAGCTCACAAAAAGATTTGGACCTTTTAAAATAAAGTAAAATAAGACCCTAAATCCCATATAGAATCTCTTTCATGCTTTTATTTCATTCTATGGATTTCCTTGGCGAGTAAAGAAAACAGAAATGCACTTCAATTTCTGTATATTGATTGTAAACAACTAAATACTTTCATTCTCGTAACCTTTTTTGGACTCCCTAATATGATATATGACACTATCTGAGTGCTTATTCTAAAGCTCATTAGCTACAATTCTTTTAGCAACCAAACTGAATATAAAAAATTCAAACAGAGTATTTGCACACTTCAATGCTCTAAAATTTCCAGAAATTTTCTCAGAAACCAAACAAAGCAATTCAATACAACACTATCTGAGTACCTATTCTTAAGCTTGTGAGCTAAAATTTTCTTAACAAAGCATTTTCAAATACAGCAAATTCAAAACCAGAGTATCCGTGCACTATAAAACTTTGAATTTCAAAATGTTACTTCTCTTTTCCTTTCCCGAATTTTCTCAGTAGCCAAACAAAGCAATTCAATACGACACTATCTGAGTACTTCTTCTTAAGCTTGTGAACTAAAATTTTCATAACAAAGCATTTCCAAGTAGAGCAAATTCAAAACCAGAGTAGATACACTATAACACTTTGAATTTCAAAACGTTACTTTCTCTTTTCTTTTCCCGAATTTTCTCAGCAGCCAAACAAAGCAATTACTAATTATCAAAAATTCAAATGCATAAATGAAACCCTAACTTTGTTTACCAGCAAGGGAAAGGCACAGAGACTAGAAGGAAGAAGAATAGAAATTTCGCGAGGAACGGAACGATTCGAAGCGTCATTTGAAGATGAACACTGCAAAAAAAAATAAAAATAATAATCATTTAAAAAATTCCAGAAATTCAATTGAAACACAAAATAATGATAATAACAACTCGGAAGATGCAAAGAAGAAATGGAAAATACGCAATGGATCTTTTTTCTTTCGAGTTTCCTGGTTTCAAAGCTGTGTTTGGTTGCTAAGAAAATGGAGGAAAAGAAAAGAAATTATGAAATGGCTTTACTGAGTCCAAGACAAATCAATTAGACAGAGGTGTTTAGTTTGTAAATGAAAAATAATAATAATAATAATATAATAAGCGTTGAGTTTTATTGTGTGATTAAAGTACCTGTAATTGTGAGGAAGAATAACCACAAGGAAGAGAATGAAAGTTCTTGCCATTGTATATGTGAGAAAGAGAGAGAGCGAGAATGGGCGGGAAAATGGAAAGAGGGAAAGATTTTTGGTGAGAGAGATTGGATTTATCAATTGAGTAAAGAGTAGCTACTTAATTCTATCGCAAAATCAAACGTGGTTTAAACAACTATTTTCGTGATTAAATAATATTACACATATTTTTATGTATATTTTTAAAAAAATACAAATAATATTATTAGAAATTTTTTATCAAACGGACCAAATTGCGGCAATTATCTTACATGTGATTCCTCAAAAAAATATATATATATAATTATCTTATGTGTGTGTTGTGCTGTGACTGGCTGCTTATCATTGTAACATGAACTCACCATTTTTTATCCACCGTTCACAATCTGCCACTTAGACCTTACAGCACAGGTTGTACTATTTTACGTGGTTTTAAAACTTTTCTTGTGAAAAGTACAATCAACATAAAGTTTAGCTAATGCCAACATTTCAAAACGGACTAATTTGACCTCTAACTGTCATGACAAAAAGTAAAAAGATGACAACCGTTTAGGGGTCAAATTGGTCCCTTTAGAAATATTTCGGACTTGACTTATTATTATTAGCCCAAACTTTAGAAGTGTTAACTGTATTTTATCCTTTATCACAAAGACAAACAAACAAACAAGTGGAAAACGTGTCAACTAGAACGATCTTATAAATAAAAATTTAAAGGTCTTTTTTTTTTTTCAATTATTTGATAGCTCCGATTTTAAAACCATGATCGTTTGTGAGGGTTTCTTTTAAAAATATATATATATATCTAAGGCAAAGTAAAATTGTCAAACATTTTCACACTGCCCTTGTTTTGACTTTTAATTTTACTCTTTTTATATATTATTTTAGATATTTTATTTTATTTTTCACATATATTGGGTTGACAACTTAACTTATTGTGAGATTTCGAATTTTCAATACGTCTGTAAAAGATCTTTTTTTTTTTAAATAGACTTATTTGAAAATTTTGTAGCTAAAGAATTAAAACAATAAGTAAAGTACACTTTGACTCTTTGAGTCTTAATAATTCGGGGTTGTTTTTATTTTAGCACTTTATGTTTTAAATTTTCTATTTTGGCCTTCATATTCGATTTTGTTTTCATTTAAATATCAAAATTGACCATTTGCTTTATCCCTTTATGAAAATGGGAAGAGAAAAAAATTGGAAGTATAAAAGGCCAAACAAAAAATTAAATCAAACATGACCCAAAATGAATATTTTGAAACATAAATAGTCAAAATGAAAAGAACCTCAATCCTTAAAGGCCAAAAATATACTTTAATAATAAAAAGATTAAAAGTTAAGTTAGAAAAAAAAAATGTACTCTTAATAAGTACTAGTCTCTTAATAAAGACCATTTTCTTTTTCTTTCTTAGATTATCGCATCCACTTATGCCTAATGGTAGAAAGTTTTATGATTTTGATAGCAGTTAATCAAATGATATAATGGATACCAATGACTTACTCTAATTGTCCGTTTGGATTGGGGGGAGTAGAGTAGAATTGACCTAAAATTAGCATATTTTCAGCCAACTTTACTCTACTCCCTTTCCTTTCCTCCTCAATTTGATCGGACCTTAAGTCAATACGATAGTGAAGACATTTCAAAGAGTTCTCGAAGTTGTTTTAAATAGTAAAACATATGGAAATTATCAGGCACATAACATAAGTTGATTGCCTTTTTTTTCTTTTTTCTTTTTTTTTTAATTATCAAAGTCAAAACCTTGATAATTACCAGCTGCAAACAAATGCACGCACATTTATTAACTTATATTAACTTGTTTTCTTTTGCTAATTTATCAAAAAGAAAGGATAAAAAAAAAAATTGACTTAAAAAGTGTAAGTTAAGAGACTTGTAGCTCATCTGACACTTACTCGTATTTCAAATAAAGACTCCCAAGATATAAATCCCTCCAACCATCAAATTACCAACAAACAAAAAAGTGTACATCTAATTAGCCCTATTAAGAGTATAAATTATATTTCAAAAATATATATATAACAGGACCATAGACACATAGCTGTTAATTTTCTTTTGGTAATTTATCACAAAGGGGATAAAAAAATAATAATAATAAAAAATAGACTTAAAAGTGTACATTTATTATCCTTTCTATCGAGACATCAAATATTCAAATCTTCATCCTCTGTTGTGTAACTATCAATTTATCAACAACAACAAAATAATTGTTTGATTCTCATAATATAAATATATGTGTATATATATATATATATATTGTGATGAATTGGGCCCAAATTCTGAGCCATGGATTTCTTTCGCTCTTCTCAAGGAAAATTATGAACTATGGCCATTGGGCTAGGCCTTGGCATACAGAAACAACATTTCACACAAATGATGCTATATTTCTGGGACTATTAAATTACCGATTATCTCAAAATGTTAAATTATTTGAGTATGATAAATTTAATCATTTAACCACATATTTCTAACACTCTCCCTCACGCATGGGCTCAAACTTCTTTTTAATAGATTAAACCCAATACATGAGATTTTAAATGAGAGGTAAAGTGGAGGAGACATGGATCGAACTTAGAACCTCCTGCTTTAATACCGTATTAAATTACAAATTGTCCCAAAAGTTTAAATTATTGAAATATAATAAATTTAACCATCAAATACTTCTAACAAGAACAACATTCATTGATCATTGTTAGTCGTCATAGGTCCTGAAATCAAGGGCACAAAATAGATTTCCCTAAAATTTTTGGGTTGATGAAATATGAGTCCAGTCAGAAACACAGTGATAACAAAAAATGGAAAACAAATAAAAAAAAATCAATTGACCATTCAATGACAATGCTGCTGCTAGCTTGGTATATTTTCACACACAAAGCCTATGTACATATGTATATATATTTTGTAATGAGCAATACACAGGAACTTCTTGTACTTTTTTCTTTGACTACCTTTACATTGTTTATTAGAAACATGAACAGAGCTCATAACAGCAATTGATACACTCAACACAGGCAAGGGCAGCGCAGAGTTGGGTTAAAACAATTGCACATTGGTTATTCACATGTGAACAAGCCTGGATGCAACACATGCAACAAAAACGATCAGCTAGTTGGCTACAACAGTTGGAAGCAGCCTTAACCAACAGGTCTGCAGGATCAGATGACTTTGCTTTTTCAAATCCTGGTGGAAGATTCTGTGCTGTTGCATTCAAGTTACCAAAACCAACGCCTAATTTTCCCAAGAATATGTTCTTCGGGCCCTCTGACTCCACCTTTTGCAGTTTTAGTTTCTTGTATACCTGTTTTAGTGGAGTTTAAGGAAATCAGTAATTGTGCACGCTTACCATAATATAAATAAATTTCTTGTGGAGTAATGTCTTCGTATGAAATAGTCAAAGCCGCAAAAGAACATTAGTGTACATATAAATTCTCATGGAATACTAATTATTCCGCAGAAACTTTTATCAATTTGGATTTACTTTCTGAAGTGATTCATCTGAATTGTTTTTCTATTTTCATAAAATATGATTGACATCCTCAACTTCTCCAAATTCATACCTTCATGTTCTTATGGTTTGCTCTATCAGAAATGTGACATTCCAAATAGGACAATCCGCATAAAACTACAATAGAAAACTTCAAGAGCATAAAAAACTAATGCATATGAACAAATCAAACTGTGTTTTTATTTAATGGATCGTATAGGAAAAATAATAATATATAGGCAATTTACAGTTATGCGAGCTTGATAGTAAAGTCAGATGAAATTAGGAAATAATTTGAATAATCATTTATGAATGCTTCTATTATACATCTTTTCCCCATATTAGAAGAACGACAGAATCAAGACAAGCAACTCAGGGTATATTAAAACTTGGCTGAAAACTTACATGCAGGAGCAACTAGTGATATAAACCAGGCAAACACATACCTCTTGCAACAAAACAGGATCAGGTGCTTTCGTCCCTTTATCAGTTTGAACCAAAATCATGCGGGTATACTCACATGGAACCCCAGTTTGTATGCTTATTTTGGCAACCTAAAACAAACAGCTAGGAATTATTGACTTTAAAACAAATATGTAAATTAGGATTACATAAAGAAAAAGAACAAATATCCCTTTTTATATTATTGGCACTTGTATATACCAAGACTGCCATAACATCCAGTAGTAAGGAGGGTATGGCAGATCTGAGGTAAGTGTTTCGTACGGTTGAAATGATCAAACCAAGGCTAATGCAACTTCTTAGGTGGGACTTTGAACTTCAGCAAGTCTATAATCATCACACCTTGCCACTGGAAGTTTGTCTTAATTCTTAAACAAACTTTCTCCTCTCTCAAACATTTCCCTGCCTCCCTAACTACGCTAATATCTTTTCTTTTTCTGGACTTCTTGTAGATTACTGTCATATTTAAAGCTGAATGTTCATTCATAAATAGAATGTAACTGTGTTATTTTATTATGTTTAATCCAATATGTAACAAATTCCATGGACAACAAACCTTCTCTTCCAGTTCTTTAGTTCCTAACAACCATGCTTGAGCTGTGAGCATATCAATATGTCTCCTCACAAGTACCTGCTGACATTAACAATACTTAGAGAAGAAAATGCAGTTGTAGCCGGAAATACAAATAGGTACATTAATGGTGGTAATGCACCTCATCAACTTTACATTACTCTTCATTCAGAGGATGTGTGTTATAGACTTAAATTTAAGCAATGACAAATCAATAACAAGACCATAATTTAGAACTACTTTAGAAACTAGGTGAATGACATGAGTTTTATTGGATGTCTAAGCTGCTCTAAGCCTAGTAGTAAAATCTAGCTTGAGGAATGTTAGAAACACCTTGTGTGGAGGGGAGCAAACATCATAGGGAATTATACATCTGATTTTAGGGCAGGTCATCACAATAAAATAGTTTGAAGATGCAACTTTATTTCCGGAAAACATATATAAATTTCTTCCCAACGCAAAACTCAACGAAGGAATAAGAATACAATCAGAGAATAAAGACTTCACAACATTGATCAGCTTCACTACGGAACCTAAAGTTTGGAAAGTGGATATATCTTCTTGAGAAGATCAAATTTCACCTTGCTTTATGTAATAAATTTATAAGAAAATATTTTACTTCTTTATTTTGCTTTTCTAGTTATCATCGGCTATTAACTATGAGTGAGCGAACTTAACCATGAATTAAAATTAACTTGTCTCTTATAAAAGGGGCAATATCAATAATTATAATGCATGCAAAAGGTTAAAACATTACTCTTTCAAGTGGAACATCCTTAGCTCTTTGCACCTTCAGTTCTATTACAAAATTGTTCATATCTGCCAAGGTACCACTAATTTTAACTGTGTCCGGAAAACCTCCATCGTATCTTCCTGATACAATCAATGGACTTCGAGAAGAAAGGTCTGGAATATGAGACGGAAATAACTGCAATGAGATATAGGAAGGATTATTGTAGGTCACTTTGCAGTCAAAGATCTCCAAGTAGACAATTATATGAAGATTCCCTCCTAGTAACAATAATATACATGATCTATAAGTAAAATAGATACATGATATTTTGAATCCTCAAAAGACAAGCTGAATAGTACAACCCAGGATGAGCATGAACAAAGATTTCCAGTTAGGACAAGCGTACCTCAAGTGAATCAAGATCTACCAATGTGTCCATCTTTATATTGGCAAGAATGACAGATGAAGCACTAGTAAATAATCTTTGCATTCGAAAGTTAATTGTATCTAGAAAAAGAAAAAAGTAACATAAGATTGTAAAATATATCCATACAATTCTTAAATTACAAAAACTGATATATTCAGGACAAGGGGGGAAATTTGTGTCTTCCCTAAAATGCCAGTTACATCATTGATAAATGACCAGGTAGTTTTAGGTTTTTTTAACAATATAGTTGCTAGTGTATTGCAGGAGTAGAGAATCACACTTCTAGGGAAAAGTATAGCAAATAATATTCTTTTAAAAATAAATAAATAAATTTTCAATGCTGCTAAAACTAGTTTTATTATTATTATTAAAAAAAAATTTATCATACTACTGATAAAGAAGAAAACTTACCTGCATCATATGCAGCATCATAGTGACCCCTTCCAATGTGTGCTAACTTTTGCAAGAAGTAATGGTTACAATATGAACCTGGAAAGTTATTCCATTCAATAACTTAATTGACAATATTCCAAAAAAAAAAACGCATGGTGCATCACATAAATAAACTTGAATTAGTAAACGGCAAAAGGAATTCATCGAATGCTATTATACAAATTAATAGATATGTGGCAGCATCATAGGGAACTGGATGAGAGATCAGCTAAATTGGTTTTACTATGCACAGTGAAGAAAAACAATGCATTGCACCAATGCAGAAAGATCAAGTTAAAGTGTTGCAGAGACCGAAGGACCAGTAGCATATTGTCAGAGAGTGCAAACATATCGCCTAAGATTTAGTGTAGACAAGGCAATTCCAAACAGCTGGGAATGGAAACGAATTGAGTAGATTACATAGAACAACAGATAATTCATAACAAGAAGAAATAGATTTGCAGACAGATGATGTGGTTTTGGACTTGGTGATTTTCAGTTGAAATGATTTATAATGCTGGCAAAGATAGATCACTGAACCAAAAACATCAAGATAGAAAGAGTTAGTTGACAACAAGTGAGACTCCAAAACCAAAAAGCTCACCTATGCCAAAAGTACTAATACGCGGACAAATTGATTGCTCGCTTTTGAGATAGTCTATCATATTATTACAAATCTGCTTTTCATCTTCAACAGCTCCATCAGTAACGAGGAAAATAAGAGGAATTGAATCAATCGTCTTGGCCAACAACTTCATTGCCTAAATAAAGCAGATCACAGTAATAAGTAGTAATAAAATTGCAGAGGTATTCATATCATCGAAGCCATCAAACTTCTGAAGAACTTCTTGCTTTAAAGGCAAATGTTTCTTAATAGTTGTTATTATACAATCTATTTACAACATAGCTGTTCCATACATGTATGAGATGTACAAAGTGTTAACCACTAAAAGATGACAAGAGGCCGGCTATGCATGTGGTTGTAGCAAAATACCTCTTACAGATTCTTCTAGACATATATGCAGCTAGGTGGACCAAAATAGTAAATAAATAAGAGCTGCACTAGTCATCTACTTGTTTTGTAACATATGATTTTTCATATAGGATGGATCGTGAAGTAAGCAAGGTTTAAACAGAAGTCAATTGGTAGATTGTTTGACTTTCCTCTCTCTCTCTCTCTCTCTCTATATATATATATATATATATTTCAAGCAACAAGTTATGTAGTTCAAAATTGGATGAAATCTCAATTAACGAAAAAAATGTGAACTTGATGAGCTTAATATTTAGAGTGCATTTGAATGTAACTTGGAACATGTTCCAAACTAGGTTTACCTCATTTAGGGGAAGCAAAATGTTTGTACCACCATTCCCAATCAAATTAGTTTCAACCCACTCTATAGCATTGGAAATAGCTTCCTTGGTTGCCAGCTTCATTGTTGACGAGAATAAGTGTACCTCTTCATTAAAAGCTATTATGTTAAAACTATCTTCAGGATTGAGCTTGGAGACTGATGCCACTAATGCATTCTTTGTATATTCAAGAGGATCTCCCTTCATGCTTCCACTTATATCAATAAGAAACACAACCTCCTTTTTGAAAACCTATCGAATTCACTAAATAGAGTAAAAAGTATTGCAATGCATTTTAAGAAAAAATGTCTATGCAATAAGGTGTGGGACTCTCAGTCCTTGAGGACCCTAATAGCAAAAAAAGCAAGGATGGCTAGAGTTCCATTAGCAGAAAATCTGTCCTCTGAACTAATAAATACATTAATTCTTTTCTAGTTGACTAGTTTCCCTCAAATTTAGCCTTTAAAGGAAATCTTGTCCTTCTCTCAGGCTTTAATGTTGTAATCATTACTATCTATAAAAAAATTATAAAAAGAAAAGAAGAAGAAAAAAAAAAAAAAAAAACCCTAGCATTTTTACGATCATTCTTCAAACACCAAAAAGAACAATCACATTAGAATTTATTTGACTGTGAAAAGTCATGAAAAATTATTTCTTTAAAGGATATCTTGTTCTTCTCTCTATTCTTTTTATTGTAATCATAATTATCTATTGATTCAAGAAGTTAGATTATGACCAAAAACAAAACAAATCTAGCATTTTTGCCATCCCTCTTTAAACACAATAGAACCCTTACATTAGAATTTATCAGGAAGTGAGAAGTCAAGAAAATAAGCTCCCAAAAATGGAGACATCTTTAAAATTTGAAATATAAAAAATAAAAGAAATAAAAGGTGAAAAGAAGAAAGTAGTAGGTTAATGCTAACAAACCTTCCTACTCTGAATATTTCCAGGGAAAAGATAGAAGCAAAACGTCTCTCTTTCATCAAAATCACGCAGAGATGGAGATTGCAGGAGCACACCACCAAAGAAGTCAATTGAGGTAAACTGTGAAAACAATAGCCCATATGAGATAAATCATTCTAGCACCTGGTATGTTACCAATTTGTGACCATTAACAATCTAATCTCAACCCTCTTATAGTGTTGCATCTATTCTCTCACAAAACAACCAATTTGTGTAATGCACATTAGGAAATATTCATTCACAAGACAAACAATAGTTCAAAGTCTTACAGTGTATGAGAAAGTGAAGTCCGAACTTGACCATGTTGGTACTTGAGCTTCATATAAGAAGCTTAATTTACCATCTTGAAGCTTTAGTTGCTAGAGAGTCATAAAAATCAAGTTACTTGAAGTGTATTTAGAGGCTTGAACAAAATTTATGACAAAAACTTACCTTAAGAGGATGGCTGGCATTTGTCCATAAAACTTCTCTACCAGTACCAGAGTTCACTTTCAATGAAATCTTCTCTCTTTTAGAAATTTTCTTCCCAACAGGATTGACATATGCTGGAAAACTAAATGGTACATTGAGGCAAAACTGGCCATCGTTGTATGCTAATTTCTGAGACCAATTGATCTTAATTGAGAGGGTGGAGCCTCCTTCAACCTAATATATTAACATAATAAAATTTTAAATCATTGATTCCAAACTTCAATTAAGCATTGCATGCACTAAATAGTAACCTTTGGAACTTTTAGAGTGTATATCTGGCCTTTGAGAAAGCGTCCATCTTCAACTTTAGGCACTTTTTCCACGTCTTCCATATCTTCCATTGTAACCAACTGGGCTTGATAAGATCTTCCATCAACTTCTACCTCGACACCTAGAAGTGAACCCTGTTAGCCACATCATGTTATTTTTATGAGAATTTAAAATAAAGTATTAAGGAGAAAGACTAGTCTGCAGGTATGTCAAACAAGTTAATAACATGTCATCAATATATGATCACACAAAATATACAAGTTCAGATCAACAACAACAACAACTAAGTCATAGTCCCAAAATTATAATGTCAGCTATGAATCTCAATAGACTAATCCAAATAATTCATATTTAGTTTTCTCTGTCAATCTATCTACCTTATCCAAAATCATATTCTCTATTGCCTTCTTAATTACCTCCACTTGTGTCATTCCCTAGTATCATTTTTTGTTCACAGCCAATGCAAGCTCAAGACAAGGAAGGTTATTGTATATTGACAACCATCATTAAAATCTAGTGGACAAGGTTTGGCTCCAAACACCAATAGAACGATAACATGTGTTCCATCATATGCAATACATATAACTCATCTTGTTAGGTTAATTATGTTATGACTTATGTGCATTACACATGATAAAGACTAATGTCATCTTTTTATTGGTGATTGAAAAAAAACCTTTGTCCAAATTTAGTCTTTTCTTGTGAATAAAATTTAGGATAAATTACGTATTTAATCTCTATCTTTTATACCATATTTCAATTTGGTCCATAGCATTTTAATTGTGTCAATTTAGTTTCTACCATTTCAGTGCTGTATCAATTTAGTCCATATTATTATCTATTGGATGAAAATTGCTAACGTAGCAAACGGCCAAAATAAAAAATTAGTTTCCGATGATGTGGCAATAAACTAATTTTTTATTTTGACCATTAGTCACATGAGTAATATTCATCCAAGAGATAACAGAATAGACTAAATTGACACGGCACTAAAAAATTAAGATCCAAATTGACACAATTAAAAAGTTAAGAACAAAATTAAAATATAATATAAAGAATAGAGATCAAATACATATTTTACCCTAAAATTTAATAATTAAAAAAATATATCAACTAGTTTAATATTTAAAGTCGGGCATTCTATAATTTTTAACAAACTGTAATGATAGGGTCTAGCATTCCATAATTTCTCCCTAGGCCTCTAGATTATGATAAAAGCAATATATACATTGGATAGAAAAAAGTAAAATAGTTACTGCCGTCCCCGGTTGCCACCTATGTGAAATGACTAAAGTCAATAAACAACAGGACTCATATCTCCATGCAATCACATTACAAAGAATTCGCATTGTTTGGTGTCCGGTCAATCGTACGCTAGTCTCCAAAACACATACTCACGTGGGACCCACATACTAGAAAGCTCAAAACCTCAAAATTGTTTATCCTGAGACTATACAGAAAGCACCATTTGATTTCAAGGACAAAATGTAATCTTTCCACAATAATAACAACACAAATTCAAACACCATGCTAATTTTTTTCTTTTTTGGGATGAAAATCAAGAAGATTTTATTGAAACAGCAGAAACCGTATAAATTACACTGAAAACTTGAGGAGCAGAGCCTAAAACTAAAGAACTAGCCAGCTTATTCAATAAAGACCAAGTTGCAAACCAGTGGGCTGCACCATTTGCTTCTCTTAAAACCCAGTCAAACACCATGCTAAATTGTTAACACATAATTCATCAAACAAAAATTCTATATATAACAAAACTACGCAACAATAATCTCATTATCTCTCCCTTATATGAGCGTGTTTGTTTTAAAAAAAAAAAAAAAACCTAGTGACAGTAACAACACAAATTCAAACACCATGCTAAATTGTTAGCACATAATTCATTAAAAAAAATTATGCATTCAACAAAACACTACAACTAGAACTAGTAACGTTCTTAGAACTTCGTTTTCTCTCCCTTGCGTGCGCGCGTGTTTTTTATTTTTATTTTTAAAGAAAAAAGTAGTGACTTTTTTTTTTTTTTTTTTTTTGCTTTACCTGCTCTCCCATGGGCACGGCAATGCGACAATCGCAGCGCTGGCCAGCCATCACGCAGTGCACGCGCCACGTGCCGCTCACGGCGACGAACGCCGTGTCCAATACGCTCTCGATCTCCATAGCCACGCCGTGCATATTCAGCGGTATCAGCGCCGGCGGCACGCACCGGCCGTACACGTAAGGCTGGTAGCTCGGTATGTCCGGATTGTCCACTACCTCCGGATCCGGAACCACCGCGTACACCATCGGTGCCGCAGGCAAATACAACGCCGTCTCCACCACCACCTCCTTCTCAGAAGGCGAAGCCGAAACTGACGAAGCCGACCTCGTCATCGACGGCACCTCCATCGGCGGAGCCGGCATATCCTTCCCGTAGTATATCCGCTTCGAGAGCTTCAGCCCGTAGCTCACGCTGTTAGAGAACTCCATAGCCATTTTGCTCTCTTTCTCCGGTGAAGTTCGTTACTTTTACCGTTATTTTCCGTACAGATAACAAAACTGTTTTTTTTTTCAAAAAAAATATATATATTATGTGAAGAGCATAAATATGAAAGAGTTTTGAGAGAGAAAGAGAGAGAGATGAAAGTCACGGAATTGGTTTTGTTTTGAAATGCAGTTGAAGAGAGTGAAGAGTGAAGAAGAAGAGGATGATGGTGTTTGGTACTTTGTGGAGGGAAATTAATTATTTTAATTGATGACAACTTTTTATTGTGCAACTTTTGTTTTTGTTTTTTAAATGGAAAATTCTAAAACTACAGTCTATTTTACAAATTTTTGTTATAGACTGATTTTGGTGAATAATTATTGTCTTATTGATAGATAAAAAATGATGTTAATGAAATGATCAGATAAAAGTCCGTAAAAATTTGTCCTATCAAAAATTTATAAAAATATTATAAAACAATTTATGTATATAGAGGTTTTTATTTTTAGAAAGCGCTTTTAAATTTAGGTAATGTTAACTGGTGTTCTTGATATAATTGTTAATAATTCATATTAAAAAAGTTTCAACATCATTTTTAAGAGAAATATAAAAAGCTGTTAATAAAATTAATTATTTTATTATTTTTCTATAAAATAGTTTCTAAACTAATGTTTTAAGGAATTCTTTAACCTTTCCCATTAGATTATGGGTACCCAATGTATTTTTAAAAAAACAAAAAATTGGGTAACCAATTAGAATTGGTCATCTGGTTGTTGGATCATGGATGTGATGGTGGACCGTATTGGTATCCTATGGAGCTGGAGTTTTCATTGCATGTGTTTAGTATTATCATATAGCATTAAGCGAATCGCTAGTAGACAAGTATTGTACCTTTTTTTTTGCAGTGCTCTTCTGTGTTGTACCAATCAATAATGCTAAGCAATAAATTTACTTACACACAATTTATTTATTTATTTATTTATTTATTTGGTGTCACGGTGTGTGAGAGGATGCGTGGCCATAGAAAAACTGATAAAATGGTATATTAAGGAAAAAAAGAGTAGTATCATAATGAATTTTGTAAAAATCAATAATAATTTGCCATAATTATGAAAAAAGTTGAAAAACTATTACTCTATAGCATTAGCATTACTCATACGTCAATATACAGTTGAAATTGATGGTATAGTCAAGTCATCCTATCAAAAAAAAAAAAAAAGTCATGTAAAGTAAACATCATAACCACAACTAACAATTAGTCCCAAAATTTTAGAATTATCTATGAATCCATAAACCAATACTAAACTGTTTTACTCCCTCCCAAGTTTATGCTAATAATTAATAATTAAATTGTAGTAAAAAAATTATAATATTTGAGTTAATTAGATAGAATTATTTTTCATTTATAAACTTATAAAAATTAGACTCATCAACCTTATATTGTTTATACTATAAAATGGACTATTACATTGAAATATCTTTAAAGTTTGATATTTCATGCATCATATATGTATGTAACACTTTCGACAACAAACGAGGAAGAATACAAAATTAACACATTTAAAAAAAATTCTTAGCCAAAACCACAATCTAATAGCAATAAACAATAAATCTAAGGATTTATTGTATAACTTTACGTCACAATTCGCTTGAGTGTCAATTTATAATTATATTACTTTTAACTAAGTAATGGTGGTTGATGCATTTGCAAGTGATATAAGAGCATTCATATCAATCTGTGCAAAAATTTATATTTATTTTAGTATAAGAACCTACATTTTCTGTTGTATATACTCATTTTTCAAATGATATAAGAGTATTCGTATCAATTCGGGCAAAAATTTATATTTATTTTAGTATAAGAACCTACATTTTCTATTGTATATACTCATTTTTCAAAACACCTAACGTTAGATTATTTATTTTACTATACATTTCATTAAAATATCAAATTTTCTTGATTTTTTAATTGTTTTTCTTTTTTCATATGCAACAATTATCATCCACTCTCTCTTCCTTCATCCTCGAGATACGTAAAAAAATAATAAACAACAAAATGTCAAATGAATTGTGTCAATGTAAATTTACACGATTGTTATAATAAACTTGTAAATTTACACAATTATATATATATATATATAGATTGATATGGGTCATTATATTTTTAGGTAAAACTGTATAAATTTTACATATTTTTCTGATGATACTAGGAAAAATTACAACTCTTTGCTCGTCCATGGTGGGTCGTCCTGATCTACGACCTCAACACATGGAAGTCAGGACGAGTAAACTCGTCCTGAGCCTAGCGGGAAGGACGAATTTCAGGCATCCTCGTCCTTATCCAAACCTCGTCTTGAGCCAACTAGGTGGTGAATAGTACAAACCAGACATTGGACATCACACCTTTCCGTAATCGACAAAGTTGATGGGAACCGTTGCCAACGACGGTTAGATGAACTTGGCCAAACGATACGGTGTTAAAAACAGTTAACTTACTGTTAAAACCGTTGATTCATATGAAGGGAGACGACTGTTCCGTGGGTGTGCTATAAAAGCACTGATCTACGAACAAGGTGATTCATTCAGAACTTCTGTAAACTTTTCCTTCAAACCAAAATCACAAAAAGACTAACTTTGTCATCGGAGGATTTTTGGCCGGCCTCCACCGGTCACCTTTGATTTGTCTTTGTTTTCAGGACTTGTTAGCAACCCTTGGCAGTGTCGAAGACAGTTTCAGCCCACTGATCATCCAAGCATTATCAGTTGGCGCCGTCTGTGGGGAAGTTCTTTACACAGAATTTTTTAGATTTTGAAATTCTGTTAAGTTCTTTCACTGGTAAAGGGCTGAAATGGTTCGAACAAGATCAAGGGTTACCAGTCCAGGCCCACAAGAAAGCAGGGACGCTTCCAGTAATCCTCACCGCGACCGCCAGTCGGCGCCCGCCATGCAGCCATCTTCTGTCCAGCATGTGCAGTCCATGGCTGCCGCCATGGCAGAGTTAACTCGACAGAACCAGGAACTTACCAGGCAACTTAATTCAAGGAGACAGCATCATGACGAAAATGTCGAAGGGCATACCCAGAGTCAGGGAAATACAAGGAACGCTGACCCTGAGAGCCAGTCAAGAGGTACCACTTCGCGAAGGGTACCCCATCTGGAAAAGGAGATGGACCAAATGAGAAGGGTCATGGATGAGATGAGAGAGAATATGAGAAGGGCAAATCCAGTGGAGGACTTAGTTCATAGGACAGACTCCCCTTTCACTGCACTCATCAACGGTCACCCTCTCCCTCCGAAATTCAAGATGCCTTCCTTAGATTCATACGACGGGACGCGTGACCCCTTCGACCACATTGCTACTTTTAAAACCACGATGCATCTCCAAGGGGTTCCGGACGAGATAATGTGCAGAGCTTTTCCAACCACCCTCAAGGGGCCCGCGCGAGTGTGGTTCAGTAAGATACCCCCCAATTCAGTAAGTTCCTTTGAAGAGTTGAGCAAGTTATTTGTTAACAACTTTATTGGGGGACAGAGACATAAACGTTCCTCATCCAGCCTATTGACTATAGAACAGGGAGAAAATGAGAGTCTGCGGTCTTTTATTACTCGTTTCAATCGAGAAGCCTTGACAGTGGACGAAGTAGATGATAAGTTGCTGCTGGCGGCATTCCACAATGGCGTTAATTCCGATCTTTTCATTCATAAGCTGTACGAGAAAGAGCCACAAACCATGGCAGAGCTCGTCCATTCGGCTCAGAACTTCATGAATGCAGAAGACGCGATTATAGCCAAGAAAAGAAAAAGAGCTGAAAGAGGGGAGGCGAATCCTGCACGTGGTACTGACCAAGGACCTCGTCCAAAGAAGGGACGTGCAGAAGATAAGAGAGACCGAGACACTAAAAAAGTGGGTCCTTCAGCGCGAAATCAGCAGTATACACCGTTAAATGTCCCGCTTGAGCAAGTTCTCATGCAAATCAAGGACGAGCCTTCTTTGAAGTGGCCAGAGAAAATGAAGGGAGATCCCAATAAGCGCAATCGGAACAAGTATTGTCGCTTCCATAGAGACCATGGGCATGATACCGACGAGTGCTTTGACCTCAAGCAGCAGATCGAAAATCTCATTAGACAAGGGAAGTTGAGGAATTTTCTCGGACGAGACTATAAGGAGGAGAAGCTGAAGACGAAGGTAGAGGAGCCATCACGGCCTCCGTTTGGAGAGATCAGAATGATTTTTGGGGGAAGTTTAGCAAGCCAGTCATCCAGATCAAAAAAGACATATCTGAAGGTGGTGCAAAATGTCCAGCTTTCAGGACGATCTCCCAGGACGACAAATCAAGACGAGCAAGCTATCACTTTCACGGACGAGGACGCATCAAGGATACACCATCCTCATGACGATGCCATTGTTATTACCTTGCTCATTGCCAACTATTCGACTAGAAGGGTGTTGGTAGATAACGGGAGTTCGGCCGACATCCTGTATTATCCTGCCTTCCAGCAAATGAACCTCGGACGGGAGCAGCTTCGTCCAGTGTATTCGCCCTTGGTCGGTTTTGGTGGAATGAAGGTACAGCCCGTCGGTACTGTTTCCTTACCAGTGGTAGTGGGAGTGTATCCGCAGCAGGTAACGAGAAATGTCAACTTCATTGTAGTTGATTGTTCGTCATCCTATAATGCTATAATTGGGAGGCCGACCCTAAATAGCTGGAAAGCAGTCACATCCACTTACCATTTGTCGGTTAAGTTCCCTACTGAACATGGGGTAGGAGAGGTCCAAGGAGATCAATTGACCGCCAGAGAGTGCTATCTAGCCATGCTGGCTATGGACGAGCAGACTCAGATGATGAACATAGCAGAAAGAAGAATCATGGCAGAGCCCACAGAAGCATTGGAAGAAATTCCCTTGGACGAGGAAAATCCAGAGAAAAGTACCAGGATAGGGGCAGATTTGGAAGGAAAGATTAAGATGGACCTTATATGTTTCTTGAGGAAAAACATTGATGTGTTTGCTTGGAGTCATGAGGACATGCCGGGCATAGACCCGAAAATTATTACCCATCGTCTGAATGTACATCCTTCCTTCAGACCTGTGCGACAGAAGAAGAGGGTATTTGCTCCGGAGAGAGATAATGCTATTAAAGAAGAAGTACAGAAGTTGATACAGGCAACGTTCATTCGAGAAGTCTATTACCCCGACTGGCTGGCTAATGTGGTAATGGTCAAGAAGGCGAATGGGAAATGGAGAATGTGTGTGGACTTTACTGATTTAAACAAGGCCTGCCCTAAAGACAGTTATCCATTGCCCCGCATTGACCAGTTGGTGGATTCTACAGCCGGACATAAGCTACTTAGCTTTATGGACGCCTTTTCCGGATATAATCAGATAAAGATGGACGAGGTGGATCAAGAAAAAACGTCGTTCGTTACCAGTCAAGGCCTGTTTTGTTATAAGGTAATGCCTTTCGGGCTGAAGAATGCAGGGGCAACATATCAAAGGTTGGTCAACCACATGTTCCGTCCGCAGATTGGGCGGAATGTGGAAGTCTATGTAGACGATATGCTGGTGAAAAGTCAGGACGAAGAAACTCATCTGGACGACCTACAGGAAACATTTGACACACTCCGGCAGTACAACATGAAGTTAAACCCCAGCAAGTGTGCTTTCGGGGTGTCGTCGGGAAAGTTTCTGGGCTTTATGGTATCACACAGGGGCATTGAAGCTAATCCTGATAAAATCCAAGCAATACTGGATATGAAGCCTCCGCAAAATGTCAAAGAAGTCCAGTCACTCACCGGACGGGTTGCAGCCCTTAACAGGTTTGTTTCCAAAGCCACTGATAAATGTTTGCCATTTTTCAAAGTTCTTAGAAAAGCATTTGAGTGGACGGACGATTGTCAGAGAGCCTTCGAAGACCTGAAAGCATACCTTACATCTGCCCCATTGTTAAGTCCATCCGTGTTAGGAGAAGAGTTATATCTGTACTTGGCTGTTACCCCGCATGCTGTGAGTTCGGCTTTGATCAGAGAAGAAGGAAGAGTGCAGAAACCGGTCTACTACACCAGTCGAGCACTTAGAGGAGCAGAAGCGCGGTATCCGCAGATAGAAAAGTTGGCTTTTGCCCTGATCACAGCCTCTAGGAAACTGAGGCACTACTTCCAAGCCCACATTATCAACGTCCTGACGGATCATCCGCTGAAAAAAGCAATGAATAAGTTAGAAGCTGCGGGACGACTGATCCAATGGGCAGTGGAGCTTAGCGAATTTGATATCAAGTACCTTCCAAGGCACGCGATAAAGGCTCAGGCTCTTGCAGATTTCATCGCAGAGTTTACACCGAGTCACAGTGAATCGGAAGTGGTGGAAGTCAAAAAATGGATCATCCATGTGGATGGCTCGTCTACACAGCATGCAGGAGGGATAGGAGTTGTGTTGCAGTCCCCTGAGGGAGATAAGCTGATATACAGGGTACGCCTACAATATCAAGCAACCAATAATGAAGTTGAGTATGAAGCCCTTTTGAAAGGTTTGGAATTGGCTAAGTCCATAGACGCTGAATCAGTACTTATTCTGGGAGATTCGCAGTTAGTCATGGGTCAGGTAAACGGGACATGTGAAGCCAAGGAAGAACGAATGAAGAAATATCTTGAGAAAGTACTGCAGTCAGTGAAGAAATTCAAAGAAGCTACCTTTGTTCAAATCCCGAGGGAGGAAAACATGGACGCAGATGCACTAGCAAAGACAGCCTCAGCGAATCAATCTATGGACGAGTTTGATGAAATCCAATATCTTCCAAGTATAGACATTCCTGATGTACTGCAACTACAGAATAAGGAAAGTTGGATGGCCCCGATAATATCATATTTGAAAGACGGAACCCTCCCGGAAAGCAAGGACGAGGCCAGGAAACTTAGAATCCGGTCAGCCAGGTACATCCTTCTGAACGACACACTGTACAAAAGAGGTTTCTCACAGCCTTATCTTAGATGTTTGTCGCCAGAAGAGGCCAACTATGTGTTGAGAGAAATCCATGAAGGAGCTTGCGGGAACCACTCAGGAGCCAGATCACTTATACATAAGGTCGTCCGTGCAGGATATTACTGGCCAACCATTCAGGCAGATGTTAAAGCCTATGTTAAAGTCTGTGATCAGTGTCAGCGATTCAGTAACATCCCCAGACAGCCATCAGAATATCTTACCCCCATGATGGCCCCATGGCCATTTGCTCAATGGGGTCTAGATATCTTGGGACCTTTCCCAGTGGGAACCAGGCAGATGAAGTTCTTGGTTGTAGGAATAGACTATTTCACTAAATGGGTGGAAGCTGAACCCCTAGCGGGCATCACACAACAAAATGTGAAAAACTTCGTCTGGAAAAATATTCTATGCAGGTTTGGGGTGCCCCGAGTGTTGGTATCCGACAATGGACGACAATTTGACAATTCACTCTTCAGGGATTTTTGTGAACACTTCGGAATTCAAAATCATTATTCTTCGCCAGCCCATCCCCAAGCAAATGGTCAAGCAGAAGTCGCAAACCGATCCTTGTTAAAAATTATCAAGACTCGTCTTGAAGGGGCAAAGGGAGTATGGCCGGATGAGCTGCCGGGTGTATTATGGGCATACAGAACGACTATCAGAACCCCCACAGGGGAAACCCCTTTCAAGCTGGCCTATGGAAGCGAGGCAGTCATACCTGCAGAGGTACATATGGCCAACCATAGGGTGACTATGTATCAGGGCAAGGATAATGAGGAACTACTCCGTTTGAACCTCGATCTCATAGACGAGGTAAGGGCAGACGCAGAGAAAAGAACGGCAAGGTACAAAAATCTCATGGTTAGACAACATGATGCGATGGTTAAGCCGAGGCGATTCAACATTGGAGACCTCGTCTTGAAGAAAGTTTCTCTGGCAACGAAGAACCCAGCTCATGGGAAGTTGGGGCCCAATTGGGAAGGACCTTACAGAATTATCAACTCTAAGAGGCAAGGGTCCTACTACTTGGAAGCCCTGGACGGAAGGAAGTTGGAGCATCCATGGAATGTTGAACACCTGAGAAGGTATTATCAGTAGAATGCCAGCCTAAATGAAGGTTCCCCTGGACGAGTGTATATAAGATCTATTATATGTATTTGCAGTATGGATTACAATGTTATTCTCTTGTTATTATGGTATGGTTATGGACAAGGTGGTGGGTTTGTTTGTATGTATTTAGCTTTTTATAAGGCACTAACTTATGAGTATGTGCCCCGCTTGTGAACAATATTTATGTTATATACATAGTGTTGTGTGAATCCATGATCCCCATATTACTCTTGTTTAAAATTTTGTTTTTGTTCAAATCCGCCACTCCATGGACGAGAAACGTCTATGGACGACAGAGGCTAAATGCCAGTATGCCCCATTACAAGGTACGCTCGTCCAAATATAAGACAAGATAAAAACCTTGGGCAAAGGATTTGGGCACCATCCAGCCTATGGACGAACAAATATTCAGCACGTTCAGCCCATGGACGATGAAATATATACGTGCTTTTAACTCGCCAGAATTACTCGTCCAAAACATGGACGGGGAAATAACACCAAAACAATCCTACATATGGACGAGGAAAAGGTGAACAAGTTCAAAGACGTAATGAGAAATTGCTATCCTGTCATGCTTTTTCAAAGACGAATTAAAACTGGAGTTAGAATAAATATTGCTCCTATGGACGAGAAAGAACTTGTATTTAAGAAAAATTCTTGTTCACATAAACAAAAAAAAAAAAAAAAAAAAAAAGAGTTGATCAAATTATTTAAGGGCGGACTACAAAGCGTCCAAACACCCTGAATTTGTTCAAAATCTCGTCCTAAAACTATGGACGAGACAAATGTACTTCAATTACATTTCCTTAAAAAAAAAAAACAGCAAAAGCAATAGAAAATTAAACTATGCAGGAGGGGGTAAGGTGCTGGCATCGTCTTCGATGTTCACGTCCTCAGAGCTTGTTTGAAGGAGAGAGCTAGTGGCCGCGCCTAGGTTGAGCTTTATGACGCTGAAATCAATGTTGGGGAAGTTCTCCACAGCGTCCAGCCTGAAGTCCTCGAACCCAGCTGCGTAGTTCTTGTCCAGCAAGTCAGTAAATTTCTTGGACGACTGGAACTCCGCAACTGCGTCCTCCTTCGCCTTTTCAAGAAGGGTATTGAGCTCATTATTCCTTTTTTGGAGGTCGTCAAGACGGGTATCTTTCTCAATGACATCCGTCCTGAGCTCTTCATTAAGGTCTCTGAGCTCTTTAGCCTCTTCCCTGGCCTTGGCAGCTACCTCAGCCCACACTTTGCTCTCTTCCTTAACCTCCTTTATCCTCGTCTCCAAAAGCAGCCTCGTCTTGTCTAGTTCAGTGGCCTGCCTGGACGCAGCAATGAACTTAGACATGGCCTGCGTGTTGAAATTCATGAGTCAGTGTCATTAATTAAAGACGAGACATAAATAAAACAAGAGCAGCTTAAGAGCTTACCTTGAAGAGATCGTGAACACCAGAGTGCTCAAAGTCCTTCAAGGACATGTTGTAGCACGCGCCCACGTCCACATCAGTCACTGCCTTAGAAAATCTCTCCCAGGATAAGTCCTCATTTTCTAGAAGGTTTTGAGGAACCTCCCTGGGAGCAGAAGACGAGGTGGGAGCATGAATCGTGGACGCCACCTTCCTGGACGGAGGATCTCTAGGCTCAGGATCAAGGATCTGCACAGGAGACTCCAGACCGGACGGAGGAGGGGACTTAGCACCTTGAGGAGCACCTTGAGGTCTGGACGACTTATGTTTTTTGTCTTTCCCTCGTCTGCTAGGGAGGTCGCCCAAGTCCACTCTAGAGGATATGTGCTTCCTCTTTTCACCTGTGGGTGGACGAGGTTGAGACCTGACTCCCTCGTCCACAGCCTCCTTACCCTTGTTTTCCTTCATCGTTGCCATTCCTACAAGGAAAGACGTTGGTTTTCCTTAGAAAAAATATATGTATATAAAATAAATGTATACATAAACAGTGAAAATAACTTACGTCTGCGAGTAGTGATCTCGTGTGCAAGGGCTTCAGGGGAAGGTATAGGACCTAAATCCCAAGTAGCAAGACGCTGTAGGCAGACCAAGGAGTGGAACGTCCTGTCGGTGTATAGACGAGCCTTCTGGATGCGCTCGATGTAAAATCTATCCAAATGAGGTCGTCTAGCACCTGATAAAGGTAAAGACGAGAAAAAAAAAGTTAGAATTTTTGAAATGTAAAAGATATTAGAAACGGGAGAAAAATTAAAACACATACCTTCAGGACGAAGGTTTCCCAGTTCCCCAGAGTATGAAGGGAATGGGTCCCTGTCAACCTCGATGGGGCGTCCAGCCCAGAAACCTGAGACGAAGAAGAACTCCGTCTTCCAGTTCCTATCAGAGGTGACTAGGGATTTGATCAATCTATAGTCTTTTCCCCTGGCTGTAAATTGATAAAAGCCAAGGGACTGATTAATCTCGGAGGGCTTGTAACAAAAGAGGAACTCGTCCACAGTGAGAGGACGGTTCCCCTCAAACACCTCCCTCCACAACACTTGCATGGATACAATCAACCTCCACGCGTTAGGATTGAATTGGCAAATTCCTAAACCTAACCTAGATAATAACTCCCTGGCAAAACTGTTTAGAGGTAACCTAAGCCCTCCCAAAAGATAAGCCTCATATATACCTATACCAAAACGAGGCTGACAGCACCACTCTCCACGGACGGCTAACCTAGGGTTAAGCTCGTCTGGGATTTGGTACCATGTTTTGAGTAATTCTAACTTCCTATCATCTGTTTTTGACTCTATACCTATAGCACAACTGTACACTACCTCCTCATCCTCGTCCTGGACTGTGGACGAGGGGGCACTTGTTCCGGCTTGAGCCCCGGACTCGAACCTCGTCCGTAGCTCTTCCTGGAGAACTTCTAAGGGAACCCCAGGAACGCCGGATACGTACTCGTCCGTAGTGTTCCCCCCACTACTACTACCACTACTACTATCACTATCACTAGACCCACTAAAACTACTATGGTCAGAATACTCGTCTATGGCTTTATCTACACTATCGCTAGACGAGGAAAGAAGAATTGACATTTTATGGAAGTTTATAAAGCTAAGGACGAAGTTAGGAATATACCTGGATCTAGGACGAGGGAAACTTATGGACGCGGAATACTTCTAGAAGAGGCTCTAAGACGAGAGTAATGGAACAAGGAAATTTCAGAAATGGGAAGGGTAACGATGGAAATCCACTATTTATAGGCAATGGGCCCGGACATCTGAAACGACACAAACCAATGAAAGGGAGACACGTGGCGCTTTCCTAGGTAAGGTAAATCGACGCACTTTCCTGCAAGTTAAATTGTGACACGTGTCACCAATTCGTTGGCAGGGTACTCAGAGGTCAGATATCTATGGACGACCCATGGACAAGGGGGCAACTGATGATACTAGGAAAAATTACAACTCTTTGCTCGTCCATGGTGGGTCGTCCTGATCTACGACCTCAACACATGGAAGTCAGGACGAGTAAACTCGTCCTGAGCCTAGCGGGAAGGACGAATTTCAGGCATCCTCGTCCTTATCCAAACCTCGTCTTGAGCCAACTAGGTGGTGAATAGTACAAACCAGACATTGGACATCACACCTTTCCGTAATCGACAAAGTTGATGGGAACCGTTGCCAACGACGGTTAGATGAACTTGGCCAAACGATACGGTGTTAAAAACAGTTAACTTACTGTTAAAACCGTTGATTCATATGAAGGGAGACGACTGTTCCGTGGGTGTGCTATAAAAGCACTGATCTACGAACAAGGTGATTCATTCAGAACTTCTGTAAACTTTTCCTTCAAACCAAAATCACAAAAAGACTAACTTTGTCATCGGAGGATTTTTGGCCGGCCTCCACCGGTCACCTTTGATTTGTCTTTGTTTTCAGGACTTGTTAGCAACCCTTGGCAGTGTCGAAGACAGTTTCAGCCCACTGATCATCCAAGCATTATCAATTTTTGTTATACTTTTTTTTTGAGAAAGTGTTATACTTCACCAAGAGAAAGCAAATAAAAAAATGGCATGGAAAAGGAATCTGATTATTTTAAGGCAACCTAATTATCTATCCCTTTCTTTGTCCTCCTTTTTTTTTGGATGAGATCTTACTTTATCCTTCTTCTCAATGAGGTTCACGTGATAATATATTGTTAAAGGAAGACCAAAGTATCAATGACCTGGCCTGGATGAAGCATCTAATCTTGATTATTACACTTTAATAAATATAGTTAAAGTAATCAAGTGACAGTCCCACCAGTCATATTTGTTTATTTTACTGCTTTAATTTACTTACCTGCTTTTTATCTTTTTTTTTAACAATAAGAAAAAATTGAAATGATCCTAGTGAAACACTTGTATCTAAAGGTATGATTAAGGTTCCCTTGTGGGGGGTTTATGTTTAGTCATTTTTTGGTTTGCGTTGGACGGACGGAATATTTGGACTTTGGAGAAAAGTTCCTTTCAATTCAATATGTGACAATATAAATATTTCCATGTTACCCAGCAGAGCGGCTCCACGATGAAAGCGGGGATGGTCACATGATTATCTTGACTTAAAAAATAAATAAAAAATATTACGTATAAATATAAAAATCTTTATGATTTGTCTACTTTTAAAAAAAAAATTTAGGACCACCCTAAATATTTTTATGTCCAATAAAATTAAATTTTGATTTCCTTTTTTTTTTATAATATCAAATTGGTTTCCTTTTAATAATATATTAGATCATTTCAAACATAAAACAAAAAAGCCTAAGAAAAATTTGAATGAACTAAAATGGAAAGAAATGTAAATTGCAGTATTGGTAATGAGACTAACATGCAATGATTTCAAAATATAAAAATAGATTGTAAAAATTTATGTATTTATGTGTGTGTTTTTTATTATTAAATTTTTTATAATTTAATTTTCTTAATGACCACCTCCCGAAAAAAAATTCCTGAAGCTGCCATTGTTGCCAAAAGCATTGTAACTCAAATGACATTTCTTAGTGTTTTCAATGGAAACATCCATAATTGAAAATTCAAATCTCTCACTCTCAACTATCAATGCATCAAATAAAATTAATGCATTCATAGTGTATATTTGGCATTAGCTTAAGCTTTTAGTTTTACGTACAGTTTTTTAAAATTTCATTTTTTTCAATGTACAAGTATATTTTAGTACATTCTTAGTAAAAATTTAAATAAGCTACTGTTAAACGCACATTTTGTAAAATTATTTACGTGAGCATTTTTTTTTTTCTTTGAAGAGAGCTTATTGAACAAGTATGATTTGTTTTTGTTCAGTTAATGGGTGTAATCATTTAAAAAAAAAAAATTGATATCACTTTCATGAGAATATATAAAAAATTGTTAAAACAATTAATTATTTTTTTCTTTTTTTTAAAAAAATTTCTATAAATTTTTTTGAAATTAATATCTTTAGAGCATCCGTTAACTTTTCTATTTTTTTAATTTTTTTTTAAATGCTAAGAGTAAGGACACTTATAACTTTCAAACTATTTTTCAATTCTTTTATAGATTATTTTTCATTTACTAAATTAAACTAATATCACTTTCATAACTAAAAACTATTGTGAAAAAAAAATTGTGAATTTCGTATCCCCTTAGCTCATGAGTCATGACAATCAAGTGTGAACTTGAGGTGGGAAGTGGGAACAACCAGAAACAAGTACAGTCTTAGAAAGAAGAAAGAAAGATACTGTCTAGTGACAACACAGATCATAGGTGTCAGTGATGTTGTTCTTACTCGCAATAAAGTGAAGAGACTAAAATGACTGTCTCTACCCTACTGCCCTTTATTAATTTTCCTTACGAAATGAAAGGAGAAATAAATGCCTCCCATTATTTATTGGGTACACTGAGTCTGGACCGCATTCATCTTTCTTCGTGGTCCTGTTTATGGGTTGGTGGTTGATTGATGTATCACAATTTTTGTTTTTTTTTTTTTTGAGAAAAGATGTATCACAATTTTGTGGAAACATGCACGTACTTTTTATATGGCTAACATAACCTTTTTTAAAAAAAAAAATAGGGTAAAACCTTTTTTTTCCCAAAGAAATTAGGGTAAAACTTATTTAGAAGCTGTAATTTAAATTTTTTTTTTAAATTTATATATTTTATTAGTTAATATTATTGTCGGCAAGGATTTGCTGCAACCTTGGTTGCAGCAATTCTTATATAAATCATTGTATTTATTTTGTTTTAAAGAATATCAATAGTGAAGATTGGATCTAATAAAGTAAAAGTAGAACCTAAAGAAATAATTTGCCACATTGCACAAATCTCGAATCATTTAAAAAGAAATTTTTGTACAATGTCTATTTAACAACTTGACACATCACTATTATGTAGGAATTGTTGTAACCAATATTGCAGCAAATCTTTGCTCTATTATTATACTGTTGAATTTAGTTGGAGAATATTAAATAAGATATCTAAAGAATCATACTTAAATTTTATAATTTAAGATATATATATGAATAATTTATTGTTTTGTATCGGTTTGATTATATTTGGATGAAGTGAAAATAAGTTAGGATTTGACAAAATTGTATTTAAGAAAAAATAAAATTTAAAACAGTGTATTATTATTTTTTTTTTTTTTTTTATAGATATTATAGAGTTGTAACCTATACAAGTTATATTAATTAAGCTAAATGGAATCCACCAAAAAAAGTGTACCTGACAAATATACTAGTAACTTATTTTACATGAGATAAAGCCCAAACAACATGGCACTTTGTAATTGGACACTATAATAAAATTTTCAGTATTTACTCAGTTAATCTCTATCGTATTGATCCATCCCATGAATTTGGAATGCCTAGTACACAACATCCAAACTTAAAGGTATTGAAACTTGTAATACAACTTTAAAAGGGCTGGCTAAGTGGTTCCTAAGGTCTTATGATATTCATGAGATCTTAGGTATGAAACCTCTTGCTAGTAACTTAAGGCCACTTTTGAAATTCCTTCATATAATAACTTGGTGTACGTTAGTGTGTAAAATGGAAGAACTGCATATACTCAAGAAAATAGTTAAATAGTCGAACACAATAATTCAAGAGGATATGTTTCCAAGCATATAATCAACTTATCTCTTCTATGAGTTATGAACACACTTAATACATTATTAAGTCAACTAATCAAATCGTATGTAGGTCCTGCCATTCTACATTTGTTCATTTCTTTATTTTTAATGAAGTTGATTTTATTGCTGTAAGCAAAGGACATGTCATGAATAGTTTAAATACTACTTTCCCTCAAAGGAATGAGAAGTATCCTATGTTGATTTTTCTTGTTGAGTAGGCTATTTGTGAATCAATTAAACAAGAGGATTAAAAAAACAATACGAATGAGTGTGGATTGTGAGGTTATAGATTCAAACTTTATTGGGTACGTATGTAAATTCCCAAAAAAAGAAAAAAAGAAAAACAAAACAAAACTCCAAGTCTCCCCCAACGGTTTATCTTTTATGCTCTAGAATGTGGTTCACTTTAAAGCCAATAAACACAATTATATAATAACATTCTTAATATTATTTTCTTTGTTTGAAAATCAATGTCCCTTTACCCCTTTACTTTATAGGTCTTCGAATTAGAAAAAAGAAGCTTTGAAAACTTGTAAGATGTGACTTGTGAGTTATATATAGCCTCTCATTTTTTAACTATAACACATCAATAATTTATTATAGGACAAACAATCTAAACCAAATGTTACTCCTTTTTTTCTTTTCTTTTCTTTTTTTAAATTTTTTAAAGAACCAAATGTTACTCTGAATCCCCTTGGAGAGAACACTGTCATTTTAAAGATAGAAAAGTTTAGGACTTTGTCGCACATCGTAACACTTACGTCTTAGAATGAGTTTTGTTCAATTTTTTGAAATTGTGCTTTTTGAAAACATAATATTTTATTGTTGCGACTCACTTAGTTCAGTGCAAAAAGGCAGAAAAAGTCATCTTACAAATTTTATCAAACGCGTTAAATCACTTTTTAAAATAGCAAACATATATAATTTTGTTGTCTAAAACATGATAACTAATCTGTCATTTAGGGGAAAAACTAGTTTGATTATCACAATAAATAAGATGCTACCCATTGACAGGAAAAAGTTAAGGGCACGATTTTTCCCTTTTCTTCTTTTTTTATGATAGAAAGAAAAAAAAAAATTAGAAAGTTATGTCCTCAAGGGCATGATTAGACATAAGTGGGGAAGGTAATATCTGTCTTCCAAAGCTTTGATTAAACAACCAAATTTCTATTAATATTGTAAGATCTAGGTGGACCCCAATCATTGTCCTAGGATGGTCCAGGCTCTACAATTGGAGATAATATTAGGTATTTCGGATGCATGCACTCGAACTACCTTGTATTTTCTCCTATAATTAGGCTTGTGGTTTCAAAAATTTTCACCGTCAGATTCTCCTTGAGATTGACTAGGATGACTAACTATACTATGATGTTACCCAATTAAACATAAGGAACATGTAGACCACATGTTTCATGTTTCAAGGGTCTAATCTTATCACGCAAAAGACTTTTTTCTGTTTGGTTAGTTTCATACAAGAATTTTAGCATTGCCTAAAATAAATCAATCTTTATCGCAATTATATACGGAAAAGTAATAGTTAGTCGGTTATAGTATATTTTGTAAAATAATTATGGTAAAAATTGTGATTTTTTATGTGGTATTAAAAATAAAATTACTCAATTTTTTCACAAGGACCTAAGGGGATTGAGATTAGACAAGTATTGCACTTTATGTACTTGTTTTTAGTAGTTAAGATTAAAAGTAAAAAATTAATAAATAAAATAACCTTCAATTTCAACTCTTGAATGCAAAATAATAATAATAATAATAATAATAAAAGGTGAAAAGTAACCAAAAAAAAAAAGTAAAAAATTGTTGGGAGAGGAATGGTACAATCACACATGGTATTGCATATGATGTGAATCCACATTTTTTTTTTTTTTTGGTTGAGGGCCATGATGTGAATCCACTTGGAGGTATACATGATTGATTAGCTCTTTTTGTTTCTATTTAATTGGTGGTCCTTATAATTATATCCATGCGCTAGCTGTCTTTGCTACAAAATTTGACCCATTTATGTTCACTTCACAAAAAAAAGGTTCACACCTCACAAAAAATGTGTGAAACGAGACTAATTATAAAAAAGAGTAGAAGACAAAAAGTATCCACAATTCAACTATTTGGTTGGTACCAAATTGACAATTGGTGTGATGTGAATGGAAATTAGTGTAAGGTTAATGCCTTTATCAAATGGTAGGCCATAGTGGAATCTTGAACTCTACCTAATTCCACTTCATGTACGTGAAAGATTAACTTTTTTTTAGCATAATTGTTTTGTTTGCAAAAACTTGGATTAGAAATGATTTTGGAGATGATGGAGTAGAAACGAAATGAAATTGAATTGAAGTTTTTCTTTGTTTGGGGATAAATAAGGTTTTCATTTTTTATCCATTAATTTTAATTCCCCAAAATGTGAGGAGCAAATCCTCCAAAATGTGAGGAGCAAAATAGGATAAGATAGAATAAATGATACCAAATACACTAATATAGACTATATAGTTCTAATAGTGAAAAAACGTGTGATATAACAAATTTGTCAATATTTTCAAATTAAAATATAAAATAACTTTTTTTATAATTTATTTTATATAACAAAAACAACAAACAAAACTTTAATCCTGAAATTTTTAACATCAACTATAAATTCTCAAGAGACTAATCATAATCTATCAAATATATTTTTTTTTATTTTTTTTTAATTCAAAATTACATTTTCTCACTTTTTTTAATAATAAGATTTTTTATTATTATTTATACTAATATTATTTTAGGTTTTGCTCTACATTTTATCGTTCTTTTAGACTTTTTTTTTTTCTTCTCTTTCCCTCTCATTTGCGTGTGTGTTTGTTTCTTAAAAAAAAGAAAAAAAAGAAAAAAGAAAAAAGAAAAAAAAGACCAAATGGAGGGTTGCCTACGGCCTGCAAGGTTCTAATCCAATTCCACAATAGAGGTCCTCTGTAATTCTTCTGATTCCGGCCCAGTTTGGAGATTTGGGCCGATTAAGCCACATTGGTGTTTGTACCTGGCACCAACTATTTCTGCTCTAAACATCAACTCTTACCCATGTATGTTCTCTGGCCCAATTTTGGTTCCCATACATGGAGACATGGAGTTAATCAAAGGCCAATTTTGGTTTCCTAAAAGAAAAGATCCACAAAAATGTTAATCTAAAGCTACTTATTGAATCTTTTTTTTTTCTTTTTTATTTGTTGCGTTAAAGAGAAGTTGCATGACACAGCTAACTAGCCAAAACAGAGGGCATAGCTGAAGAAAGCCTATGTGATAACAAAAAAGAAGCATCAAAGCTTAAAAAACTAAAAAAGAGGGATTCTTTAAAAATTACAAAGTCTTCCTACTGAGCACATTCTCATTTTGCTAGAGCATTTGCACATTTATTCACTTCACAATAAATATGGTTGACTCTGATCTGGTGAAACTTGTTGAGCAAAGACCTACAAGCATTCGAGAGTGACGAATAAGCCTTGTTAGTATTAAATCCAGAGTTAACAAGATCAACGACAACTTTTACATCAAGTTCGACTTCAATATAGTTAATCCCTATCTAAAGTGCAAGCAATAAACCATCTCGAAGGGCCCACAATTCAGCAATCACACTAGTTGAGACCCCAATGACTCTT
This sequence comes from Quercus wislizeni, assembly GCA_023055345.1. Taxonomy (NCBI): domain Eukaryota; kingdom Viridiplantae; phylum Streptophyta; class Magnoliopsida; order Fagales; family Fagaceae; genus Quercus; species Quercus wislizeni. The sequence continues at coordinate 61,367,353 of JALGQJ010000002.1, read as the reverse complement.
AAAAAAAAACCCTTGACCCAATAATTTACCACCAATACCAATTAGCCTACATTAGCCCAAAAAAAAAAAAAAAAAAGTTATGCAAACTTGGGCTTTTTTCACCATTGAATTTGGGCTTTCTCACACAATCAGAGCCTTCGTGTGTGGAAAGAAACCTCTTTGCTTTATATCTTTCACTTTTTCTCTTTTCCTCTCTCTGATCTCTCACACACTCTCAGTTCCAAAAAAATAAAAACCCACAAAACCCTCTAAATTCGAAGCTAATCGAAACGATGAGTCGTGGAAGTGGTGGTGGCTATGACCGTCACATCACGATTTTCTCACCCGAAGGTCGTCTCTTTCAAGTGGGTATGTGTTTCTAATTCGAATATCCTTTCTGGGTATTGTCAAAGATTCAATATTTTTAGTGAAAATTGGATTATTAGGATCGTTTATGAGAAACCCAGATTGAATTTTTTGGTGGGTTTTGTTTGATTCTCCGTTTGGTTTGATCTGTGTTTAGTTAGATTTGCTTTGGTTAATGTTTTGTTTTTGTGGGCAAGAATTAATGTCAACTAAATGTTTTTACTAGGTATGACTATGTTGTTAAATGCTTTGAGTAGAGTAATTGAATATAGGCATACATTGTTAAAGATTCAATGTTGTAAATATTGGAATCGTTTATGACAAACCCAGATAGAATTTTTTGAGGGTTTTGTTTGATTCTATGTTTGGTTTGATCTGTGTTTAGTAACTTTAGTTTAACACCAATTTTTTAAGGTTTAGTTAAATTGCTTGGTTACTGTCTTTTTTGGGGGCAAGAATCAATGCCAGCTAAATGTTTATACTGAGTATGACTTTGATGCTAATTGTAAATTGCTAGAGTTTTCAAGATCCTATGCTTGTTACAGCTTATTAATACCAGTTTTGAGTTGACTAATTGAATATAGGCGCACATTGAAGCTATTCAGCCCAGGCTTTGTATTGAACAAATTAGGGACACGGTTATTGTAGCTCAAACAAAGTCTTTGAACATGAAAATTGACTCTTTTAAAAAGGAAAAAGATCTTTGAGTCTCATTTTTGGTTACACACACATGAGAAGTTGGATTCTGGTAATTCAAAATAGTAGTGTTAGTCTTAGAGGTATGAATGTATGTGTTGTCTTGGTTCCAAAAGTTTCATCTAAATTTTTGTACTTTGGAGCTGCAGGTCTTTGTAATAGTAAATTGAATGCGCTTGTTTGTTGTTTTGGTTGGTAATATTCTAATTATTTGTTTGGGTTTGAATGAGTAGAGTATGCCTTCAAGGCTGTCAAGGCTGCTGGAATCACCTCGATTGGTGTACGAGGAAAGGATTCAGTCTGTGTTGTAACTCAAAAGAAGGTCCCGGTGAGTATCAGTTTTTCATCATACTGAAAATTCGTTTTAGTTAGAGTTTGAATTGAAGTGGGTAATATAAATTATGAAAATTGATACAGGACAAGCTTTTGGATCAAACAAGTGTCACACATCTTTTCCCCATCACCAAGTATCTTGGGTTGTTGGCAACTGGCATGACAGGTGGGGCAGCAAGTTTCTATCTAAGCCGTTTTAGTTATATGAAAGTTTTATGAAACCCAAAACATGTCTTTATTGAAAATGCAAATTTCGTTATTGAGAAATTCAATGTGTTGACATGTCTGGTTAGATATTTTGCTGTTATCAAGTATATGTCACACACTACTCTCTGATTGTGCATTTTATGAATTTAATTTGTTATTATTAAAAATGAAAAAAGGTGAATGATTAGTGAGATTCGAAGGCATTCCATTTATGTCTTTTGATGCCAGGGCACTGTGTGCCTTATAAAGTGAATAATGTGTTGTCACATGGCAAAGTAATGGAACTTTTTTGTTATCTTACATTCTCTTTTTCAAATGAAGAAGATCCATATATGGAGTTGGCAAGAGCATCTGAACTATATTTTAATATGATAGCATCTATTACACAAATGCATTGCTGATTGTCATTGTCAAGGGGGTATAATCCATATTGTTGTCGGCCCAAAGTTCACATATGCTTTTTCCTCCTTCGTTACAGAATGAGGATGTGATTTTCTATTTATTGCTCTTTTGAATGAGTTGAACTTTAATATTTTTGTCATGCCATTTTCCAGCTGATGCAAGAACTTTGGTTCAACAGGCAAGAAATGAAGCAGCTGAGTTTCGCTTTAGATATGGATATGAGATGCCTGTAGATGTGTTGTCTAAATGGTATTCATACTATCTATCTGCTATTCTTTAATTGTTTGACTTGTGATATACATGTAGTATATCAACTACTTGACTAAATCTGCAATTTGTTTTGAGTTAGAAACTTTAATTTAATCCATTTCCACAATAGACTGCATTTCTTGAGTGAAGCAATTCAAACAGTTGCTTTTCCTTCAGATAGATTTGTTTTTTGATAAGTCTTTTCCTTCAAATAGATAAGTAGTACTCAAAATGAACTAAAAAATGGTGCATTTGACTCAAAAAGAGGAGCATGACTCTCTCTCTCTCTCTCATATATATATATATGTATTTAATGAATAAGAAATTGTTACAAAGATGAAGTATTTCTATTGATCGGTCAGTCTTATAGGCTCGAGTTGGTCATCTAATTGCCTTGATTTGAATCCAAATAGATGAATAGGGTCCCAAATAATGAGAGAAATGTTAAAAGTAGGTCAGATTATCAATAATCAAAAGAGAGGACAAGTTACAATACAAGCAGCAATGCTGCAAACTCCTACACTCACAAATCATCAGCTTAACCAAGATACAAACATCAAAAACTTCAGCTGTCTATTATACAACAAGATCAAATGTCCTACTATACATCAAAATATGGATGCTGGTATCCTCTTGAGACCACTCAAAACTCTCTTTCTAGCCAACAATCTGCATCTGACATTATGCGTAATAGACTTCAAAGTATCAACTTCACTCTTGGCATCAGTGTCCATCCATAAGTGGTGAAGTGTTCCAGACCAAGCTAGCCTGTATATTAGACTCTTGAAACCCCTTACTTTTAGCTTGGTCGTAGCCTGATTTTACTTGTCATCACAGCTGCCAATATGCCTCACAATTAAGCATCTCCTTAGCACCTCCTTCCATATCCTTTTAGTAGAGGAGCAATATAAAAAAATGGTCTTCCATGCAACCCCATTTTACTAGCCTTTCTCTTGTCGTAATTCTGTCCTTCATGACCAGCTAGCTTATAAATGCATGCTTGGGAATATGACCTGTGAACCAAATATGCCAGGCTCTGTGGAAAGCTTGGTGTATTGTTGGAGTTTTTGGCTGGGAAAATTTAATTCAAATATATGGAATATGGTTCCTGGCTGTTTGATGTGGATTGTTTGGACGGAAAGAAATCGGCGCTCTTTTGAGGACACCGAGAAATCCTTGGTTCAATTACAAGCTCTTTGCCAGAAGACTTTATTTGATTGGTCTAGGTGTTGGGGCTTCTCAGAATGCTCCACTATCTTAGAGTTTATTTCTTCTCTTAGTATTGCTCTTTAAGTTTTTTCCTCTTCGTTGTTTGCTATTTGTTTTATTTTTTGCTTTTCCTCGTGTTCACCATCATGAACACCTTGTATTGGTCTGTTTTTTAGTTTGTTTTAATAATATTCTTATTACCTATCAAAAAAAAAAAGCTTGTTGGTTGGTTCCTTTTGTTTTGTTTTTTTTTTTTTTTTGATAAGAGCTTTTTTTGGTTCTAACCTTGTCCCAAGTGGCCATACAACTGAATCTACCATTTCCAGAAGGAATCCATATGATCGTATCTTCTTCCCCACTAATCTGCACCCGAGATAACTTGCTCTGGATAAGTACCAAGTACCAACTCATTGTATCTAGCAGGAGGTCAAACCATTCTCCATTGTGAATTACACTTGATAACTTTGCTTATGAATCCTTTCTTATCACTTCTTATGTGCAGTTCTGTAAAAAATTGTTTTTATTGCTTCCTCCTCTTCTCTCTCTCTCTCTCTCTCTCTCACATATTATAGGATGTGCAGTTTATTAGTGGGTTGAAATAAATATGCACTTTATTATCTTGCTCAGCAGATATCTCCAACTAAAGAAAAAAGAAATCTGGATTGTGTAATAATGTTGTGTGTTTGATTTTTAGGTTGAATTTGATATGTAGGTTGTTGTCTTACCTAGAAGATATGGTCCTTTTATGTAGGTCTAAATTAATGTGGACCACCTTGATACACACAGTTGGGTCAAATAAGATATAAAAAGTAAAAGACAGTGATGATGTGTTAAGGATTACACTGGGTGTGACACATAATATTTTGTTTAATGATTCATTGCTGAATTCATGAATCTTGATGTTGGGGAACATTAGCATTTCAGTAGTCATGAATTTTTTTTTCTCTTTGGTTGTCTAATAAACAAGAAAGCATCCTTAATTATTGTATGGATACAATACACTTGAAGTTGCTTATTTTTTGGAGTCAATAAGTGTCATCTCCTTCACTTAAGAAAATGCTAGTTTGCTATAATGTTAGACTGGGAGTTTATTACTTGAGAACTTGAGGAAGATATACTCAAGAGTAATCATAGCAAATCTAGCAGTAGTTCGCGGTTAGTTTTTCCTGCTTGACTCCTAATTCTTCATATATGACATGCTACCAGATGATAAATAGTTCTGTTTCTTAAATATGTCAATACTTATGCTTCTTCAAATTGTTATATGTAAACTCTCGTGTTCTTGCAAATTTTCTCTTAATGAACATTGCATATGTTCATAAAATTACAATCAAAAGATTGTGTCATTACATGTTAGTTCAAAATGATATATTAACTAATGTTTGTAATTGTTGTTTGTCAGGATTGCTGACAAATCACAAGTCTATACTCAACATGCATATATGAGACCTCTTGGAGTAGGTTTGTTTCTGGCCTTCTCTATAGTTGTCGACAATTCTCCTCTTGTGCTGTTACGTGTTAAACTTAGTATTCCTTTTTTTATGTTTTTTTTTAATTATTTATTATTTATTTATATTTTTTTATACTCCCTTATTGATTTGTTAAATGTACATGGCTTTATGACTGATATACGTTCGCTTCCATGATTTCCTGTCTTTGCTTTTTCAAAGTTGCTATGGTTTTGGGTATTGATGATGAATATGGTCCTAGACTCTACAAATGTGATCCAGCAGGCCATTTCTTTGGTCACAAGGTATTGCCAAGTCTTATCCTAGAATATCTCTCTCTCTATCTGCAGATGGTTTGTTTCTGTTTACTTAACATGAGAACAAATAATGCCAAAGATTAATTGAACACTAGTGTAACTTTCTGGCAGTTTGTCTATGTTTTACATCAGCTATCACCTTGAGTACTTGTTTACAACTTCCTTTATTAGGCTAAATCTAACAGACATTATTAACTTCGGCATAACATTCTTTGCATACTAATACAATTTCTATGGTGCAAGAACTATCTCTAAGCTGACAACTGTAACATATACCTCTCTTATTTACCTATCTAAATAAGATAATGGGAAGGTTCAAAATTTGTATGCGGTTTACAGCTGTATGCTAATTATGGACTATTTTATTGGGGATTGATATTCTGCCATTTTTTTTCTGCCTCTTTCGTCAAATCCATTCATCTTCATTATATTTATATTTAGTAAAGTTGCATTATACAATAATAACCTAATGTTTCATTGACTGTGATGACTTATATGATGGTCATGGTCATAAAAAGCATTATTAGAGTTTATTAAGTAGAGCACTTGCTAAATTGCATAATCTTTTCAATTGTAATTCCAATTTTTTGTATTTTTTTTTTTTTTTTGAAATCCAAGCCAATGCCCTCTAGCACACATGGAACCTCCTCCCTGTGTAAGTGTTAGGTTAAGGGTGAGGTCATGGGTTCAAGCCTCATTGGGTACATTTGTAATTTAACAATAAAAAAAAATCCTTTTTATTTTTTGTAATTCTCTAGTTTATCTTATGTACACAGGACCACATCCTGTGTACATGAGGTGGTCCAGTTCATCAAATAAACTTTGTTACTTATAAAAAAAATCGTAACCTTTTATCTTGTGTTGAAATATAAAGATCAGCTAATACTTATATCTAGATTATTTAATAATTAAGCTGACTACGAAAGATTAAAGAGTGTTGATCTTGCAATGTTCACTTGTATTTATTGTAAACTTTTATGAATGTTCTGTTTTTTAAGGGCTGAAAATATGAATAACTTTTCTTGCTTTTCTGCACATTGTTATTTGTGACTTTGTGGGGTCAAATTATATTGCTAGATTATAAGTGTTTCAGTTGGATTAATAAGTCATTTCTTTCATGTTCATTACTATATTATGGGTTTCATTCCTGTGAGTTCCTCATGATATACGTTATTTAGGCCACAAGTGCTGGATTGAAAGAGCAGGAGGCAATTAATTTCTTGGAGAAGAAAATGAAGAATGATCCTGCATTTACTTACGAGGAAACAGTGCAGGTAGATGTTACATCTTTTTAATGACAGAACTTCTGAATCATAAGATGGCAAACAATATTCACATGTTTATATCTCCCCTCCTCCTATTTCAAGAGTCAAATTGGGTATAAGAAATCTTGCTGTTCATGGATCTATAATAGAATCCATTTACTGTTAATAGTCACTGGGTTGATATTAAGTCAGTAATGACATGAATTACCCGTCGGTGTAATTTATCTGATTAGTAGCAGAAGCAATATCACAAATTGATTGGGGAGTCCACATTTCAGTTCTTCATGAGAAACTCTCCCCTATATAGATTTAATTGTTAACCTTTAGATGAGTAAATGTTCTCTCTTTATGCTGTAACAGTTTTGTGAAAAATGTTCTCTCATGATGATTCAGAGAATTCTTTCCTAGATATTTTCATGGGCTCTCAAAGCTAATATATTAAGATTTTATGAGCCTTTGGTGAAAAGGGGCATGTCAATGTGTACATGAACGATTCTTTTTCTGCGTCTAATGTCTTCAATTGTTTTCATTTATAGACTGCGATTTCCGCCCTGCAATCAGTTCTACAGGAGGATTTCAAAGCCAATGAGATTGAGGTACTGAATATCCCCACCACTGTTATATTCCCGTTTGTAGTTAGATACAACTTTCTAGAGAGAATGACAGTGATTTTGAATTAACCCTTTTATTTCTTGCAGGTTGGAGTAGTGAGGACAGACAACCCAGTCTTTAGAGTGTTGTCCACAGAGGAGATTGATGAGCACTTGACTGCCATAAGTGAACGCGACTGAGATTTGATGCAATGTTGAATGCTTTTTAGTATTTATTCCTCATTCAGTGTTATTTGAATCATCAAACATTTGCTTAAAGAGTTCTTCCAGATCTTGTAACCTGTATAACTAATGTTGGATATGACATTATGCATTTCTAAACTGAAAATGCTTTCTTTAATTGTACTTGTATCAAGTAGCCTATCAAATTTGTCTTCAAAGAGATCATTTGGAATGGAACGGTGGCGATGGCATGTTAACTTGTCGGGTCTAATTAGATGCTGACAGTACGTGTGAGAAAGATTGGCATCTGATGGGTTTGGGGTTGCGTCTGGTTTAGTTTATCATTTTGAGGTCAATGGCCTAATTCTTAGGGTTAACTTAATATTCATTCTTTTCCTTTTTCTGATGCTGATAATAGATGAAGGAAGGTACATGAGAGAGATGGCCTCTAATAATAGGCTGTGGTTGCTTTTGGTGCAACTCTTGTGGGTGTAGAGTTTTAATTCCAAAAAACAAAAAGACTATGAAAGATATGTGACCTCATGTGGCCACTCAAAAACAAAAATCTAAGAAGCTGACTAGATGTCTGATAAGTTTAGTGGAAAAATGGTTCTATCTTATTATAGGAGACAGCCAACCTTGAGCCTTGAGGTGGCAAATTATAATTAGTGAACCTATGAATTGACTTTTTTTTCTTTTTTTCATTTAATTTTTATGAAACATGAATTTACTGTTACTACTATCCCATCAATTATAGATTTAAAAAAAAAAATTGTTATCTTAACAAGTTGTGAAATATACGTAAAATGTGAAATATGTTGAGTACAACAGTATGTTGATAAAAATAGACTGCTTTTCTTTAAATCCATCACTTAAAATTTATCTACTTCTCTTTATCTAAAAATTGCTTATTAATCTTAATTAAATATTAATTAATAATTATTTAAGCTTATCAACTTTTCTTTAGATTTCTTTCCAAAGCAAAGGTTTGCTAATTAGTGGGTGTGAGAAAAGTCCAAATAAAAGTGAGCTACGTTAAACGGATGCAAAATCGTAGTTGTTAAATGGACGCAAACACGTTGTTCTTACATCTTACTGCTTCGACCCAGTTATTAACGGAGAAATTAAATAAATACAATAAAATTAAAGCTAAAATTGTAAACTACAGTTTCAGAGTTTAAAGGTATTTAAATTTTACTTATAAATTTTATATCCTAAATTTTAAAACTTTAGAATTTAAAATCCAAACACCTTAAAAAATTAGAAGGTAAAGTTTATATTAAAAAATATCAAGGTATAAAATTCAAATATTTACAACCTTTAGAGTAAAACCTAAATGATGAAATTTTGGCATAAAGTTCAAACACGTACTTTGCCATCAGTCTAACAAAATTGAAATGGGTGTCCCAAGGGTCCCACCTGGTCAAATCCTATGCACAGTTCATGCACTAATGTCTAATGTACTCCCATACCAAACATGTCCCCTCCAACAATTCTTTTTTCGGTAAAAGTCTTCCCGCAATTCTAAAGAAGGCCATTATGAGTTCCCTAATTGTACTCGGCAAAGATTCTAGGTGTATTAATGATTTATTACTAGTTTGTATTTTATTCCCATATTTGCATTTAATTTACTACATTAGTAGTATTCTACATTGGTGTTAATTACATTTTTTCTACGGATAAATTTTTGCAATAACTTGTTGGAAATGTCAACTATAAACAGTAGCTAATTACTTTGACAAGAACTCATTAAATTTTTCCACTACTCATTGTTGATCATTTTTACAAGTTGTGGCAAAAATAGTGTTTCTAGCATTTTTCGTTAATTTAATACCTTTTTAGTGTTAGTTTTATATTAATAATGTAGTAAAAATTAGACCATTTTATGGATCTTGTCCTTCCATAAGTATAGTTTTAATTTATATCCTCTAATTTATTTATTTATTTTGAAAAAGAAATAATTAAGGAAAATTAAGGCCTTTTTTTTTTTTTTTTTTTTTTTTTTTCTTTTCTTAGTGGTGAAGGTACTGAAAAGTAAGTTTGACTAGTGGTTTTTGAGTGGTTTTTACATACCCACGACAACAAATGCAATCTCTCTCTCTCTCTCTCTTTTTAACAGATAACAAATGCTATCTCAGAAGTTAAAAAAAAAAGGGACAACGAAAATAACTAAATGATTAGTAAAGAAAATTCATGAAAGATTGCATTAAAATTTTCATTTCCTTCTATATAATTGTTGGATAAAGTTATTTAAAACACCGTGATAAGTTTATGGATAAAATTTTTCACAATTTGCGGAGAGTTGACACCATGCATTGCGATTAGTAGATGCACAATACAATATAAAAATAATATTGCACTAATCATAATTTACTAGCTCAAGCCGTGAAATTAGTTATATTTAGTATTGTAGTACGAAAGATGTTAAGAATTGTAGGATAACGTTAACATTACTTAAAATAATAAAAACCTTATAGATAAAAAATTTCACAATTTGCAGAGAGTTAAAGCAATGCACTGAAATGAATTGATACACAAATATAAAATTAGGGTTAGCACTAAACAAAATTCACTAGCTCAAGCTGTGCAATAAGATATATTTAGTATTGATGTGAAAATATGACCATATGGTGAATAAAAATGGTATTGATCTAAAAAAATAAAAAAATATTTAAAAATGGTATAAAAGAATCTTATCACATCAACAAAATCATAAAATTAGTTATATCCATCCAAAATCAAAGTTGTTAAAACAATCTCAAATTCTTAATCATCAAAAGGTACAACCTCCTAATGCCCAAACCAAACAACTACGCAATTCTATTTTTATAAATAGAACAGAATTTTAATCTATGGTGTCGTTTCTCATCAATTGAGCGAACTGAAAATCAAGTAAAAAAGAAAAAGAAAAATTGACAGTGTCTCTTTCAAAGTCTCAACCTCGAATCTTCAAACCAGTTACACTTTCAAGTTAATTGCTTTCGTGTAACATTCCTATTCTGCCACGTGTCACATCCACAACAAAAAAAAATATATAAAGGTACAAAAAGCTTGCGTTTAGTTTGCTTAATCCCCAAAAAAAAAAAAAAAAAAAAAAACCATAACTGTCCTAAAAGCAAAACCAAACCCACAAAAGAGAATAGTTATTGGATTCTATAGTATTATACTCTTGGTTTTTTTTTTTTTTGATACCTTTGAAACAAAGACAATACTTATAAATTCTTAATCTCTCAGATTTTCTAAAAGCTCATCAGGTTTGTTCCTTCTATATTTATCTCTCTCTTTCTCTGTCTGAATTTGCTTTTTTCCATTTAGGGTTTTTGTGTTCAACAACATTCCATCATGTTTTCCAGGTTACTTTCATTCTTTTTTAAGGATGGTGCAGTTTCAGTTTCTTAAACTTTGTTTGTGTTTGGGTAATCCGAGGTTAATTTGTTTAGTTTCTGAGGAAAAAAAAAAAAAAAAATTGTTGGGTAACTGAAATGTGCGTTTTTTTTCATTAATTTATGAAAGTTTTTATCTTTTTCGTTTCTGGGAAAGCAAAGCTTTGTTGAAATTAAGGTGCAAAATTGTAAAGTTCTAATTTTTATTTTTTTGCCTTTTGGGTTTTCTATGTGCAATTAAGCAGAGAATCAGATTCCTTAGAAGTGGGTTTTTTGTTTTGTTTTTGTTTTTTGTGTGTTTGGATAGAACTGTTGCATTGTTGGCTATTGCATGAAGTTTAGAAATTTGGGTTTTGCAAGTCATTGAAGTTGAAGGGGCTTCGTATAATATAAGTCATTGACTAGTATGTTTGGTGTTGATTTGGTAGTCTAAGTTGATTATATACCTTAATTTATTTTAATCACATAAAGTTTCCATTAGTTTTGATTTAGGAATATGATAGTGTAGAATTTGTCAACTTTTAATTCGATGGTCTAATTTGATTTAGCTGAAGTAATTAGTTTTTTTTTTTATTTTTTATTTTTTTGAATTTCCAATTGTTTGTCATATATAAAACACCCATTTGTTTTGAATTAGGATTTAAGTAGTATACAATTTAGCAGATTTGATTTGATAGTGTAAGTTGATTATCTAGCTTAATTTACTCTTTTTATTTTTTTATTATAAATTTATTATAGGGATCGAATAGTCATGGCAACTGCAACCATGGCCACAGCAGCAGGAGCAGCTGCTCTTTTGTACTACACATTGAACCGTAAATTACAGTCTGGTAGGTCTCATGGAGATGATGATGATGATGATGATGAAAATGGTAGTGATGCACCCAATGACATGCCTGTAGGTGTTGAACGCATTTCGCATAGGCTAATTCAAGCCCCAGCGACGTGGGTTGAGACAATTTCAACGTTGTCAGAGACTCTTAGGTTTACATACTCTGAGACTCTGGGGAAATGGCCCATTGGGGATTTGGCATTTGGGATCAACTTTCTTCTAAAGAGGCAGGTAAGATACTTGATGGCTTTAGCAATTTAGCTATTGAATTGTGATATACTTGCGTATGTATTTTGTGTGATTTTTGTTCATCATTGTAAGAATAGGTTTGTTCTCATAACTTAAATCTGTTTATAAATAGCTGCATTCTGGCTTTGACTAAGTACTGAAAATACGATGCAAAAGATTTTTGCACACATATAATCATAACTAGAATAATGCTAGAGATACAAATTATTTTACAAAATTTTTTACAAACAGCTAATGTGGTAAGTAATTATTGGTAAATATAAAGTGATATTAATGGTGGGCCTTAATAAAAACCAATAAGAGGTTGACCACATTAACATTTTGTAAAAATGTTGTAAAATAGTTTGTGGTTGTAGCTTTATTAGACAGCAGGATTTATGTGTAGTCAATTTGCAGTTTTTTAGTTAGTTTCTATATACAGGCACTGATATTTTCCAAAATTATGCACTGAATATTTAATGTAACAGATTTTCTCTTTTACATTATCAGTTTTTTGTTGTTGTTGTTGTTGTTGTTGTTGAGTTCATGTCATGTTTATAAGGAACAATAGCCTTTTTAAATTTTTTTTTTTTTATGGCAGAGTGGCTGTGAATAAAATGTTTTTGCTGACACTCCTAGTTTATCAGGCCAAGCTTCTGACTGCTTTAACGTACTTTGCAGGGACAATTACATGTTGGCAGTGTATTTGGTGGTAAAGACAGTTTACGGCTTGAAGGAGGTCCAGATAAAACTGTTGAACTCAGATGCCACTTAAACTTGTTGACACTATGTTGGCATTTTTCAAAAAAGCCATTTCCTGTGTTTTTAAAGGAGACTGGTTATTCTGCGGAGAATGTTCTCCTTCAGGAACCCAAAGCAGGAGTAAGTCATTTTTGAACTTGAATCCTGCTATACTTCTATTAACTATATGCAAGCAATTTATTTATTTGGTTGGGGGTGGGGACGGAGAGATCACATTGATTAGTAGAGTCATCAACACTTTATAATGGTATACATTGGGTGATTTTTGGGATTGATAAGTATTTCTTACATGAAAGATCAACAGCCATTGGCTGGGGCATGGTTAATTTTGAAGCACGATTTATGTTGTGTATGGACTGTGACCTGAATTTTCTCTATTTTCTTTTGTTCTGCAGATTTTAAAGCCAGCGTTTACAATTCTAGTTGACCACAGCATGAAATGTTTTATCTTAGTGATACGTGGGACACATAGTATCAAGGATACTTTGACGGCGGCAACTGGAGCTGTTGTACCATTCCATCACAGTGTTGTGTATGAGGGAGGAGTCAGTGATTTGGTTTTAGGATATGCGCATTGTGGAATGGTTGCAGCCGCTAGATGGATTGCAAAGCTTGCTACTCCTTGTCTTCTTAAAGCACTTGGGGAATATCCTGACTATAAAATTCAGGTAAAAGTAATAATGCGTAATTGTTCTTATGCCTGCTTATCTGTTAATAATTTAGTGAGCATTGTCCATAGATAAACTAAATTGTTATTTTAGGTATTAGTTTTTGAAATGGATGGGCTTGCATTCTCCTTCCATATCTATTGAAGGAGCTAATGACATAGTTTGATACTATAGCTTTGAGAAAGAATATGGTTTCTTTGGGAACTCTGTAGCTTCTGGTATTCCTGTTCAATCATTGTATTTTTCATCTTTCATCACACATTTTCTATAGACAGTTCCCACAAAAATTTCTTGCTTGGCTATATAAATAAGTAGCGAATGAATATTTTTATTATTTTCCTCCATATTCTGCACATGCTAGCAATATCAGCTTAGTATTTATGCTTCTAAAGTATTAACATGTTGAGTGGTCTTCTTGGAACATACAAGGAACTTAGAAGCATTTAAAGTAAATTCAATTAAAATATGTTTTTTAGATATCTTTGTTTCCCTTTTTTGTGGCGTTTACCAGTAACAGGGATAGTTATCTAAAGGTATCCTTTTGGGTTCTGACAGATTGTAGGGCACTCTTTAGGTGGAGGCACTGCAGCACTTCTAACATACATACTGCGAGAGCACAAAGAATTGTCAACAACCACCTGTGTTTCATTTGGCCCAGGTTTGAGTTTGTTATACACCATATTCTGATATAATTACTTCAAGGTCTTCAGACTATCATCTCTTTATGTTCAGCTGACAAGAATGTTTGGGTCTAATGCTTGTCAAATCAGATTTGCTATTTAAAAAAAAAAAAAAAAAATTAGCGTTGCTAGATCACTGACCATGAATATCACATGCAGCTGCTTGTATGACGTGGGAATTGGCAGAATCAGGCATTAATTTTGTTACATCTGTTATTAATGGAGCTGACTTAGTGCCTACATTCTCAGCTGCTTCGGTGGATGATTTGCGTGCTGAGGTCTGCTCTTGAGCTCTGTAATTTGTCATTATACTCTTTATCTTTAAAATATATTATATTTGAAGAGTTGTGGGTAGATTGCCCTTCTAACTTGTTGGTATGAATTTTGTTGGTTGTGGCAATTTGGTTCTAACTTTTAAATCTGTGAATCATTCTTACCTTGGTGATATGGACTTGTCTGAGATAGGTTATATTACTTGGATTTTTACTTATAGAGGATGAATTAGTACTTGTCTAAAATTGCTTGTGCCAAAAAAGGTTGTATATTGATTATGTTGGAATCTCCATTAGTTTTTACTTGTGATCTAGACTTCATCCCTCATTCTGGTCAGAGTATCACTATGGACCTAAATTTAGAAACTAAACATCACTCCTGTAGCTCTTTCTGGCCTGATCTTATTTTATCAATTTTAGTGAATTGATAGTGATGCATTACTAATATGGTTGGTGTGGTTGTCACTTATTGATACATTTTTTATGCTTTTGGTTCTTATTGTCACATTCTTTATTGCATGCTGTGTTTATATACATTTGAAGAAAGATATATTCTTTGACAGGTGACAGCGTCTGCTTGGCTAAATGATCTGAGGAATCAGATTGAGCATACGAGAATTTTCAGTACTGTCTATCGTTCTGCGTCAGCACTGGGTTCTCGGCTCCCATCTATTGCAAGTGCTAGAGCAAAAGTTGCTGGGGCGGGGGCAATTCTTCGTCCTGTTTCCAATGGTACACAGGTAAGTCCTTTCTATTAAGCCAAATCAATGTCCATCTGCATTTGTATTATTGTCTATGACATGCTTCCTCGTCTATCAATTGGCTCATACAACAATAACCAAGCCTTAGTTGTAAAAATTTTGGGTCAACCAGCACATAATTATAAATTTATAGTGAGAACATGACAATAAATATTTAAAAGCGTTTCTGTAAGTTGATGCAGCACTGATTGTTATTATTATTATTTATTTTTTGGGGGGGGGGGGGGGGGGGTTGTGGGGGAGACCAGGCTGAACAGAGAGGGGAGCAGGGCTAAACCTAAGCTTCACCATCTTATGCTTATTGGAATCACCACCAAGCTTAGAGCAAAATCTCACTCAATATTCATCAAATTCAACATTACTGGAGCCTTTTTTTTTTTTTTAAGATGGCTTCTTGAGTTACATCAACAAGGAAAAGAAAATACCCATATTTATGACAAATAAATCCTGCAATCGTCAATAAAAAAAAAATCATTCACCACCTTATGCTTATTGGAATCACCACCAAGCTTAGAGAAAAATCTCACTCAATATTCATCAAATTCAACATTACTAGAGCCCCCCCCCCCCCCCCTTTTATTTTTTATTTTTTTAAAGATGGCTTCTTGAGTTACATCAACAAGGAAAAGAAAATACCCATATTTATGACTCCCGCAATGGTCAATTAAAAAAATCATTCACACAATAATTAGTGAAATATCTGGTGTCCACACCGTAGGTTATGCAACTCTTCGGTAAGCAGATAGATACTTTTGGTCATGCAATATAACTTAAACCTACATTTTTTTTGTAAAGAAGTTAGAGCACCTGCATTATGCTTGTTTTTTTTTTATATCAACTTTAATTTGCACTTGATTCCATTTAACCAGTTGATTGTGTTTCTGATCGCTACAGGTTGTGATGAAGAGAGCTCAGAGCATGGCTCAGGCAGCATGGACACGTCCTGCCCTTGGCGTTTCTTCTTGGTCATGCATGGGTCCCCGTCGTCGGGCCACAGCTACTCATACAAAAGAGGAGGAAAGCTCTCTTGAATCTTCTGCTGCCAATGCAGAAACTTCTGAGCATCTTCTTTCATCCCCAAATAAAACTGCAACCACAACTGTTATCGAAGGCATTGACCTTCCTGTAGCTTCATCTGTAGGAATGGAATGGACTTCAGAAATTGAGTGTTCTTATTCTGATGAAATAGGTCCAGATGCTAATGGGGATGCTGATGTGAATGATGTTGAGGATCTCATTAGCCACAATAGTCATGAAGACCGAATGACTGAAGTTGAGTTATGGCAACAACTTGAGCATGAGCTCTATGATAGGACGGAAGGTGAGGAGGCTGATGTGGCAAAGGAAATAAGGGAAGAAGAAGCAGCAGCCATTGCAGAGGTAGGTGAGGATCAGCCAGAGAGTTCTACACAAGAGAGAAAGGAAGCGCATAGATTTTTCCCCGCTGGGAAGATTATGCATATCATTACCTTTTACTCAGATGGGGCAGAAAGTGGAAGTGATGGTAGCCCTACCACAAGTGGCTTAGACAATGGCCAACTAGAAGACACAACAGTTGGGATTTTCCTCACTCCGAGATCGCTGTATAGTAAACTCAGGTTGTCACAAACCATGATTAGTGATCATTTTATGCCAGTCTATAGAAGGCAGATTGAGAGACTAATAAAAGATTTTGAGACAGAAAAAGGTGTCGATGACCTTAAAACTGGAGAGGTAGTGTTATAGAAAATGCAGAGTTTTAAGCCAACATTTGTTAATAAACATAATACCAAAAGGAACTGTAGTTGTTTACCTTGTTGATTTTGAAGCCATTGCGGAGTTAATGGCTACCTAGAAAGAATGGTCCATTGCTTTGCTGCAATGGGAAAGCATGGTGGTGGAAGCAACCTCAGTTAATGGTCTGACTGGTGAACTAACATAATTGGTTGTTCTCATTTTTGTCTGCTCTGTTTGTTAGGGAAAGGTTTTAAGGTGGTATCAACTATGTAAACAGTATCCAAATCCTAGCCTTGTGTAAATTAGTATTTTTGAGTTAAAAATTTTGATTCTTTTTGTTCTCAGTTGATTGAGTTGATCTGCTGTTTCTGGCGTTTTTCATTTGTTTCTATTGTGAAGTGAGCTAGTTATGCAACTTTTTAAATATTTTGATGTCTGCATGTACGAGGTTTTTTTTGTTGTGCCTAGTTGGACTTGATGGGTCATGACTATTGTAGGCAATACATGTGGAGTTCTGCTGAAGTCTTTTGGTTTTATCATCTTTATTTGTTTTTTTGGGTAAACCTGGTTTTATCATCACCATCATACTTGTCATCTTAAATTCTAAATCTTTCTTCAACATGAATGCAGCTTTCTAAAGGTTTTGATTCTTGTGATAGAATGGACTTCAGCTGTCAGCTTTTCACTAAAAGGTTTCTTTTCATTTTAAATGAATTTATTTTATTTTAGATTAACATTACAAACTTAAAGGTGAATCATCACGTACATGGTTATATATTAGGGGAAATTTTAAGTTTTTTAACAGTGAAATTGACATTTTACTTTGAATGAAATGGAGTATCCTATTTGTATAAATTAAAACACTAATTATTTTGTAAAAATTTATTAAAGTTCTAACTTTTAAGGTTATATTAACTAATTGTCTTATATTTTAACTGTATTTTTTTTTCTCCTTTGAAAGGAAGAAAGAAATCTGGGCTTCTCTAGACTCTAGATTAAAAAAAAAAAAAAAAAAAAAAAAAACCAAAAAGAAAAGATTCGGCCCTTAACCATATCGTTCCACTTTTAGCCCAGCGAGTTTGAAAGAGCTGCGAGCTATCCACCATGAATGTGTAATAATATGTTCTAATGTATAAACAAATTTGGATCTAGAAACAAGGCCGGCCCAATTCAATATGAGACCCTTAGGCTAAATCTTTAAATGGGGCACGTTTTAAATAATATTTAGTTTATTTGCCATCAATTGAATTAATTAATATATTATATTATAATTTTTTTGATTTTAAATCCATTATTTTTATTTTTTAACATCGCTAATTTATTTAACCGATGCTTAGGATACGGCGAATTTGTTTATATAGTTCATACAAACTAACGTATTACTAATTAGAGAAAAATTGATTCAAACGTTAACTATATTGTGTAAGTGGTGATAATGATATTCTTGTCATATCATTTGTAATATTTTTTTTACTAAAATTTATAGTAATTTTAACATTTTTTTCATTCACTTAATGATAATTTAGTTGAATTTTTTATTGATTTTTTTTGGTTGAAAAAATACTAAAATTATTACAAATTTTACTACAAAAAATTACAAACTAATATAAAAATTAATATGATTGGTGACACAATAATATGTAAGATCTATATTATAAAATTTATAATATTTTAACATCATTTAATCTAGGAAAAAAAAAATATACAACTCACTATTTTTTTAAAATAAAAATAAATAAATTATTATCCCCAATTTGGGGGTCTTTTTTTATTAGGGGCCCTATCCTAGGCTAGGCCTAGGGCCGACCCTAACTAGATAAATATTCGATTTTAAGGGACTATGTGTATAGAGGAAGAAGAAGAATAATAAAGAAAAATTAAGAGTAAACAAAAAGAATGGGATACTATCACTCTTATGAGTTATGATAATAATAAATAATGGCCCCGGTCACCTTGGGGGTGTTTGTGATGGTCTTTGAAGACAAAGACTTGTCCTAAATTTTAATGGAAGATATTCTAAAACCAACCCACTTGTGTTTAAGTTTAATAGTACATTGATTGTAGTAATTGGAGTGGCTGCTTAAGGAATGTAAAACTTTTTATTTATGATTTGGACTTGGGTAATTATAATATTTAGTTTGATAGTATCTACCAAAAAAGTCACCAATTCAATCATACACAATATTTTAGTACTGATTTCATCTTGTTATCTAAAAAGCCCTCCATGAATGAATGACTAAATGATGGGTCACAAAGCAAAGCCCACACATCAGCCAAAGATTCTTAAACATCCATCCAACATATTAACAATATTTTGCTTTCTAAAGTTAAATGCTTTTTATTTTAATAAAGAGTTTTAATTTATGACGTTCGCTTTTCGTGATTGCTTTTTATTATCAAACCAAAACACTCAATTGATATTTGGTGTAGGTGAGGATTGAATTCTAGATTTTTTTATTTGACGATAAAAAACTTTACCAGTTAAGCTGATTGAAAACCACAAAGACTTGTGTTTCCATACAAAGGTAACAAAGCAAGAGTGATATATACCTTCACCAATTATCACTAACTATACTAAATGAAGTCTCAAAACCACTAATCTAAAATGTTCTGACGTGGCTGAATGGAAATCTTACTGTTAATGTTGTTTTAATAAATGCATTAATTGGTTCAGGTATAGTAGCTGTTAATAGGAAAATGATATTTTGCTAATGTCAACAGCATTAATGGTTCTAATGTGTATGCCCAATAAGATTGAGGTTTTAGATTTCAACTCTACTACTAGCTTCTTTACATCACAAATTAAATTGGTTCTTTTGAATCTTCAATTTCAGTGTTGAAAAAATAAATATTTGGTCCACAAACCTTTGGCTCAATTGCTACATAATTGATAGTATTAATTTGCATATCTGACTAAACAGAAGCTATTTTTCTAGTAAAAGCTAAAAGCTTTCTAATTCAATTGGCACCTTCTGATGGTTCCAACAAAAACATTTAGGATTCAAATCTCTCATTTCTCATTGATACAATTATCAAATTAATAAAAAAAAAAAATCTAGAAAAAAAGTAGAAGAAAACCAAAAATGACATTAATAATAATAAAAGACATGTTAATTAAATAAGTGATAGAATGACAAATTAGCATACATGTGAATGTCTCGATTAGCTTGTTGAGAATCCATTATCAATCTTAGGGTTTTGAGATTAAGGATTTGTAGATGTTATTATAATTTCCTTGATAAATCAAGTCTTAATCATGCAGATTTGGAGTTCCGTATCAATAGCAAATCTCTGCAGGCAAACATCAACTTACATCAGAAAAATAAAAATAAAAATTTGTTAATTGATGCATAAGAGCATTTGTTTAAAAAATACTTTTGAAATTTATTTATTTATTTTTGTTTGATACAAGATAAAAATTCTACTTTAGTCTAATCTAAGTGTATATGTGTAAACCTCACTCTTGGAGACTTGAGCCCTGCCCTTGCCCCCCACATCCTACAAGCACTTATACTTGAGGAGTGATCATCGCGCCAAGTGTGTGCAGTGATTTTAAATTTATTTATAAGAATGGAAAAAAACAATTGATTTTTTTGACAGTTTTATTATATTTATCATAAAAGTGGGATCAAAGTTTTCCTAAAATGATTCATTAACAAATGTTCTAAGGATACCTGTTACTTATAAAAATATGTAATAATTTTAATATTGTGTTATACA
This sequence comes from Quercus wislizeni, assembly GCA_023055345.1. Lineage (NCBI taxonomy): Eukaryota > Viridiplantae > Streptophyta > Magnoliopsida > Fagales > Fagaceae > Quercus > Quercus wislizeni. Next base: position 61,347,087 of record JALGQJ010000002.1, on the reverse strand, counting down.
ACAGGCCACTTCCATCCAATCTTTTTGACTGCATACAATGAACGTAACTACCATTAAATCGAGTAATTAATGATAATAAAATCTTGATGGACAGGCAGACTATAACATTTTTTCTATTTTTATTTGGAAGAGAGGAAAACCCTAGTGTGGTTTGGAATCAGAGTCATATGTGGGACAGACTTAACATTTATTAATTTAGAAAGTTTTCATATACATATCATTTTTTAATTTGAATAAGAGCTAATATGTCCAAAAAATATGATGATGATAGTTACCAACATGTTTGATGCTTTTTAATTTAAATAAGAGCTAATATGTCCAAAAAATGTGATGATGATAGTTACCAACATGATCTAATTTTTAGTTTTTTTATTCTTATTTTTATTTTTTATAGTTTATTTATTTATTTAATTATTTTTTGCCTTTTAGTTTATTGATCTAATAATCAAATAACTACTTTGATGGACCATGTCTCGAGCACACAGTACCATTTTTCATCTTCAAGATTTGTCATTATGATATTTCTTCTTCATATTTATTACAACTTAAACATAAGAAATGGAAGTTTATAGTGTGTGGTCACCGATGTCTCTTCACTCTTGTACAAGATATGCTTGACAGTTTTGAGTATCTTGTTGAATAGGAACTTAGGTTATAATTTACATATAATATTATTTAGCTGAACAAAAAAAATCGCTTTCCATTGAGAGAGAGATTAAAAAAAAAAATTGTAGACATTGCGAAATTAAACTTGTTAACTCTTTAGGGAAAAAAAAATAATGATATGATTTATAACCCATTTTAGTTGGATCCACTTTTTACCCAAACCAAATTTTGACTCAACTTGATCATTTTCAATATATATATATATATATATATATATATATATATATATTTGTATGCTAAAGTTATACTATATATATTGCAGATGTAAATTTTAATCACATAACCCATCATTTTTTTTTTGAAGCCCATAACCCATCAATTTGAAACGCAATTCTCAAATATAAATAGAGTATTTTTTTTTAATTTTTTTTAATTTTATGTTGAATCTATTAATAATATTGAGAATTTTTTTGATAGGTTTATTATAAATTTTCTCCCTAATTATTTACTCTGTTTTTTTTCTTTACCTAGTATGTTATTTTATTTTTAAAGTTTATATATATAGTTATTTTATAAGAGAGTTAAAATTATTTCATGTTTTATTTGTAACAAGTGAAAGTGTTTTCTTTGCTTCTTTTGTGAAATTATTAGATTAATCTACTATTAAAATTAATTATTGGACTATAAATTTAGGGATTTATGTATTATTTGACTTTTATTTTTGAGCATTTTTTTGTTCTTTTATTTATATTAAATGAAATATGAAAAATGATGTTAAGACTATGTTTAAATTTCTTTCTTTCTTCTTCTTCTTTTTCTTCTCCTTATTTTTATTAGTATTTTCTTCTACACGAGGAAAACTAAGGTTTAGACTGGATCAAACCGAACCATTAAAATCTAGATAAGGGTCTATAATAACAATCCGATCATTTTAATATGACCCATATTTTATCAAAACAACATCCAAACCTTCTTGATTCGATCTCTTTACTAGTTCTATCGTATTGTCAACCGCTTTCAATTATGATTTATGAGATTTTGTTTTTAGTGTTTTTCCCCTCATTTAAATATTAAAATTAGCGTCCAACAAACAATCTCCTCTATTCCAGTTGACCACTGATTGCCTAAGTATTAATTTGGGTGTACACATCTATGCCACCTGTCTGTCTATATAAACAAAGACCCATGCTTGTTATTAAAACATATTCGATAAATTAACATTTTAATCATATGCATAGGGTTTTTACATTATCTTATTTTTTTTATAAAGGGGAATAAAAATTGAACATTTAAACTAAGACTTATCAATAGATTAATGTAACTACTAAGACTAGAACAAATAGAAAATAATTATACATTTTCCATGAGTATCATTAAATATGGTTTACGTGTTAAACACAATGATACCCTTTAACAACAACATTGAGAAGAAGAAGAAAACACACACACACACGACTATATAGACAAAACACATGCATATATCAAGTTCTACACTCAGCCACACAAAAAATGCAAAAAAAGAAAGAAAGAGAAAATTGCACACATAGCCAAGAAAGAAAGAAAGAAAAAACTTTTAGACTAAGACCTTTGTAAAAGGATGACTATGTCTCTTAGTGGCTATAAGCAATCGTAAGAAGTTTCTCGAGAATCATAAAAAGTCCACAATATATCAAACAAAATTATTCATTTAGAGCCTAGTGTCATTCTAATTTCCATTTCATTATTCCTCACTACCTACCGACCACTTGTTCTTTTTCTGGTACAATCTATTTTTCCTTCTGAATCCACCACTACGGCGGATCAAATTGCCATTGGAAGAGAAAAGAAAGCCGAAAAATTGAAGAAAAAAACAAAAGAAAATTTCTAAAAACTTGAATAAGAAGATATTTTGAAACATATTTAACTAAAAAAAAAAGAAACTTTGAAACATTGAAAACCCACTCTTTTTAACACAACGTACGAAATCATAGACATGAAAAAGCACAAACCAAACCATTAATAATTATTTATAACCACTTGGTTAATTATTGACATAATTAGTGCTTGCCACATATGCCACAATTATTATATTGCCGTGTCAAATACATTTTTAATTTAATTTATCATGAACTTTCTTGAGCAATCCTCACTTCATTGAACATGTAGGAATGCAAATTGGGTTTGGTTGACCTAAGCTAAGGGTGGCCACTTCACGTTTCACTATAGAAAATACGTGTTCACAATCTAAAAAACAAAAATCAAAAAGAAAAAAAAATTGAAAAAGAAAAAGGATATTATATTTTGGGGAATTAATGTGTTCATATTGGGCTTAAGAATATTCAACTCTTAGAATGTTCAATCTATTTACTAGGGATGTATATATGTCCCACATTTTTCAATGCAAAAAATTGATAGTATAATGTCCTAGTCCTACACGTGCACGATAAACATGAATGAATGTGAAATTTGGACCATTAGCATGTGAATTGTTGTTCATGTTTTCAAAGTTCAATTAAGGCCTTAGGTGTAGCAACCTATGCAACCCCTCTTTTTTTGATGCAAAAATTATATGTGGAGGAAGGTATGAACAATATTCTTTGGTGGATTTGTCCTTTTATCTAATCTAGCGCAGAGAGAGAGTTGGCTAGTGGGGGTCCCTTTCATAATCAATGTTTATGTGCAATAATTTCACTCTCTTTCTTTGGCTAGGCAATGCTTGGCCTTTTCAGACTACCCAAAAAACAAAAGCTTGGTCCATTTCGTTGTTTATTTCAAATTAAGTTTCTGATATATGTATTAAGTAGTGGTATACCCATGACATTTTCACAGTAAATTCTAAATAGTAAATTGTTACTGGTTTTAATTTAGATATATCATCGATATCACTTTTTTATTTATCAACAATAATTTGCTACATAAAATTTGTTGTGAAAATATTGAAGACGCATCATTTCTTGTATATATATTTGACTGTGACTGGTTGGTTTTTGATCATTAAATCAGATCCATGAGGAATCGCCAATTAAGGATATCCTTCCTCGTGCTTGAAAAAAAATAATGGAGGGTGTGGTGGTGAAAGGGTTTGCGTAGGTTGCAATGCATTGCAACATCAAGCTCAATAATGAAAGGCGTGATAAAGCAACTTGTTTTCTTCCTTCCCCACTTACAAGTCACCTCCCTTAGCTAGAAATGTAGCATGACTCATGAGTGATGAGAACAGTTTGAATCAATATATATATATATATATATATATATATATATATATATATATATATATGTTTCCAACATGAATACGGTATTGGTTTAATATAAATTTAAATGACAGGTTATTTTATGTTGTAACATTTTTATAACAAGCTAAAATATTAGCTTATCATAAATATATATATATATATATATAATTACACTCGAACTCACCACAACTCAAAACAAATTTATTGTGAAACTGTTGTGAGATTTTATTGTGTTTATAGATTTTCTCTTAAATCATATGAATTAAAATGACTATCATGAATAAATCTTATTTTTTATAGATTCAGATTAGCTTAATTAATAAAGTCTTTTTTATTATTGAATAAGAGACTTAGCTTTAAATTCTGCCTAAAAAAAAGTGTCTTTGTCTCATAGTAAATAGTAATATTATATCTTTTCTGGGAAAAAAAAAAAAAAACTATATGTCAATGTAAGTTAAATGCAAAAGCTTTATAAAGATTTGCAAAGATTTGGAATAATTTGAATAGTAGCAGATCACTTAATTTAAGGAAACAAGTCTCGTAAAAATAGGGAAAACAATATAAAATTGGAAAATTAAGAAAAAAATTAACAAACTGTAAAAGAATAAAGTCTTCTAAAAAAGGAACCAAGTCTTGATTAATACTTTTGATATAAGATAAAATTTCTAGTCTAACTTAATCTAAATGTATATGTGTGTGAAGCTCCTTCCTAGAGACTTGAATCCCGGTCTTTGCCCCCTCACCCCACAAGCACTTATACTTGTGAAGTGACCATCGCATCAAGGGTGCGCGGTGGTAAGGGAACCAAGTCTTGATTGATACTTGATAGGATTCAAATAGAATCAAGTCTTGATGGCCGAGATTCAAACTTATCTCTCTGAAAGATTGTTGCTGGATTGATGAGTGACTGCAGTTTAATTGAGTCGCTGATTATGTGGGATTCTATTAGGTTAATTAGTAAAGTTTATTGTCGTTGTATGAAGGGTTCGAGTTTGAATCACACTTACACCAAAACCAATTAATATCTTAATTTCATGATAAAGAGCAATTTCTATATATAAAAAGAGCCAATGAGTTATTGCTACAATGCGCAATGTTGCAGTACTTTGGTTTGTTCATTTTTTTTTTCTTTTTTTTTTTTTTATAGTACTTACTCTACAGTACTTTGGTTGTTTCAATTTCCACTGTTATGCTTGCCTTCATTGAACTTGCTTATATAATAATAATAATAAAACATTAACACAACAAATTACCACAATATTTTTCACAAATGTTAAGGTGTTTATTCCTATAAAATAATAAAATATCATACTGGAAATTCTTCCTATAAAAAAAAAAGTGTCTTTGTCTCATAGTAAATAATAATATCATATCTTTTCTGGAAGAAAAAAAAAAAAAAAAAACTATATGTCAATGTAAGTTAAATTCAAAAGCATGTAAAGATTTGGCTTTGATATATAGAAAATTCCTTAAAAAGAGCTTTATAAAGATTTGCAAAGATTTGGAATAATTTGAATAGTAGTAGATCACTTAATTTAAGGAAACAAGTCTCGTAAAAATAGGGGAAACAATTTAAAATTAAGAAAAAAATTAACAAACTGTAAGAGAATAAAGTCTTCTAAAAAAGGGAACCAAGTCTTGATTGATATTTTTGATGCAAGATAGAATTTCTATTCTAGCATAATCTAAGTGTATATGTGTGTGAAGATCCCTCCTGGAAACTTGAACTTCGACTTTTACTCCCATACCCTACAACCACTTATATTTATAGAGTGATTATCGCACTAAGGGTGCGTGGTGGTAAGAGAACTAAGTCTTGATTGATACTTGATAGGATTCAAATAGAATCAAGTCTTGATGGCTGAGATTCAAATTTATCTCTTTGAAAGATTTTTGCTGGATTGATGAGTGGCTGCAGTTTAATTGAGTTGCTGATTACGCGGGATTTTGTTAGGTCAATTAGTAAAGTTTATTGTCTTTGTATGAATGGTTTGAGTTTGAATCACACTTACACCAAAACCAATTGATATCTTAATTTCATGATAAAGAGCAATTTCTATATATAAAAAGAGCCAATGAGTTATTGCTATAGCACGCAATGCTGCAGTACTTTGGTTTGTTCAAATTTTTTATTTTTTATTTTTTTTATAGTACTTACTCTATAGTACTTTGGTTGTTTCAATTTCCACTGTTATGCTTGCCTTCGTTGAACTTGCTTATATAATAATAATAAAACATTAACACAACAAATTACCACAATATTTTTCACAAATGTTGAGGTGTTAATTCCTATAAAATAATAAAATATCATATTGGAAAGTGGAACTAGCCACAACCAAAAATAAAGTTATTGTGAAGAAAAAAAAAGTACCACATCCATAATATTTTCATAACGAATATTAGGTGGTAAATTATTATTCTAGTTTAAACTTACTAATGAAATCATTTTTTTATCCACCAATAACAATCTACTACTTATGATTTGTAATGAAAATGTTGTGAACATAGTATTTCTCTTGTGAAAATATTAAGACATCTTGTTGCTGTCACAATATTTTCACAACTGCTGAGGTGTCAATTCTTTACAAGTTAAAGTAAAATATAACAAATTTGTAAAGGCATTATGAAAATGTTGTGTCATTCTTTGTGTTTCTAGAATTATTTTTTTATTAGTTAATTTTTGTTAAGCCAAAATTCACTGTTTCACGTACAGTTTTCTTGGGTTGAATTTTTGTATTTTGTTTTGTATTTATTTTTTCTTTATGCACCATTTGGGACAATTCACAGTTCCTCATTAAACTTTAAAATCAAGCAATTACCTCATTAATATTTTGGAAAAGAGCAAATACGTCATATTTTTATTCTCTCAATAAAACCCTAATAAAAGCTTATGATTCTTAAAATAGTCCATTGTGTAGTGGTTAAAATATTCCCACTAAATTTTAACATTCCAAAAAATTTCTTCACGAATTTTGAGTTTTAGAGGGTAGTAATGCTTAGAAAGTTGGAATGGTAATATAAGCTGTTTTATTTGTTACCTAGAGAACATTGATTTTTTAAGTTAAAATTTTCGAAACTTATAATTTATCTAATGAAAAATTCGATAACACATGCCTTTTGTTATATATATATATATATTTGCTTAAAATGAGTGTTCGTAAAAACTAATTAAGCTAAAGATTGCACCTAGACTCATGTAAAATGATAAAGAAGAAAGTATGAATGAAAAAAATTTCATTGTGTATGGTTGAAGGTATTTGATGAAGAGTTTTAATTGTAACATATGACATTATTCATTGCGAAAATTTAAATATTGTGACAAGGTTTTAACAAAACTTAGTTGCTTATTGTTGGAGGATAATGATATTCGTTATCATTCTTAAAAGTTTTTAATGAGTGGATATTGCATTTAGCAAATAGGTATCAAAATTCTTATACAAATGAGATTAACTTTGTATGACATACATTTTTTATGTATATAGTTTCATATTTCTTCAAATAAAAGTTCTATCTTAATTTTCTTACACAAGAGGTAGCATGTGCCTTGCATGTTCCACCTACAATAGTTTATATAATATATATCATAGATTTATATCCTATCATGTATATAGTAAAAAGAAAAAAAAAAAGAGTGATTATAGTTTTTGAAACAAACCAAAGCTTCGTTTAATCTAAATTAGACATCATAGGCATTCTAAAATTTCTCTTAAGAGTTTATACCTAATATGAGTAACATGTTTTAATATTTTATCCAAAAAAATAAAAAGGCAATGTGAACAATTTGTACAAATCGAATCTACCTACAAAGTGTTATATTTATTATTTAAACGAAAGTTAAAGTCAATCTAGATTGGACATCATAGACAATATCACGTTGTCTATATTTGACTCCATGTGAACTGATCTTGGTAACAAATGTTAGTAATTTGCCTAAAAATTAAACAAAAGACATGAAATTTTGCAATATTGATTTCATTAATTTTACCACTGAATAGTATAACCTTTTTTAAAAACCAACTATTTAGGTGGATATCCAATGCTCGATCACCTTTGAACACCCTATTTAAAGGCATGTTACTGATGTACTAAAATGACTACATCTTTTTGAAGTTTTCACCATTTGAAAATCAGTTATAACTAATACTAGTTTCATAGTTCTTCTATGAAGTTGTAGTAATTGCACATACCATTTCTTTTTTAGTGGCATCCAATGCGTTACTTCTCACGGTAGTTTAAAAACCTGAACCACCCAAAAAACTGTAACCAAACTAACTAGAACTTTGATGCCATAAATAGTACTAATCACTCTGTCAACTATATATAAAACAAGAATTAGTTTCAACATTAATACGAGAAACTTCCTGAAGTTTCATAACCGTTAACACAGTATCTTATGATTAGTGTACGATAAAGACGATATTGGTAGTATTGCTGGTTAGTCTTTGCGAAAATGGTGTTAGTAGTTAGTTCAATTATGAAATTTTGTATGTCAGTTATATTGTTGTTAAGAGTAATGCTACGAACACATCTAAATGCACACCCTACTTATGCATTAACTCTTAATTGAATTTTGATACTTTCACGTAGGTCTATTACGTGTACTTAAAAGAAAAAGAAACCCAATAAAAAATTAACACATAAGCAAAGTGTAAATTTGGGTGTAGTTTCCTACATGTCCCCAACCCTAATTAAGGAGATTTTTTGAAACTGTACATTACACGTTTTGTGGGTAGCAACCAAAGAGTGCTCCATAAAATAACCAAGAAAAAACTTAGAAAAGAAAGGCCTAATAAGAATAGCACAGCACATATTGGCTAAGAATAGTTTCACAATCTGATAATGCTTAGCTGGCAATCCAAAGATCAACGGTCAGAATTCACCGACAGCAAATGTTGCTTACGTGGATTATACCATAGTCCACCCCTTAAAGCTTCAATCATTGGATTTCTCTCTCTCCCAAAAAAAATTTCTCTCTCTCTCTCTCTCAAAGTGTTTCTCTTTCTTTCTCTCCTATAGCCTATACTATTCATATCATTCATCATTCAATATATAGTTTGAGTGGAGGATTTTGTGGAGGAGAAACAAAAAGCAATCTATTTGCTTTCTTATATAAGATTTGGGTTTCTTAGAAAGTTAACAAAAAACCAAAGAAAAAAGAAGAGAGAGAGAGAGAGAAGAAGAAAAAAAAAGAAAAAAGAAGAAGATATGAGCTTGAGTTCTTAAGGTGATCATTGAAGAAAATAAAAATTTGGGTTCTGTTTGGATTGTAAAGTTTTATTTTTGAAATGGTTTTGATGTGTGAGATTGTGTTTGAGGAAGAAAACGTTGAAGAAGGAGAGTGGGAAAAAGAGAGATAGCACACATACAAAGCCAGCCAGAGTAGCAGAAGTAGAGAGACAGAGAGACAAAAAGGAAAAAAAGAATTTCTGGGGGTTCATTTTGATCTGCTTCTGCTGGTAATTCTTATCAAAGCTCTTATCTTTCTCTGTTTTTGAATAATGGTGAATAGAGACTTGTTTTTAGTTCTGTTCATTGTTCTGTCTTTTTTTTGCTTTGTGTGATTATGTTGTAAAGTATATGTTCATTGTTTTATGCTTCATTAGTAAAGAAAATTGACGAAGAAAAAAATTCTCTCAGAAAACAAGCTGTCTTAACATGAATAGTTGAGTTATTGGTTTTGTGAAACCATACAAACAGTATCAAAACAATTTTCACTTTCTTCCATTCCTCTGTTTTCTCATATGCCGAACTTATTGCAGAACAAAATTGTAAAAAGAAAAAGAATTGTTTTGCGTCTGAAAGAAGTGAAAATATTTATTCATTTATAGTTCGGTATTGTTTACAGGATTATTGGCAATGTCTGCAACTATAATCAGCGATCCAATGGTTCTTTCAACCCCAGAAACACAAACAGCAGCAGCTACAAAACTCATTTCCCAACTTGAAGTAGAATTCGTCATATGTGACTGCTGTGGACTAACCGAGGAGTGCACGCCGGCCTACATAGCACACGTCCGGGAGCGATACTATGGCAAATGGATATGCGGCCTATGCGGCGAGGCCATAAAAGACGAGATCATAAGGTCTGAAAGGCTACTTAGCACTGAAGAAGCAATGAATAAGCACAGAAACTTTTGTAAAAAATTTAAGCCCTCTGAGCCGCCTCCAGATCCTACACTGCATTTGATTGCAGCCATGAGACAGATTCTACGGCGCAGTTTGGATTCTCCGAGGGCAATGAGGTCTACACCGAGTAGTCCGTTGAACAGTGACCGGGAAATTCATAGTTCAGGGCTTACTAGGTCTGAGAGTTGTTTTCCTAGTCTGTCTGGTCCATGAAGGTATGAGATGGAATAGGAACAGAACAGAGGTGAACATGGGAAATACACATTTCATTTGCTGCAAAATAAAAAAAACCCAAAAAGGAAAAAAAAAAAAAAAAGGTCAAATGATTATTGTAGTTAGCTTGTTATCATCAAGTATAGAACTTTCTCTGTTGTTAAAAATCTCTCTTTCAATTTTCATTTCAAGTAAATATATATTACTTTGTCTTCTCTAATTGTTTCCAAGTTAGCACCAAGTTTGCTAACTAGCTGTGATTACTATCTCTAAACATATGAATTTTGCAAATGCTTGTAAAAAGTATGGAATTTACTTAGACTGGTGCTAATATTGGATTAATATAGTTCAAAATTTTGTTTAAATTTGGTGAAAATCTAAACTAAGAAAGAAGATTTATAATTTGAGTGGCCAAATAGCCTGTCCTAGATGCTGGTGCCGTTAAGTGCAATGAGCTATAGCACAATTGCTGGATGCCCGGATCTCTGAAGATTTTGTGTATATTGGCATTTCATACATGGCTTTATTTAGCATTGATTTTTCTAATTCGGGACACCAACTTTGATTCTCTTTGTATTTTCCATGAGATTGTCTAAATATAGAATTGTGTCACGGGTGCAAAAAGTTGCACAAACTATTCCAGTGCCAAATATGACAAATTGATTGAGCTGTCCTCTAGTTAATAATGTGCTTAACTAATTCTAAAGAAGATTATTCAATATTTTTGGCAGTAGTAGGTAGCTTGTGAGTTTTCAACCAAGTGGAAAATTTTGTATAAATTTTCACGTATAAAGTCTATCATGGTTGAATAAGAGATCTGGGGTTTAATCTCCACCTATACCAAAAACCGATTGGTATCTTGGTCTGATCATAAAGAACTATCATCAGGAGTGGACGCCATAGGTTGAAACTTTCTTAAAAAAAAAAAAATTGGATACCATATATTGGGTTTGGTAGCGCACATGAAATTTATTGAGAACAACCAAATTCAAAAGGAAGAATGAGATTTTTAAACTTCAATTTTAGCTCAATTTGGTGTGATTGGCCTTTCAAATTATGGTACATCAACTGGTTCTAGGTGATATATGACAACAAGTTGCAGTTTATCAGAATCTGAACGTAGCTGTCTCTATAAAAAGTAAGTGGTGACTAGAAAAGGTAGGAGTACCGAATAAAAAAAAATTTGATGAATGAGGTGTGCCAACAGAGATGGAAGATTTGAAATATCTCATTATTTTTGAGTTTCTGATAAAAGCTTTCATAAGATCTTAGTGGCACTCCACACGAGTGCATAGGACAGCTAGGATTGCAGCATTAGAATCAGTGCCAGACAGCACTTCTCTTAAGCCTGTCATTCGTCTGCAAAAAAAGAAGGTTCTGGAATGAGATCCTATGCCTGCATGGCCAAAAAAAAATGCAATGAACCAAGTGGTCCTGGGCTTGTATTTAGGCAATAATTGTCTCATACGTGTGTGTATATATCTTCTCTCTAACAGCGTGTGAGTAACACATAGCAGAATTACACTTTGAGAAAAATAATGCATTTTTCCGATGTATTAGATACCTTCTCGTCTTCTCGTGATAACGAGGAAAATGACCATTATAATAAGACTTGGAGCTGGATCCCACTAGTTTCGTAATTGAGTTAGCCTTCATGCTTACTTGACTAATTGTTAATTACCTGGAAAACTCCTTTGTGGTCCGTCAACAAGCTTCATCAAATTTCCAAGATTATGACATACTTGAACTCAGGCTTTTCAGATGTCCAGAATCATTATTTTCTATGTATTTTTAGTAAAAACTAAACCTTTTCAGTTTCCACAATTAAAAGCTTGAAGCAAATATACATTTAGTTCATGAAGTTTTAATTTGACAGCATGATGAAGCTTCAGATTATTTGGCAAACATATTCTAATAACTAAAATCCACTTCTCAAACCTTCCTCAGGCAGGCATGGTTTGGTTCTAAGTAATCTTTTTGACAAGTCCCATGTTCCATTACCCTTTCCAGGATTAACAAATGATTTTTCTTGAATAGCAAATTATTAAGGTAAAGGAGCAAATAAGTGAGGACCACCAAGCCACAAACGAGGGAAAAATTTCAACAATTCTAGATACACATCCAATTGCATTCTACTAACTTATACGACCCGTCATTTTTTTTCGATCAATCATAATCGCACAAGTCAATAAATTGTGAAATTAGGTGCTTGAATTGTTGTGTCTCTACCCCATAGTATTGTTGAAAAATTTAGCCCTTACAATTGAGGAATCAAAGCCACAACATAAGGGAATTGATTCAGATTCACTGCATTAATGCTTGCTATGCCAATTCAGATCAATACATGAATCGTGGAAAGTTCTTAAAAAGGACAGATCTTGACAAATTCCCTTCCAAGAGTAAACCACCTGCTTGACTACGTATTTAAAAACTTTCAATAGTGCATTTGGATCAACTCTTTTTTCTTCTTCTTTCTATTAGTATATTTGTTTATGTTTAACTTTTTAGAGAAAGTTTACTGATAAAATAAAAATTGATACTTGTTGATGTGACAGATTGTGTACTAAATAAAAAAGTAATATCAATAGTAAATTTAAATGAGAACTATTAAAAGTTTGCCAACTTAATAGGTGTAAAAAATATTATCAATTATTTTTTATTTTTGGGTGTGTAATATTATTCAACTTTTTATGTCTCATTTTCTTTTCTAGGTACAAGTCTATTGTTACCATTAATCAGAAAACTATATAGTTTCAACAAATAATTTCACCAAAAAGCTAATTCAAATGTTTGCTTTTGTACAAATATATATACATCATACATAATTGACCTCTCTTGGAATTCAAGAGAGAAACACCAAAAAACCAAATAGTATCCTACATTGATCTGATTGAACAAGGAAAATAGGATTGGATATTATCACCAGCTAGGATGACAGAAAATATAATGTTAGGGAAATTTGACTGTCTTTATCTTTGTCTTTGAAAATGGTGATTATTTTCCTGGAGAACTAAGTAGAAACCACCCTTTACAAGCATTCCACACCCTTCTACCAATTATATGGCTTCTTTTTCCCACCTTCCCTGAATAGTAGTTTACCAAATCCTCAAATAAGATGAGATCCTTCACATTTGTCCAAAGTCATAATTAATCATGCTCTAATTAATTTATATAGACTAATTGACCTGATGAGTCATTCTTTTTTGTCTTCTTCTAAGTAATATTGGTCATATTTTTTAAATGATCAAAGCCAAGTGGGATAAGCAATCATTGATCGGAACCTCTATCAAGTTATTCTAAAATGCTATTCTTGTAGCCATATATAGTTGTCTACCAATATTCCCAGAGAGGAGAAATTTGAAGGTCTAAAAAGTAACCCATTTGAGGCATAATTTTTGTTGGATGTGAATTTTTATTGTGACCATTTCATATTTATATATATATATATATATATATATATATATAAAATCATGGCGCATAAGATAAAGAGAAGTTTATGCATATATGATTAATTGTTTTTTCTTTTCTTTTTGTTTTGAAGTTTTGAAAGCCTTTTATGGGGAAATTGATAGTCCACTGCTCGTAATTTATCATTTCAACAAATTATAAAAACAGTTAAACAAAAGTTGTGTCATTTGACTTCTTCAAAGTCCAAACCTAAATTTAGAGAGATCTTTCTTGTCCCTAATAAACACTAGGTGCATATATTTTTCTTGGTATCTAGTATTGGATGATTGATAAGATGTTCTAAATAAATAAAAATTTTCAATTCTCTTCAGAGATTAGTGCTAATTAAAGAATAATATCTTACTTTGAATTCTTAGAGAGAGAGAGAGAGCAAAGAATAAGTTTTTTAATTAAAGAATAAATTCTTAATGCGCATCTGTGATTTATAGGAAGAGGCATTTTGCATGTCAAATAAACTGTGTGAGATTGTATGATATTGATACATTCTAGAAATGCTATATCCTTCATGTTTCAACAAAGTAAATTAGATTTGTCCACACGCTTATCATGTATTTTAACTGATTCACGTAAGAAAAATTTAACCAGATTCATTTTTCTTTGTCTTCTGAGTATATAATAATGCTTTAATCATTAAGGCCAAGTGGGGTAAACATTTATTTGATGGCACTTCTTTGAGTTGCTCCAATGTCTCTCCTGTTTCAGGATAGACATTTGGCAACCACAATACTAGTTTGAACTTATATGACCCAGATTAAATGATGGGACTTGAAAGGAAAAAAAGTTTGGAGGTGCCAGCTGAACCGCTTTGAATCATAAAGTTTTGAGTGATTAATTTGTTTGGACATCTGAGCAGTTCATAATTCTTTTCATAGTTTTTTGAATAGTATGATTTGATTGCTGCATTATAATAACAACACTATCAATAGTTGATCAATACATTATTTTTCTTTTGGTTAAGAATGCAAAGGTAATGTTTTTTTTTTTTTTTTGGGTAGAAATGGGTGGTCTTATTAATTAAACATAGAGTTTATACAACAACAACATTATATGACCTTCAGGCACATAATCTAATACTCCCGAGGCCGGCCAAATCCCATACTAAACAGTGATACACAAAACTGGGACAAGTAGAATAAATAGACAAAAGTTGCTGTTGGTGGGCTCCCAGTTTCGCTAGTGCATCTGCGCATTCGTTTGCTTCACGGTATATATGGCGCGCCTGCACCTTCCAGTCCTGCTTCATGAGGCTCCTGCAATCGCATATCAAAGACATCACATTGGGCGGATAAGAAGAAGTTTTATCAGTTAACCAAGATAATACTACTATAGAATCAAGCTCAAGTTAGATCAACCTAAACCCCAGTTGCTAAGCTAATAGGAGACCCTGCCTAACTGCTTCCGACTTTGCCATATTATTGGTTACTATACCCATCTTCAGAGAAAATCCAGATATCCAAAATCCGAAACTATCCCGAAGTAGACCCCTAACGCTAGCCATCCCTGTGTTCCCAATGATACTACCATCCGTGTTAAGTTTTACGTATGGTTCCAAGGGCGCATTCCATCAAAAAAGAGTTGGGGTCCTAACTTGAATTGGTCTCTCCAAAGTGGCTAAGAAAAAAAATTTTGTGGCAGCTTGTATCATTATGTGTACAAGGCCGTGTTGGGATCGAGATTGATTCTTAAAAATCTGTTCATTCCTGGCTAACCATAGGTTCCAGCATAGGAAAGGAAAATATATTTTCCACGAGAGCCTCTGGTGCATAACTACCCTTTCTGCAGTCGCATTTCTCCGCAACCACTCTTGTAAGGGCATATGAAAAAAGGAGAGTGGCAAGGGTCCCGAGTATTGACCCCACACCTCCTTAGCCTAGGGGCAATCTTGTAAGATGTGAAGTGTTGTTTCTTGAGTATCTAGGAAAGTTGTCATTAATATTCAGGTGAGAAAATGCTAAATACTGCCCAGTGGGAAGTCAGTTGTGCATGACTTTCCAAAGAAAAAGTTGGATCTTTTTGGGACTGTGTACTTTCCATACCCAATTCCATACCTATTTATCAAGAGGCACTTGTTGTTGTTGATATATAAAATGTGATGCCCATCTCACCGAACACATTCCATTATTATGGGGCCATACAAAGGTATTCGAGAGTCGGGCGATTCTTGCCACCAGGATCCCATGGATAAGTTGCTTAATTTGTGGTGGGAGGGGGACATGAAGAGAAGTTAAATCCCAAGTCTGAGCAACTCACAAAGAGCTGACTTGATTGTTTTCTTCGTTTCGCATTAGCGGACTTGCTATGCGGCTACGAAGTGCATGTGCCCCCGGGATCCAGTGATCTTCCCATATCCTGATATTGTGGCCATCCCCTATCATCCATTTCATACCTTCGCATAGCCATTGAATTCCATTAAACAAGGCATTCCAAATTTGCGACCCTCTGGAAGTACTGGTAATCTCAAACAGACTCGTATGTGGGAAAAATTTCCCTTTTAATACCTGGGCCCAATGCATATGAGGAGAATGGTACAGGCGCCATGCCTGATTCATAAGGATTGCCCTATTCCGATGATGGACCGATTGTATCCCCAGCCCTCCTACTGCCTTTGGAAGAGTTATAGTGACCCAACTAACAGTATGACAACTCCGACGCTGGTGTGCATCTCCCCATAAGAACTGGCAACTTAATTGGTCTAGTTGCTGACTAATTTTTTGGGGAAGGCCATGCGTGGTTTGCATGGTGTAAATGGGAATGGAAGCCACCGAGGATTTAACAAGCGTGGCATGTCTGCCATGGAAAGATACTTTGCTTGCCATCCTTCAATCTTCTTTTGAATTCTATCAACTAAATACCGGTATGCTGCTCTCTAACGTTGCTCAGGGTTTTGTAGACATGGGAAGGATATAACTCCATTATTTGGAAGATTTTTGAATTCTATCAACTAAATACCGGTATGCTGCTCTCTAACATTGCTCAGGGTTTTGTAGACATGAGAAGGATATAACTCCGTTATTTGGAAGATTGTCAATTTCTGATTGAGAAAAAAAAACAATCATTGAAAGTAAGATATATGCAACCCGAGGCTTCACTAATGTTGCTTGATCTATGGGCCAAGTTTTTCTTGTTTTACTCACAACATGTACAATAGCAACTTTGACTCATTTTGATGGAGATTTTTGACCATTTGTTGCTGTGAAAAAGGTTGTCCTTTTGTTTTCAAAAGTCTCTTTAATTTGATTCCAATGTGTGGGAACTGGGAAAAGGTGAAGCCGTATAGGATAAAAAACCTTAGCTAAACGATAAATAAGCCAAATCTCCAACCATGCATGACATAAAAGAAGACATATACCCTAATGAACTTGGCAGCAAAAAAAAAAACCTGTCAAAATTTGTTGTTCTTGTTAGTTGAGAAATTTTGTGACACTGTATTTCTCTAGTATTCACTACAAATTCTTCCCATTTCAAATAAATTCATTCCATAGTTTAGATTAAAGATGTATTTAGTGCTATATTATTAAAATTCTAATTGATGTAAATAAATAGAAACAATAAAATCATACTCATGAAAAGGATGCTGCCAAAATTGCCGAACTTAATTAATGTGTTTACATTTTCATAGTTGGATAACTTGGATTTGAAGATAGGCCCTGCCGACGATTGAGTAAGCAATTTGTATCTCTCCGACAAGAGTCATTGTTTGTGTAATATCAACCGATCATGTCATGTTGTTTCAGAAACATGAAATGGCAGGTATTGGACTTACTTAAAGAAATAATTGGAAGCTTTCCCTATTGGGGCCAAAATTTATTGATTCTAGCCATTAAATTATATATTGCACTCCCATAATGTTAGGCTTGTGTTGTAGAAAATTCATTTTTCTTATTTTTTTAAGATCTCAATTCCTGTACGCCCTCAAAAAAAGGATCTCATTTCCTATACATATATACACCTCGGATTAACTGTATATGCCAATAAAAGATAGAAGCTATATCCCCAGGGTGATATGTTATTGTCCTTTCTTCCATTAGAAAAACATGATGCATATATCAACATCATTGTGGAATTTTCCCAAGGCAAGAGGGTAGTCTAGTTGGCACACAAAATTGGTTGAAGCTAGTGGCGGCTCTAGGAATTTTTCTCAGGGTATTTCTTAAGAAGTATAAATTATACAATTTAATAAAAAGAGAAATTCATATATTGACAACAACAATAATAAAAAAATACACAAATACATAAAGTTTACAATTGCTTTCTACGAGTTTTTATAATTTGAAATCAGTGCATGATAGTGTCATTATCAATACTACAAGCTACATCTTTTTTAATGTACACAACCAAACAATCATTCATTTACTGAATGTAGAACAAATTATGAAGCAAAATTTAATTCTACTGGCATAAAAAAAACTAAGGATGTTCCCAAATTTTTTTTAAGGATAAACAAATAAAAATTTTTAAATTATTATATATATAAAAAAAAATTCAGGATAGGGTGGTCTTGGGACCACCCTGGCCTTAAGGTGGTGCCACCCCTAGTTGAAGCTTAGGGTAAGAATTGTTTATCACAGAATCATCTACACAATCTCCTATGCATGATAAGAGTTTTGAGGATTTGTTTAGTATCTAAATTCTACAGAGAGAGACCTATAGATATGGAAAAAAAATCCTACAATAATTAAGACTAGCATACCTATTTGAATGGTCTAACAAGCAGATTTCCTTCATTTTCATACACAGCATTTCACATGCAAATGCCTAGTGGCAACGCCACGTTATGCTCAGGGTGTTTCCAGGAACATCCTGACTTGAAATTTTTATTTTTATTTTATATATAATAATTAATTTTTTTTATTTGTTTACCCTTTAAAAAAAAAAAAAGGAACACTCTCAAATTTAAAAAAAAAAAAAATTATTTGTTCTACTTTCAAGCAAAAAAAAAAATTCAACTAAAATTTGAAAAAAAATTGTAACAGAGCAAAACAACGGACGACAAGCCCAACATCAAGCCCACGGCAAGCCCAATGGATTACAGAGGAAGCAAACCCACAGATTCTCAAAAAAAAAAAAAAAAAAAACCAAACCCCAATACAGAGTAAATCACTAAATCAGAAACCTCAAATCAGTACATCAGAAATCACTAAAGCTAAAGCAAACCTAAAAACAAAGCAATAGAGCAACGCCTCCCCTTAGAAGTTAGATCAGTCCAGTCTCAGTCCAGACTCTAGAGCACATCGTCGCCCCTCATTAGAGATTGGTCCAGTCGCAGTCTAGAGCACATCGTTGCTCATCGGAGATCGCGTCGCACATCGTTCGACGGTCATTGCCTCAACCTCAGCCTTCACTCTTTAGGCCTCCTTGCTCGGTTGCTCCGATGCTCCTTCAAGGTATTTCTCTCTCTTTTTCTCTCTGAGACTCTCTCTCTCTCTCTCTCTCTCTCTCTCTCTCTCTCTCTCTGTGAAATCTGAAATGAAATGAATGAGTCTCTGTCTCTGTCTCTGTCTCTTTATTATTTAAGAGTAACTTTATCTGAATTGTGATTGGCTGAAGTTGTGAAGCTTTAACTTTATTAATATTTTGCCTATTTTTTGACTTTTTGAATTTGGCTTTATCTTATGATTCTTATTGGTTGGTTGGTGTGTGTTGGTGTTGGTGTAGGTCAGTTGGTGAGATATTGTCTTTTAGTGTAACGTTATTGTGATTTGTGATTGTGAAATTTTCTGATTGGCAGCTGGCTCATGATCCTAACAATTAATAATTTAATTAACCAATATATTATAAAAGACAAACAAATTAAATTATGTTAGGCTAAACAACAATTAATAATTTTACAATTAATGAAATAACAATATAACAAATTATAGTTTATAAAAGAAAAACAAATTAATAATACAACTAAACAACAATAATTAAAATTTTTATTAATATTTCAAATGAACTTAAAGTTTATTGTACAGATACCTTTGTTCATTTCTTTTCTTTTCATTTTTTTTTTCCTTTT
This sequence comes from Quercus wislizeni, assembly GCA_023055345.1. NCBI lineage: Eukaryota > Viridiplantae > Streptophyta > Magnoliopsida > Fagales > Fagaceae > Quercus > Quercus wislizeni. The sequence goes on along the minus strand of JALGQJ010000002.1, from coordinate 61,327,464 downwards.
GAGGTTTTTCGGTGTACAGAATGCAAATTTGTTTTGGTTTTAAGAACATTTTTTTTTTTTAAAGCACAAATTTCATGCCGGCCAAATCTTGAATTTTGGCTGGTATTTACCGAAACGTCCCAAAACACCGAAAATAGACTGAAATGATCCGAAATTTTTTCAAAGTGAAATAGGAACACCCTAGACAAAATTCCTGGAGTCGCCACTAATAATGCCACTAGCAAAATAAATTTGAAAAAAACAATCAGGAAATAGTTACAAAAATTCAAAACAATGCTACTCAAGAAATATTAAACTACAGTATAGGCCTTTTGTGCAGTATGTAGGGAAATTGAACATTTCGTCCTGTTTGTGATCATGAAATTTTATCAAACAAGAAACTTTTAGCAATATGCATTATGAAATTTTATTAAACAAGGAACTGTTATAGCAATTGGAATTGCGAGAGAAATTTCAAAGAGTGAGGTTTTAATTAGAGGGAAAAAAAAATTGTTTGGGTATGTCATATATGTTTGACTTATAGGAGGATGGGTATTTTTTGTATGCCAAATAAACTGGTTGAGATTGTCAAAAAGCTTCTCACTAAAAAGTCTTATGGGGTAGCCCCTAGGCCCTTTTTTTTTTGGGATAGGCCCTTAGAAGCTCAAACTTGAAATGGATCTAGTCCTTTGTATTTTTGTCTCTTGTGTACGGTTTTTGTTTCCAAATTAAGGCCCAATAAATATTAGAAATGATTTATGCTTTATGTTTCAGTAAATTGCAACTAATCACACTTATGAAGGATGGTTTGCAGTTTATTGATTCATTGTATCATTTGTATGCTTAATTTTTCATACAGTAAAATTACTTGGGATACTGATCCAGGTATTCTTTTTTATTTATTGAACAAGAAAATCATGGAAGAAAATTTTAATAAAAAAGGAATTATTGGATTATTAAAATCACACATGGTTCATTTACTAAAAAAATTCTCACCAGTTAACTTAACAAAGAGCAGGCCCTTGAGGCAGGGTCAATATGGCATCATACTTGCTTGTTTATTAACTAAACAAGAACTCTTGTCAAATTTTGAAAGATATGTTTGGAACAAAGAGAGATGAATGGAGAGAAAAGAAGAGTAGAGGTAAAGAGGAAATGTTACTACCCTCATCCAAACATAGGGTTAAAAACAACAAAAAAACAGGATGACACTAGAAACCAAAAGTATTAAATATATTAAACTTTAATTTAACATATAGAATGGATAACCACATTATCACAACTAATTTTCTTTTAGTGCTCTGTTATTTTTACTTTTTTTGTTGTTGTTGTTGCTAAATCTCTGTTATTTTTATCTTGTTTTAGTTAATTTTTCATTTTTAATTATTTGAAGTAGTAATTAGCTTCATGTTTCAATTATCACAACTAAGCATCAAACCCATAATGGTGGTCACCTAAATTAAGTTCCTCTTACATTTTTTTTTTTTTACCATGGAGTTCATACAACACTCCTCATCTATTTTGTGAGATGAGTGAACTGGATTTTATCATGTTATTCATCCTAAAATTAGAATTCATTTTTTGTCACAAATATTCACTTATAGCATACCATATCTCAATGGATTATCATAATTTTTCTACTACTACCCAATATTTGGAAGATCCTTTCCTGGAATACATGCGTGTTTCCGCGGGTTTTACTATAACTAGTTTGTCTGGAAATATACGTACCCATATCTTCCCGCCGTAGCGTACATTTCGTGTTATTGCTTGCCGTCTTGCTTCTATTTGTCTAGATGTAATCCACATGGGATTAAGTGCCTAAAGAGCATATCTATCCAAGCAAACACGATTACCTCAATAAGATATTCCTTAATAAATACTAATTAATACTATTTTGATATTTAAATTGTTTAAGATATTGAAAAAGCTAATCAATTCATTTCAAATAAATTAAAGGTTTTTAGAAAATTCATATAAAATTATTCTAAAAACTCTAAAGAACCCTTTTTTTTTTTAATTTTTTATTTTATAGAGGAAACAATAGTAGACTTTATTCATTTAATATCATGATATACAATGGGGAAAGAGAAAAGAGGGTCAAAACAATGGTCTTCTCATTCTCTTTTGCAAGTTGCAACACTAGCACGAGCTAGAGCAACACAATTACATCTTAAAAGGAACTACACACACACAAAAACAAATTGTTTGCAAATCAGCTTAATATCCTTCAAGATCTAACCAACCACTTCCAAAGAATACAATCTAATCTTGACTGCATTGACTTCCATGAACTCCATAGTGTAAGTAGCAGTACAAGCCCATAGACTTTGAAGATCAACTCATTTAACTTCTAGAAAAACCTAAACATGCATGACTGGCCTGAAAGAATTCCAATAGGGAGCATGAAGCCAAACGACTTGTGCAAAGGAACAATCTCACAGTAGATGTATACATGATTCAGTTGGATTAGAGGTTGAAGCACATTGTCTTTGGAAGCATCATCACTGGTTGTCAAAAAAAAAAATTTCCAATTTTTTATTTTTATTTTTTATGAACAAAAATAGTTTTCACATAGAAACAAAACTTGGGGACTTTCTTCAGTTGATAAACAACGAAAGTTGTAAAACTACCTTTGGGATCCCAAGCCCATGGTAGTTGAGGCTGAGAATTTTCATGGATTGGATTGGGGTTGAGTACCAACCCCAGTGATGGGAACAACCGAATGGGTGCTGCCTTTCTCAATCATCTGTTTTTTCTATTTATGATTCAAATCAAGATCCTTGATAGAAACAGAGGCTCTAGCAGACCCATTTAGAAGGTAATGGCGTGGATACGAGGGAGTCGTTAAAATTCAATTTGGCCTTATTCTTGATAACCCGCTTCCAACTATGTAAGGATGATGTCTTCAGTTCTAGACTCTCGATAGGTACCTCAAAAGATAATTCCATCTCAATATCCTCATAAATCTCAGGAAGTTTCTCAATTGAATTTTCAAAATTACTTACCTCTATCTCAGAAACCGGATAGCTGTGGTGAGTAAACTTAGTGTTTGATGAGGACTCAAAGAAGTCTATATTATGAATTTCGGCATTATCACAATGTTCCAATTCACGAGGGATAATAGTCTTATCATCACAATTCAAATTTGTATCAAAATTTGAAGCCGCTATATCATATGGAAGAAAACGGTTAGGCTTATCATGGTTTTGAACAAGGATAACATCATCAGAATTTGAATTGGATGCAATCTCCGTAACCTTGACTACCTTATCCATTTGAAAATTCGAAACTCCTTTGGAAATATGAACCAACTTCTTTTCTGGCGCCAGAATAGTTGTGTCTCTTCCTGGCAAAGTGCCTAACGGCACAGATTGCCTTGGATTAATCATCACGGCTACCGTGCGAAGCTCAGCTTAAATTTGGCGATGATGTAACAAGTCATCAAAATCTTCTGCCACTTACTGAATATCATCCTTATCTTCATCACGTGCATTTGATTGAGAGTTCCTTGAATCTTTTTTTCTGCTACCCTTCGAAGCCAAAGAACGGAGCCATGGACCAAATTGAAAAACATCATCATCAGAGGAAAAACAACCTGTCTTCAATTGAGGACACTCTTTATCTTGATGGCCAAGAATTCCACATCTATAGCAAAAAATAGGAAGCCTTTCATATTTAAAGACAACCTAACTAGGCTCAAGATCTTCAATCTAAATAATTTTACCAAGCATAAGAGGCTTGGTAATATCAACATTTACTCTAATTCGAAGAAAAGGTCCCCAGGCAAGACCGCTCTTGGGTGCATCCACCATGAGAAGCTCGCCCATCTCATTGCCAATTCAGGTTCCTACAGCCTTATTCATGTTAGTTTATAGTTTAGACTAAATTAGCCCATTGAGCTTAGCCCAGTATATTGTACTTGTAGTTTATTCATATTACTTGTGTTGCACACATACCTAGCCTATATAAGGCTCTCTATTGTACATTATTATTTACATAGAATATACAGACTATTCAGTCTTTCTCTCTCACTTTATATTATGAACATGGTATCAGAGTCAATGCTCTGACTTTCTGGCACCTGTTGTCTTCTCCAACGTCTTTCCACCACTGTCAGAAGCAAGTTACCATTGTCAAACCCATAGTACCAAAAACTCTCGGATCCAGTCTTTTTGTCCATCACCCTACCAAACTGAAAGCACAGATTGATAGATCGCACAATTCCGAGAAAAACCCAACCCGAATCAACTCCATTCGACATTGCACGCACTTCCACACTCCACCAAAAGGTTCGGTCTCCCAATAACACGCACCCACGCGCCTACATGCAGCCACCCCCTAGCTTCCACACTCAGGCAGTCAAGTTTGTCACCTTCGCCATGCTCTTTATGGCCTCAAGCAGGCTCCTTGAGCTTGGTTTGAAAAGTTTAGCTCAGTTGTTGCTCAGCAGGGTTTCACTTCGAGTCCTCATGACATTGCTCTCTTTGTTTGAAGATTCTTTGCTGGTATCACTCTTATTCCTCTTTATGTTAATGATATGATTATTACTGGAGATGATTTTGTAGGTATCCGCTCTCTTCAACACTTCCTTAGTCAACATTTTGAGATGAAAGATCTGGACACTCTTAGCTATTTTCTTGGGCTTGAGGTTACCTCATCCTTTGATGGCTACTATCTTTCTGAAGCTAAATATGATTTTGATCTTCTCTTCAAAGCCGATATCATAGACAACAAGACTATTTCTACTCCCATGGAATACAATGCAAAGCTTACACTCTTGGATGGTGAGCCTATATCCGATGCTACTCGCTATCGTCAGTTGGTTGGTAGTCTAATCTATCTCACTGTTACTCGTCCGGATATTTCACATGCCGTGGGTATAGTTAGTAAGTTCATGGATGCCCCTCGTTCTCTCCACTATGTTGCCGTTCTTCGGATTCTTCGATATGTCAAGGGCATACTTTATCATGGACTCCACTACTCCTCTTGGTCTTCTCTCGAGCTTCATGCTTATTCAAATGCAGATTGAGCAGGTGATTTGACTAATCGATGCTCTATCCCAAGTTTCTGTTTCCTATTGGGTACTTCTCTTGTCTCATGGCGTAGCAAGAAACATGATGTGGTTTCCCGTTCTAGTGCTGAGGCTGAGTATTGTGCCTTTGCCGACACCACCTGTGAGCTTGTCTAGCTTCGCTAGCTCTTGGCTGACATGAATGCTCCACAGCCCACTACCACTCCTTTTTATTGTGACAATTGTAGTGCTATCTATATTGCTCATAATGATGTCTTCCATGAACGCACCAAGCACATTGAGATCGGCTGCCACATCACTCTCTAGCATCTCAAGAAAGGCAATCTCAAGTTGTTCTCCATCTCCTCTGCTGACTAGCCTGTTGATATCTTCACCAAGACTCACCTGCTTGGTCGTCTTCGAGATCTTATATCCAAACTCTAGTTGGCTTCCTCCTTGCCACCTCGAGTTTGAGGGGGGATGTTAGTGTATAGTTTAGACTAGATTAGCCCATTGGGCTTAGCCCAATATACTATACTTGTAGTTTACTCATATTACTTATACTGTACACATACCTAGTTTATATAAGACTATCTATTGTACATTATTATTTACACAAAATATATAGACCGTTCAGTTTTTTTCTCTCACTTTATATCCTTAACAATTCATACTTTTAATAGGAATATTAAAAATACGAATCCAAAAGAGGAAATGACGGAAGGTGATGTTGGCTGGACTGGAATCACCATGAAATCGCTTCATCATGATCAATCTTTTATCAAAGGACCAGAGACTTTTATCTAATACAACTGTCAAATGTTCCTTTGAACCAAAAATAGCAAGAAAGAGATTTTGTCCTTCCTCTTTAATAGTTACACCCTGAGAAGAACGCCAAAGATTCACACAAGTGGCTTTAAAAGCTTCCTTGTTGAAATCTTTAGTAGTCTGCAACTTGAACAAGATGCCAAACTGTGCCTGCTGTTTAGAAATAGCTACCTCAGAAGATTCCATAGCCGTAATGCCTTTTTCCTCTTTCTTTTTTGATATGAATCCAGAGTTCTTCCATAGATGCATCCATGGTAACGAGAATAAAACAATAGTAATAAAGAGCTATGTAAGATATAGGAGAAGGACAAGGACAAAGAAAAAACAAACCTTCTACCACAATCTAATAACAGAGATTGGAGAAGTTAAAGTCTCACAAAGGGAAAGTGAGTTTGTAGCTTCTACAGTCAAACACTACTGAGAGCCTAAGAGAGAGAAGTCTTTATCACTCTCAGATAGGATAACTAACTCTAAAGAACTTTAATTGGTTGATATTGCAAAAATTAATCAATTCATTTTAAAATGAATGAAAATGATTTAACAAATCTATATAAAATTATTCTATAAAATCTCAAGAGAAACCTTAATAGGTTGTCCTATAATGATACTTATCCAAAGACCATTAAACCACTTCTAGTGCATTCAACACCAATAATAGAACATTAAACCTCTATTGTCTTTGCTAAAAAAGAAAAAATTAGAACCTTAGACCGACACAAAATGTATCTGTCTTTTCTATTTTTTCCTAAAAGAATTATTAACAAAAAAAAACCTAAAAAGTCTATATCCTAATCAAAAGTACTTAAAAAATCGCGCTTTCGGATTGGTACGAGGATATGTAAACGTGGGAAAGATCCGGATAATTTTTATTTAGATATTTTTTATTTTTACAAAGCCGACAGACAAAGCCTTCAAGTCTTTTTATAATTGAAACTTTTTAAATGGAATCAAAAAGGAAACCTGAAACCCAAGCTAAGTCTTGCTTTGTTCAAACGCGTTCCCTCATTCTTTGGAAAAGATATCGTTGATAAGGTACTTGGGATTTCTCTTTCATTTTCACTGTCCTATTTGTTTGCTTTCTGATTGAAGATAAAAGCATACAATTTTGATTCATTTTGCTTCAAATTGTGTCCAATGCAAGGTTTGGGGTTTTGTTGATCATTAATGAAGGCCTTGGAGTGATTTGGTATCTGGGTTTTGTTTCTTTGCTTATAAATTTAAGCTTTTGTAGTGATTTTGTATCTGGGTTTTGTTTCTTTGCTCATTAATTAAAGCTTTAGAGTGATTTTATATCTGGGGTTTGGTTTCTTTGAAGTTTAGTTGGCTCTGTTGCACGAAATTTAAGATCTTTAGTGAGAGATATATAGGTAATGAAGGTTTTTTATAGGTTAAATAGTGCAAGACACTCAAAATTCCACGGGATTTTCAATGGATTTAGTGCTGTTCTCCTATTTTTCTTCTTCTGCAAGAAGGTAGATATAATTAAAACCCCTCTTCTTAAGCAATCTTCCTTGTTTTTCAATCCAAATTCGACTCCTCAAGCTGTTTTCGATGATAGTTCGGGTCACATTACAGTAATTCATCGTGGAATTGGTGAAATCCGTGCTAATGCATCGGGTTTAGATGATGAGTCTGGTGAAAATAATGGTGTGAGCAGTTCTTCAGAGTGCAGTGGATTGCATAAACATGATGGTTATGCCAACCAATGTGAGTACTTGAAAGCAAATACGGAATGTTCTTTGGATGGGTTATTTGATTACTTAAGGTTTTTTTATTGTGATTGTCAAGATTTCAGTGTATTGGGGTATGCAGTGTTGGGTGTGTGGGTTGCCTTGTTGTTCTATCTATCGGTTACCACTGCAGCCGATTACTTTTGTTTTTCGCTTGAGCAGCTCTCAAGCCTGTTGAAGCTGCCTCCAACTGTGGCTGGGGTTGTGCTTCTGCCTCTTGGGAATGGAGCACCGGATGTGTTTTCCAGTATTGCTGCTTTTGCGGGTACAAATACAGGTGACGTGGGTCTAAACAGTGTGTTGGGTGGTGCGGTGTTTGTTACTTGTATTGTTGTTGGGACTATTTCTTTATGTGTTGCAGAGAAGAGGATTCAGATTGATCGGAATTGCTTCATAAGGGATACGAGTTTCTTTCTAGTAACTCTATTGTCACTTTTGTTGATTTTGATCATTGGTAAGGTGAGTGTATGGGGAGCCATTGCCTTTGTATTGATTTATGTGGTTTATGCAATTTCCATTGCTGCAAATGAGATTTTGAGGAAACATGCTTGGAGGTTGAAATTGGATGTTATTACACCATTGCTTCCTGTCCAACAAAGTGAAGAGGATGTACATAGCCCCTTGTTTGAGATTGAGACCAAAAGTGATCCAGCGCCTCTCCACAATTCCTTGCCCCAATTGATGTGCCATTCAAATGGGGAAATATATTCAAACCAGACAATGCTTGCATTGGATAATGAAACCCCTCCGTGGGGGTGGAATGGTGAGAGCATGGAGAGCAATGGCTCATGCTCATGTTGTAAGCTGTATTGTTCTAAGCTTTTTTTACTGATTGAGATGCCTTTGACAGTGCTAAGACGGTTAACAATTCCATTAGTCGATGATGAAACATGGTCGAAGGCATATGCTGTTTCAAGTGCTACATTGGATCCCATTCTTCTGGCATTTCTGTGGAATACCCAAGATAATTTGGGTTCTGAAATTAGAATAATTACGTATTGTATTGGTATAGCAGTAGGTTGCACACTTGGTATTCTTGCGTACTGGTATACTGTACCTGATCATCCACCCCAGAAGTTGTTAATTCTCTGGGTTTTAGGTGGATTTGTTATGAGTATTGTATGGTTCTATATGATCGCTAATGAGCTTGTTGCTCTCTTGGTGGCATTTGGTTTAATTGTAGGTGTTAATACATCCATCCTTGGAGTGACTGTTTTAGCTTGGGGCAATTCAGTAGGTGACTTGATATCGGATGTTACACTGGCAATGCATGGCAAGGATGGTGTGCAGATTGCTTTATCTGGATGCTATGCCGGTCCCATGTTCAACACACTTATTGGTTTGGGGTTCCCCTTGCTGCTTGCAGCCTGGTCAGAGGGAGGTTCATACACAATTCCACTAGACAGTAGCTTGGTTTACACCATGGGGTTTCTCATAACAGCACTAATCTGGTCACTTGTTGTTTTACCTTTGTGTGACATGCGCCCTACTAGGACATTAGGAGTGGGCCTTATTGCCCTCTATTTGATTTTTCTTTCTTTGAGGCTGGTCAGTGCTTTGGGACTTTTCTCATTTGCAATTTGAAGTTGACATTTGAGTTATGTTGTAATTGAAGGGACCAGTTTATCCAAAACCTTTGGTGCAGATATAATGGTATGAGTATTGATATACAGAGTCTACCCAAATTTGCAAATTTATTTTTATATAATGTCTAAATGGTATTTATCCCCATAACAGTTCTCAAAAATTGGTTCTCCATGTGTGTGTTTCTTAAGTGATAGGTCATAATTTCAAGGATAAAATACAAAAAAATGGTGTTTGGGCTAATACTAGGTAATATTGAGACTCTTCAAAAATATTTAACTTGCTCTCTAAGCACAAATGACACTAAACAATGTTTGAAAGTTCCCAACTCCTCCAAGTCTTTTGTTTCTTAACTTTCTTTCCAACAATTTGCCTTGACTGCACTAGTCTCACAGTAACTGCATTCTGACAATTATATGCAAAAGAGAGTGTCTAGGTAGTTAATAGTAGATAAACAAGAGTTAGAGATGGAGAAGGAAGGAGGAGAAGCAAATGAATTTTCAAACGATGTTAAGTAAGGTTTGTATTTAGCCCAAATCTTGGAATAATTTTTGTATTTTTTTTTTCCAAGTTTTAATAGTGAACCTGAGGGCTTATTACTATTCTAACTTGAAATATTGTATGGCACAAACCACTTTGTGTAAGTGACCCAATTGTAAGGATTAGTTGGGGTCTTAAGTTCTGACTTTTGAGTTCAAACCCTTGACCCTGAGGGAATCATATTGGTTCATTATCATCATTCTTTCTTTATGTGACTTTTTGAATGTTGTAGAGTAGAGGTAGAGTTAGGAGCCCCATTAACCAAAGTTAGCCCAACACCAATACACCATGGTCTGGATTTCGTGGGTTGGGTCTTGATTTTTTTGTTTTTGTTTTTTAAGCTCAAGTTGGGTTCATATAAATAATTCAATTCTATTCATGCTATTAATAGTTTATATTAAGAAAATATAACTCCTAATGCCTATTGCACAACTTATTTTTGGGGCCTTCCCTAGCCTAGATCATGAGTTATTTATGGCTTGTTTGGTATGCGATTCCAAACAACAATTTTTAGTGTTTAAACAATGAAAATTGTGGTTCTAAAAAAAAAAAAAAAAAAAAAAAAAGGCGTTTGGTAAGGGTGTATTTTAGAAATGTTTGTGTTACGTTACTTATTTTAGAGTGTTTAAACACTGAATTTGGAAAATTTCTTTTACCACTTTTCAAATTTCAAACAACGTGACACTTTTGTAAATATTTTGAAAAACATGGGGTGCACTTGATTAGCAACACATAAAGCTTCATTTTTCAATTCCAACCAGGAGGCTCACTTGTCAGCTTTCAAAAAAAACACACACACACACATACACATATACCAAATACACTATATTTTTTCATATACTGAAACATGTTATTTGAAACATGGTACTAAACACTTTTTTGTTTTATGAATACTGTAAACACTTATTTTCACAACATTTTTTAAACTACAGTTTTCACATAATTTTAAACAACAATATTAAAAAACTCCAACCAAACAGGTCTTAGGTTTCTTAGATGGTTTGCTTTTTCTTGAGGATATCTACCTCATTGTGGCTTTAGCACTACTTTGGTTATAAAGTCTTTGTCGCTTTTTCTCTCGATGCTCTAGTTGGAGCTTATCTATTTAATAATAAAGTAGCTTTTTAGATTTATATTAAAAAAAAATTATAATTCAATAATTAGAGAAGGAAGATTTAAACCTCAAATGTTTCAGGTGAAAACACCAAAAAATAGTTAGTTAAACTGTAAAGTTTTGGATTTAATTAATTGTTTAGCAATCAGCGTACTGGGTATGGAGTTTTGAGTTCCCCACCCCCCCCCCCCCCTCTCCCTCCGTTTTAGAGTTTTTCAAAGCTTAGATCTAAACCATATGTTTTAGAGTTTTTCAAAGCTTAGATCTAAATTTGTTTGGCCATCTATTTATGATTTCCAAGTTATTATGCCATTTTGGCTATACTTTCATTGTAATTTTCTTTGAGGGATTGTGTTCCCCTAGCGTGTACTCCCTATAAATATTTTTTAGCAATAGTTTTTTTTTTTTTGGTTGCCAATTTCACTAAAAAAATATTTAAGAAAACATAGGTACTTTTATATGTACACTACGTAACAAATTTGTTAGATTATTTTATTTTGATGTTTTGAGACTTAGTTTTGATAAAGTTGAAATATTAAACCCTTCAATTAAAATTAAAATTATTTATTAAATAATCAAATAAAAGTCTTTTCCCCCCAAACAAAATAGATCTAAATAGTAATTACATGCCAAGAGCTTTATAATTCAATTGATATTTTCTCATATTTGTAATAGAAATGCCAAATAGAAAATAATGGAAAAAGTTTAGTTTCAAATTGATTTGGATTTATTTTGTTTCAACTCATTTTGTCGTGATTAAAGAGAGAATGCATATTTAGTTTTAGTCACATAACTTTTTTATTAAGTTATATGACTTGTTTGAATAATATTGATAAATAGTCTTATAAACTGTTATGTCGTGAGTTAAATAAGATAACTACAAGTTAGTTTGAAATTAAATATTGTCCAAAAGTAATTAAAAAAAATTACATTTTTTGAGCAAATTTTTAACATACTTTGAGATTTGGGCTAATATCAACTGGGTTCAAATTTTTCAAAATTGACCAATTTCATCTCTAAAGCCAATTTAGTCACTAAAAGGTAAAAACTGTTAGATTGGTTAGTCATTTATCTAAATTTTATTAGAAATTAAGTTGGATTTAAGGATCAAATAGGTTAGATTTGAAAAGTTTTAATCTTGCTTAACGTTAGATTTAGTAGGTCAAATTTACCATTTTTTTAATGATTAGCTTAAATAAAAAAAAAAAAAAAAACACCTAGTATCTACACAACATAACACATGGAGAGAGATGTGATGTAAGAAGAGATATTTCATAGGTGGAGCCGAGGTGAGAATAGTAATTTTACTCTACTACATGACGTCACAGGAGCACGTTTAGTTGTCTGCGCATAGATTTGCTAACATGCTCCTCCAGCGATGCACACGTCAGCAAAGGCATCGGCACGAGCTTATGTTTCGCTTGTAAATTGTAAGGTCTTGTCACTTTGACTTTTGGAAACCTCGAGGAAACTATACCTATACCTTGTTCTCTTCCCTGTCACTTTTCAATATTCAATTTTACACTTTCAACCCATTTTTGTAAAAATATCTAATAATTTTGTTTTGGGTAAAAATAAAAGTTGCCACAAGTTTAATGATTGATGTTGTGTGTAATACACTTGGTTCTTCTAAATTATTTTATTTATTTTACTCTAAAAAAATTATTTTTATTTATAGGTTTGGTTGTAACATTTGCGAGAAAAATGAGCATTTGTCCTAATTTATAAACTATGTAGTAAAATACTTATATTTTAAAATTATTTAGTAAAATACTTCTATTTTTGAAACTCAATTTTAACAAAATCAAATTACAGGTAGAACTTGACATTGTTAATGTCAAGTTCTATTCATATTTTGCTACTTAAAGTTTTTTGAAAAACAGAGGCATTTTGTTAACTAATTTCAAAACAGAAGCATTTTGCTATCTAGTTTGTAAATTATGGGTAAATACCCATTTTTACCATAAATGTTACAATAAAAAAGAAGCATTTTGCCACATAGTTTGTAAATTAGGAGCAAATGCTCATTTTCCCCTTACATTTGTTATTCATACATAAAAAGTTGTGAATGATGTAATATAAAGTGAAATTAAAAAAAAATGGGACATAGGATTCTAATTTAAAATTATATTTACATTTTTCATGGAACTAAATTATACTAAAAGCATTGAATATTTTGAAATTAAAAGTGTTTGAAAAGATTTTTTCTTTTGCAAATAATTTAATTTTAAGTGTCCATTTGGAAATAACTTATCTAGTTTTTTGGTTGAAAGTACAATAAATAAAAATTAAAAAATAAATAAATAAGGTGATTGATTTTTTGTTGAAAGTACTTTAGCAAAAACAGTAGAGTGAGACCCGCAATAAGCCAAGAATACTTGAAATTTTGAGAAAAACCATAGTGTGAGACACCATTTAGTTAAATGTATTTACTTTTTGACCAAAAACATAATCATGGGTCACACAACAAATAAGCTCCCAAGGAAAAAATTAAAAAGCTCCTTTATTGCGAGACCCACAAAACAATAGAAGAAAAAAAAGAAAAAGAAGAAGCTAATAGCTAGTTTATAATCTAATCTCAAATGCAATTAAAAAAAAGAAGCTAACTATTAGTTTTTTTTTTCTCACACATCTAAAATAAAAATTAGCAAAAAGTATATATTTTAATAAACATTGCAAATAAACTGCCATAAGTTGTGGGGTACCCAAACAGACACTAGCGTTATCTCTCATTTTTCAAATAAAATGCACATCCAAATTTAGATTAAAAAAATTACAAAAGGAATTTCTACATCCCTATAGCAAAATCAAAAAGAAAAAAGAAAAAGAAAAAGAAAAAAAAAAATATATATATATATATATATAGAGAGAGAGAGAGAGAGAGAGGATTTAAAAAAAAAAATTAATCATTATTATGTGCATAGAAAAAGTTTATATTTTTGAAAATATATTAATTTCTAAAGTTATTACTATTACGTGCATTAAGAAATATTTATTACAACTATTATAAAAATTGATAAATTATTCTTCAATTTAAGAAATAACTATTCTTAAACAAAGATTCCATTACAAGATCTACAAATATGTACTAATAAACACTCCATTGTTTTGAGGGGAAAAAAATAGCTATAGCTTGTAATATATATCTTTTTGTAGACACCGACTAAATAGAGATTATAAGGTAAGATTTTACTAATATTCAAACTTATGATCCATTCAATAAGAAGTGATATTCAATGCATATATATCACGGTGCATGAGTAATGAGTGATTGTCTTATGTCAACAATTGCGGTTCAGCACTAATATGAGTGATTAAAGATATCTACTTTTGTCACTTTCATTTGCTAAATAATCAACTTTTGCTAAACAATTAAGTACTTTTTGTCATTTTTGCTTTCAATAAAGACTAAAGTTTGAACTGGCATGCAAAACTACAACCCCAATTCATTGGCACCTGGCAAACAAACCTGTTAATTTCACACTAAATTTTGCTGTGTTCCAAGGGGTCAGTTAGTAAAAATATTCAACTCCCATGAATTTTAGAGATGACCAACAAGCTCATCATACGTGACCACTCACGTGTGATCTCTGCTCAGTTGTACTTTTCACCTCTCTGACCTCTTTCTCTGTGTCTTTTACGTGTGCAAACGTTTCAGATACCAAAGCCTTTGTTGTTCTGAGCTGGTCTCTCTCTCTCTCTCTTTCAGTCACTTATATATCTTCGACTAACACCATCGTTTACCTATAGACTGCATGGTCTTATAGCTAATACTACTGCTAAGGCTTAGTTTGATTCAATAAAGAAATAATGGAGATAGTTCAGTTTCATGATTCTCTTTCCCCTTCATCTTCTTTTAGTTCTTCAGTGGTGAAGCCTATGACTATGAGACCAGAATCACCATCTCATGGGGGCTTTGATTTGTATGGGAAGCGTAGGCTAGTGCTCAAGGTTCATGCCATGGAAAGAGAGATTGGTTTGCTTGAGGTCAGCTTTATTTATTTGTATTTTTCTTGTTCAAGCTTGATGATTTGCATTAATATGCTACGTGGGGTGGCCTAGAAATCGTGGATTTGAACTTTGAAGTAATAAATTGACACTTTGAAATTTGAATGATAGGCTTTCTATGTTCTTTATTGTTATTATTATTTTTGAATATAACATTGATGTATAATGTTATATTTTTGAGTATGGATTTCTGGGTTTTGAGAGAACAGTTGAATAAATTGTGATGTCCTTTCTATTTTGGATTTTCATGAGCGAAATCTTGGGAACCCAATAGGTTTCTCTTTCTTTGGATAAATATGGGTCCCAATAGTTGATTTTAAGAACTACTTCAATTTGTAGGGATGAACAGAAACATTCGGTTAATCTTATTTGCTCAAAATTAACATTCAGTTAATTGTTTAGATCACGAAGCGCACAAATTTAATGATAGATTTTGTTGACTTCATGAATATTCTTGCTGTGATCCTGTGGTATATATATATGTTACTGCTTGACAAGAAGTTTTGGGGAAGGAATATTATCCAGGTTTCATGTGATATGCACCCTTTTGTTTCTCTCTTCTATGTCACTTGTGTGGCTCCCAAGTTTTCATCTCTGTAGCCAATCTTTCCCATCCAATCTCCTGATTTCATAATTATTTTTCACTACTTATATGATATATTGTAATGGGAAAAAGTTAGTGAATGTCTAAGTAATTAGTTTATGAAATATTTTTAAAAATGGTTGATGAAATAAAAAAGAAACAATTAATTGTTTATGGATTTTTGTATTTTTTATGACAGTAATGTCAAAGCTTTTTATAAATATTTTGTTAACAATTTTTTTAAGACCACTCGATAATAAGACTCATTGTAATAAAAAAAACTAATTAAGTACATTTTTTTAGATGCAATATATTATGTTTTTTTTTTATTAAATTCGAATACATATTTGCATTGACTAATGCACTATAAATAATATTATCTTTTTAAGTGAATATTAGTTCATTGCAGCTATGTGATTACATTCAATTGAAGAATTTAATACATTGATTTAGAAAATTATACTGAAATTATAATCAAGAGCATTCACATAAAATGTAATAAAATAATTTAACTTTTAGTAACTCAAAAAGTTATTTTATCTATTTTAACTTCTCACTTTACAATACACCTAATATCAAATACTCTATTATTTTACCATTTCATTTTTCATTTTACCACCCAAGTCTCTCTCTTTAACTTTCATTTAAAAAATATATATACATAAATATTTAATGTTTACCATCTAGCTAAACTAAAGTGCTTTTTTCTTTTCTTTTCTTTCTTTTTTTTTTTTTTTTGATAAAGCACTTTATCGTTGGCACCTTTTTTTTTGGATACCTGATAAACATAGTTTGTTGGCACTTTAGGTGTTAAAAATTTAACTTTTGACACCTTTAATGTAGTGGATTTAAAAATAAAAAAAAAATGTTTTTGGTGCTAAAATAATAGTTTAACTGTTTTAGCACATTTGATGTAATGTAAATGCTTTAATTGTCACATATTGAAAGTAGGATTAGTGATGAATCCATTTAAAAGCAAGGTTCCTTTGATCATAATATATCAACTTAACAAGGTGTGAAAAAAATAATATTCCCCCCTTTCTATCAAAAAAATTAAAAATTAAAAACTTGCTTACATGGATAGACGTACACACGCTCAATAAATTTTTTTTTGGGAACATACACAAAGGGCTGCTTCTTTTTAGCGTTAATTTTATTTTTATATGCTAGTCTATACTTTTTTTATCACACGTATAATGTTTAGCTTTGAGGATCCCATCGTACTCTTTCTTAATGGCAATTATTGTATCGACTTTGTTACGAACATAACTTTTCTACAACTTTTGAGTGGGGTTCATTCACTAATACCATACTAACATAACTTTTCCACAATTTTTATTTTCACTACTCACAACATGCCACTTTAGCAAATTGTGAACAATATGTGTCAATAAACTTATTCTTATTGTATAATATCTGAAGGAGGGAGCTAAGAGAACAGAAAATGGAGTGTCAATTTCTCTCTTTCATTCTTCTTTTTTTCTCTTAGCAATTAGCTGTTTAGTAATTTACGTGTTAACCCCTTGTTTTTAGCATATCCAGATAACTAAAAAGGAGTAATTATTCAGGAATTTTGGAATAATAATTCCTCCTCTCACAAAATAGTACGTCTCACTAATTAAAATGATGACAAAATCTACCATTTGTACGAGAGATGGGAACATTACTTTTGAAGTATTAAATAATTTTCCACTATAAGGGGCATTTTTTCCCATCAAGTAGAAGATAAAACATCTATTGTCTTTCTAGAGTAAGAATATTTATTTTTTGATGTATTTTTAGAGATGATAATGTGCTTACAGAAGATTTGATTGCAAGCAGGAGGAATTAAAATCACTTGAAGGCATGCAACCTGCTTCAATTTCTTGCCAAGAGTATGTGTGGATTCTTTATTAGTATAAATTTCTGTCTGGTTTTTTCAACAAAGTATGCTGTTATCCATGCAAATTTATGTTACAATATGGCTTCATTTGACCTCTAACTCTCTATTTTCAGGCTAGACACCTTTATAGTGGCTAAACCGGATCCTTTTATTGCAAAGTATAACTCTTGAGCTTAACATTTCTTCAACTTTAATATAGGTTAATTTTACGTTTCTAAAGTTGGATGATCCCTCTCTTTCTAACAGGAATCAGGATATCCAAAAGTCCCATCATTTCTGGAAGAGAATCTGGTACCTTTCGATAGTCTTCTCTTTGTTTCTACTTCATGAAATATCTGCTCCTTCCTTGAATTAGTTGTGGTTTATATTTGCATTTATAGGCAAAAGAATTTATTTAATTGGAAATTGTTCTTGCACAAGATCAATCTATTCATCTATTTGTAAAATGAACCTATGTTTAGAAAGAGACAAATATGTTAGGCTAGTAGGCTGACAAATACGTTGATCCTTTTTTATGTATTGGGACTAATGCTTTGTTGTTGTATTGGGAATTGCAAAACTATCTTGTAATTGTTAATGTTTGCCTTATTATACAGTTTATTCATGACCACAAATGTAGAGAGGTATATGATGAAAGTCTTAAACTCAATATTCAATTTATTGGGATAATGAATGTTGAAATGAACTATATGCACATCTTAAATTATATACTATTGTTGACCAGGGCCAAATGTTGTCTCAATCTTCCATGGATTTGCTGCTTTACCGGCTGCCAGATTCGCCTAAAATTGCCAAACTTATGTATCAGCTGTCGGCCATGTAAGTTCCAATGGCCTGGATGCTGCTGCTTTAAGAAGATAAGTTGTCAAACGTGTTGCAATTGCCTGAAAAATTCATGCTTTCCTTGTTCCTGCTGCTGCTTTAAGAAGATAAGTTGTCAAACGTGTTGTAATTGCCTGAAAAATTCATGCTTTCCTTGTTCCTGCTGCTGCTTTAAGAAGATAAGTTGTCAAACGTGTTGCAATTGCCTGAAAAATTCATGCTTACCTTGTTCCTGCTGCTGCTTTAAGAAGATAAGTTGTAAAACGTGTTGTAATTGTCTGAAAAATTCGTGCTTACCTTGTTCCTGCTGTTGTTTCAAAAGGTGTTCATGTAAATGTAGAAAGGAAAATCTTTGTTCTGGTTGTCCAACATACTCTTGTAATCCATGTAATCTATGTTGTTGTTGTTAACACATTGTAAATATATATTGCATCGCCTTCTTCAACCCCTTATTATTTCAAATAGTATTGGGATCCTAACGATTTGAAATACATCTATTTTATGGTTTAGATTAAATATTACACAAATCTAAAACTGCATCTAATGCTACGTTGTTTAAAATTTTAAATGATATGATATTTTATCCAAAAAATAAAATTTTAACCATGAAATGAAAAGCATCCTAACGGTTTAACATTTCTCCGCATAGTCTTGACTAGTTGACTATATTATGGTCTATATTCGAACTTAAATAATGACATTCTACATTGATTACATTCATATTTCATCATTTCTTAACGGTTTAAATTTGAAATAGTGATAATATCATGACATTAATTAAAGTAGGTGATTTGAGTTCGAATCTTGTCTTTACTTTACCTGTCATGTAAAAAGTTAAAATGTTACAAGTATTAGATCCTACTTTTAAAGAATCCAACAAAAATGACAAAAATTCACAATATTTTTAAATTAGCCCATTATCTAAAACATGGGACATTAAAATAAATAAAAAAAGTTGTAGATTGTGGTGAGCCCACATATGTGGTGGTAGGCTAATTTAAGAATATTGTAAATTTGTCCGTGAATTTTTGTTGTATCCCTAACTTTATTACTTATTAAAAGGGAGTTTTTTGTTATTATTATTTTTATATGGGAATTAAAAGGGAGTTAATTTATCAACACATGAGGGTAACTTTAGAATAACGGTTAAATTATTAAATTCACAAATTCCTAATAATTTAAGTTTTTGGTATAATAGTAGATTCTAGTTAATTCAATTAGTAAAATCTCTAATTGGCAAATAAGAGATTTGATCTTTAATCTCAATCTACACCAAAAATCTAATAGTGTATTAACCTAATGATAAAAATCAATCATTATGAACACTATAGGTTTAAAATACTATCATATCTATATATAAAAAGAAAAGTAAAAAAAGTAAAAAGAGAAAGGTTTGTGGCATAATTGGTGGTTTATCATCTAGATTGGCAAAACATGATGTTTTCTATTTGCTTTATATGCCTTGGTTGATTGTGTTGCGCTGATTTTTTAAAGTTTCTGGCAAAGTCTTTTCACCCTAGCCATGTAGGACCAGATTGGGCACCTTTATGAAAGTCTGCCATTAGTGATATACATTTAACCGGGCATACCTTTTTTTCCAAAAGTGGATCAAAGAATTCGGTTGGTAAAATGTCCTCTTCTGGCTAAGTGAATAGATATCTGCAAATGTTTTACACATTGTTTTACCAAAGCAATCATCAAATGGCCAGACCTGTTTTGGTCCCACAGAGACAAATGGGTTTGATTTTGTAATGCTACTTTATTTCTTAGTCATGATTCATGAGGCATAATGCAAAGTGTACACGCCTTGAGATTCAGCATGGTTTTGTTAAATTCAACCAAAAAAAAAAAAAACTCATGGATTTGTTGAAACTTATAAGCTAACTTAAACAACTTGTAAAGGGTTACCAAAAAAAGGGTCATAAAGAAGGTATGTACTATGTAGAATGCAGAATGCCAATGAAATTGCTTTCAAACATTGAATGTAAATGATTGGTCATTAAAGGCATTTTTTAGGTACTAGGTTGACATGCCACCTTATCGGAAGGTGAATTTGAAGATTTGAACATAAAAGATAGGTTGGTATGCCGTATATAGGTCTCAATGCTTGTTTCTTCTACCAACACCCAACTCAGGTGTGGTTATCTTGAAGTGATCGAATCAGAAAGTAAACACCAAAAGAGAAAGAAATATCCCAAATAAGCCAACTTAAAGTAAGTGATTATTATCACTAATTGACCATGGTACAAAATTCCCACTAGTTATTGGTATATAGTTTACACAACAAAAACATAACATCATGTAGGAAAGATCCTTGAACTAACTAGGTGTGGGTATTGGAAAGTAGTGGATAAGGAGACAAAATAAATATGTAATTGGTAGCATTCCCTTTGTCACAATCGGAGTCAGACTTTTGGTGTTGCTTAGTCCGAGTTTTGGTATTCCTTAGAGTTTAAGCTAGGCTCACCTTTTGTTTGTATTTCAGCTAAAAAATAAAATAAAAAATAAAAAATAAAAAATCAACCATGAATAATAAATCACTATGTAACATCTTGGACCGGCATTAGGTTACACCTTTTTTATCAGATAGTTTTAACTTTGTGCATCTAATGATTGCTTTTTTATTATCAGACAAGATACAAATTGGTTTTGGTGTAGGCAGGGATTGAACCCTAAATGACTCATGATAATTACTCTTTTATTATCAGACAGGATACTAATTGATTTTTGGTGTGGACGGAGATTGAACCCTAAATCGCTTATGATGATTGCTCTTTTATTACTAGACAAGATACCGATTGGTTTTTAGTGTAAGCAAAGATTGAATCTTAGATTTCTTATTTAATTACAAAATATTTTACCAATTGAGTTAACTGAAACCCACGAACTAAAAAATACCTAGAGCCATAGTTTAAATTTTCATACCATACAATGATTTTGATTTTTTATTATTATTAATTTTTTATTAGTGTGAGATAGAGGGATTGGATCTGGAATACAAATTCCACTAACAGGGTCTTGAAATTACCAATATGGCAATAAAAAATTTCCATGTTGGTATAATTTTTCATTGCTAATCAATACAATTAAGCAACCTACTAACATGGTAAGCATATCCCTCCAAAATGAACTTCACCAGGAAAGAAGTCCATGTGCAAATATGCGCATCACTGGATAGTAGATATTGCCTTGCTTATTGATTAACGGCTCTGCTAAGCCACATGTGTTGTCGTTTTGTCAATAAGCTTGATGAATTGGCCCCACCAAAAATATAGGTCAATTGTATTTTGATCGATACACTTCAATCCTTTCATAGTTTCATACGCCAAAAATAAGGGCCAATGGTTTTTGATTGATACACTTCAATCCGATCATACATAAAAAATATGGGCCAATTGTATTTGGTTGATAATCTTTCAAATCCTTCCTCCACCAAAAATAGATAAATTTTGTGAATCTTTTATGTCACAATTTTTGTTGCAATCCTAACATGTACATATGTGATTAATAGAGAAAAATTGATGAAAACCATATGAAAGTAATGATTTACCATATACAATGTCACGTTATGTTTGTTTCGAAGTAAAATATTTTCAGGTTTTTAATGTGACATGTAAAAATTTTCATGTGCGAACCGCCAAAACTAGTAGCTCAACTGTCGATATTGGAGGTCCGGTGAATGGATTGTCGTTTCAGCATTTCTAGAAACTTGATTACTAGCATCAGTTGCCTGAGCGGCAACTCCAATGACTGAATCACCAAAACTGATCATTAATTGACGAAACCCTTCTCTAGTAACCAGATTGCCAGATCCAATAGCTGGAAGGACTGCTCTAGCAATTGGACTAGCGACCTAATAGATTGGGGGGTTGCCCACTAAGTATCTTTTGTAAAAAAATTTATTAAATTTTTAAAGGTAAAATATTTTACAAAATGATTTTACGGTCAATAGAAAATAATTTACAAGTTTAACCACATTTTACATGGAAACAAACTCCTAAAAATGGAATAGCATCTTCCAAAAAATATTTTACTGCAAATGGACCATTAATGGTTGTGATAGAAGTTGTGAAATATGGTGGGATCATAGAAGAACCCTCAAAAATATCAAATATTGACATCTATGTGTCCCTCCCCCCCCCCCCCCCCCCCCGGGGGATTGGTTTTAGGACCATCAAACACCACTTCCCCCATAAACAAAAATCCCACGACATGGCCAACCCATTCATTCATTGGCCACAGAAAACCAAACTGAAATTATGCAAGAAAGCCATTCCCATTCCTGTAAAGCAACACCAATAACTTGTCCTTTTATTGGCCACATGGTCCTACTCCCACATATATAAATAAATGAATAGGCGTGTATAGAGTATAGAGACACAAAAAAAGATACCCACCAACCCTCTATCTACTCTCTTTATCCTCGAAAAGATTCAGATTTCAGACCATTACCAATTCTCTCCAATTTCTCAGGACTCAGTCAGAAACAAAACACAAACCAATGGCCATTTCCTCTCTCCTATTCTTCCTCTCCCTCCTCTTCTTCCTCCCTCTCACACTCTCAACCCAATCAGACCGTCCACAGACCTTCATAGTCCACGTGTCAAAACCCCACAAGCCTTCCCTCTTCACCTCCCACCACCAATGGTACACCTCCATCCTCAACTCCCTCCCTCCTTCACCTCACCCAACAAAGCTCCTCTACACATACCAACATGCCTCCAATGGCTTCTCTGCTCTCCTCACGCCTTCTCAAGCATCAGCCCTTCTTCACAAAAACCCATCTTCCATTCTCTCCATCACACCTGACAGGATCTCTCATCTCCACACCACACACACCCCTCAGTTCTTAGGCCTGACTGAAATATCTCCCCTCTTGGCTACCTCCAATGATGCCGAGAACATCATAATCGGCGTGTTAGATACCGGGATTTGGCCCGAACGCCATAGCTTTTCCAACTCGTCTGTGTCTTCTGTTCCTCCCGGTTGGAAAGGAACATGTGAGACATCAGAGGATTTTAAGGATTCAGTTTGTAATGGAAAGATCATCGGTGCCAGAGCGTTTTACAAAGGGTAAGTCCAATCTTACTTGGTGCGCAAGCAAAGAAAATTATAGTTTTTACTTGTTGTATTGCAGTTTTGTAGTCTATGTTAGTTTAGAATTTAACCTACTTTTAAGGCTTTGTTGTATAATTGCCTACTATGCTTCATTGTAAATGATGGTTTATTAGAGATGGTGGATAATATTCTGAATTGAAAGTAACATTGATCTCTAGTCTATAGGTCTTATGGGGTATTTAAAATTTTCAATTTTTTAATTTGGGGTTTTTTGTTCCGTGAATATAGGCATATTGGCAAACCACGTATATCTCCATATTGTTTTTCACTGTATTGTTTACTATTATTGCTAGATCGAAAATCTACTAAGTATATAGCAAAGATGTAGTGAAGTCCAATCTTATTTGGTTTACAACTAAAGAAATCATAATTATACTTGTATTTCAAGTCTTGTAATCTATATTAGTCTTGGTGCGCAAGCAAAGAAAATTATAATTTTACTTGTAAACTACTATAAGACTTTGTTATATAATTTCTTACTATGCTTCATTGTAAATGATGGTTTATTAGAGTTAGTGGCTAATATTCTAAATTGAAAGTAACATTGGTCTCTAATCTCGAGGTCTCATAGGGTATTTAAAATTTTCAATTTATCAATTTGGGGGTTTTTTGGTTACTTGTTCCGTGAATATAGGCATGTTGACGAACTAAGTAAATCTTCATATTGTTTTTCTCTCTATTTTTTTACCAATATTGCTAGATTGAAAATCTACTACAGCTGTTCATATAGCAAAGATGTAGTCAAGTCCAATTTTATTTGGTTCACAACTAAAGAGATCATAATTATACTTGTATTTCAAGTCTTGTAACCTATATTAGTCTTGTAATTTGTGTTTAGCCTATTATAAATACCCTAACAGTAATACAGTCCATTGTAAAACACGATGCATATAACAAAAATGTAGTGCTTTGCTTTGAGATATCAAATAATTTTAAAGGTTGTGATCGAAAGATAATCGACCTGTATTGTAAATCTTGTAATTTCAAAACATGATTTGTATAGCAAACATGTAGTTATCAATGGCTTTCCTCCATGGATAAAAGCCATTAGGCTAAACCACGTTAATTCTTTGACATTGTCTCTAAATGTTTGGTTTTCTTTTTTCTTTATTTATAGATATGAGTCTTATTTGGAGGAACCAATGGATGAAACAGCGGAATCTAAATCTCCAAGGGATACAGAGGGCCATGGGACTCATACAGCATCCACAGCTGCAGGGTCAGTGGTTTCTGATTCTGGTTTCTTTGAATATGCTAATGGTGAAGCTAGAGGGATGGCGACTAAAGCCAGGATAGCGGTGTATAAAATTTGTTGGAAATATGGTTGTTTTGATTCGGATATACTTGCTGCTATGGACCAAGCTATTGCTGATGGGGTCAATGTGATTTCTCTTTCTGTTGGGGCTAATGGTCATGCTCCTCCTTATGATCATGATTCTATTGCAATTGGAGCATTTGCTGCAGTACAACATGGTGTGGTTGTTTCATGTTCTGCTGGGAATTCTGGACCTAATCCATATACTGCTGTGAACATTGCTCCTTGGATTTTGACTGTTGGTGCTTCTACTATTGATAGAGAGTTTCCTGCTGATGTGGTTCTTGGTGATGAAAGAGTTTTCGGGGGTGTATCATTGTACTCAGGTGAAGCTCTTGTTGATTTCAAGCTTCCATTAGTCTATGCTGGAGACATTGGAAATAGGTATTGCTATGTGGGTGGTATTCCGTCTTCGAAAGTGACTGGGAAAATTGTTGTTTGTGATCGAGGAGGAAGTGCAAGAGTAGAGAAAGGAAGCGCGGTGAAGCTTGCAGGTGGGATTGGAATGATTCTGGCCAATATAGCTGATAGTGGTGAAGAGCTTATTGCGGATCCACATCTTATACCGACTACTATGGTGGGTCAGACAGCTGGTGATAAGATAAAGGAATATATCAAATTAAGCCAGTTCCCAACTGCGACAATTGTGTTCCGTGGGACTGTAATTGGGACTTCACCAGCGGCTCCAAAGGTTGCAGCCTTTTCAAGCCGGGGTCCAAACCATTTGACAGAAGAGATTCTCAAGCCAGATGTTATTGCTCCTGGTGTTAACATTTTGGCTGGATGGACTGGGTTTGCTAGTCCAACTGATTTGGACATTGATTCTAGGCGTGTGGAATTCAATATCATTTCTGGTACTTCTATGTCTTGCCCTCATGTAAGTGGCATAGCAGCCTTACTTCGAAAGTCTTATCCGAATTGGTCACCTGCTGCAATAAAATCAGCACTGATGACAACAGCTTATAATGTGGATAATTCCGGGAAGAATATCAATGATCTTGCTACTGGTAAAGAATCAACGCCATTCATTCATGGGGCTGGACATGTTGATCCGAATAGAGCTCTTAATCCTGGGTTGGTGTATGATATGGATGTTAATGACTATGTTGCATTCCTTTGTGCCATTGGGTATGATACTAAGAGAATTGCGGTGTTCTTGAGGCAGCCGACTAGTTCTGATATATGTGCAAGACAATTAGCTACTACAGGAAAATTGGCTAGTGCAGGCGATTTGAATTATCCATCATTCTCAGTGGTTTTCAATTCTGATCAAGATTTGGTTAAGTATAGGAGAGTTGTGACTAATGTTGGAAGTTCAGTTGATGCAGTTTATGAGGTGAAAGTGAATGCTCCAACAGATGTTGAAATTAGTGTTTCACCAAGTAAGCTTGTGTTCAATGCTGAAAATCAGACTCAAACATATGAGATTACATTTGCAAAGGGAATTGGGTACAGTTCTGCTAGCTATGGTTCAATTGAGTGGACTGATGGAACTCACAGTGTGAGGAGTCCGGTTGCTGTTAGGGGGAGAAGTGGTTTTGCAACTGACATGTGAGTTTGCATTTGGGAATTGGTTTGTCAACACCCAAGAAGGGAAGGGAGGATGAAGCATTGCAAGTGGAGGTGTTTAATGCATATTTCATGGTCATGGTCTTTGTTTTCTATCGTATTTGTAACTTATCAGCCTCTTGTACAAAATGGAATTAATCGATGAGGCACTGTAATTTAATGTTCTTGCATAAATCTGTAATATTTATGAGTATGATCCAGCATTAATTGCAGCACTGCAAGCTCTAATGAAACTCAAAACTCCAACTATTGCATATTGAGAAATGATAGTGTGATGTTAATACAATCTCACGAACATATTCAAACTGAATTTTGAGTTTTATGAGGTGCTAGTATCTTGGAAATCAAGAGAACAGTGTTTGATTGTCCTGGAACAATAAGTCAGATTGTTTACCTGAAATGAGGCTGCTATGGAGTTGCATAAAGGAAGCATGTAGAAATCTTTACTTGTGCCTGCCTTGAACACTTCAAAAAACCAAAATATGTGCAGCTTCACATTCTTGGCCCTCGTGCCATAGGCTATTTCAGTAGCTATTTGCATAGTCTGGCTAATACATATAACTAAGAAAAGGCATACAGCCAAATAAGTAGTTGTTCTCTTGTGAAAATTGAAGATCAATCTAGAAATAAACTAGTACAGGATTTTATTATTATTATTATTTTTTCTAGTGTTGCAAATCTAATTTTTAGGCTAAACTGTACTTTACATCCTCTTAGTTTGGAGTTGTTTCTAAATTGATCTAGGGACTTCAAAACTTTTAATTTATACCTTCGATTATTTCAATGATGTCAATGTACTTCATTCAAAATGATTTTTTTTATATCATACTTTCAATGTTAACCAGACCAAAAACTACGTTTTTCCCTATTTTTTAGGTAGGTTAATGGTATAAGATTCTAACATATGTTGACAATGACAAAAGGAATACATTGAAATTGTTACAATATTCGAGAGTAAGTTTCAAGTTTTTATAATTAAAGGATTTATTTAAGATGAAACTTCAAATTTAAAGGGTACAAGTAATATATTCGCTTTTTATAAAGAAGCAAACTGAAAAATTAAAGAATGTTGACATGCATGTCATTATTGTGAATGTCATCACAGCCCACTAATCAAAGAATTTCTTGACTATTAGAATAAGGAAGTCATTATGGAGATGGGATAAAAGAGTTTAATAAGTTTCTGTCAATTATCAAGAAGAACTCGTTTTGGGAAAATAAAATAAAAGGTCAAGTTAGTTTATTCAATCGATTTGGCATCAAACAGTCGCTTTGGCCGAGTGGTTAAGGCGTGTGCCTGCTAAGTACATGGGGTTTCCCCGCGAGAGTTCGAATCTCTCAGGCGACGTTTCTTTCTTTCTGTTTTTTGGGCTTCTTCATTCGATCCTCATTAATTTGTAAAGTTAGAATGGCAGAAACATTTTTCACACTTCCACTACCATTATTGTGGTTGGGGACAGTTTCTATATTTAAAATAATAATAATAATAATAAACTTTTTTATTTTTAGAAAAGTAGAAGTTTTATTTTCAATCACTATAATAGGAAACATTCTTCTCCTCATTTACAAGTTTGGATGAAAGATGTACCACCAAATATCGCTGATATACTTTAGGTTGATTTTACTAGCTTTTGTTAACTGAAATGCACTGTCTTTCTTCTCCCAAAAAAAAAAAACTAAATATAGGGGTTTATTTAATTTCATACATAATTTCACAACATAAGTTGATATTTTCTGATGATGCCGAAATGTTCACCAGTGAGATGCACGATCCTTACGCTCGAACAACCGTTGCCTGAAGAAAATAGAACAGTACAAGAACACCTTCAAAGGGGGCTCCGGTGTGGAGCCGGCCAAAAACCCTCCGAAGGTTAAGTCAGAAAACGTTTTTCAACTCTAGAGTGCTAGAGGGGAGTTAGTTACACATACCTCTTTTTTGGGGGTGTTGGTGCCTTTTTATAGTAGTGAGGTCCTGCCTCCTCTCCTTGCAGAGCAAGCCTCACAGACTTGTTGAGCAAGCCTCTCAGACCTGCTGAGCAAGTTCCTCAGGCTTGCTAGACAAGCCTCCCATGCTTGTAGAACAAGTTTCTTAAAACGTGATGGGCAAGTCTGGGCCTTCGTCCTAACCGGGGGCCCACGTGAAAGGAGGGGCCCTACCTTCTTTGGGCGCGCGGATGTGGGCATATTGGGCTTGCCAAGGGGCCCATTGGGCCTACCAGGCCTTATCTTACAATTTACCCTCTTCAGCTGCCCCCTTCACCCCACTTGACCCGTCTCCGTCGTGCAGACGGTAAATTGGGGTGACGGTCAAAACAAGCAAAAGAGATGGTCCGTCTATAAGGAGGTGACGATCAGAGCTCAATGGATGTTGGTGATGAGGACCTTCGAAAAGGGGACGACGGATAGGGGCACCGTCATGACTGTGGGGGTCTGACAGACTGCAGAAGCATTTAAGACGAAGACACGTGTCACTCGTAGGTTGGTCCGTATCTTGGATCGAAGTGCCGCTTCGTCTTCCGTGCACTCCACCTATAAAAACCAGCATTTCTCCTTCATTTTTCTACTTTGCGTAGAAAATTCACTGCCAGAGCGAGTCCGTCGTTTGTCAGAGTTTACCCGTTCACATCTTCCAGCAACGAGATCAACCCGTTCGCTCCTTTATTCGGTAAGTGATCCTTTCCGTTCACCTTGATGTTCCTTCAGTTTTCATATTTGTCATGATAGAAACATTAGACATCTTGCATCCGTCTCTTCCCTTTTTATTTTAGACAGTCCGTCTTAGGCTTTGTCAATCCGTTGTAGGAAATGTCTAGTGCGTCGAGTAACCAGTCCTTCGTCCGCGACGGAGCGGGTTACGAGGAACTGTACCCGTCTGGTTACAAAGATCTGGACGAGTTGATCGAGAGGACTCCGTCTGCCACTTCACCGTCCTCAACAAATGAGGATATGGAGTTGGCCGAACCAGGGGAAGGTTCTGACGACGGTGGAGAACATAGAACTGTAGTCGGGGATGACGGACTTAGGGAGTTCGTCATGCTGCCTGAGTGGACGGTGCACAAATTTGTGTCAACAATTAAGGAAGTCCACTTCAAGACAATTAGGGCGATCTACCAAATACCCGATCACATCCCCATCCGTCTACCCTACAAATCCGAGAAGTGTTATTACGACGGGGTGAATGACTTGGGGGTGTATGAACAAGCGCTGAAGGCCGGACTTAGATTCCCCTTGAACAGGGTAAAACAAGAACTACTCCAGTTCTTAGGTATATCCGTCATCCAGGTTTCCCCCAACGCCTGGAGGGTTTTTATTGCAATGGAGGTCTTGTACGGAGCCATGTCCAACGGCACGAGGTCGTTGACCGCACGGGAGTTCCTCCATTGCTACCGTCCGGACGAGATAGACAAGTCGAGGGGCATGTACAGCTTTGTTCCTAGGAAGTCCGTCCTGAAAGTCATTTATGAGACCCCGGACTCCAACCGAGATTGGAAGAGCCGCTACTTCTTCCTGGAGGGTGACGGTTGGATGTGCCACTCGGGGGAGACGGATTTTCTGCCCGTCGACAAAACATGGGGCATCTTGGACCCGTCCGGTACAGTTCAGCCCGTCGCGTTACGTGGGTAATTTTGCTTTAACTTTTTATTAGCCGTCCTAAATTTCTCTCCGTTCTTTTTTTTTTTTTTTTTTCAGTGCGACGGCGTCCACAAGTTGACTTAGAGGAGTTCAGTTTTTTGGAGAAAATTTTTTCAAAGACGAAACCAGAGGAACGGACTTGGGCGAAGCTTGTCAATCTAAATACGAGGAACGCACCCGTCAGCGTAAGTCCGTCACATCTTTTTTCTTTTGTTCATTCGTTTTGAGTTTCACCCGTCTACTTTTGTTTCTACAGAGATGGACGACGCGAAGAGGAGGGCCGCCATCAGGAGCAAAGCCGCCAAGAACAAAGAGACGGACGTAGGGGCGATGGGGACGGGCTCGAGTAGGCCCCTGGCGAAGAGGCCGATACCCAGGGTCGACCGTGCGCCCAAGAAACAGAAAGTTTCTACGGAGCCCGTCATAGGCCTCATGGCGGAGGGAAAGAAAACGGTAACCCCTGCCAAGCCTGGGGCGGGGAAGGGTCTGATGGTTGCTCCCCCGGGCAGCCAGAAGAAACCGCCCGTCCTACTCCGTGAGGACCCAAAATATG
The DNA here is from genome assembly GCA_023055345.1 of Quercus wislizeni. Taxonomy (NCBI): domain Eukaryota; kingdom Viridiplantae; phylum Streptophyta; class Magnoliopsida; order Fagales; family Fagaceae; genus Quercus; species Quercus wislizeni. Next base: position 61,297,192 of record JALGQJ010000002.1, on the reverse strand, counting down.
CCTTGGGGAAGATCTCCTCCATTATTGGGAGCGAGGACTACGAGGATTTGGGGAACCATTCGACGGAGGCCATGGGGGAGACGGGCCTCTTCAGCATTGCCCAAGTAAGTACCCGTCACCATTCATCTTTCAATTTCCTTTGTTGTCATCTTTTTTTTTTTTTTTTACCAAGTTCAATTTGATCGTCAGGCTATGCTCATGACGAAGGGTCTGATGGACCGGGCTCTTCGCAATGAGACGGCGTTGGAGAGGGTCCGTGACCAGGCCAGGGTGACGGAGGAGGAGCTGCTCGAGCTCAAAAACTGGAAGGTTGTGACGGAGAAAAAACTCAAGCTGGCGGAGGATGTAAGGGACGAGCTTCAGAGGACGGTGGAGGAACTCAAAGCCGTCCTGGAAGATAAGGAGGACGAGCTTCGTCTGGCCAGGGAGAAGGCCGTCCAAGAGTACCGCGACTCGGACGCCCTCTTGACGGAGCTTGGGTCTTCGTATACTGATGGCTTTGAGGACGCCCTCCGTCAGGCCAAGGCTCTATACCCCAAGTTCGACTTTTCAGCCGTCGATATCAACGTCGCGGAGGGCATGTCCGTCCAACCAGACGCCTCAGATGACACTGCCGACCTTTTTGCTGAGGAGAAGCCTGTCTCCGTCGCCCCTGAGCCCCAAGCTGAAGAAGCGAGGACCCTAGAGCCCAAAGACCCCGTCGCCCCCAGCGTGTAGCCGTTCTCTGTTTTGTATTAATCATATCGGAAAACTCATTGGATTTTTGCCCGTCGTGTGTAGGGCTTATTTTACATCATTTGTACTTGACATTTAAACTGATTTATTTAAATGCTTCTTTTAATATCGTATTGATAATGTTGATGTATGCTCCGTCTTGTTATTAAATACCTGCTTAATTTGATCCGTTCACGTCGTGGAATTTTGTGTTTGCGAACCAGTTGTGTCCGTTCATTTTTTTACTCGCGTACATCTCTAGTTCATGTTGGTGTCCATCTACTTAGTTGATCTGTATGAATTTCCAACCCGTGGAGGGTTCGTCCTCTTTTCAGGACTTGCAAGTTTTTTGACCCATGGTGGGGTCCGTCCTCTCTTTAGGACTTGTAAATTTCTTGACCCATGGTGAGGTCCGTCCTCTCTTTAGGACTTGTAAATTTTTTTGACTTATGGTGAGGTCCGTCCTCTTTTTAGGACTTGTAAATTTCTTGACCCATGGTGAGGTCCGTCCTCTCTTTAGGACTTGTAAATTTTTTGACTTATGGTGAGGTCCGTCCTCTTTTTAGGACTTGTAAATTTCTTGACCCATGGTGAGGTCCGTCCTCTCTTTAGGACTTGTAAATTTTTTGACCTATGGTGAGGTCCGTCCTCTCTTTAGGACATGTAAATTTTTTGACCTATGGTGAGGTCCGTCCTCTCTTTAGGACTTGTAAATTTCTTGACCCATGGTGAGGTCCGTCCTCTCTTTAGGACTTGTAAATTTTTTTTTGATAGCAATCATTTAGCAGTAGGATTTACACAGCAAGGTCCTGAACGTTTCTTCATTAAATTCGATTTTGTAGAAGAAAATACCTGCCCTTTTTTGGGCTAACAAAGGTTCCAAAAAACAAAAGGATCGAAAGTAGTCGACAGACTGCTACAAAGTAATCGAGATCTAGTGAATGTACATTGGGAGATTAAAACTTGACTTCTACTGGTAGTATCTCCGAAGGTGCTCCGTGTTCCATGGATGCTGGAGTTTTCTTCCGTCCATGGTCTCAAGGTGGTACGTGCCCTTCCTTTGCCATGATGTGATTCTATACGGTCCTTCCCAATTTGGTCCGAGCTTTCCCTGAGTAGGGTCTTTAGTAGCGCCCATGACCTTTCGGAGTACCAGGTCGCCGATCTGGAAATCTCTGTGCCTCACCTTTGAGTCGTAGTTCTTTGACATGAGGTTCTGGTATCGCGCCAATCTTTGTTCAGCCACTGCCCGGACCTCGTCCACCAAGTCTAGCTGAAGGCGCATAGCCTCCTCGTTCTTGTCCTCCGTGTAGTTCTGTACGCGGTAGCTGGTGAGGCCGATTTCTGCTGGTATGACTGCCTCGGCTCCGTATGCAAGTCGGAATGGGGTCTCCCCAGTTGGTGTCCTTGCGGTCGTCCGATATGCCCACAAGACGCTTGGCAGCTCGTCTGGCCAAATACCCTTTGCCCCCTCGAGCCGGGTCTTGATGATCTTTAGTAATGTCCTGTTTGTGACTTCTACCTGTCCGTTTGCTTGCGGGTGTGCTGGTGAGGAGTAATGATTCCGAATGCCTAGCTCTGAGCAGAAATTCTTGAAAGCGCTGTTATCGAACTGTTTTCCATTGTCGGAGATAAGCACCTTCGGGATCCCGAACCTGCATATGATGCTTTTCCATACGAAAGCACGGATGTTCTTCTCGGTAATAGTGGCGAGGGGTTCTGCTTCGACCCACTTCGTGAAGTAGTCGATGCCGACTACGAGGAACTTTAGCTGCCTTAGAGCCGTTGGGAAAGGGCCCATGATATCTAATCCCCATTGCGCGAACGGCCATGGGGCCGTGATGGGTGAGAGTTCTTCTGATGGTCGTCTGATCAGGTTACTAAACCTCTGGCACTTGTCATAGGCCTTCACATACGATTGGGCGTCCGTGAGCATTGTGGGCCAGTAGTACCCGGCTCGGATAAGTTTGTGCACTAGTGACCGTGCTCCAGAGTGATTCCCGCAAATCCCCTCGTGGACTTCCCTCATCACATATCCTGCTTCGCCCTGGTTTAGACACCTTAGGTAAGGCCGAGAGAAACCTCTCTTGTACAAAGTGTCGTTGATCAGCACGAATCGTGTGGCCCGGACCTTCAGCCTCCTTGCAGCATCCTTTCCGTCTGGCAGAGAGCCCGACTGTAGGTATCCTTTTAAGGGCGTGGTCCAGTCCTCTCCAACATCTATCGCCTGTATCTTTTTTCCATCATCAATGAGTGGGTGAGTTTGAATGAAGGATAATACCTGTTTAGGCGCATTCATGAACTCTGCGGAGGCTGCTTTGGCCAAACGGTCGGCGCACTCGTTTTCCTCCCTTGGAATCTGAATGAATTTGACCTCGAGGCCTGCGATTCGACCCTTCACCTCCTCCAGGTACTTCTTCATCCGTTCGTTTCTACACTCGAAATCGCCATTGATCTGACTGGTTATCACCTGGGAGTCACAATGTATGGCCATGTTACCGGCGCCCGCGGCCTTTGCGAGATCTAATCCGGCTATCAAGGCTTCATACTCCGCTTCGTTATTGGTTGTAGGGAAGTCTAGTCTTACCATGCACTCGATCTTGTCCCCTTCTGGTGTTCGTATGACTATGCCGGCTCCTCCTGAGTGCTGATTTGATGATCCGTCCGTGTGGATAATCCACAGTTTCGACCTTTCTGCCCCCTCGTCTTCCGGCTGGGTGTACTCGGCTATGAAATCTGCCACCGCTTGCCCCTTTATCGAAGTCCGCGGACGGTAGCGCACGTCGAATTCGCTCAGCTCAATTGCCCACAAGGCCATCCTTCCTGCCGCCTCGGGGTTGCTCATTGCTTTCCTCAGAGGCTGGTCCGTCAGGACCACGATTACGTGGGCCTGGAAATACGGTTTGAGTTTCCGTGCTGCGGTCATTAGGGCAAGGGCAAATTTCTCCATCCGTGGGTACCTTTCTTCCGCTCCTCGGAATGCCCTGCTCACAAAATAGACGGGTCTTTGGGAGTGTCCGTCTTCCCGCACCAGGGCTGCGCTGACCGCGGCCTGTGAGACTGCAATGTAGAGGTACAGCTCCTCCCCGGGTACGGATGGATTGAGAAGTGGCGGTGACGACAGGTACCTCTTCAAATCTTCGAATGCTCTTTGGCATTCGTCCGTCCATTCGAACGATTTCTTCAGTACTCGGAAGAAGGGCAAGCACCTATCCGTCGCTTTGGAGACGAATCTGTTCAGGGCCGCAACCTTCCCGTTCAAACTCTGAACGGCCTTCACTGTCTTCGGGGGTTCTAACTCCGTTATGGCTCGCACTTTCTCTGGGTTGACCTCTATGCCCCTTTGGGAAACCATGAATCCCAAGAATTTCCCGGCCGTAACTCCGAACACACATTTACTTGGGTTCAGCTTCATGTTGTACGACCGAAGGGTGTCGAATGTCTCCTGAAGGTCGCTGAGATGGTTGTCCTCGCGCACGCTCTTTACCAACATGTCGTCGACATAGACTTGTACGTTCCTGCCGAGCTGGTGCGCGAACATCTTGTTCATCAGTCTCTGATACGTAGCCCACGCGTTCTTGAGTCCGAACGGCATTACCTTGTAGCAGAAAAGTCCTTGACTGGTCACGAAAGAGGTTTTCTCCTGATCCTCCTCCCCCATCTTAATCTGGTTGTAGCCTGAGAAGGCGTCCATGAAACTCAAGAGCTCGTGTCTGGCCGTCGAGTCCACCAGGGTGTCTATCCTCGGGAGTGGATAGCTGTCTTTCGGGCACGCCCGGTTCAGGTCCGTGAAGTCAACGCACATTCTCCACTTTCCGCTACTCTTTTTCACCATGACCACATTTGCTAGCCAGTCGGGGTAGTAGACTTCTCGGATGAACCCTGCTTCCAGCAGCTTCCTAACTTCTTTCGCAACCGCTTTGTCCCGTTCCGGCGCGAACACCCGCTTCTTCTGCCGGACCGGGGGGGAGTCCGGGTTGACATGCAACCTATGTACTATTACTGACGGATCGATTCCTGGCATATCTTCGTGGCTCCACGCGAATATGTCCTGATTACTCTTCAGGAAGGTTGCCAGGTCTTGCCTTACCGTCTGGCTGGCCATGGTGCCTATTCTTGTCGTCCGCCCGGGTCTCGATTCATCGAGAGTGACTTCTTCCAACTCTTCTACCGGCTTTGCGACGGTCCGCTGTTCGCCAATGCATAAGGTCTGCTGGTGATCCTCCATTTCCAGCATGGCGACATAGCATTCCCGGGCGGCCACCTGATCTCCCCGCAACTCTCCAATTCCGTACTCGGTGGGGAACTTGATCATCAGGTGGTATGTTGAGGTCGCTGCTTTCCAAGAGTTCAGCGTCGGTCGCCCTATGATACCGTTGTACGTGGATGAGCAGTCGACCACTAAGAAGGTCACGTCTTGTGTGATCTGCTGCGGATAGTCACCGACTGTCACTGAGAGCGTGATTGCTCCTAATGGGAGTATCCTTGTTCCCCCAAAGCCGACCAAAGGGGCGTTCGCCGGTGTTAGCCGTGCTCTATTTATTCCCATCTGCTGGAACGCTGGGTAGTACAGGATGTCTGCTGAGCTGCCGTTGTCGACCAGCATCCGGTGTACGTTGTAATCTCCTACCCTAAGACTGACGACAAGGGCGTCGTCGTGCGGATGGTAGAGTCGCCTCGCGTCGTTCTCCGAGAACCCAATGATCGGATCTTCTCTCCGCGCCATCTTGGGTACAGAACCCGTGGTTTGCACATGTTGGACCATCCTAAGGTAGGTCTTCCGGGCCTTCTTGGACGATCCCGTTGCTGCCGTGCCCCCTATAATCATCCTTATTTCCCCAACGGGGGGTTTCTGACGGTCATTCTCCCGCCGGGGGCCCTGCTCCCTTGCTTGGACATCCGTCCTTTCTCTACTGACGAATTTCTGCAGTTTTCCATCTCTGATGAGGGCCTCTATCTGCTGTTTCAGATCGTAGCAATCCGCAGTGTCGTGACCGTGATCTCGGTGGAAACGGCAATACTGGTTCCTGGACCGCTTGGCTGGGTCGCTCTTTACCTTTCCCGGGAACGTCAGAGATCCCTCATCTTTGATCTGCATCAGCACCTGGTCTAGCGGGGCGTTCAGAGGGGTGAATCTCGTGAATCTCCCTCCTGGGGGTTTAGAACGCTTATCCTCGCGTCTATCTCCCGTTCTTTGTTTCTTCTTTCCGTGGTCCTGCCCGGCATCATCCGGTCTCTCCCTCTTCCTGGGTTTGTCTTCCCTAGCCGACAGTGCGTCCTTCGCATTCATGTATTTTGTGGCCCTGTATAGGACCTCAGACATGGTCTTCGGGTCATTTTTGTACAGGGAGAATAGGAATTTTCCCTTCCGCAGGCCATTCGTGAAGGCTGCCACCAGAATCTTGTCGTCGGCCTCATCAATGGAGAGGGCTTCCTTGTTGAAGCGGGTTATGTACAACCGCAGCGTCTCGTCCTCCCGCTGCCTGATGCTCATTAGGCATGCTGTCGACCTCTTGTACCTGTGCCCCCCGATGAAGTGCGAGGTGAAAAGTGCACTCAGCTCCTTGAAAGTACTAATCGAGTTTGGCGTCAACCTGCTAAACCAGACTCTCGCCGCGCCCCTCAGTGTTGTAGGGAAGGCCCTACACATGACCTCGTCCGGGACTCCCTGGAGGTGCATCATGGTCTTGAAGGTTTCCAGATGATCTAATGGGTCCTTGACCCCGTCATAGCTCTCGACCTGTGGCATCCGGAACTTCGGTGGCAGGGGATAGGAGTTAACTGATGCGGTGAACGGCGAGTCCGTCCTATTCACTAAATCGTCAAGGTCGCTGGAGACGCGTCCCTTGAGGGCGTTCATCATGACCTCCATCTGCTCTTTCATCGCCTGCATCTCCGCGAGGATGGGCGGTGGCGTTGCATTTGTGAGGGAGGGCATGCTCGAATCGCGCCTCTCCGTTTTACTGGGCTCATTACTGCCCCCTTGCTTCTCAGGCCCTCTTCTTTCGGAGCTGTCCCCTTGGTTCTCCTCCTGACCGTTATGCCCCGCATTCTTCTGTCGCAGCTGTTCCTCCAGGTCATGATTCTGTTTCGTGAGGCGTTCTACTGCGGCCGCGAGGGTCTGAACCTGTCTTTCTAATGCGTTGGGCCTTGGCGGCTCATCGCCTTGCACGTCGTTGGAGTTGGCCATCGAGCGTGTGAGTACCATGCAACTCTTATGTCCGGGAGGCGACAATGGCTGTCACGATCGTCGTTTCCCACAGACGGTGCCAACTGATGATGCCGAAATGTTCACCAGTGAGATGCACGATCCTTACGCTCGAACAACCGTTGCCTGAAGAAAATAGAACAGTACAAGAACACCTTCAAAGGGGGCTCCGGTGTGGAGCCGGCCAAAAACCCTCCGAAGGTTAAGTCAGAAAACGTTTTTCAACTCTAGAGTGCTAGAGGGGAGTTAGTTACACATACCTCTTTTTTGGGGGTGTTGGTGCCTTTTTATAGTAGTGAGGTCCTGCCTCCTTTCCTTGCAGAGCAAGCCTCACAGACTTGTTGAGCAAGCCTCTCAGACCTGCTGAGCAAGTTCCTCAGGCTTGCTAGACAAGCCTCCCATGCTTGTAGAACAAGTTTCTTGAAACGTGATGGGCAAGTCTGGGCCTTCGTCCTAACCGGGGGCCCACGTGAAAGGAAGGGCCCTACCTTCTTTGGGCGCGCGGATGTGGGCATATTGGGCTTGCCAAGGGGCCCATTGGGCCTACCAGGCCTTATCTCACAATTTACCCTCTTCATTTTCTACCCACTATTTTTTACATGGACTTACCATTTTTTTTTCTCTACCACTCATAATTGACAATTTAATCATGTTGTGAAATTGGAATACAAGTCCTCTGTATCTGTGTATAACTTTTTGTGTTGCGCTTTATATTCTATTAATTACAACTTGTCATGTATTTGTTTATTTTTTCTTATAAAATAGTCAAAGTTTAAAATGGAGAAAAATAAACACATAACAAGTTGTAATTAGTAGAATATAAAGTGGAACACAAAAAGTGGTACACAAATACAGAGGATTTGTATTCGTGAAATTAGGTAAGTAGGTAGATTGTTGTGTTTCAATGAGAGACAAGTTAGAAAACTACTCACTAAGCAATACATAAAGAGATGTTTGTGGGGCAAAGAGCCAAACCAAACTTGAGAGCTCTTAAAATCCTTAAGGCCCTTTTGGTACATGTGTTTAAATACATGTTTTTAATTTTTAAATAATATTACACGTATTTTCACATACTTTTTCACTCACACGTATTTTTAAAAAAACTGAAAACTGTTGTTTAAACACACGTATTTCCTAGCTAAAGTGTGTGACACTCAATTACATTGTCTTTTTACATGTGAAAACTTGGAAGAAAAGCATATTAATTTGTTGAGGATTAATAGCGAAATTACATTAGCGTGTAACAAGAATGGGATGTCTCATTGACCAAATTATGAACCATGGCCTCCTCTGGAAGATCTCTTCTTTGAGACATTAATAAGCAATGGACTTGGCAGCCATGGGTTGCCCCAAATTTTGATCTCTTGCTCATCACCTATAAGCCTTGCAAAGCAATTCTCTATATACACGTCAAATAGAGAGAGAGAGAGAGAGAGAGAGAGAGAGAGAGAGAGAGAGAGACCATTTTTTTTCTTGGGGATTAGAGATAGGTTGTGATGGAAATAAATTAGAGTAATTAATGAGATTTTATTAAAAATATTTGTAATAATGAGGGTGGTTTTTTAGTCGTCGGATATACTTAAATCTAATGGCTTAAAAAAGGTGCAACTCTTTAGAGTTACACCAGGTGTAACTTGAACCCATCTCATATATATATATATATATATATATATATATATATATTTGCTTGAAGGTATAATCAATCTCATACAATTTATTTAAAAGTAATAAGGTTAAAACACTAAAACAGATGAGTAATGTCCCTAAAAAATACATTTGTATATTCATAGCATCCATGTTTAGAAAGAATTTCACTTAAATTTAGTCGGACTAAAATGCTATATTAATGTGGCTTAATAGGAAAGTACCAACAATAAATACTATACTATGCTTAAAATTTTAGATATTACAAGTTTAAGATCTATATATTTTTTTTTAAAAATTGGATTTAGAATAGGTGCTTTTAACCCAAACTTGTCTTTTCTCATTATATAAGTGTCCAAAAATGGATTGAATGCACCAAATGGAACAAAGTGGAGCGAATAGAACTGAATGGAACCAAAATGGATTGAATAGGAGCGAAGTGGACCGAATAAGACTGAATGGACTGAATAAGACCGAGTAAGACCCAATGGACCGAATATGGAAGTATAGGACTAAAGTGGACTCTGTAGGACCAAATTGAACCGAATAGGACCAGAGTAGACCGAATAAGAATAAAGTGGACCGATTGAACCGAATAGAACCGAAGTGGAACAAATAAGACCAACGTGGACCGAATAAGACTAAAGTGGACCGAATGAGACCGAATAGACCAAATATGACCAAAGTGAACCTAATAAGACCAAATTGGACTAAATAGGACCGAATGAGGCCAAAGTGGACCGATTGGACAGAATGGACTGAATATGACCGAAGGGTAATGAATAAGACCAAAGTAGACCGAATAAGACCAAAGTGGACAGATTGGACCGAATAGGACTGAAGTGGATCGAATAATACTGAATGGGCCGAATATTACCACAGTGGACTGAATTGGACCGAATAAGACCGAATGGACCGAATATGATTAAAGTGGACCGAATAAGACCGAAGTGGACCGTAATAGACCGAATATGACCAAAGTGGACCAAATAAGACTAAAATGGACCTCATGGACTAAATATGATGAAAGTGGACCGAATAGGACATAGCAAGACTAGACCAAAAAGGACCGAATAAGACCAAAGTAGACCAAATAAGACCATAATGGACCATGTAAGACTGAATTGGACCGTGTAAGACTGAGTATGACCAAAGTAGATTGAATATGATATTCTAGAGTGATGATTAATTCTTTTTTATTTTATTTTATTATAGTGATGATTAATTCAAACCTGAAAAAAAAAATGCAAATCAAAAGGAGAAGACATACTTAGAGGTTTGTAGCATTGCTTTAGTCTTTTTCTCCTTTGCAAAAATTTAGGAACAAATAAATTTAAAGTTGTAATTTATGATTTTTTTCCCCATTGAATGGTTAAGAATTCAAGTGAATTAATCAATAAATCCCAAAAGTGTATGTGTATATATATATATAATCAGAATTCTATAGACTATTTTTCATAGAAATATTCAGATTGGAAACATATTTCTATCAAGACTAACGTTAGCTTCACAATTTTTATCATTAACATTACAAGTAGTGATTACAACATTACCTACACATCAATAAATAACAACTTTTTTTAGTTCCAATCGAAATTATGGAAAAATTATGTTAGTGGATTTATTGATTCAATGAGTATACGGTCAGTCAAAACCATTCAAAGCACAAATACGGTCCAAATAGCAAAGGAAAGTAGCCATTAGAATAATTAAAAGAACATAATAAACGAGATAAAAAAGAAAACCATCATAACTTCACTGCTAACAAAATAAAAATGACCACAAAGTCCACAAATAGGCAAATTAATACTTTCATTAATCTCATGGAGTACTTAATACATTCTCATCCTTAAATTTGGGTCCAAAATGCTATTTTCGAAGCCTCAATAACATGTTGACCAAAAAAACAATAGGGTAAATACTATCAAATAACATCATAGCACTAAAAAGTATTGAATTTCAGGTTATGCACTTTGAACTGCTGGCTTAAAACAAACTGAGGCAAAAGAAACAATATGCAGTGTTCTTGTTGTCAACAGTTCTAGTGACCATATTTTTGGAACTCCCACTCGCTATTGTCTGCAAGGGGAAAAAAAAAATACTTAATGAGAAGTCACAACTCACAATATCTGAAGTACGCAGAACAGATAAGGGTTAAGCCATCGCATGAAATATTAGATTGCCCCACATGGCCCATGGACTAGTGGAATGTCCGGTTCCTCCTATCGGAGAGAGCCATGGTTTGAACGCCCTGACGCTCATAACCTAATATTGAAAGCATAAAGAAATACATTAATAAATTGCCATAAAACATAGTACATACCCAATGGGCAAACTTGGCGAGTTTTCAACCATCGACTGATGCAGTGGAAGTGGAAGGCATGGTTGCAAACACCTGCAGAAAAATAAACCATGTTTGTAAATAAAACAAATTAATCACTGAAAAAACCAAGGCACATATTAACAAATCAATTTTCACATTAAGAAAAATCAATTGGTCATCATCAGGCATATGATGACAAAGAAGATCCTTCTCAAGGTAAAACTCCCAAGTTATTAAACTTTGAATCAAAACTTCAACGAGTAATGCACGATTTACTGTCAAACTACCTGCCAAAAGTTGGGGAAACTTAGACACAAAGCTTGAGAATATATATATCTATTAGAAGACATAGGTCATAATTGGGATCCTAATGTTAACAGAACTATAATGTTGCAAACAGATACTTAAATTAACCAATAAAACAGAAGTTCTTCCTCAAAACTACAGAGTGACACCTGCACAAACAAAGTAACTAACTATCAACGACCCACTATTAGGGCCTTCTCTTCCCAATCAAACCGCCAACTCAGACTCCAGTTTGTCCTTAAAGTTGAAGAGGGTGTTTAGACTTTAGACCATCCTCAGTTTGGACACAGTAATTACTAAGAATACAGTGGGCTATGGAAAAATACACTGAAAAAACAAGATGAAGAGGATATTTAACAATCCTCAGTTTAGATAGAGTCAATTAATGAAAATGCAGCAGCATATGTAAAACACCATTGTCCTAAAAAAAAACTAAAATAATCCTTGCCAGGATTCAAGAAAACCAAAAATTCCTGACCATGAAACCACTTTTCCCTCCCCTATGCTTGGAGTAGTATATTTATTTTTTAAATTAGTAAATGAGGCTCTTGTCCATGAAGAAAACCACCGATAAAAAGGACTTCCCTCATAGCACTTAAACTTGGTGAAGAAAATAAAAATTACTTTCTTCTCGCAGACTACATATATAAGCGTCGAATTCCTCAATAGTTAATACTGATCACAAAGTTTGGTGATGGACACTCATAAGGAATCTGTCATTCTATGCCTATTTGGCTATGGCCGTGCTGATAAAAAGAACAAAAACATTCCAAAAATAAGACTAAATTCTAATCCTAAATTTCAGATCCCAAGTGCCTTATCTAGGCATATGCACTAACAGAAAGTGATAATTAAAGTATCAACCCTGATTGAGCCACTGCATATGAAACAAAGTTACCAAATTAAATGGGCCAAATCTGATTGATAGTGCATAGTTACAATACATATCAAGCAGTCACACTCCTAGAATATGATTACCAAAGCTAGAAAGATAATAGTACATGACTTTCAGAATTTTAGATTATAATTATTTATTGTGATGTCCTCATTCATAAACTTTGCTCATTTCGCAATACCTCGATATTATCTGAGGAATAAAGAAGCAAATTTTCAAAGGTTAAGACTCAAATTTCTAAGATGTTTAAACCCCAACCATTACTAGAAGTTTCACTAGATCCTTAATTGATAATCTTCAAATTAGCTTATAAACAAACTGAATCTATACACCTCAGAGCTCCCATTATTCACTCCAACTCCAACTTCGAAGAGTAAACAAAATTTCCCATAATCTAATTTAAAAACTCAACAATTCACAGCAATAAAAGCCAATGACATGCAAAGTGTGTAATGGACCGACATATTTAAGCAAAAAAACCATGCTAAATCATTGGACAGTTTTAATATCCCACCATATCCACTTTGTGAGATGTAATCAAAGCCCGAAATCCTAATCACACATGGCTAAGTAATATCCCAACAAAAACAAGGAGACCAAATTCACCCACTAATCCAAGTGGGGTTATACATATTTAACCAATTCAAGACCAAGTACTCGCATAACCGACATTGTGACTAACATATCATATGAAAACACAACAAAAACTAAAAAAAGAAACACCTCATATTGAGATTGCAATACAGTTCACACATATTAATACTTCCCAAGACAAAACATCACTCCATTGTGGTTATTACATAAAAAAAAAAACCAAGTTAGCAGACAAACAAAAACCCATTTATTAATCACATATTCCCATTATTTTTCATCTCTAATTTTTTTTGGGGGGGGGGGGGGGGGGTGGTAAGATTACACAAATATTCATAGGAAAAAAAAAAGAATTAAGGTTAGTTCTTACCCCAAGCAACAGTGCATTCCTCGCTAGTAGCACTAGCCTGATTTGCCTGGCACTCAATGCCTAATCAAAACCCCATATCAGAAAAAACCCCAAAAAAAATAAAAATAAAACAAAAAAGAAAGCTCAAAATTAGAGGGTACATACAGAGATCCATGATGTGGTTCCTACAGATGGCACAGTTATCGACCACAATATCTGCAATCAAACAAAACCAACAAATTAAGCAACCAAATTCAGAGAAAAACAAAAAAGAGAAAAGAAGGGGAAATTGATAAAGAGAAATAACCCCAAGCCCAGAGAGAAACGGCGTTCCACTTTTTGATTTCGAAGCGTTTGTTGTTTTTCTTAAAAGAAGAGGAAGACGAAGAAGAAGCAGCCAGAAGGGCTGAGCTTGAGGAGGCGGGCTCGGCCTCGGGTTCGGTGTTGGCTGGAACCATGGTCACGTCTGTGTCTGCGTCTGTTTCCATTGCTGCTTTTTCGCTGTGAGACTTGGGAGAGAAAGATGTGGGGTTCGGTTTTCCCAGGTAAAGTAGGAGAGAAAAATTCTGAGGACTGAGGAGTAGTGTGCGTACAACGCTCGCTGATGACAATTATAGGGAAAAAAAAAAAAACAAAAGGTCGGTTATTACGAGAAATTATACCGTTCTATACCTAACACGTTACTTGTTCGTCATTTCACTAAAAGCACTTGTTTAAAATTATTGAATCAGTAATTAGTTTTTGTTTAAAAAAAAATTTAATTCAACAATTTTAAACAGATAGAAGTCTTTTAGTGCAAAGGTAGACTATCACTTATCTATCATAAGGACCTTATAATTTTTCGTTAGGATGGATGTGATTACACATGACAAAGCAGGATGAAATTGGTTGACCCGACCCGAATTTGTCCCTTTTTGTCTGGCTTGAATCCGAATTTTTTGGTTTAAATTAAATATGAGCCAACCCATGGGCTGTCCTTTTTTTTGCAAGCTAACCCGACCCAACCCGACCCGTTTTAAAAACTGTTTTCCCCCTAAAAAATATTTAAAAACTACATGGTAAGGTGTGTTAAATTGCTAGGTGCATAATATTAATATAAAAGCACAATGAACTTGTGTGTGCCCCCCATTTATTAAAAAACAATAAAGATTTAAATAAAATAAAAAATGAAAAATTGCAACTTACTCACTTATAGTTTAGCTAAAATTGTCTATTTATTGTTTGAAATTTGACACTTTACCTACTTGATGTTAGCCTAATTAAAGTTCTGTAACCTATTTTTGTTAAAAATATGGCTAAATATATAATTTTGCTCAACTTTTATATCTATCTCCTCTAAAAACACAAAAAAACATAAAAATACAAGATAAAAAAGAATCCAACTGAATATTTGTATCATGAGATTTTAAATCATAGGTAGGTAACTTAAATTTTGGTTAAACCTCATATAGGGTAAAAAAAAAAAAACATCTACTGTAATGTCTAGTGTCTACACTACTATGAAGGAAGCACTAACCTTCTAACAGAGTAACATAAGACTAACCAAGTTAAGACTACCAAAAGTAAGTAACTATTAGTCTATTACAAACACACAAAGTCCAAGCCTCACTAACTAGCACAAAGTGACGAAACAAATGTTGTGGTATTTTTTTAATAATGAAATTATAATGTTGTGTCGTATTTTTTTTTTAATGATTAGGAATTTGAGTATTATGAAAATTCTCGTAGTACCAAAAAAAAAAAAACTATAATTGGACTTGAATTTAAAAGAGCCTAGACTTAGCAAAAAACAAAATTCAAAGTTGGAAGTTCTCTCTTGGTGGAAAGAAAATTACAATGGATTTCCAGAACTTTCTTTAATGGCATGAGATCTCATGAGCATTCCTATAACTACTGTTGCATCTGAATCAAGTTTTAGTACAAGAAATTTTTTTTCTTCTTACTTTGTATCGATCACATCTTTTATTTGAGAATGTGGAAACTACATTGTGCACTAAAAGTCGATTATATGAATTTGAAGGTATTTTAATTTATTAATAGAGTCATAGAAGTTATGCATTTTTAACTCTTTATTGATAAGTTTTGATTTGCTTTAATGGTACACATAAGTTATATTAAAATATTGTATTGTAGATGAAGACACCGATGAAATTGGCCAACTTGAGCTACAATTTGCAAGTATGAATATTTGTAGTGTTGAATATACTACTAACATTATGTAGATTGAGGTATAATTCTTATAAAATATTTACTTGTTCTTAAATTGTTATGTTTATTTTTAAAGATTTTTTTATTTATTTAGTTTATCTTTCTATATAATCCAACTTTATTATTATTTTAAATGCAATAGGAATTTGTGCACTTAATAAGGCAAATAACTTGACATGGTCCATCACATTTAGTTTTGTATTTTTTTTTTCTTTGGTTCTTTTATGAGAATAATATCATTAGTGAACTTTGAATTTGAAATATGTAAAGAATTTTAGTCATGCTAAAAAATCCTACATTTTTTAGTAAAAAAAAAGTCATGCTCAAAAATCAAAATTGTTAGAATTGTAAGGATATAGAAAGCTTTATGTTTTTTCCACTTCACATGTATAATAGTAAGTTAGTAACAAATAGCTTAACTATTTGATTTGATTCATTCTCTCTAAAAAATTGGTATTTATTTATATTTTTTTTAATGTGAAAAATGTAACAACCCAACTCGATCCAATCTATAACCCAATTGACCTGAAATATTTTCAACCTGTTTAAAATGACCAATTTTTAACCTGGCCTATTTTGACCCACAACCCAATTGACTCAACTCGACTCGACCTAACCCGACCATTTGCTATGTCTAGGTGTGATTTTTTTAAAAGAGATTCTTTAATTGAGGGGAATTGAATGCTAATTCAATTAATAGAACACAAAAATGGCTATTTAAAAAAAAAATTATTGACATTGTTTTTATTATACAACAATTATAATGTCTTATATCTGCTCGTTATGGTGAGGAACATTACTTTTATAAGAGCTAAATTGATTACTAATATATTTTTTTAATTGCAAATTAATCATGATAAATCATTTTAACAAGTTATGAAAAGAATAAAAAAGGTTATGTTAATAACTATTTTAATATGTAATTGTGGATACTTGTAATCATATTAGCACTTGTGTTTATTTTAGAGGATTTTTAATGAGCTATTAATAAAAATATAAAAATATAAAAATTAAAGAAAGTTAAGTGTTACACTCAAAACTTCAAAGAATATATGTATTTTCCAAAGAAATTAGACAGAGATTTTATATATTTTCCATTAAAAAAAAATTAATTTTAAATTATAGATAAAACATGAATTTATGAACAGTAAATAATATTCTGCTCACAAAAAATTTAGAATATATGTTAAAAAAAAAGACTCTTAAGTTAATCATAGAATTGTCAGAATATTAATTCAGTTAATAATTAAGGGGGGTTTGATAACAAAGAAGAAGAAGAGAATAATTAAGGTGGGAGCATATATATAATAGTGTTTTAATTTGTTCCCAAATAAAGATTGTCAATGTGTTCATCTTAGAATATATGAGCTAATGGTTAGGTATAATGTTGCCATTATGTCTTCAATGGTTGAACAGGGCGTGGCCTCTATAGGTCCATTAACAATTACTTTTTGTGTTTGCTTTCATGCTTGGGGTATAGATGTCATCATCATGAGGTTTTCTGTGAAGAAAGTGGAATAATAACTGTTACCAATAGATATTTATGAAGGGGGAACGGAAAAGGATGTCCATTGATTAATAGACTCAATGCATACAAGGAATCCTTCGGGATATTAGCCCAGTTACCAAGTTGGCACAAAAAAACAATTCAACTACAAGTTCACATCATTGAATTAAACAGTAATAATGGGATGAAAATCATTAATAATTTACTATCTAAGTGCCTGTTTGGGAACAATATATTTAACTTTTTACTAAAAATGTTTTTGCTGAAAGTGTATTAAAAGTATACTTATACCTTAATAAAATTTGAAAAAGTGAGGTTTTAAAAAACCATAAAAAAATTAAAAGTTAAAAGTTAAGTTTATAAGCTAATGACAAACACACTCAAAATGATAAATACTGTGAAAATGGTTGTGTACTTGAACATTTATGTGTAGGGGTTTTGTGTCATTTTCTTTGCAAACACAATTCTTTTCGGCCCATAATGTAAGCCCATGCACTGCCTTTTGTAAAAGCAAATGGTACTGTATCCATATTCTCTGTTCTTAAGTGGGTGTGCAAAAGCCCATCTGTCATTACAAGGACTTAGGGATATCAAGGCCTAGCTAGCTAAAGTTATGAGATTTTGTGTATAGGGACAAAGTTTAGTTACAAAATTAGTTGTGATAGGAAACTAAAAATCGAACCATCTCCAATTTGTCCATAGGAGTCGTCTAGAGCCAAGAGTCAGCTACTCACAAGAAGGTCGTCAATGATGGTCGTCCTTATACTTAAGGGTCGTCTATCAGGGAAGAGCAAGGACAACCCTTTAACACTTAGAAAATTTTCGAAGATGGACTTATCTACACCAGCTTATAATTCAGACCACGTGTCACTATTTTATCTTCTTCATCACTATGGCAGTTATAGAAGATAAGACTTCTTATTCTAACCGTTATAGCAGTTGTGGGAATTTGTCTGAATCTTTGGAATCTCCATGAGTATTGGGGCGGTTACTAAACAAGTAACCGCTATAAGGCCTACTATATAAAGACCCATCCAGGCAAAATAAAGGTAAGTTTTCACTATTCTATAAAAGTTGGGAATTCCTGAGTTTCCAAAAGACAAAGACTAATTTTAGCATCGGAGGGTTTTTGCCCGGTCCACCCCGGTCACCTTTGATCTATTGTTCTCTTCTTTTCAGGCCTTCTGAACAACCACCATACCAATTGGCGCCGTCTGTGGGGAGGATTAAACTTGCATTTTTGCAGTTTACCTTTCTTTGACAAAAAGACTGTATGGTTCGGACAAGATCGATGGCCACTAGTCTAGGCCACGAGGAAAGTGGGAACGCTTCCAGTCATCCTAACCGTGATCGCTAGTCAGCATCGGTCATGCAACCGCCTTCCATGCAACATATACAATCTATGGCAGCCACCATGGCGGAATTAACCCGCTAGAACCAAGAATTGACTAGGGAGATTGGTCTAAGGAGGCAACACCATGAGGGATATGCGGAAGGGCAGGCCTAAAGCCAAAAAGTTAGAGGAGAAAATGCTGAGCCTGAGAACCAATCAAGAGGTATCACTTCGCGAAGGGTGCCGTACTTGAAGAAAGAGATGAATCAGATGAGGAAGGTTTTGGATGAGATGAGAGAGAACATGAGAATGGTGAATCTTGTAGACGATTTAGTTCACTGAATATACTCCCTTTTCGTGCCTTCCATCAATAGTCATCCACTGCCTTCTAAGTTCAAGATGCCTTCCTTGGACTCATATGATGGAACACGCGACCCATGTGATCATATTGCTACCTTTAAAACTACGATGCATCTTCAAGGAGTTTCGGACGAGATTATGTGTAGGGCCTTCCCTACTACACTCAAAGGGCTGGCGCGAGTGTGGTTCAGTAAAACACCTCCAAACATTGTCAGTTCTTTTGATGAATTGAGTAAGTTATTTGTCAACAATTTTATCGGAAGACAAAGGCATAAGCACTCTTCGTCCAGTATGTTAACCATAGAGCAAGAGGAAAATGAAAGCTTGCGGTCCTTTGTGACTCGTTTTAACAGAGAAGCCTTGACGGTAGACGAGATGGATGACAAGTTGCTGTTGGCAGCCTTTCATAATGGAGTTAATTCTAGTTTGTTCATCCACAAACTTTATGAGCAAGAGCCTCAAACCATGGCTGAACTCGTCCATTCAGCCCAAAGCTTTATGAATGCAGAAGATGTGATTATAGCCAAGAAAAGGAAGAGAGCGGAATGAATAGAAACAGATCTCCCACGTCATCCAGACCAGGTTCCTCGTCCAAAGAAGGCCAAGACAAGAGAGAGGAAGGATCGAGACAACAGGAAGATGTGCCCATCTTCAAGAAGGAGTCAACACTACACGCCCTTGAATGCTCCACTCGATCAAGTATTCATGCAAATCAAGGATGACCCATCCTTGAAATGGCCAGAAAAGATGAAGGGAGACCCCAATAAGCACAATAAGAACAAATATTGCCGCTTCCATAGAGATCATGGGCATGACATGGACGAATGCTATGACTTAAAGCAACAAATAGAGAATCTTATCAGACAGGGAAAGTTAAGGCATTTTGTTGGAAGGGATCACAAAGACGAAAAGTTAAAAGGTAAAGTAGAAGAGTCGTTGCGGCCACTTGGAGAAATAAGGGTTATTATAGGAGATACTTCAACAGGGCAATCTTCCAAGTCTAGGAAGTCGTACCTTAAAGTGGTGCAAAATGTCCAACCATCTAGACGATCACCAAGGATGAGTGGGGCAGAGGAGCCAGCTATTACGTTCACAGACGAGGATGCAGGAAGACTCCACCACCCACATGACGATGCAATCGTCATCATTTTACTCATTGCAGACTATACAACCAGAAGGGTGTTGGTGGATAATAGAAGTTCAGCAGATATATTGTATTACCCCGCCTTCCAACAAATGAGGCTCAGACGAGATCAACTTCGTCCAGTATGTTCACCCTTGGTGGGATTCGGAGGAATGAAAGTACAACCTGTAGGCACCATTACGCTACTTGTGGTGGTGGGATCATACCTACAGCAGATAGCCAAGGAGGTGAATTTTCTTATGGTAGACTGTTCATCTTCTTATAATGCCATCATTGGGAAACCAACTTTGAATAGTTGGAAGGCAGTGACATCTACCTATCACTTATCAATCAAATTTCCTACAGAGTACGGGGTGGGACAAGTGCAAGGAGATCAGTTAACAGCAAAATAGTGTTATTTAGCTATGTTAGCTGTGGACGAGCACATGCAGACAATGAGCATCGAAGAGAGAAGGGTCACTGCAGAGCTCACTAAAGTATTAGAAAACATCCCTCTAGAAGAAGGTAATCTTGAGAAATTTACTAGAATTGGAACAAGTATGAAAGACAAGATGAAGCAAGACCTCGTCCAGTTCTTAAGAAAGAGCATTAATATTTTTGCATGGAGTCATGAAGATATGCCAGGGATCAACCCAAGTGTTATCACTCACCGTTTGAATGTGCACCCATCTTCCAAGCCAGTTTGTCAGAAGAAGAGGGTCTTTGCTCCTGAGAGGGACAATGCTATCAAGGAAGAGGTCCAAAAGTTAACAACAGCGCAATTTATTCGGGAAGTCTATTATTCTGACTGGTTAGCTAATGTGGTGATGGTTAAGAAGGCAAATGGCAAGTGGAGGATGTGTGTAGACTTCACTGATTTGAACAAAGCTTGCCTTAAGGATAGTTATCCTTTGCCACGCATTGATTAGCTGGTAGACTCAACCGCAGGTCATCAGTTGCTAAGCTTCATAGACACCTTCTCAAGGTATAATCAAATAACGATGGACGAGGCAGATCAAGAGAAAACATCCTTCATTACCAGTTAAGGGTTATTCTGTTATAAAGTGATGCCCTTTGGTTTGAAGAATGCGAGGGCAACTTATCAGAGGTTAGTTAATCACATGTTCCGTCCACAGATAGGACGGAATGTAGAGGCGTATGTTGATGACATGCTGGTCAAGAGTCTGGACGAGGAGAGACACCTGGACGACCTACAAGAAACCTTTGATACTTTTAGACGACATCAAATGAAGCTAAATGCAAACAAATGTGCCTTCGGAGTTTCGTCAGGGAAGTTTCTAGGATTCATGGATTCACAAAAGGGAATTGAAGCAAATCCAGATAAGATCCAAGCCATATTGGATATGGAACCTCCAAAGAATATCAAGGAAGTCCAATCCTTAACAGGACGAGTTGCAGCTCTAAACAGGTTTGTTTCTAAAGCTATAGATAAATGCTTACCTTTTTTTAAAATTCTCAGGAAGGCATTCGAATGGATGGACGAATGCTAAAGGCCTTCCAAGATCTTAAGGTCTACTTTACCACAGCTTCGCTGCTAAGTCCATCCATATTAGGTGATGAGTTATATTTATACCTAGTAGTATCCCTGCATACGGTAAGCTTAGCATTGATCAGGGAAGAAGGGAAGGTGAGAAGCCCGTATACTGTACAAGTCGGGCACTGAGGGGAGCAGAAGGACGATATCCGCTGATGGAAAAATTGGCTTTCGCTTTAATAACTGCTTCCAGGAAGTTGAGGCGTTACTTCCAAGCTCATGTAATTATTGTTATGACTGATCATCCACTCAAGAAGGCGATGAACAAGTTGGAAGCCGCATGACGATTGATCCAATGGGTTATTGAGCTTAGTGAGTTTGATATCAGGTACCAACCAAGAAATGCAATAAAAGCTCAAACTCTAGCAGATTTCATTGCAGAATTCACTCTAAGCCATGGTGACTTGGACGAGTTGGAAGGTAATAAAACATGGGTCATCCATGTGGATGGATCATCTACGCTACATGCAAGTGGAATCAGAGTTGTTTTGAAGTCCCTAGAAGCGGATAAGTTGAAGCATAAGGTTCTTCTGTACTACCAAACAACCAACAATGATGCTGAATATGAAGCCCTCCTTAAAGGGCTAGAATTGGCTAAGTCCTTAGGGACGAAGTTAGTACTTGTCCAAGGAGATTCTCAGTTGGTTATAGGTCAAGTGAATGGAACGTATGAGACCAAAGAAGAACGGATGAAGAGATATCTCAATAAGGTGAGACGCCTTATCAAGAAATTCAGTGAAGCTTACTTCGTCCAAGTTCCAAGGGAAGAGAATATGGAAGCAGATACTTTAGCAAAAGAAGCCTCAGTGAGTGAACTGACAGACAAGTTCGATGAAGTCCAATATATGCCAAGTATAGATCTTCCAGAAGTGCAACAGATAGGGGGCGAAGAAAATTGGATGACCCCAATAGTCGGCTATCTAAAAGAAGGAAATCTTCCACAAGGAAGAGATGAAACCCATAAGCTAAGGATCAAATCAGCCAAGTATATCCTAATGGACGAGGTGTTATACAAGAGATGATTTTCCCAGCCTTACCTAAGGTGTTTAGCTCTAGATGAAGCAAATTATGTATTGAGAGAAGTTTATGAAGGAGCATGTGGCAACCATTCCAGAGCTAGATCACTTGTCCACAAGGTCGTTAGTGCAGGTTATTACTGGCCAACCGTTCAAGCTGATGCTAAAGCATATGTCAAGGTATGTGATCAATGTCAGCGATTCAGTAACGTCCCTAAATAGCCGTCGAAGTACCTTACCCCAATGATGGCCCCATGGCCCTTTGCACAGTGGGGGTTGGATATTTTGGGTCCCTTTCCGACTGGGACAAGACAAATGAAGTTTTTGGTGGTAGGGATTGATTACTTCACCAAATGGGTGGAAGCTGAACCCTTGGTGAAAATTACACAACATAACGACAAGAACTTTGTCTAGAATAGCATTGTGTGCAGATTTGGGATACCGAGGGTACTAGTGTCTGACAATGGACGACAATTTGATAACACACCTTTCAGGGATTTTTGTGAACAGCTTGGAATCAACAATCATTACTCCTCACCCTCCCACCCACAGGCCAATGGACAGGCAGAAGTAGCAAACCGATCCTTGCTGAAAATCATCAAGACTCGACTTGAGGGGGCAAAAGGAGTATGGCCAGATGAGCTACCTAGTGTTCTATGGGCTTACAGGACAACTGTGAGGACCCCCACAGGGGAAACTCCCTTCAAACTAGCCTATGGAAGTGAAGCAATCATACCTGCGGAAGTGCATATGGCTAACTACAGGGTGATGAAATACCAGGATGAGGAGAATGAAGAATAACTCCATCTCAACCTTGATCTTATTGAAGAGGTAAGGATGGATGCAGAACAGAGAACAACAAGATACAAAAGCCTCATGGCTAGGCAATATGATGCAATGGTGAAACCCAGGCGCTTCAACATTGGAGACCTCATCCTTAAAAGGGTCTCCTTGGCAACCAGAAACCCGGCTCATGGAAAGCTAGGGCCTAATTGGGAAGGACCTTATAGGGTTATCAACTTCAAAAGGCAGAGGTCATACTGTTTGGAATGTTGAGCATTTAAGGAGGTACTACCAATAAAAAGTTAACCTGGACGGGCATCATCATGGACGAGCATAATGGACGAAGTGGTTACGTTTTTCTCATGTTTGCTTATGTTTCCTACTACTATTGTGTTTTAAATAAGTCCTTAAAAGAACGCATTAGTTTCTAACTTTTACGCTATTTTGGGACGGAGTTGGGATGGACGAAGTTATGTACTTAGTCTATGTGTAAGTTTTTTTTAATTCCCTAAGGCACTAGCTTTTAAGTATGTGTCATGCTTGTGGACGATGTTTATGTATGCACATCTAATTTGGATTTTCAATGTATTTTATGTTGTGAAAATCTTTTATTTTGTGTGATTTCATTCAAACTAATTTGTAAGTAGGCAAAAAGCCAAAGACGAATAAAATCTCTGGATGCAGGGGTATAATTTCTATAAGCTTTCCTTAGAATAAGGATAAAGCAAAGAAAAATAAACCAAGGTATATCCGTCTAAGCGCTTGACGAGATAAAACCTAAAATACATTTGTCTAACCAATGGATGAGGAAAAATGCGCATGTATAAATGTGCAACATCCGTGGATGAATATGATCAGCCAAACAGTCCAATCTTTGGATGAGTAAAATACTGGCAATGTCTTATCCAAGACGACTAAATGATCATCCAGCCTATGGGCGAGGGATAATGCTAGCTAAATCAAGCCTCTGGACGAATAAGGCTAGCAAAATAGATACCAGTTAAAGAATGGTCAAAATTTTGAACATATAAAATTGTTCTAACATGGATGATGTAAGCAAAAGAAATTCGTTCATATAATTAAAGACGAAGATAAAGTCTTACAAGTGGACAGACCACACTTAAACCATAAAAATAACATGGATGATGTAAATAAGGGAAAATTCGTTCATACAAAACACATAGCATGTTCAACACCAAATGAAGAATGAAAATGAAAGTAGACATTCATTCATAAAAACTAAGGGTAGAAGACCACCGTCCAAAAACCCTTTGGTTATGAAAAGCCAATAGAGGCAACTGTATGTATACCTCATCCATAAACTTGGATGAAGAAATTGTACTTGAATGAATTCTAAAAAAGTAAAGCCCAAAACAACGGGCATTTCCAAAAAAAAAAAAAAATTCTAAGAGAAAAATAAATTTACTGAGGTAAGCCATTGGCAGCATCACCACCAGACTTTGGAACGTCCTTGCTAGCAACAGTAGTGTCCTGGGTCACTTCATTGGTAGCATCGTCCACCACGTTGACATCCTCGGAGCTTGTTGGAAGTAGAGAACTCTCCGTGGCTAGAGGAATTTTTAAGGAATCAAAGTCCAAGTCAGGGAAGGCTTCCTTGGCATCAGCACGGAAGTCCTCATAGCCAGCTGCGTAATGACTGTCTAGACGATTCTTGTACTCATCAGACTTCTTAAAAGCTGCAATGGCTTCTTCACGAGCTTTCTCCAAGGACGATTTGAATTCTGAAATTTGTCCCTCCAAATGAACAATGCGAGTTTCCTTTTCAACAGAATCTGCTTTAAGTTCCTTAACCCTGTTTTTCAGCTTCGTCTCTACTCCATGTAAACGATTGAGATCCTCAGTCAATCTAATCACCTCCCCCTTTTTCAAAAGGACTTCCTTGTTCAGCTCTTTATTCTTCTCCTCAGCCGTCTTAGCCTCCTCACATAACTCCTTAGCCTGGCTGGACGTCGTGTAAAACTTTGACATGGCCTACAATTAGATGAAGGAAAGTTAGGAATATTAAATGAAATTAAAGGGAGTAAAACAAAAGTGAGTGGAATTTATATACCTTAAAAAGTTCATGAATGGCAGATCATTCAAAGTCCTTTACTGACATATTGTAACACGAATTCACTTCATTGTCAGTGATAATTCCTTTGAACGTCCTCCATGCATAACCTTCGTCCAACACCAAGTTGGGAGGCTGCTTAGATGGCTCAGAGGGATGAGTCTTGCGAGAAGTTTTAGTTGGAGGGGGAGGATCAGTCTGGACGGGTGGAATGGTTTGGACGGGCACTACATTAATCACTGGGTCGTCCAAATCTACCGTCGGAGGAGTAAATTTTGGAACTTTGGGAAGAGGATTCTTGCTAGGCTTTTGCTTCTTAGAACCTCGACGACTTGGAAGGTCACCGAGGTTCATTGAGCTAGAAATAGTCTTCCTCTTCCCTATCTGGAGAGCAGATTTCTGGACGATTGAGGCAATGGTGTCGTCCTGGACTTGGACGTCCTCATCTCTAATGGTAACAGCCTTCTCCTTGTTTTCCTTCATGGTAGCTATTCCTATGGCAAAGAAAACAAATTAAAGTTAAAAAAGAAAGGAAGGAAGAAGAAGAAGGAGAAAAGAGATGGACGACACTTACTTCGTCGATTAGTTTCTTCGTGCCCAAGATTTTTTGCTGTAGGTATAGGGCCAAGTCCCCAAGCGGCTAGACGATCAAAAGTCACTAGACCGTGGAAGGATTTGTCAGGGACGGAACGGACTTGATCAATACGATCTAAATAAAATATGTCCAAACGGGGATGGACGACAGCTGCACCAGTACCAAAAAGAGAAGGAAGGGTTAGACGAATAAGTAAAAGGGTTTAAAAAAAAAAATGGAAGAAATACATACCCTCAGGACGAAGACGACCTAGGGGACTGGTAAAAGAAAGGAAGAGGACACTATTCACATCAATTGGGTCCCCAGCCTAATTTCTAGAAATAATAAAAAATCCAGTCTTCCAAAGCCTGTTAGAAGAACTACGGCCTTTTATCAAACTAAAATGAGGGCACCTAGATAAGAACTGGTAGAAACTAGCAGATTTCTTTATCTCTGAGGGCTTATAACAATAAAGGAATTCGTCCACTGTAATTGGACAATTCCTTTCTAATGCCTCACATCATAACACTTGCATGGCAACTATCATCCTCCAACCATTGGGGTTGAGCTGGTTAGGTCCAATACCCAACCTATGAAGAAGGGCTCTACAAAAAGAATTTAAAGGGAACCTAAGACTTGCTAGAAGGTAAGATGTATATACACCTAAACCATAAGAAGGGGAACAACACCATTCCCCTTCATTAGGTAGACGAGGCTTAAATTCCCTAGGAATTTGGTATTTATCTACAAGAGTTTTTAACTTAAGCTCGTCTAAAGTGGACGCTATCTCAGGGGCACAACTATAAATTACGTCCTTGTCCTCTTCCCCTTCCTCCTCCTCCTCCTTTATGTCTTGAAGAGGGCTAGGTGGTCTTCTGGACGAGCTGGCCCCCGTCCCAAAAGCCGTCCTACGTTACATTTCCTGGAATTCCTCTAAAGAAAAACCAGGAACCCCAAACGAATAATGCTCGTCTAAGGAGCTATTACTACTACTACTACCACTTGTACTACCTTCACCACTCTCATAACTACCTCCACTTCCAGATGAAACATCCTGATACTCATCTATCTCTTTCTCTAGACTACTACTAGATTCAAACATAATTGTTTGGAAAAAGGATTAAGATGAAAACCTAAGGAAGAGAAGAGGAAATACCTGACGAGACTAGAAGACGAAGATTAGACGAGGCTCTTGGACGAGATGGCAGAGAAGAAATTATGAGAAAGGTAAGGGGTAAGAGAGAGAATGTACATATTTATAGGGCCTAGAGGTGACGTTATCGAAGTGACACAGACCATACGCAAGATGACATGTGGCGTTTTCTTTGAAAAACGGAATTGACTAGACAAGCCACCTACGAGATTGTGACACGTGGCACAACCTGGAGGGATCTACTTTGACGACGAGAACGGTGACACATGGCACAATATTCAGCCACTAAAAAAGTGGCACGTGTCAGAATCAATAGTAAAATCTACAGTGCTCTGGACGACCCATGGACAAGGGGGCAACTGATGGGGAACTAAAAATCGAACCATTTCTAATTCGTCCATAGGAGTCGTCTAGAGCCAAGAGTCAGCTACTCACAATATTCAGACCACGCGTCACTATTTTATCTTCTTCATCACTATGGCAGTTATAGAAGATAAGACTTCTTATTCTAACCGTTATAGTGGTTGTGGGAGTTGAGTCTGAATCTTCAGAATCTCCATGAGTATTGGGGCGGTTACTAAACAAGTAACCGCTATAAGGCCTACTATATAAAGACCCATCCAGGCAAAATAAAGGTAAGTTTTCACTATTCTATAAAAGTTGGGAATTCCCGAGTTTCCAAAAGACAAAGATTAACTTAAGCATCGGAGGGTTTTTGGCAGGTTCACCCCGGTCACCTTTGATCTATTGTTCTCTTCTTTTCAGGCCTTCTGAACAACCACCATACCATCGAAACTCGGAGCGTTCAGTCTATTGGTTTTTTGTGCATCATCAGGTTGTAACTTAAAACTATAATTTTACTCAATATCTTTTTATTAGAGCTAAATTTTGACAAATTTATCATTGGATTATATTTTCTTTTTATATCCTTCATACTTACAAAATTTCTAAAAGATTAAAGATCAATAGCTATGTCATCAATAGATTGTTTAAATTTCAAGTTTTTGTAGTTTAAAATTATGCATAAAATATAATCTTATAGATTATACAGTAAATAATATCTAATTGACACAAAATTTGATATGTGTATTAAGAGCGTAAAGAACATGAAATCCAACGAATAGATTTTCGAAATATGTAGTAATGTTAATGATAATGAGTAAGATTACATAATTTTATAGCTAAATTTTGTCATTTTCAGAAATACGATTCTTTTCGGCCCATAATGTAAGCCCATGTACTGCCTTTTGTAAAAGCAAATGGTACTGTATCCATTTTCTCTATTCTGAAGTGGGTGTGCAAAAGCCCATTTGTCAATACAAGGACTTCATAGGGATATCAAGGCCCAGCTAGCTGAATTTTAGTACTGGGATTTTGTGTCTATTTACAGAAACACAATTCTTTTCGGCCCATAATGTAAGCCCATGCACTGCCTTTTGTAAAACCAAATGGTACTGTATCCATTTTTCTCTGTTCTTAAGTGGGTGTGCAAAAGCCCATTTGTTAATACAATGACTTCGTAGGGATATCAAGGCCCAGCTAGCTGAATTTTAGTACTGAGATTTTTGTGTCTATTTTTAGAAAACTAATTTAAACAAAAAGTGAGCTTTTAAAATATTTTGCTGAAATATAAGTAGAAAACAAAAGTAAAAAAGTTTCATTTTATTTATATCAGTAGTCATTAACTCTTGTAATATACGGAAATTTAACCATATGTTTAGAGAAGATCAACCAAAATTTAATTAGAATTTTCGTATATTACAAGAGTTAATGAATTTTAAAAAGAAAGAAAAATCTTGCCTAATTTAATTAGAATTTTTTAAAATAATATCAACCATAATTTAATCAAAATTTGCTTAATGTTATTGGGTTGTTTTATCCAAAAAGACGGCGAGCCCTAATTAATTTAAACTTATGTACCTAAAAATATTTTATAACTCCAAAAGCAAATTAGAATATATTTTATGATGATACAAGAAAAATGGGAGTTTTTAAAAGTCTATGTGGCAACATTGGACGAAGTTAACAAAATGTCACATACATTCATTTTATGTACATTATAGATTAATAAAATTGATTCTTAATATATATATATATATATATATGTTTTGACCTTCTATAATAAAATTTTGAACACGCTGATCTAATATTTTTTTAAGCACAATTAAAATAAATTTGAATATGATCCTCTTACTAACAATTTGACATTTTTAAATAAAACAAAAAGTCCAACAACAAATTAATTTGATCTTAAACCTTAAAAATAAAAAATTGTTGTTAAATCTAAATGTGCTTTTAATTTGTTATTTGTTGAGTGGGGGCTGGGAGTGTGGGACAGGACGAGAGTGATTAAGTGCAAACAAAAGTAACTGTTAACACAACACAAATTTTCTTAGTATTCGTTTGGGAATATCTTATATAACTTTTTGCTGAAAGGATAAAATAATTAGAGACTCACATGAGACCCATAAATAGTAGAAAAAAGAAGAAGTAATAAGCTGGCTTATAATGTAGACCCAAACGGACACATAATACAATTGTAAAGAATAATAGTTATTGAAGTTGAATCGATTTGTTAAAAAATTCTGCAGCCGCCACTGTCAAAAGTAAAATATGGAAGTGAGACTACAATAGACAAGAAATGTAGGATTGTGTAAGGGAAAAGGAATAAAACATATCAATGAGTGGAGGGGAAGAAAAATTCTATTTAAAACCATTTCCAATCAATTTGAAACTAATGCAAATTTTCTTACCAAAACTTATTATTAATTAAAATATAAATTTGGAAATTAAAATCCATACTCTAAAAAAAATTGGTTGTTTGTTTTCAATATATTTTCATAACTTATATTTGAAAACTATAAAATTATATTTTAATATATATATATATATATATATATATATATATATATATATATATATATATAATTCAATAATTGGGAAAGAAAAGATTTGAACACCAGATGTCTATTGAAAATAATAGGAAGTGCAAATTGAATGAGCTACAAGGCTCTTGACTTAAACATTAAATAAATTAATTGTAGCACAATAGTAAAAATTAGCAAATGACCTTTTTTTTTAATCTAAAAAATATCTAAACAGATTACTCAGGAATAAATTTTTTGTATACTCTACCAAATAATATTATGGCCAGATTTTTTCACAAGTTAACAAAATTTTCAATTCTAACATCGGCTATGTTCAACTTAGGTATGGAATTCCACATGTATCTACTTATATTTATTTTTAAATGTGTTCATGTGTATGTATAAGATTACAAAGCTAGTAAATATTTATAGGAGTCACCAAATAACACCCACTATCTAAAAAAAACAACAAAAATGATAAAAGTAAGACACTTAAAATCAAATGACCCTCCTAACGTAACACCTAAGCTAGCTAATAAGTGATGAGACACTTAGCTTGTTATTCCAAAAAAATAAAAAAAAATGTAGAACCAAACTCCTTGTCCCCAAGGTATGCTTATCATTAGGGGTGTTTGCGGTGCAGTGTAGTTTTAGACCATTTTTGGCAATGCACTTTTCTATACAATTTAGCCAAAACCATAACTGCACCATACCTTATTTTTGTAATCACATGTGCGGTGCAGTGCGGTGCGGTTTAGAGTGTAGCCAAAACTATAACCACACTGCACCTCATCTCATTTTTGTGGTCATATGTGCAGTGTGGTGTATAAGATGCGGTTTGAACAGTTCAAAGTCGGTACATTTTTCAAATTTTGGGTTTTCCCTACTCAGCTCAAAAATAATTTTTCCCTTTGTTTTGGGTTAAGTTTTAAACTATTGAGTTTGTTTTTCTCTCTTTTAGGTTGACTTTCCTAGTCAACACTTGCTAGGGTTATTAAACTATTATTATTTTTTTTGAAAACTAGGGTTTTTAAACTATTAATAATATATTTAATATTTAATATTGAAAGTAAATAAATATATTAATATGAGAGGTTGTGGTGTGGTGCAGTTTGTGCAGTTTTCTTATTATAAAATTGCAAACCACACTGCACCATTTAGTGTGGTGCGGTACGATTATGCAATTTTACGAGCAGTTTTAGTGCGGTTTGGTGAACACCCTTACTTATTGTATGTGCAAGTTAGATTATCAAAACTATTAAGAGAATATGTGATAGATCTAATAGTACATTTAAGTGAAAAAGCCTAAGAACACTAAAAATGAAACTTTTAATACTTTAAAGTCTAGAGAAATAGAAAGAATAATATGGAAAGTAAAGAAAGCATGGGAAGTACGTGGAAAACCCTTTGAAAGGGATGAAAAACCACGGGTGAGCAAGGGGGAATGTCCCTCACTCTCTTGAGCTTTCTATTATGTAAAAATGAAGGCCCTTGTACAATGGTGATGTTCTTTACCAAAGAGTGCATTTTTTCTCTACCTCACTTTCCTACCCAAACTTTTTGGCTTTTCCCTTAGTTTCTCCCTAGGTTCTTGCCCTAATGGTTCAACAACATGCTCCTCTTATAATATGAGGAATGTTGCCAGGTACATAAGGACAAGTGTCAAACCGTAATTCCTCCATTTAAATCCTAATACAGCTATTGTACTATGTAATAGTTAGAGGAGAGAGAAGCATGCCAATGTCATGGTAGTGGAATAAAGGGCGGCTATGCTATTATGTACGTGGAGGGCAAACCTCAGACAAGGAAATGGACATTAGGGATGCTAGGAGTGATACACTAGTCTTTAATAGTGGTCTAGTACAAGCTCAGCCAATAAGAGGTGTTATAGCATTTGACCATAAGGGTTGCTATCTCCATTTTGGGCCAGTGCTGGTTGTCCATGTCAGTTACAAGTTTCCCTCTTGCCCAAGGTGGTCACGCTATTGGTACGGGCCAAAGATCCTCTTCTTCAACTAGCGTTTCCTTTCCTTTGTTCACAACTGCTCCACGTGTATGTTCCAAATTCAGCCACACCAACATTCTCACTTGCCTTGGCTGGTGTAATGTACACTTATCATTCTATTTTCGCAATATATCCACACGCAAACAGTTCCTGTCCTCTAACATCTAAAAATCATTCGTTGTCCCCACGTCATTAATCATCCTTATTTTGGTTGGGCCAATACCCATAATGAGATTTATTATTATTAAAAAAAAAAAGCAGCCTTATATATATATATATATAGTCTATGACTAACATAAAAAACTTAATTGCTAAAAAATAAAAAATAAAAAACTTAACAGTTAATTGTTTCTCAGAAAAGAAAAGGAAAAAAAAAAAAAAAAAAAACAATTCATTGATACTATATCTACTTACCCAATCCCTAATAACAAGAAACATTAATTGTGACTTGTCTAAAGGACTTATTGACTATATCATTAAAATACAAATGAATGATTATTGGAATTGTCACTCAAAAAAATTAGAGGAGGAGAAGATTTTCTATTAAAATAAAAATTAGAGAAGAATCTGATCTAAACAAGAAAAATGCATGTGTTTGGTTGGCATAAATTTAAGGTGAAAATTTAATTTCTTGGGAGTTACTGAAATTATATGGGTGTTCTGCTGATTAATATGGTGAGAGTTTGAATAACTCAGACATCTCCATTCTTATAATTTATGGGATTCTAAAGTCTCACATGAAAGTTAAGAATTTAAATCTCCAGTGTCTTGCACTTAATTGTAAGCTTATCAAGATTTCAATCCATTTATTCACTTAACCCTAAACTAGTTTGTTTGGAACTACTGAACGCCATGATCTAACTACTCATGAATTCAAACAATCGAAAGTTTAAACTCATGAAAATCTTTAAAAAAAAAAAAAATATCAATTCATCACTCCCGAAAATTTTATTTAAATGGATTTATTCCCATGCATACTTGAACCACAGCATGATTAGACAAACTTGCAGGTGCAGCTAGCATTAGGTTTCAATTTATTTTGTACTAAAATCTTGTCATCTTTTTTAATAATCAGTTTTCTGAGTCAGACCACCTCCTCAAAAGCTAGACGGCAAATACTTAATATTTGGTTTTGATTCATTCTGGGGGAGACAAAAAGAAATCTTGTTTATTTGGTTAAATCCAAACTTGGAACACATGGCTAGCATGGAGTTTCTAAAAGAGTTTGTACGGTCATGCGTAATATACGATATACACACAGGACAAGGCAGGTATATAGTCAGACAGAGTAAGCCCCATTAGTTAATTAGAAATTACAGCAATAAAAAGCATCAACAAAACACCAAATCTGTCATCATTGTATACGTAATACACATTACAATATTAATCAATAGGTTCTTTCTCATTTCTTAATCAATAGGTTTGTCTGGATGTATGTTGTATATTGAAACATAGCCTATAGAAGAAGAATAATTAATAAAAAAACCAAAAGAGAGTGATGTAACCATGGGAATTTGAGGGTTATTTTTGTGTGTACATTCTTGTACTTATTGACTGAAAGCAATAGATTTTACACTTCCAACAGGATAAAGACTTATGTGGACTAAGTAAATGTTAAATGGGATTCAATAATTTGGCAGTAATTAAACACTAAATATTAGATTTATCTGCATGTCTATCTAATCTCATGTCAGAGTATTTTAATCAACTCGTTTTTTGTGTATGTGCACATGTGAGAACCATGTTTATTTCCTGTTTGTCTTCTTCATATCTTATGTGTAGAATAGCCTGAAGCTTCTAAAATAAAGTATCATTAATAGCTATGGTAATTTCAAGTTATATAATGTTAAAGTATATTAGTTCATTAGCATAGCCTCAAGCCCACCCTCTATATGTGCAAGTCAAGTAATATACTGTTAAAGATATATTAGCTCACTAGCATAGCCCCAAGCCCACCTTGTGTATGTGCAAGTTAAATCTCCTACTTGTACTAAAAATTTATTAGTGTAGGGTTTAGACTACTACACATCTTTTTTTTTTTTTTTTTTTTTTTTTTTTTTTTTTTTTTTTTTGTGAGAGAGTTTTAACTTATGGCTGTGATTGAACTCCAATCGGTTTTTGGTGTAAGCGGGAAATTGAATTCTAAATTTCTTATTCAATCATCAGAAACTTGATCAGTTGAGCTAACTGAAACTCACTATTATACATCTTTAATATATAAAAGTGTAGTACAAATTCTATTACATTGAACATTAACATGGAAATATGTAGTAGGCTAAACCCTACTAATAATAATACAAGTAGGAAACTTGATTTACGCATATAAAAAGATTAGGCTTAAACATATGCTAATGAGCTAATGTACCTCTAAACCTTCGACATGTCATTTCAAAACTCTAAACCTTAGGAAGAGTTATCTCATACAATGAGTATATATGCACTAGAGCCTCACCACATGTGAGTTTTTACAGGTATAAGTGTCACCAATTATAATATACTAGCTGGATGCATATATTAATTGTAGGGGATACATTCTCAAACCTTAAAAGAGGAAATAAACACTGTAAATCTACTAGTGAATTGTTTGGAACTTAAAGCAAAATACATTGTGACATAGAGAAAGGATAAAAATACTCTGTTTACTAGTCACATTTTAATTGTGTTAATACGATGAAAAGGGTTAATATCATAGACACAAAGTCACTTATTCCTATTTATTCCAATGTTTTCAAAATTGTGAGAAATGAGGATTTGAATCCAAATTTTCTACATTGAAAAAACTAAATAATGTCACTTGACCAGGATAGTCTTGACCATACAAATACTAAGTTAAAAAACCTTGTTATAATATTTGCTAATCATTAGCATTATCTACTATCTTAATTAGTGGGTTTTCTAATCTTTATATGAAAATGATATGGTAAGTTCTAAGAGTCGCTCGACTAGTGAATATTTTTTTTTTTGTCAAATAAAATCCCAATAAATTGATTCATGTTATGGAATGATGATAAAAAACATTCATCTTGGAATGAACGTTATAGGCTGACATTATATTGTATCTATCAAAATTATTTATATATATATATATATATATATTTATTTATTTATCATTTTGTAATCATGCATACCCCTAGACTATTTCTTTCCCTTTCTTTTTGGTTTTTGGATAAGAATTTTTGATCACTTCATAGAATTTGATTCAAAACAAGAAGAGGTCTTTTTTTTTAATAAAAAATTTTCCTCAAAGGCAATCCAAAAACCTAAGGGGGGAAAATTAGTTTTGTTGTTATTTTGGGAGTATGATGCATGTCATGTACACAAATTGGCATAAAGAATCTTTAGATTAACACTTAGGAAAGTAAAATTTTTTTTTCAATGATTGACATAATCTATTATGATTAAAAGAACATCACTTTCACTTGTATTCAATATTAATAACAATTTTTTTGTATAAAAAAAAAAAAAAAAAACAAAAAACTTGAACACTAATTTTAATATGCACTAATCACAACAAATCATAGTGAAAAAAAAAAAAAAGTTGAAAAATGGTGTGCCCCGACTTATTGGGATTCTTTTTCCACAATAAACTAGGCACCTAGCTAGCCCAAATTCCATGAGCAACCTACTGATTCTACTCTTCCCCTTGCATGTTCTTGTAACCTGTAAAGCACAAAATAAATACACAACTTAATTAATTCCATAATATATAGTGACCGTTTGCTTTAAGCTGAATCCAGCGTTTTCTCACGTCCACGTTTTCCTTTTTTTTTTTTTTTTTTCTTGCGTGTGAACAGTAACCTCACATGAGTTTACTGTACAGGAGACAAAAATCATTATTTATGCACTGTTCATTACTATTTACAGCACTGTTCACGTACTAAAAAATATTAAAATGGGTCTTACGGTACTATTCACACATTTAAAAATTATTTTACTACAGTACTTTTAGTTTTCAGTTGCAGCAACAATAAACTCAATCCAAACGGACCCATAATCTCAATCCCCTCTCAACTGCCCAGCCCACATACCCAAAGATGCTCTTTTGTTCTCATTTAAATTGTCAACGTAACCATCTTTAATTCTCCATAAGTTATCACCCCCACCTTTTAATTTCTCTCCCCCACAATCTCTTTCTCTCTCTCTCACACACACATCTCAAACAGTGTTACATGGCTCAAGATCATGAACCTCTCCACCCAAACCCAACCCAAACCCACCTCAACCCAGTTTGCCGGTTCGCGCCACATGTCCGGATCCCCCTCCGTCGACGACGGAAACTACCAACAGTCCGCCTAGGAGGGAATAAGAAGCCTAGGAGAGTGCTTTACCTAGCCAAAATATTCAGGAGGATGAGACTAAGGTGGCTCAAGTTGCAGTACAGGATAATGTTGAAGAAACTCAAGGAATACTATAGGAATATGATTAAAGATATGAAGGAAGCTAGTGCAACCCTTGAGACTTTCCACCATAGGGTTCTCTTGGAAGCCTCGCTTGCTGTGCCAGTCATGGGAGTTTCTTTCAATAGCTATCCATATTTGCCTGGTTCAGATCGCCCTCGAACACTCACCATGTGAAAATCTCCAAGGTTCATTTACTTCTGTTGCTTTCTCTACAACCTTTTTTTATTTGCTTTAATATTAAGTCAATTTGAATTTATATGTATGGAAGTGATATGAACATGTACAATAACGTCTTTCCCAGCTACCAATTATATATATCTTTTCATATGTTAAAAGTATCAATTTTTTGTATGCATGTACGAACAATAATGTTGGTGGAAATTATAAATAGGAAGAGAAATGTAAATCTTACTTATGGAGAATCTTATAATAGGCCATGGCTGGGAAATTAATTAAAGGAACTTTTGTAATTCTCTCTATCTAGTTAATTTCTTTCCCTCTGTCTCTCTATCTCTCTCTCTCACACACACATAGATTTCTTATTAACCACAACATGTTGCTATGAAGTCTAATTAATGGGGTTGGATCATTTGGAATTTTTCTTATTAACTACTTTATTAATTTGATTACAAAAAGATCACAAAAGGACTTGGTAATCAAGTTCCTTATTAACTTTTGTTTTTGTTTTTTTTTTTTTTAATTACCACATCAATTTGTAAAATTTATGTGAAATAATTTGTAATTTTCTTAACATCTATCAATAAATTTTGAACTTCGAACTATTAAAAAATAATCTAAAATTATTTACCATTTAGGTGAATTATATATGAATATATTATTTTTACTGCAGATCCAAGTTACAAGGTCATATACTCAAGTCACAATCATCTATCTATATTACAATTTTTTAGCATTATCATGTGCTGTATGTAAGGTAACAAAGCTTAAAATGGGGAAAAGACATCACAAATTCCAATTCAAAGTTCAAACTGGCTTCTAGATCATCATCTAGGCATGCAAGTTTGCATCACTTATAGTACAATTTATAAGTTAAAACCTATACATCATCCTTATATTTTTTTGTGTTCTACATTTACATTGGGAATCTTAATTTATTAGTTAGTTTGGTTTTGTTTTTGAAAGAGCACTAATTAGCTTTTACATCAAGTACTTCTGAGTTTTGACTTTTGAGACACCAGTGGGGGCCTTGATTAAATACATGACGTAAAGAGTCATATTCCCTAAATTTTAAATTAAGAAGGCTATTTGTTGTTCACAAAAAGGAAGGCTATCTGTTAACTGATGTTATAAGCAAACAAGTTAGGTGCATTTATTAGTCTATTAAATACTGATTTTTATACCATTTCTCAACAAACAAACAAAAAAGGGTTAAAATGTGAACATATAGTATAAAATAAAAGAAAAAAACACAAATTTTCATAATGAATTTGTGCATGCAAACTTTCTCCAAAAAAAAGAAAAGAAAAAAAAAGAGCATGCAATTTAGTAAATTATTGATGAGTGTATTTTTCTTTTTGAAAAAGATACATTGCAACTCATAATTGAATATTCATTATTTTTTCTAGATTCCAATTAGGTCAACTGGTAAAATTTCTGATGATTGAATAAGAGATCTATGGTTCAATTCCCATCTACACTAAAAATCGATTGGTGTCTTAATTTGATGATAAAGAGCTATCATTAAGAGCGGACGCTATATGTTGAAATTCTCTAAAAAAAAAATTCATTACTTCTTAACATGTGTCTTTTGGAAACTTCTAAGAATAATATTAGTATTTTTTTTCTCTCACATAATCTTACTAATTAAATTCATTATAAACATTACCAATGAAATGTAAAGAGTGAGCATTATTCTCCAAATATTGATTAATTTTCCTTGGATGAAGACCAGTTTTTATTGGTTAAGAGGCTTGTTCTAACTTCTAATTGAGAGTCAGCCACCAAAGTTGGTATGCAAGCAAAAGCAACCTCATTTAATTTGTTGATGAAAAGGAGGAAAGGGGAAACTCATTGGCTTGTGCCAATTAATGATTTTGCATCTACCTCGAATTGCTTCAATTTCCACTTTGTTTGGCTGTATAATAGCCAGTTTATGCTTGTTTTACCTATAGGTAATTAAGTATGAAAGTTTTGTTAATGAATATCTTTAGGGAAATTGTTAATAAACCATCATAAGAAAATTTTTACAACACTACGAGTCTGTGTCTTTGACCCAAGCCTATCATTTGGAATTCCAAATTCAAATCCGTTGTTTTGAACTTGTCTTCGTTTGTGATCTAGATTTGACATCATATATAAATTACACACAGCTTATTTCTTTAATCAACCACTATCCCTACCCTTTTTAAAAGGAATAATGAATTCGGACGAGGAACAATTAGGTAGACACATACAATAAAATAATAATGATTTTTAATGAATCAATCAATAAGAATATTGATGATAATTAAATTCTTGCGTCATGAGAGATCATGGTATATATATAATATCATTTTTTTTTTTTTCCTGGTTAGACAAGCAACATCATAATATCTTGTTATATACAAGTCTATTATTCTTGATCATGACTGCATGCAGAGATGAGGCTAATTAAATATTCCTTTAAGCTTTATCTCCATCCTATAAAGTATCTTGAAAATTATAAGTTCCAAAAAACATATACTATAAAACATTGTTCACAATTATCGAGTTCTCTCAGAGGGAAAAAAAAGAAAAAAAAAGAAAAGAAAAGAAAAGAAGAGCTCGAACTAACGTTATAATTAACACAATGACATTTTTTTTTTTTTTTTAATACAAGATAGAATTTCTACTCTAACATAATTTAAGTATATATGTGTGTAAAACTTCCTCCTGGAGACTTGAATCCTAACCCTTACCACCCACACCCCACAAGTACTTATACTTGTGGAGTGACCACTACACACCTTGGTGTGATGGTCACAATGACATATTAAAATTCAATCACTTCAACTAAATGCTTTTGACATATTGAAATCTGAATTTGACGTATCTTCAAAAAAGGAAAATTATTCAATATTTTTAACATAATATTTTCTTCTTTCACGTAATAGTAAATCCCAATAATAAAACTTATTATTTATGTAAGAGTGATGAATATTACTTGGAAATACTCTCTCTCTCTCTCTCTCTATATATATATATATATATATTTTAACGAATGAGAGTGTTCAGACCCGTTCGAATATCTTACTATTTCCTCGAATGTATGCAATCCTCCCCATCCCCTACACACCACCTCAACCAGCCAACAAGCCTATCATGACCAACTGACTATAACTATGACATAACATAGTTAATTTGTTGATTTATATACATAATGGAGGACCTAATTGGACTGCCCAAGTTATTCATACAAACTATATATGAGATAACCATCTCTAATAGTTAATAGACAAAACTATATCACTGAATCCAAAAGGCTAATATCGCTTATGAATTTAACGTTCCTCTTAATATGTATCTATGTATTTTTATAGATATATGCATAGAGGATATATACACACCTATTTCAGATTGATACTTTTTTTATTTTATTTTATGGGAGGTCTTATTTAATTATAAACAACTTTCATAAATCAATAGTTATAGCCGGCCTTCGGGCACATAGTCTATTACTCTCTAGGCTGATCATATCCTTTACATGACACGAATACATAAAAATAGGGCAAGTGTCATATATAATCAAAACTTGTGGTTGGTGGTTTCCTTGTTTTGCGAGACCTTCGTATTGATACCTTTGCTTACTATTGTCTATACACGAGTGATAAAATACTACAAATATGACTATCAATTTGGCAATAAATATTGATGTGACTATACATGCTTATGTCAAATGTAATGTATAATATGTATTGGTTCTAAGTTTTGAATATCTTTTTTGAAAGGAAGTTTTGAATATCAAACCCATGGAATTGGAAAATGTAATACTTGTGACTCCACATAACTTTTCGAACACATCGATGTATAACTTTTATATTAAATTGTTTTCTATCCCAAAGTTTTTTTCTTTAGAAAATACAAGGTGACCATAGTTTCAATTCAATAAAGAGTCTGATCATTCAGTTCTCATTTCTTGGAAACAAAAGAAGTTAAGGGCTCAAAGTGAAAATGGATCCACTCAATCCAACTAGTCAAGCCCAAATTTATTGGCAAACAAAGTAAACGACAGGCCCAAAATTATTGCACTGCCCATTGACTTCTTATTTGGGCCTACAGCACCGGATACTACTTGCAAAGTTGCAAGAATTTGTGTAGGCTGATGTTTCTTTTCTTTTCTTCGTCGTCTTCTTCTTCTTCTTCTTCTTCTTCTTCTTCTTTTTTGAATAAAAACTTTATTTATCAAGCAAATGTAGAGAGAACCAGAGGAACTGGGCCTACAGCCATCTCTATCTAAAGTCTGGACAATTTGAGACAATAGGGGGAGATGAGAATCGACCCAGTTCAGAACAGAAGTGCAACTCACTGGGCTAAAAGATGGACAGACACATTACCCTCTCTCTATATACAAAAGAGAAATCTACATTTACAAAAGATTTACGCCAAACTAAGAATATCCTCGATTGTAGCTTTGATGCTTCAATAATTATACTGTTAAATCCCCTAGCTGCTGCTCAATGGATAGAACATCAAGTTGCTTCAGCTTCACCAAGCATAGAACTTCTAGGGCTAATTTGCTGTGTCCATGCCTCAATAAGATTCTCTCTATGGTCTCTACTTACCACAGCCACAAAAGCTATTTCCTTCTTTGATTGCTGCATCAAAATTCAACTTAATCTAGTATGATGGTGGAGAATGGTATTGCTTTCATAAACTAGATTTGAAAGCATACTCAGTCGTGATCTAAAAAAGGACGTTTACTCGTTAACTTGGACAGAGTCAATGGATTATCAAGGCCCGTGGTTTAGGTCATAATTTACGAGTGATTAGGAAGGCCTACTGCACTTGGAAAATGAGGAAATGAGGTAAATTTTAAGAATAAAATTGAATCAATTTACAAACTTTAAGAATTTAATTTCTACTTTTGAAACTCTAGGGATTGAATTGGAAAATGATCAAAATTTTAAGAACCAAAATTGTTGTTTGCCTTAGAAAACAGGATGTTTATTGTTTACTCAATTTGCCCACAAATGGTTTACAGTTTACACATTTACTTATGCACACCCCCCCCCTTCCATGACATAGAGCTTGCAATTTCTATATGTTGCAAAATTGCAACCATGTGCTGCTCTGTATTGTTGGTATAAATTGGGTCACTTTGACAGATTAGGAGCATGATTATACGAATTTAAAATCAGTCTCTCGTTTGCCATGATAGTCTCTATGTGCA
This sequence comes from Quercus wislizeni, assembly GCA_023055345.1. NCBI lineage: Eukaryota > Viridiplantae > Streptophyta > Magnoliopsida > Fagales > Fagaceae > Quercus > Quercus wislizeni. Next base: position 61,255,839 of record JALGQJ010000002.1, on the reverse strand, counting down.
TATGCCTTCTGTTTTAGCATGGAGACAGAGAGGTTTAAAAATTGGCATATATTATAAGTGGGTTCGATTTTTCATATGAAGAACCTAATTATATAAACAACATTTTTGATTTACTTCACATAGGTCTATTTGGTTAGGCATTTTGAGAGTTTAAAATAGTGTTTTTAAAACTCAAACTCTGCTTTGTAACCACAATCTCGTAATTTCTTTATGAATTTTTATTTTAAACTCAAAACACAGTTTTTCAACGGCTTATACAAACAAGCCCATGATGAAAATTACTTGGTTGACTAACATTACAACAAATTATTTGACTTAAATCTGTGAATCCTATTCATAGTCCATTCTTCAGTAGTGAACAAGGCTTTCACTTGCCAAGAGCCCATCATGTTGGGCTTTGAGATTAAAAGTGGCTGGAGCAATGAGCAGTAGTAGGCCTTAAAGTCTCATCAAGTACATAGCTTTAGAAAACCCAAACTAAGATGAAGCCCAATAGAATTTGATTAACATTGTTTTTGGTTTTTTGGTTCCTAATTGACTTGCTTTTCATTGACGGCAAATTAATCTAGCTAATCCATTTCCAAAGCACGATAAATATTTGGATAGGGAAGTTTGTCCTTTTTGTTGGACAAAGTAGAAGCATAAGATATTTAAATTTGTCCATTTTCGAGAAAGAATGTAACTTTCACTCAAGATTATCCAAAAAAAAGAAAAAGTAACTTCTACTCAAGAATCTTGAGATTTTTGTATCTAGTACAATAGGAGAAATAAAATAGTTTTGGTGTTTGAAGTTTTGCAAATATCCTTTGTGATATTATAGTGAGGAATCAAACAAGTTGGGTCTTGGCATGCTGTTCGGAACAGCAATGGGTAAGTCATCGCTTTGTTATCACAACAACTGAATCAAGCGTATAAGCCCATTGAAGTGGAGGTCGTGGCAGCAATGGATAAGTCATCAAGTACATAGATTTAGAAAACCCAAACTAAGATGAAGCCCAATAGAATTTGATTAACATTGTTTTTGGTTTTTTGGTTCCTAATTGACTTGCTTTTCATTGACGGCAAATTAATCTAGCTAATCCATTTCCAAAGCACGATAAATATTTGGATTGGGAAGTTTGTCCTTTTTGTTGGACAGAGTAGAAGCATAAGATATTTAAATTTGTCCATTTTCGAGAAAGAATGTAACTTTCACTAAAGATTATCCAAAAAAAAAAAAAAGTAACTTCTACTCAAGAATCTTGAGATTTTTGTATCTAGTACAATAGGAGAAATAAAATAGTTTTGGTGTTTGAAGTTTTGCAAATATCCTTTGTGATATTATAGTGAGGAATCAAACAAGTTGGGTCTTGGCGTCGCTGTTCGGAACAACAATGGGTAAGTCATCGCTTTGCTATCACAACAACTGAATCAAGCGTATAAGCCCATTGAAGTGGAGGTCGTGGCAGCCATCAGAGGTCTGGAATTCGTGGCAGTGCTAGGCTGGGATAGAGTGGTAGTTGAGGGTGACTCAAGCATCGTGATGAATGGTTTGAAGATGAAGGAACCGAACTTGTCCTCCTATGGTTGGCTCATTTCAGATGCATGTATTTCTGAGAACTTTTTTTTTTTTTTTTTGAATTATCATACTCTCATGTTAAGAGAGAAGGTAACAAAGTTGCACATCATTTGATTAAACTAGTAGTAAATTACCCAGATAATGTAATATGGATGAAGGATGTTCCACCATCAGTTTTCCCTTTCATTTAGGCTGATTTAGTCACTATTTTGGAATAAAATAACTCAGTGTTTTCCTCTCAAAAAAAAGAAAAAAGAAAAAAGAAAAAAGATATTATAGCGAGGAAAGAAGCCCCTAATGAATGATGGAAGTGAAGAGTGGGAATTACTCTTATGTTCAAATTAAATGCTACATGGAGTTATGATCTTGATGCTCCTTCTAGGGTTTGAACAATCATTTTTTGACCGATACAATATAATTTGAAATTATAGTGTTTGTTTTATAATAACTATCTTTTATCATTCGGTTAATAAATCAATGATCAATGAGTTTCTTCTTGGTATAAGTAAGATTCGAACTGAAATACCATATTTAATAACAAAAAATTATATTAATTTGAGTTCACTGAAATCTGCTTTGAATAATCTTGTTTGAGTAGAAGCCTAGCGTGTAGCATTAACTTGAAATAAATGGAGAAAATTTTATTTGGAAGAGTAACATGTGTCCACTTATATACATATTACATATTTTACACCTTTTTTGTAAATTCCTCGTGGTTGTCTAATTGAATCATTATAAAAATTGCATGCGGATTATTCAATAAAGAAGTTTGAGCTTTATTTTATACATTATAAAAAAAATATGTTAATGAAGAAAACGTGGTTCCTTAAATTAATAATGGTAATTAAGTGCTTACTTGGACATTGCCACACTAAAGTTAAACAGACAAAATAAAAACAAAATGACTAGAATAATTAATTGGCACACATGTTCTGAGCTCAATAGTATATAAGAAAATTCTTTAAAAAAAAATAGTATATAAGAAAAACAAAAAGTAATCATTCTCTGTTGGAAACTAGAAAGTATGTTAAAGTTTTTCTTCTTCGGCCGAAGAAAAGGAAACAATTTTTTAAGGTTCACGAGTGTTCTGTTGAGAAAACAATGACTTTACTTTAATGGCCGTGGGTATATTTTTTCTCTCTCATTAGATCTAACTCGTGCGGATATGAACGGTACAATTAAAAATAATTATAATTATATATATATATATATATATATATATATATATATATTTATAGAATAAGAGTTAACACATTTTTTATGTTATAAATGAGTTTTACTCTTTTTTTTCTTTTATTTTTTTACTTTAGTTTTTTATGATATACACATGAGTTTACTATTTTTTTTTTAAATTGGATTTTTTATGGTTTAATTATAATAAACTCTTCATCTTTTGCACAACATTAACTCACCTCTAACAAAAATTGAAAAAACTTAGATAGGACACATGACGCAAAATTAGAAATAAATTAAAATCCAATTTAGAATTTAATTGGATTTTCTCTTAGTTTTGACTTTAATTATATATTGTAAGGACCCGTTTTGACTTGAACCCAGAACATGAATGGACTCAGGCCCAAAAAGCCCGAACAATAAATTTGTAGAGAGTGGGAGAAAATGCTAGTCTGAATCTAGGATAAAGATATTGATATACAGTGTTAAATGGAAAGAGTCACACATGCATACATACAAAAAGTATCCTCGGACACGACCTGTCAGTATGATCGATAACAAAGAACTATTCCTTTCTACTGTTGTATTTCTTCCACCTTTTTCTCTCTTTTTCTCCCTTGTATTTCTTTCTCCGTTTTTCTCTTCTTTGAATCTTCTTTCGTGTTATATACTACTGTTTTTGCACCATTTCCTCAATCCACGTGTGAGTCAGGTGTTGGGAGTCTTTTCCCTTTGTTCTCTCTCACCTCTCCTTGAACCTTCTACTCTTAGCTGTAAGGCTGCTTGTTTACTGTTCAGGCATCACCTCCACATTAATGCGACTAGAGAGTTAGCTGGGCAGCATTTAATGCGGGGGTGACAGTACTTCCTGATATTTGTTTTTCCTCATCCTTATCCTTTATCTGATATTTTCCTATCCCCTTTGTGGCAAAGTCCTTCTGAAATGTTACCTTAAGGGACTGAGAAGTCTACTGGCCACTTCGGACAGAGGTTCTAAGGTGGTCATTATCCTCGGACACGGTTAAATTCTACATAGGTATTCTTTACCTCTTTTTAGGGTATAGTTTTCATCTCTTCCTTTGCTGGTCGTCTTCGGATACTCTTTATCCTCAGACTGGGTATTGGGTCATAGGCCCAGCCCTTTCCAATGCAAATTGTACTTATGGGATCAATTGGCCCCCACATATATATATATATATATATATATATATATATATAAAGAGAGAGAGAGAGAGAGAGAGAGAGAGAGATTACATGAAAAAATTCATAATTTTTTTTTACAAATCTACTAGTTGACATGTTATGATTAGTGTATCTACACTAATATTAGTGGTGAGACTATGTAAAATTGATGTTGTATCTTACCATTTAACACCCCAAAAAGTAGTGAATAATTTTTTTAAAAAGGTTGTGTCTTTTATCATTGGTCTCAATTTATTTTTAGTCATAGACTAATGTAGATTCACCACTTGACCTAAATAAAAATGGCTAAGCCAGCAAGAAATTACAATTCTAAAATGGACGAGACTGCTTTTCTAATATTGGCTAGGTAGGAAGAAATCCTTTAGTGGATTTCATAGAATACACATTGCTTTAATGTGCCTTTTCTTTAATATTGCATTTAAAATCGCAATAGAATAGTGTTGTACGCATTCTCATGATCTTGTCCATACCTATTGGGTTTTGCTATGATAATTCTGGGTGGGTTTGATCCTAGTTTTTAGTATTATTTATTTTTAGATAATATAAATTTTTTGTTTTGAGAAACAAGATAATATAGATTTGAGTGCATTGTATGTGCTTCGTAATGATTACTCTTTATTAATAGATTTGAATCAGAATTCAATTGAGGTCGGTGATGATATTATATATATTTTTAATAAATCTAGTCTTAATTGTATATTAATATATATTAATTGTCTATCTTTGACAATTAAAATTGTGTAGCCCAATAGATATCAACTGGGACATGTTATGGAACCTCTAGTCTTGCCAACAACGAAATTTTAACTATTTTTAACTGAACAAATAGGAGATTCAAAACTGGCCTTTGGACCCATTCTCTATAAACCTAGTTGGTCCACCCAGTTCGGTCTGGATTCCAAAACAGATTTTTTTTTTTTTTTTGGTGCGATTGATGAACAATTATCATGTTGTCTATGGTAACAAAAACTAACCATCTCATAATGTTGTAAAAAGTGATTGCGGTTTATTTATTTATTTTTTTGGCATAAACTATTGCGATTTTTTTATTGTTTAATCTCTTGACATTACTCTTTCTCATTTGGAATTGTCCCATTATGGGGTACCATCATGTCTCTCCTAAATCAAGGAGAAAGATTCGGGTCCAAATTTCCATGTCGTGTAATCTTAAACAAAGACAAAAATTATTCTTGTATGGTTCATGCGTGAATCATGATATTTTAAAAGTCTTCAGCTGGTAGTATTTGTTGCAGCTGGTTTTCTTGAATCAGGAGAAGAAAGAATGAAAGTTCCTCTTAAAAACACAAAGGAGAAGAAATTTTGTGCCCCGAAATTTCTGTGTCATTGCTTAAGGCAATAACTAATCATTCCTGTTAGGTTTATAACGTGAAACATGTTATTTGAAGGTCTTCAAAGTTCAAACTGTAGTATCACTATGGATAATGAGGAATTTGATTGACAGTAGTATTAATAAACTATTGCTTATTACTCTTTCACTATAGTAGACTAGCTTGTAACCCCATACATATGCATGAATATACTTAAAAATATACAATAATATGCATGATATAATTCCTATATATATATAATTGAAATACTATTGATAGTCATTTTTATATTTTGTTAACTCTTTAAAAAAATTTGTAAGGATATTATTAGGTATAAAATGTAAATTGTTCATTTTTTTTTAATTATTGTGAAGCATTTTTTTTTTTTTACAATTCAATTATTCTAAATTCTTTGGTTTTTGTACTTAATAATTCACTTGGATGAATATTTATGATGTGGTCCCATATTTAATTCTAAAATTAAGAAATAAAACTTTTTGAGAATAAATAATTTAGTACATATGACACAAAATTGGAACTCTAATTTGGAAATTTAATTTGAGTTTTTCTCAACTTCACATATTATTATATATATAGATTAGTGGTAGGAGGAAACTAAAGATATATGGAAATTATCGTTTCTCCCACAAGTTTAAATTTTTTACCTTTCACGTTAGGGTTTTGACACGTGAAAATTTTCAGTTAAGTAAATATAAGATTCGAAATCAGATTACTTCTTATTATACCATGCATGATAAATTATCATATTTTTTTTTTCAAAAGTTTAAATTGTTATGAATAGTGGCGGCTCTAGGATTATTTTTAAGGGAGGTCAATAAGAAACATAAATTATAAAAAATATAAAATAAAAGAGAACTTGAATATATCGATATCACCAAAAAAAAAAAAATTTTTCAAATACATAAAATTTTATAATTGCTTTCTATGAGCTATATTTATTTCAATGTACACAACCAAACAATCATTCATCCATTAATTTCCCATTTGATTGATTTATTTCGAATTTGTTAAGATCTAAATGGGTTTTTTTTCTAAGGTTTAAGATTAATAAATTTCTACTTTTGTTGTTGGACTTATTAAGGGGTGTTTGATACAATTATTTAAATAATAGTTTTCAGTATTTAAATACTGAAACATGTATTTTCATAATACTTTTTAACTCACATGTATTTTCACAATACTTAAACAATGATACTAAAAATCTCTAACTAAATGGGCCCTTAAGTTTTTTTCTTCTATGTTTTAGATTAAATTGGTTTGTTATTGGGCTTTTTGCTTTGTGTTTAAAAATACTAGGATATTGTTAAGAGGATTATATTCAAACTTATTTTAGCTGAGCTTAAAAAAAATCTAAAATCAGTGTGTTCATATTTTTATTTTAGGGGGTCAAAAAAAAAGATGAAAACTATTAATATATATAGTTTTTTTTTTTGGGGGAGGGGGGGGGGGGGGGCGCAGTTTAGGGGGTTCATTTGAACCGCCTGGGCTCCAAGTGGAGCCGCCCATGGTTATGAAATAATAAATTTTATCAAATCCAAATTTCTAGATCAATACTGAAGCAAGATTAATAATTTTTGAATGGTTTTCGTGAAACATGCTATTTGAAAGTCTTGGCCAAGAAAATAAGAAAATAACTTATAGTGTGAGTTTTGGTTGACAGTAATCTCCAATGGCCTGTTGCTCCATCACTGGCGAGCATCTAGGAATTAGGTTAGTATGTGGACTTCGAGGGTGAAATTTTCCATGCTATTAGGAGTTTTGGCATTGTAGTGCAAGTCAAGTTGTAGCCATTCTAGGTTGGACATATAGCTGCTCGATCGAAGAGTCGTGGGGTTAACAAAATAGTGTCCTATTCAAATTTTAATGGAATTATTTGGAAGAATTCAAAGTTTTTTGGGATTTGTTCTTTTGATTCCTTTGACGAATAAGGAAAAAAAAAAAAGATTATAATGTGAACTGACTGGGACTTTGATGTCCAAAAAAACGCAGTAATATGAGGTCACAATCAAGTGAAGAGTTTTGATCCAGAAAACACAGCACTTGCATGTAGTGGGAGGACGAAAATGATTTCCGATTTGGATATTCTTCAAAAGAAGAGAGATTTTCTAAAATCCTTGATCATGATTGAACAATCATATAAATATTTAACACATTAAAATTTATCATTTATTTTCTCTGTTTTTAAACGCTTTTTATGATATATTTAGGTGGTTCTGTAACAATAGAATAACCATAAATCTCAAGTTTATGAGGCAAATAGTATAACCGCATTTCATCATTATTGGTGACTCTTTTGTTAAAAGGAAATCCATTCATGTAAGAGAAATAAAAGGACCTTAGCCAAATTAAGCCATTTACATTGGTAACATAAATCCATTTTGCTATCAGATGGGCAACACCATATTGATCCAAGTGAAGTTGAACTGAATGAAAGGATGGGATTGTATTTGTATTAGCTTCTCTCTCTCTCTCTCTCTCTCTCTCTCTCTCTCTCTCTCTCTCTCTCTCTCTCTCTCTCTCTCTCTCTATATATATATATATATGTCTTCAACCATTTGCCTTATCTCTCAACTCACATTTTTAAGAACTCTTTACAAATGGGTCTGCAACCTCCTTAGCATTAATCCCATTAAATAATAAGTTTTAAGAAATGTTACTAAACTCCAAACTCCACTGTCATTCTCATCACTACTGTTTAATACTCATGCAAGAGGAATTGATCCATGATGTTGCTGATTCTTGTTCACATGTTCAATTCCTCTTGCATTAAAAGCCATAAACTTTGAAAAGAATCTTAATTCCTAAAAGAACAAAAAGAAAAAAAAAAAATTCAACATGATTTGTGTGCTTGAATACATCTTATATGATCCAAAATGTGATTCTACCGTCCAAATGATCCATCACCCTAATATAGGCCCCAACCTATGAGTTCTCTTGGTATACGACTTAATTGAATTAAAATAGCTCTATTACACTAACATATCTTTCATGCACGTCATTTTTATTATACATAATGCATCACCTATAAATGGAGGTAAGTCTTTCGTTCGGTGCTCTATTTTATAAGAAAAAATACAATATTGACAAGCGATCAAAATTTTAACAACGCATGTGGCTCGTGTTAACTTTCGTCAATGTCAAGTGGATCCCACCAAATCCATGTGGGTCTCCATCTCAAAAAACCTTGTAGACAACATAAACCCTAAACACATATAGGCCGGTGGATCATCTGCTGTGGACGGTCCCCCACACCATGTTTTTTTTGTGGCGGCAAAGGGTACTTTCGGTAATGAAAATTATTTGGGCAATTACACGTGTGTACTTGTATTCGCGGCCGGTGATTGTGTTCGGTAAAGTGCTTTGACTTTTCTTTGTTTGTGGGTCAATGTTTTATATTTTGAAAGAGTCTAAGGTCAGTTTGGGAAAAAAGAGACCACATTATTTAGCCATAAAATTAACACTTTTTTATTTTTATTTTATTTATTTATTTTTTTACGTGATAAAAATAAAATTGACATTTACACCAAGTCACCAACCTTAATAATGGGAAAAGGACAGTGAGCTCGGCATGGAGTGAATCAAATAATTCAGCAAAAAAATAGGAGAAATCAGGAGAATTATGATTCATTTGCTTTATCATTACTCCTACACTATGCCCCTCATCTATAGCCACAAATTAATCATATATCCCTCATTTTCCTTTTCTTTTTTTCTTTTTTTTTAAAGAAAGCAGTTGATAAAAAATCCCAAAATTAGTTGATATTGTGATGTCCATTTTGTTATAACTTTGATTAAACCTATATATGATAAAATAATAATAAAAAAAAAAAAGCTTGCCTAAAAAAAATTCCTTCAACTTGCTATGCGAAAAACTGTTCATGTATATTTTTAAGTTTTAGTTGCATGACCTGTTTTTTTAGAAAAATTTTAATTACATGACCTATTTAATAACTTATTTGACTTGTTTACAAAATTCATGTTGATGCTTTTATGATTTGCAACATAATGGATTGAAAGAGATTCTCCAAATTAATTTGGAGAAAAACTTTGTCCTAAGGTCAAAATTCAAGAGTGTTAGTTGAATTATAAAACTATTGACAAATATATCAAGGTTTAATATATACAAGGCACATCATTGTTTTCCGCTTCCTTTCTGATTTCCACGGTAAACCAAACAACTAATATTGCAATTTATTAAATATATCTAAAAGATCATAAATGTCAAATAAGTACATAGCATATTTTTATTTTTCTTCTATTTGTAAAGCAAACAAGTGAAAAATGAATTATTGCTCTTTTTTTTTCTTATATATATTTTTTGTTATATCCTAACATCAGTTCAAAAAGGCATTCTCTTCGCTTTCATTTCCCTCTCTTTTCTCTTTGCTTTCATTTCTCCTGCAAATAACATCTCTATTAAAAGTGAGGAAAGACTAAAGAGGTGTAAGAGCATCTTCAGCAGAATTTCTAAATTTTTGTACTATTTGGAAAATGAACAATGACTTTTACTTTTTAATTACCCACTTTTCAAATACACTTCTAACAGACTCTCTATCCATTCTCTATTTCATTTAAATATTATTTCTTCATTCATTGTTTATTCTTTTTTTAATCATCATTTATTCTTTTTTAAACAACTATATTTTTCAATGAGAAGTGTTATGTTCACAACATTTTATGCAATACTTTCACAACAAAATTTATGTGGAAAGTTGTTACTAGTTCTAATTTGAACTCACTACTGAAATTATTTTTTTACTCACCAATATTAACTAATAACAATCTGTTACTTAAAATTTATTGTGGAAATATTGTGGTAGTATTTCCATTCTTTCATCCATATGATTCCTTTTTTTTTTCTCTTGTTTTTTTTAGCACCATACACGTATACCCATATATCTCATCCTCTCCTTTTTTTTTTCTTTTTTTTTTTCTTCTACTTTCCACTTCCAGAACCTCCCTCTCTATTTCTTTCTCTAGCTCTCTCCTTTTCTACTCTTTTTCTTTTCTTTTTCTACCATTATCTTCAAACACACACAGACACGCATGGAGAGAAAGGAGAAATCGCCCTTACTCCACCACATCGCCACCGCTGCTCCTCCTCCTCACCACTACTGCCCCACCACACACATACATCTCTATTTTTTTTTTCTTGATCGTTTATTGTTGTTGTTGTTGTTGTTGTTGTTTTTTTTTTTTTTTTTTTTTTCCCCTGTTGTTGTTGTTGTTGTGATTTTAGATTTGTTGTTTAAATTAAATCAGTTTTTTATGAGAGCAAGAATTGTTCTGTGAGAAGAAACAAATCAAAGAAGAAAGAGAAAGAAGTGATAAAATATTACGTGCTAGAATTTTTTAATGAAAAAAAATCAGTTGCTAATGAATAGTAGCTCAACTGTTCATCAGCCAAAAAAAAATCCAAGTATACCGAGTTTGTTGGAGCATGAACAATGCACAGACTCTCCAAAATTTAGTCAAAAAACCCGGATACCGAGCCTGTTGGAGATGCTCTAATGGTAATAATGTTTGCTTTGCACTTTTCATTTTTCATATGAATTATCTAATTCGAAAAATTAATTAAGTTGTCTTTACATTGCATAAGATAGATGGACTTATTCTTTTTTTGGTTGCTGAATGATAGATGGACCTATTCTATATTCAAAGTTCTGCGTGTGAATTTGGAAACTTTTTGACATAATGGAAAATTTTAAACTTTAGACCATTGTCTCTACGTAGTCTAAAAGTAATTTAATTATATAAACTTCATTTTTTTTCTGGTTGATAGACAATCTTCTTTTTTGGAAATGGGTTTTTTATAATTTCTTTTTGGACTTTGATGACCTTATAAAATCAAATATGCGGAGCTAAACAATAGTGTTATAGTAAATAAATACAGGGGAGCTTTTCCGACATTCATTTATTAATAGATCAACAATCTTTTGGTGTGTTTAATTTAAAATGATGGATTGAAAGAGACAGAAATTAAAGAGAGAAATCAAGAATAAATCAAATACTCAACCTCAGTTAAAGCCTTAAAGGTTGGAAAAAAAACATATAATCAATCAAGAATATAAAGAAATTCACTTTCATATTGTTTTTGACTTTGACCTAATCAAGAAATATTTGTCAAACCATGTGAACTCCCCAATTATATTATTTTCTTTTGTAATTAACTTTTTATTTGGGGTCAAGACTAATGGGAATGGTCAATAGCTAGATACGACACTCAAAATGTTAACAGTCGGGTAGTCAAATATAAGATATTAATTAAAAAAGTTCCACGGTTTCCCTCAATTTCTATGGTCCTAATGTACAAATTTTAATTTGCTTGTATTTAGGCAAACTTGTTTCTTCTTCTTCAAGGGAGGGAAGCTTTATTTTATTCAAATTTTATGTGCAAGATAGTTGAATATTCAACATGGCAAAAAAGTGAAAGACCTCAAAGACCAATATTGAGTAATCAATGACATATTTTGAGTAGTCTTTGAGTATTTTTCGCATTTTTGTTTCTAAAATTCTATTGAATACTGGAGGTTGACTAAGTAATTAATGACTTAATGTTTTACCTAATCAAAAAGGCCAATTTCTTTATTCTTACGAATGAGAAGAAGTCAAGGCATTTCTGGCGTTTTTGCTGGTTGGTACAGGCATCGCCATCACATGAGAACATTTCACAAGGGATTTTTGTTAAGAGTTAAAGTATACTTAGAATGGGATATCATATATATATATATATATATGTATGAAGAGATACAAATAAATTATACTACATAAATCTTACGAATTTGAGGGGGCGGCTCTACATTATTCTCAGGGGGTTCATTTGAACCCCCTAACTTCAATATATATATATATATATATATATTTTGTTAGTTTAATATTATAATTTGTTCATTAAAAGTATTTTTACACACCCTGGCTTAAATTTTGCACACCTTTATTATAAGTATTTCCAACTCTAAAAATAAAGAGTAAGTGTTTGTGAATTGTAAGTGTCACTATTTTTTATAAATTTATATTATGTGTGTGAGTGTGTCTAATATTGATTGTGTGTATTACTTTTTATTATAATGTTATTTGTGTGAATTATGATGTGTGTGGATGTTTGTGTGTGCAATATAAATATAATATAAATTTATATAAATTGATAATTAGGAATAGAGATGGTTTGTTACATGTGTGTGTATTGTTATCATGTTATAATAACTTTTTGTTATAAAGTTAGTAAAATTTAAGAAAAAAAATCGTAAAGTTAGTGATTGTCCAAGCATTTGACTGGTTAAGTAGATACTAGTGTATAATTTTATGTATAAATGAGAGTGGTTGTGTGCGCCAATAATTAATACAAAACTAATGAGTTTAGTTTAGTCATTTAGTTTAAAATATTTTTATAAAAACAATAACAAATAGATAATAAAAACTACATAAAAATAAAAATGTTAGATAAACTTAACAAAATAAAATGATTGTAGGCTCATACCTACCCACATTGGGAATAGATACTCATAATTCAAAATTTGAATACTTGTAGAAGGAAATTGTAAAACTTCATGTATTATTGTTATTATTATTATTTGTTGGTAGCTCTATATATTCAAGTTCTTTTTTTATTAAAATTTTTTAATGAATCCCTAAACAAAATTCCTGGAGCCGCCAATATAAATTAATATTAATCTCAATTGATAAATCTTAGCTGGTAGAGTTTGTTTTGTTGTCGAGTAAAAAACCTGAGTTCAACTACATCAAAAAGAAACTCATCAGTGTCATGAATATTGGATGATAAAGAATAACCATCGTGAAAAGAGTCTATCTAAGTTCATTCCCTACTGTTGTAAGAGGAAAAAAAAAAAAAAAAAATTCCTAAACAAGGCATTTGGTAGGACACTAACATGCAGAAAAGAACACAATACTTATCAATAGGTAGTCCATTTACCTTCACATGGCCTATTTAATGAAACTTGACAAGATATGGAATTGGAAACTTAAAATGAAGGCATTTTCTCATGGCAGTATTAGGATGATTTTTGAACTCCATGAATTAATTTTATTAATTTATTAGTTTTTAGAGACAAACAGACATGCAATGAAGAGGAAATTTGATTATACTTAAAAGTTTTACTCTTATCATTGACTTTGCAAAACTTCTGTTCATACTTTATATTATAATATAGGCAATTAAGCATACGAACTCTTGTTTCAATAGTGCATTATGATCTTGTTCAAGTGTCAAATTGTCTGGGAAATATGGATGGTCCAAATTTACAAGAATTTTATGTGATTCAATTTTTTTTAATAATAAATCTCTGAAAATTTTGTTAAGATTGGTTTTCTTTACTTTGTCATTTAATTAATCCAACTTTTTGCTATAGACTTATATATCCAAAAGTAAAGTAATACTGATAATAATAAAAATCTGCTATTGATTATTTCTCCGGCTTTTCTAGACTGCCCCTAAGTTCAACCTTTCTTCTTTTTTTTTTTTTTTGGTGTGGTCAGGATTTGGCCAACTAGTCCTAGGCAAGCATGGGGACTCTTTGTCTGAATTCATTTTCTTATATTAATGCGATTGATTTCCTTCCTAATTGTCCTTTTTTTTTGGTCAAAGATGGGTAAGGAGATGGCTAGTTGTGGAGCCCTATTTGACGGTGACTCTAATAATCCATACTCGCTAAGAGATCAATGATTAAAAGGCCTATACAATACGAGGGACAGTCGTCTCTGTCTTGGGTGGGTTCATCTATAATTTGATCTTGTTAGAAATTCTGAAATTGTCTCAAATTCTTAATTTTACTTGGTTAGTGTTTTTTTATTAGTTCCGCAACAGAGATCTCAACCTAACTAGCTAGTTTCAACAGCATCAATTAGTTGGCATCTTAAAGTGAACTAACATTACACACTTCAAATTAAAAAGTTCGCTCATAGTACATAGACCCTATAATCAAACTATGTGGGGATAAGAATTTGCCACTGAAACTACTCATCCTAGGTGGTCCTAATTGCCTATATTCAAGAAAATTTTGGTGGTTACTATCCAATATGCTAAGTTAACCAACCTGAGGACCTAATTGATCAGTATGAAAGCAACATATTAAGTAAGGTCGGTCCCAAATTAATTGATACACAACCCACAAATTGGTAAAGTTGTTGAAGTAATTTTGTAGCTCTGTACGTCTCTTGTTTCACTTCATTGCCTCATTGCATGGATTAGAACCCATTAATAGCCAAATGCACCTTACTTGAAATGATTTAAAAATTGATATTAAAAAAGGGAAAAAAGATAGAATAGTTGTAATTGGTTGGAAAGATATATAAATGATGGCTTTTTGATGTAAATCAAACTTCTTTACAAAATTGAGTTTAGGCAGTAGTTTAACTTGTATGTATTACTTTAGAGTAGTCCACTTCTGAAAAAGCAAAGATGGAAGCTCTTCTTTAATAAACTTTTTATGGCCATCAAATTGGCGGCATTTGAGCTATGATAACATCATATGATGTAAGCTTTAGGGACTTTTTATTTTTTCAATATAAGACCGTAAATAATTTCACAATTTCTTTATTACAATTGCAATTGTGTCATAATACAAGTGTTAAAGAAAAAATTATGAGTTTATGTATAAGTGGTATACAACAACTCACAATTTATTATGTTAAAATTGTGACAAAAAAATTGTGAAATTGTTTGTGTCAATTTTTTTTTTGGCTAGCAAAAAGAATTCAGCACGCTTTAAATTTGCATAATATTTTTACCTTTCCACTGCAAGATGTGACAAAACACGTGTCCTCCACTTACTAAATTATGCCAATTACATCCACATCCAAACCTTTTTTTTATTGATGTAATATATGTCTACCTCTCTATTTTGCCATTTTCTATAACCCACCAGCACCAGGTATACTTTTTGAAAATTGGATTACATAAAATTAGGGTTTAACATTAACACTAATTTCACACACTAAAATTCTTGCCAAAAAAAGCATATAGGATGTACACATGAATATATTAAATTAATTACATTATGGACACATAAATATTTTTTTTATTAGTGTACTAAATTTTCTTGCATATTTTATTGATAGCAATTTTTTCAAAACATCTTTAAAATGAGGTTAAGATAAGAATGAGTCAACTATTTTACAAGCCCTAATGATAAGATAGAGTCTTGAGGGCCCTCTTGCTAAGGTTTTAGAGCAATGTTAGGTATGTAACACATTTTTCAATATTATTTATAATTTGTAAAGATTGTAAATGTGATTAGAGTAACATTAGTTTTATATAAGTTTATTATTGGTACTATTTTATTATGAGAAATGCTAACAAGTGCCCTTAGGACACTCGTTAACAATTTAGTTAAAGAAAGTTTTTATGGGAAAAGAAAAGAAAAAAATAATTAATGTTTTGACAGCTTTTTTCATTTCTCATAAAAGTGTTGTCAAAACTTTTCTAAAATAGATTGTTAACCCATTTATTAGTATGACCCTTTTATTATTATATGACTCTTTTCATTTAGTTAGTATGACCCTTTTATTATATATCAAACTGAGGAAAAAGAAAAGAGGCTGCTGTGGAAAATTTTGTGCTCAAGATCAAGATGTAATCAAATCTATTTGAAATTAAATATTCTTATCTACCAAACTACCATCTGCCTTAGCTTGATCATCGTGGGCCAAATTGGAAGATGTAGAAGCTTCATGCCCAATCAGTTTTGTGTGGATTTTATGAAGCATTTAAATGACTTCAACAGTATGTAAATGAACGTGACAATTCGCTCAAAGTGCTCCAATACAGCAATACTGCACTTGATATGTATTCATTACCATGGCCAAGTTTGCATTTAAGATTAAAGGGCACAGACACCAACACAGTATCACAAAATTACAAGATATTTTTTCTTTATAAGAATGAGAAGGACTTTCATAACCCACTTGCATAGCTTGATTGCAAAATTTATTATTCCTTCATTTAAATACCTGTACACAACCGAATAATTAACTTGGGTTTCACCAATGTTTAATGTATATATACGCACTAATTGTCCATTAAATTACTCATTCCACAGCACATAGGGATTAGATTATGAAGATTTTCCTAAAAGAGTAGATTATTGTATGTGTAGGATTCTAGATAAATGCATAGATTAACTATAGGGCTTTGGGAAACAATGATAGGAATAGGTAATTTGTAGTTTATGTTTATTTATTTTTAATTTTGTGTTTATAATAAATGAGGATAGGAAATTTAAATCTAAATTCTTCGTATAAAAATAAATTGAGAAATGCTATTGGATTTGAATCACAAAGCATTTGGTTATTTTATTATTTTTTTTTTTCATAAAGTCCAAATTACTTAATCTTTAGATAAATGCATGAAATTGATCATTGGGTTGTGGTAAACAATTATAATAGTATTGTACTATGTAATTTACTTTAGAAAACACATTTTTAATTTTTAATTTTTTAAAACCCCTTTAATTGGAATGACGAATCTTGCAGTCAAAATTATTCATCTGTCAGCAAATTCGAATTCCTTTAGTATTTCATCATCCTAGATAAATGTATTAGATTGGACCTTGAGTTTTGAAAAGCAATGATAATAGTAATTTAACCTAAAGCCGTCAAGCACTATTCATCCCTTCATCACCTAACATTAACATTAGAGGCTTGATTGATTTTTACATATATATATATATTTAGGATAGGATGAGATTTGAACCTATGACGTTCTTAGAAATTTGATAGATTATTGCAGAAAGATTAAGATATGACATACAATGTGTTATATTGTTAATTATATTTTAATTTTTATCTCACACTTTAACTTTTTAAGGCCATCGAAATTTCAAAATTCAATTTACTATCATCCAAAGAATTTTATTTTTTATTTTTTGAGAAACCAGACTACACACAGTCGGAGGTATCCAAAGATAAATCATCTGACTAAACATAAACACAAAAATTGATCTAATGATAATTTTATTATTCCTTTAATGAATATCCTAATATTACAAATATTGATCTGCTCTAATTAGTTTTTTTTTTTTTTTTTTAATAGAGAGATTACTTTTTCTTTTTATCTTCACTTTTATTACATGCATCCAGTCCTTTTTATTATCCATAAACTGATGTTATTTCCTACTCCTATCCAAGTTTGGAATGCATAGGGATAAGGTTTTCCTTGTAATTATGCAAGAGATAAAGGAGAAAATTGTCCTTTAAAATAGTCATCCTGCCCACTTTCTCCTTGGCTTCCCTGCACCGCGTCTTTTACTCGGAAAATCCCAAACTCGTTTTGACTCTTAGCAGCCATAATTGGTCCTAACTCTTATATATAGAAACTTTGCCTTTTTCCTATAAATATCGATAGCTAAAGCTCAAAAAGAGAAAATAAACACAAGGCAAAACTAAAAACAAAGTGAGATTCACAAGCTCAAATTTTGAAAAACGTGTGTGGACGGTGAGATCCGTAAACACCCCACTTTTTGCTTTTCTCATCATTGATATAATTCACACACTTTCTTCCACTATTTTTATATAAAGGCAAGAGATTCGCTTTGCTGTTCATAGCCAACAACAACAACACAAACCAACTTTCTCTCACTGTTGCAACAAAAAAAGCTGAAAGGCAAAGCAAACTGTAGATTGTAGAAAGAGAGCTTTTTATTTTTTATTTTTGAGCGAGAGAGATAGAGAGAGAGAGTCACAAAAAAACTACTGTGTTTTTGTTGTGAAGAAAACAAGATGGCAATGGGAAAAGAAATCATGGGTTGTTCTATAATTGAGAGGTCTTCCTTTGTTTCATCAACAAAAGTGTTTTTGAATCATGGTAAGAACAACAACATGTTCTTGGTTAAACCTTTGCAGAAAAGGAGGGTATTGGTGCCTTTGAGGAAGGTTGTGAAGCATCCTGTGGTGGCTGCCGTGAGTGAAAATTTGGTCAAAGCTGTGCCTATTGTGTCTGTGCCTGCAGAGAAAGCAGAGAAGTTCAAGGTGAGAGCTGTGGTCACCGTGAAGAATAAGAACAAGGAGGAGTTTAAAGATAAAATTATGAAGCATTTGGATTCTTTCACTGACAAGATTGGAAGGAATATTGTTCTGCAACTTGTCAGCACAGAAATTGATCCAAGTAAGCCTATTTCAGTATTTCTTCTTCTGGGCGTGTCAGACAATATATTTATAAGTAGTTTTGCCACAAAAAAAAAAAAAAGACCATTAAATTTTTTCCACTTACACAATTCATTCTTCAATTTCAGTCTTTTATCTATAATTTTGAAATAAAAGATCTAATTCTCTAATGGGGTTTCAATATTTTTCCTCTTTTGGTTCCTTAAAGTTGAGATCAATCTGACAATCATATTAATTTAACCTTTCTTCTTTCTTTGGTTGATGTCATTGTGTGTCTTACTGAATCGGTTTATATTTTTATGTAATATAGAAACTAAGGCTCCAAAGAAAAGCAATGAGGCTGTGTTAAAAGACTGGTCAAAGAAATCAAATGTCAAAGCTGAAAGGGTCAATTACATAGCTGAGTTTATGGTGAACTCTAATTTTGGTGTGCCTGGAGCAATCACAGTGAGCAACAAGCATCAGATGGAGTTTTTTTTGGAGACTATAACCATTGAAGGATTTGCATGTGGTCCAGTCCACTTCCCCTGCAATTCATGGGTGCAATCCAGCAAAGATCAGTCAGGAAAGAGGATATTCTTCACAAATAAGGTAAAAAAAAAAAAAGTATCTTTTTTTCTTTGATTGATTCTTTAAATCTCTGACAATGCAAGTCAACTGGTTAAAACAAAGAATGTCAAAACCATGTTAACTTGAATCTTTGCTTGGAATAAAATGTTGAATATTTTTCTCTAATTTTCTTTGGTCCAGGAAGTTGAATAAAGAATATTCTATGCTTTATAGCTGGCTGTTGTTGAATTTCACTTACCATTAAAATAGATTTTTACCTGCTCCTCCCCCCTAAAAAAAGAAACTAATTTTTAAAAGGATATTGCATGGTAGAGTTGATCTGGCCCTTATTCTTTTTTCTTTTCTATTCTTTTTTATAATATTTTAAATTAAAGGTCTAAATTGGGATTCTATAATTTTTGTTTTGGTGGATTAAATACAAAATATTCAGTCTGTTTGTGTAATTGATGGGCCACTCCTGGAATGGGCCATGGGTCCAAAATTTGAGCCTAACTACCAACAGAGCATTAGATTTATTTGTTTTTTGGGGGCATAAAAAGCCCATCATAATTCATATGACATAAGTGATATAAGTGGAACCTGTGTGACAACAACAAATATGAACTTGCCATCCCCTTTCCCTCTCTGATTTTTTTTTTTTATTACTTAGTATGATTTTTTTTTTTTTGGTTTTTTTTTTTTTTTTTTTTTTTAAGTTCAAGATTAACACGATTATATTATTTGAACAGCCATATCTACCAAATCAAACGCCTGGTGGGCTTAGATCATTAAGAGAGAAAGAACTTAAAGAAATAAGGGGAGATGGCACAGGAGTCAGAAAATTATCTGACCGGATATATGACTTTGATGTGTACAATGATTTGGGCAATCCAGATAAGGGAATTGATCTTGCTAGGCCAAAACTTGGAGGTGAAAAAATTCCGTATCCTAGACGGTGTCGCACTGGCCGCCTTCCTACTGATACTGGTGAGTGTTCTATTGTCTTTTTCTTAATTGAGCAATGTTAAAAGACACAACAAATTCCACTTTTTTCACGAGGTAGGAAGTTGTGATTGGTGTTATCATATTCACAATACAATAGAACTGTATTGATTAGGCTTGATGCTTACATATAAAACAAAAAAATAAATAAATAAATAAAAACTAAACATCATATTCAAAACCAAATTAAGCCAAATGAAATGGCTTCTCATTTTAAATTCAAGCCAGATTGTAATTTCATTGATCTCTTTTTCTAGTCTTAATTTTTACTAATAAGTAATTTTTATTTATTTCTTTATTTTTTGTAATGGTCTAAAATACCTTTATGTTGAATGTGCCACAGATTTGCATGCAGAGAGTAGGGTTGAGAAGCCATTGCCAATTTACGTGCCTAGAGATGAACAATTTGAGGAGTCAAAGCAGGACACATTTTCTGCTGGGAGGCTTAAAGCAGTGCTTCACAACTTAATCCCATCCTTGAAGGCCAGCATTTCAGCTAATAACCATGAGTTCAAAGGATTTTCAGACATTGAAAACCTCTATAGTGAAGGTGTCCTCCTTAAATTAGGGTTGCAAGATGAACTCCTAAAGAAGCTTCCATTGCCAAAGGTTGTCAGCAATATCCACGAACACAATCGGGGAATTATTAAATATGACACCCCCAAAATACTTTCAAGTGAGTATATTATCTATAACTTTCTATGTTTCATACTAATTTGAAACTTTTTGGATAACCAAAAATATTGGAGTTTTTATTCAATTTTATTATTTTATACCTCCCATACCATGCCATTTTTCCTTCAATGAATTGTCTCTTAGAAGCCACACTATTGAATTATGAAATGAGTTAATCAAAAGCCATTATTATTATGTATAGAAAATTAATTACAAACTAATTCATGCATTTATTTATTATGTTGTAGAAGTGACATCAATCACATTCATTGTTATGTTAGTTTGTAAACCTTTATATTAAAACAGGTAATAACTTTACATTTAATTCCCTTGTGCAGAGGACAGGTTTGCATGGTTGCGAGATGATGAATTTGCCCGTCAAGCAATTGCAGGAATAAATCCAGTTAGTATTGAGAGGCTTACGGTGTTCCCTCCAGTGAGCAAGCTTGATCCTGAAATCTATGGTCCCCAGGAGTCTGCACTCAAAGAAGAACACATTTTGGGCCATCTCAATGGCATGACTGTACAACAGGTAGTTTGCTTGTTTTAATCATGGTATTTATGTATGCAAGGTCCTAAATCTACATGACTTAATCAGTTTCTATTCTTAAAATGCTGATATATTTCTTTCTTTCTTTCTTTGATAGGCATTGGAGGAAAATAAGCTATTTATATTGGATCACCATGATGCTTACCTTCCATTTCTCGATCGGATTAATGCCCTTGATGGCAGAAAAGCTTATGCAACTCGTACCATTTTTTTCTTGACCTATCTTGGGACTCTTAAGCCTGTGGCTATAGAACTTTCCCTTCCATCATCAGGACCAAGTTCTCGGTCCAAACGCATAGTCACACCAGCTGTTGATGCTACTACCAATTGGATGTGGCAGCTTGCCAAGGCTCATGTGTGCTCCAATGATGCAGGGGTGCACCAACTTGTTAACCATTGGTGAGCTTGACTTTATGATTATGATTATACTATAAATCAATTTGTGTAATAATGTTTTAGAATCATTATATTTGTTTATGGGTGACTAATATTAATGCAATGGTGTGCTAATTATATATAGGTTGCGTACACATGCGAGCTTGGAACCATTTATACTAGCTGCACATAGGCAAATGAGTGCAATGCACCCTATATTCAAGCTTTTAGACCCTCACATGAGATACACGTTGGAGATCAATGCCTTGGCGCGCCAAAGTCTAATCAATGCTGACGGTGTTATTGAGTCTTGCTTCACTCCTGGTCGCTATGCCATGGAGATTAGTGCTGCTGCATATAAAAGCTCTTGGAGATTTGACATGGAAAGCCTTCCTGCTGATCTCATTCGCAGGTATAGTTGAGTTACTGAGTTTATGTGATAGTTTGGAGAAAATTTAAACACAGTTCCTTATATGTTAAACTTTAGGCTCCCCAATTAAATGTTTGCTTCATTTGATGTGTATGAATCTAATGGGAAAATCTTGTATTGATTATATAGGGGTATGGCAGTACCTGACCCAAAAGAACCTCATGGTCTAAAGCTCCTAATTGAAGACTACCCATATGCTACTGATGGGCTCCAAATCTGGGCTGCAATTGAGAACTGGGTCCGGACCTATGTGAACCGCTACTACCCAAATTCAAGCCAAATTTGCAATGACAGAGAGCTACAAGCTTGGTACTATGAGTCCGTTAATGTGGGTCACAGTGATCTAAGCCAGGAAAGCTGGTGGCCTACATTGGATAATGTTGATAATCTAGTCTCAGTCCTCACAACCCTTATTTGGCTAGCTTCAGCACAACATGCTGCACTTAATTTTGGTCAGTACCCATACGGTGGATATGTACCAAACCGTCCACCCCTAATGAGAAGATTGATACCTGATGAAAATGACCCTGAGTATGCTATTTTCCTAGCTGACCCACAAAAGTATTTCCTCTCAGCATTGCCTGGTGTATTACAATCTACGAAGTTCATGGCTGTGGTTGATACACTTTCAACACACTCCCCTGATGAGGAGTACCTAGGGGAGAGAACACAACCATCAATTTGGACTGGTGACACTGAAATTGTCGATGCATTTTATGAGTTCTCCGCAGAGATTAGACGGATAGAGAAGGAGATTGATAGGAAGAACCTCGATAAAAGCTTGAGGAATCGATGTGGGGCTGGTGTGTTACCATATGAGCTACTTGCACCTAGCTCAGGACCTGGTGTAACATGTAGAGGGGTACCAAATAGCGTGTCAATATGAAGGATATTTAGACTCGCTTTAGTTGGTCACATCTTCAACATAGGTATATAGTAGTGTATTAGATTTTTGAGTTGCACGACTGTGTCTAAATGCAAGTCTTTGCACATACCATCTCATGTGCACTTTGTAGTCTCTGATAACTTATAGCTTTAAAGCTCATTGGTTAAATA
This sequence comes from Quercus wislizeni, assembly GCA_023055345.1. Lineage (NCBI taxonomy): Eukaryota > Viridiplantae > Streptophyta > Magnoliopsida > Fagales > Fagaceae > Quercus > Quercus wislizeni. The sequence continues at coordinate 61,232,803 of JALGQJ010000002.1, read as the reverse complement.
AATAAAGTTCATTTTTTTTAAGGTTTGGAAAGTTTGTTGTGTTTTTTTTCTTTTGTTCCATTATTAGACTTGAGTATTTGAATGTAGCTTTTGCAAGTCCAAGGTAAGGTCCACACTAAGAATTGCACTCACCATCTGGGGCTTGGTCCATACATTGGTAGTTTGATGGTCCTTGGATAGCAATTCAACAAGGATAGGCCTATGGGCCAAAGTAGACTCAATTTTCAAATTTTCTAAGAAAAGCCCTGATAAATGAGCATTATTGCATTCAAATGGTAATTCCCTTATCCAAAAGTACCAAAATATTATTATTATTATTATTATTATTATTATTATTTTAGAGATCTTTTTTTCCATTCCCTCCTTTAAACTAAGAATAGCCATAGCACCTCTTCCATAGCTAGCTACGTATGGAACAAAATTCCTATTCAAATACGCAACTTCAGTAAAAGGTAGAACAAAAACATATAATAAATCAAGAATTTAACTTTCATATTCTTTTTGAGTTTGACCAAATCAAAAATTTATGTCAAACTATGCGAACCCTTCACTTATATTATTTTCATTTGTACCCTCTTTTTTTTTTTTTTTTTTGGGTGGGGGGTCAAGACTAATGGGATTTGTAAATAGCTACGACACTCAAAAGTTAATAGCTGGCGGAAAAACATAAGATATTAGACATGTTCCATGGTTTTTCCTCGAATTCTAGTAGTTGGTGGTCAAATATAAGAAACTAAAAATATTCCATGGTTTTCCTCGATTTCTATGGTCCTAACGAACAAAGTTTGCTTGCATTTAGGCAAATTTGTTTCTTTTACTTCATGTAAGAGAAGTTTTCTTTTGTTAGAGATATATTAGCCCATTAGCATAGATGCAAGACAAGTCTCTTACTTGTACTAGAAGTCTATTAGTTTAAGGTTTACTCTACTATATATACCCTTGTTTATAGTTCATTATAACACAAGATTTGTACTACACTTTAGGGTTTTCTCTGTGGACATAGGTCGTTAGACTGAACCACGTAATCCTCGTGTTCTTGCAATCCTCTTGTTCTTGTGTTCCTATTTTATGCTTCCATCTTTCACATCTATACAAGCATATTCAACATGAAATATATCATAGCTAATATTTAACATCTTTTATTAAAAACTAATGTTGGTGGCATGTCCAAGTCACGTGCTTAGTTTATTGGAAGACTTTTTTCTTTTTTCTTTTTTCTTGAGAAAAAGTTCAATGCGTATCATTAAGGTAGGTAAGTGAAATCAGTGGTACTTCTTCCATCCAAATGGACATATAAGGGGGGATATATGCTCTTCTCACTAGGAATGAGCTAGCTTATTACAGTGTCTGTGAACAATAGATAATTTAAAAGTTGAGAAGTTTGAAATAAGGAAATGTATATCTATTGTAAGATGACCATAATATGCTAGGCTGCTGCTACCATTCTTCAGTGCTTTGAAAAGCATCTTCGAGTCTCCCTCCAGGACAATGCGATCAAAACCAATTTCCAAAACTAGTTCCAATGCTCTCTTTGCTGCCAAGACTTCCACCTTAATAACCGTGGATGTCATGGGGATTTGCTGGGATAAAGAAGCCATGACAAGGCCTTCATCATTTCGGATGACCACTCCAAGACCAGCGGTGTTGTCTTCAGCGAAGGTTGCCACGTCAAAATTTATTTTGACCCAATGGTGATCAGGTGCACATAAGCAAAAGCAATTCTTTTGTTGTGCTAAAATATGTCATTGACACCCTATTGGAAATTGAGATGTGTTCATGGCATAATGATTGGTTGAGAGAGAGAGAGAGAGAGAGTTGAGTTGTGGCAAATTGATTGCAGCTGAAGATTACAAGTAACGCGAATCGACACCGCGGATGGAATAGATTGGTGTTAGCTAACACATGGCATAGATAATTGACATGGAGTCGATTGACGTTGCGGATGATATAGCGTTGTACTGACAATGCCTTCAGATTAAGGTTTACGTGGCACTCTGGTAGGGTGGCATGTGGCAGACAATGATGGGCTGGCATGTGAAAGCGTGTGTGGAACATAGAGAGGCAGTACCGGCACTTGAATAGATCTGACAGCATGTGGGTGTGTAGATGATGAATCGCAGAACCTGTAAGTGTCATGTGAGAGCGCGTGGGTGCTTGGAATCTACTAGTTTTGATTCTACAGATCGATCTTGAGGGACAAACTAACCTATGCGATTAGTTGTGGAGAAAACGAGATCAGTAACGATGAGAAAGTGTGAGAGTTTTGTACAAACGCTAGTGGCGTGGCAGAGAGAGGCGGAGCTATTGGCAAAGGAGATATTGTAGAATATCATGTTGAGAGAGAATAAATATCAGTGTATGACAATGTGTTATATTGACCTTATACTTGACTAATTACATAGGCAAAAATGATAGTAGAACTTATTATTTATACAAAATCATGTTGTACAATGGGGAAGAGAAAAGAATGACATTCTTTTAATCAAACAATGACCTCTTTTTTTTCTTTTGTGACACTAGGTAAGGTTAGAGCAGCACAATTACATCGTAAATAAATGCTAATAAAAGAAAGAGAGAGAGAAAAAAATCACTAATAAGTTTAATGTCTTCAAAGATCCAAGCAACCTCAAGAGAGTAGATTCTATCATTATTTAGGAAATCAATGAGTTCAGAAAATTACTTTCCACACCACAATGACTTTAGGAAAACCAGTGTTTTGATAAAATTACAAGGTTATCCTCATCACTGAAGTTGTAGTACAAAATGGGTTCAAATCTTCTTCACTTGTGTATTGAATTTGATAGATGATGCACATAGAAAACCAGAAATGCGCCAAATGAAAACCTCTTGATTTACCAAAGCATCAATATCATATAGGGAAGAGTCTTTAATCTGGCAAAGCCAATTATGTCTAGCTGGGTTTTAGAAGACAAAGAAACTCTGGGACATTTTTTCACTCATCAAACAATGAGATTCTTGTACCATCTTTGGGAACCTAAGCCTTTGGTAGTTAAGACTTAAAATCTTCATGGAGGAGGAGGAGGGGGTGGAAGAGTACCCCAAACAAAAGACTAAGATACACTCAGACTATCAGTACTAAGAATATGTTTCTTATGAACGTGAGACTTTAGAGAAAAATACTCTAAAGACGTACGTTTAGCCGAGTGTTGAAGACAAGATTAGTCATCAGGTGAAGCGTGACTACTAGAGCTCTGTAAGATGCATTTCCATGATCGAAGAGACTATTTTTTCTGACCTGGCAAATCCTCATGAGAATTATCTTCATCTCCATATCCACCTTTGAATATCCCTCATTTAAATTTTTGTTATGCACTGCCTTATCCTTCTTACCTACCAGTTGTTGATTAGTATTTAGAAATTGGCACCTATTTGACTTATCAACTGCTGGAAGAGTCATATTTAAAATACACTCCTTAAAAAAAGGACCAAGCTTATCAAGTTGTTGCCCAGAGTCATTGCAATCCACCAAACTACTAGCTGACAGATTTTCTTGAGATTTTTAAACTTGAACTAACGTGAGAATATGGTTTTTTGAAGATGTGGATTTGGATGCAGCTCTATCACATTCAAAATTTGAAATTTCAACAAGATCAGGAAAATTTAAAATTTTATACTCTGAATTTCTTGAGTCATCCAATTGTTGTCTGCATATCTTCACAATAGATTCACCGGCCATCAGAATATGAAGTTGCTATTGATGGAGTTTAGAAGGTCCATCAGTATTCTATTCCCCCTCAATGGCCGAATTGACCTCTTCTTCATCATCACTAACCTTGGTTGGCTTGGACTTCCTTTTTTCTGATTGATTTTTGGAGCTATAGTGCGTAGCTATGGACCAAATTGAAACTCATCCTCATTAGTGTGGAGGCATCCTTTATTTATCCCCTGACATTTCCGATCTTGATGACCCAGTATAACACACCAATAGCAAAATGTTGGTAACTTGCCATACTTAAAAAAGACCCAACCTTCCTCCATATCTTCAATATGAATTGTTTTCCCCTGATGTATAACAAACAGCCTAGAATAGTAAGGGCGCTAGAAGTCACAACGTAAGATCAAAGGGGGGGGGGGGGGTGTGCCAGTAAAGGCCATCGGGGTGACAGTGTCAGAATTGCATGAAATTTTGGTAAGTTGAAGAGAAACGGCATTCTAATCCAAACTTGAAAATAGTGTTTTTGCTATTTATAGTAATATTTGTTTTTTCTTAATAACTTTTAGTTTAAAAGTCAGAATAAGGTTCCGTCTATTTTGAGACGTCCCTTAGAGACAATATTTTCAATTCCTGTAATTATCTCAATTTTGCTATTTTTGGCAAAAATCACTATTTTGCCACCTAATTACGTGATTAGTGTGAATTTAGGGTTTCTGGGCATGACCCTAACCGCCCTAGAGTTTATTTTACTATTTAAACAAATTGTAACCTCTAAGGCAATTCTTTTTTTTTTTTTTTTTTTTGAGATTTATAAAAATATAGACTTTGTCTATTTCTCTCTAGTGGATTCCAGGACCTTATGACATTGTGGATTCAAGGGACCCCCTCATGGATTCAAGGTTTTCATTCAGAAGCTAACGTGTTTAGTTTCTTTTTCTTTTTTCATTTAGGAAGTAACATGTTTATTTTTTTGTAGCTTCTGCGACATCATCCCCTCATTAGAGGTTTTGTGATGTCAATATCGACCCAAATCAGAAGAAAAGGACCTCAAGCAAGGCCACTCTTCATAGCATCAACCAAAAGTGGAATACCAATCTCCTTCGCAATATGAGTGCCAATAGCCTTATTCATACTTTTAATAGGGATGTTGAAAACCCGAATCCAAAAAAGGGGAATATTGGAAAGAAACATTACTCAGGCTAAGGCCCTCATGGAAACGTTTCAAAAGAATTTGCTTACTATCAAAGGACCAAGGGCTTTTGTCAAGAACCTCCTTCATATCTTCCTCTCTTACAAAGATAGCTAGAAAAAAGATTATTTCCCACTTCTTTAATTGTAACTTCATGCAGACCACGAGAAAGTTTTTGGATGGTAGATTTAAATGTTTCCTTGTTAAAATTCTTAGTAGATTGGAGTTTGAACAAGATACTAAACTGAGCATGATCTTTAGAAAGAGCCACCTCCTGAGAACTCACTGCCAAAACCCCTTTTTCTACTTCCGAAAGATGGAACTTCCTCCACGACTCCTTTATAGCCGCATCCATAATACAAAACCTTTGTAGGTCTAATTAAATAAAATAAGAGATATGTGAGAAAGAAAGATAGAAAGAAATCCCCTACTATGATCAGCGGAGCTAAACCAAAGAGGTTTAAATCTTACGTGAAGAACATAAGTTAGTTTCTTCTACTTTCCAAAACTACAAAGAATCAGATAGAAAAGTTTATATATATTAGTGTTTTGAAGGTAGCAGTTTTAGAGGCAAATATCCTTGATTAGGCTAAAATCAAAGACACAATAATGGTCCTTGAGTTCAGCTTAGTAAGAGATGAATAAATTTATATGGACAATATATATTATACACTAACAAAACTAATAGGGGTTGTAATTACACTCTTACCTCTAAATCTATGTATAAGATGAAGATTTGTGTGGCTTTTTGCTTGGTGGTTTTGACATATAAGGTTGATTTCCTTCTTCTTCATTTTAATTGTAGTGACACTCAATTTGCTTTGGTAGAGAAATTATGATATTCATTTATTTAAAAATCTAGATTATAGACTATTGATTTTACTTTTAGCATCCACTTGGGACAAATTCTTTAAAAGCGATTTTGTTATGAATAAATTATTGGTCTTTAAAAAAAAAAAATCCATCTCCATTCTAAATTACATAGAAAAAAATTAGTTTTGAATTAAACGAAGATGTGATACGATCATAATATTGTTTGTTATAAATATTTTCTAATAGTGACTTATACGTGCCATGCACGAGCTTTAAAACTAGTAATCTATAAAAAAGGTGAGTTTTTGGCTCACTTAGTAAATACTTCATTTGGGAGCAGGTAAAACGGTGAGCTTTTGGTAGATAAGACCGAATGCTCAGCAACAGCAAAACATGTTGTTCGACAAAGACCCTGTCTCTGTTTGGGAGAACATTTACCATTTTTATATAGGTGAAGATAAAAGAAGAAGAAGGAAGAAGAAGATTTAAGATGCTGAATAATTGAATATTCAACATGGCATACGACCTCAAAGGTCAATTTGTGACATTTAGAGTCTTTGTATATTATTTACACGTTTTTGTTTTAAATTGACCGAGAGATTAATGTCTTACTCTTACCTAATCAAAAGGGCTAATTTCTTTATTCTAACAAATGAGAGGAATTCAAGACATGTCTGGTGTTGTATGCCAACCATGCATCTTCCTGTCATGACAACTTTTCACATTTGAGTTTTGTAAGGAAGACTTCAAAAAGTATAAAATTTTGACCGATGCGCTGTATTAGAATATTGCAAATTTTATTACATAAACCTTACAAATCAATATTGTTATCTTAAGTAAATCTCAATGGTAAAGTCTTTTGTTATCAAATAAGGAACTTTGTTTATACAAAAATTCCAAAAAACAAAAAAAATGTTAGTATCTTGACCAGATAATAAAGAGGGTAATTATCAATCATGGAGTCTATTAGGTTCATCCCCTAGTTTCTCAGCCAAAAAAAAAAAAAAAAAAAGATATGAAGTTGCATGGAAACTCAAAATGAAAAGACATATTTCTCACGGCAGTATTACAATGGTTTTTGAATTCCATTAAGCTGTATTCTCAGGTTTTACTTTTGTCATTGACTTGGACCATAATAGACAAATGCAGCCAAAATATTACTTGAAATGATCGAATAATTGATTCTAAAAAAGAAAAAAAGAAAAGAAAAAAGAAGAAGAATAATTGTAATTGGTTGGAAAGATATATAGATGATCACTTTACAAAATTGAGTTTAGGCAATATTTTAACACTCAACTTTTATCATTTTGGATCCTCAAAAAAAAAAAAAAAAAAAAACTTTTATCATTTTAAACTTTATAGTAGTCCACTTTGGAAAAAGCAAAGAGGAATGTCCTTGTTTACGGAACTTTTTTGGCCAGGCTTTGAGCTATGATATGATGTCGGTTTTACAGACCTTTTATTTTATTTTCTTTCAAAATGAATTCCAGCACGCTTTAAATTTGCTCCATATTTTTGCCTTTCTAGTTTCCACTACCAAAAATGCGACAAAGCTTGTCCTCCAGTTACTGTTATGCCAATTTCATTCCTATTCACCTTAAATTTTTTTATTTATTATGTTTTATAATATTTTTATGTCTATGTGTCTCTCTCTATCTTTCCCTTTTTCTATAATCCACTATCTTTCCCTTTGTCTATAATCCATGGATATATTCTAAAGGACAAAACTTAAATACAGTACATTAGATGCTATTCTTTAGATTTCTCTTTTAAATTTCAATCATATGACTATTTACTTAAAAAATAGACTTTCATCTTATAAGAAAAAATCTATATGACAGAATCTTAAAAGGAGAACCTAAGGTTTTTTAGGTTTCCCTCTTAAGTTTCAATCAAATGGCTACTTAACTAAAAAATACACTTCCATCTCATGAGAAAAAATCTATATGACAGAATCTTAAAAGAAGAACCTAAGGAACAGTATCTAAGTCTTGTTCTACTCTGAAATATGAAAAATTATAGAATACTTTGAGACTAACATATATACTCTTTCTTGTATCATATGAATTATGAGTTTATCATAAATTTAATTAGTGTGATTTATTATTATGTGAGATGGGAAAATATATATTTATGGTACTTTCGAAGTATTCTAAAATTATACTTGAAATACATAAAATTGGGGTAACACTAATTTCCCACATTAAAATCTTTGCTTATAAGCAAATAGGAGGATTTGATAATAACTTGATTTGAGCTTGGATTAACTTTTTAGTGGTTTGTTGATATCAGGAAAGTGTGTGAAAATACAATTATATCAACCATATATTTTTGCCATAAGATTTGATCACTTAACCAATCACACTACTTACACATAATTTTTTTTTCATTAGAATCAATTTTCTAGCGTATTCTATTAATAGCAATTTTAAATAAATAAAAAACCATCTTAAATGTAAGGTTAAAACAAGAATTATTCTAAGTATTCGTTTGGATAGTGCTGAAATTGTGTTTGTGTCTGCGTTTTCATTTTTTTTTTAAGCACATTTCTGTGGCTTTTATGCTTTTTCAGTAGGTCCTGTGCATTGTTCACGGGATTCATAAACCTCTATTTTCAACAAAACTTTTATTAAAAATGGGTCACACGGCATTATTCACATATTTAAAAATTATTTTGTTACAATATTTTTAGCTTTCAGCAAAATAAGCGGTATCCAAACACACCTTAATTATGACACAATTTTGAGGGTATTATTGCTAAGTGTTAGAGCCCTGCTAGCCACATAGCATTTCTTACAACATTTTCATATTTTGTTAAGTTCGTAAATTGTGTTTAGAGTAACATCACTCTTACATAGTTCACAAATGACCTATTTTATTATGCATCAATTAAAACAAATTATGTCAACAACTGTTAAAAAAAAAAAAAAGTCTAAGATGCAAATTGCATTCTCTAACTTTATTTTCATTCAATTGAGTTCTCTAAATTTCAAATTTATTTAATTTAGGAATTTTTTCCAATTTAATTTAAAAAAATTGCCATTAAGTATGCAATTAACTAATAAAAAAATTATATAAAATATCTATAAAATATTTTTACTAATTTTATAAATTTCTTTCATGTGAGAAAAATATTTTTTAGTGGAAAATTTTTTAACAAAATTGGATGAAAGATCTAAATTAAATAAATTTGAAATTTAGAAGACTAAATTGAACGAAAGTAAAGTTAGAGGACTAAAATAAATTTAAGTCAAACTTGATGATGCAATTTACATTTTAACCTTAAAAATGTGAAAATTTTGGCGCCTCTAAATTTTTTGAAGTTGTATCTCATGAATCAAATCCATTTGGGACTAAATATTCATATCTATCAAACTACCATCTGCATATATCATTGTGAGTCTAATTGAGAGATCTAGATGCTTCATGCCCACTCAATGTTCTGTGGATTTTATGCTGCCTTTGAATAGCTTCAACTGTATGTAAATGCATGGAAGTGACAACTGATCAAAGTGCTCCAATGCTACACTAGATATTGCCATGGATGGTCATTAGTATGGCCAAAGATTGCATTTAAGATTAAAGGGTACTTTCTAGTTTTTGCTGTTGTTTTTGTTTTTGTTTTTTTGTTTAAGTGGGGATAGGAAATTTAAACATATTTTTTTTTTCTCATAAAAATAAACTAAGATATACTATTGAACCACAAAACATTTGAGTTATTTTAAATTATCTAATCTTTACAAAACAAAATGCTTGAAATTGATCATGTAGTTGTGGTAAACAATTATAAGATTAGTGTACAATGTAATTTAGTTTAGAAAATATATAAAACTCTTTAATTGGAATGACGAATCTCAGAATTAAAATTATCCATTTGTCAGCATGTCATCCTAGATAAATGTATTAGATTTGGACCTTCAGTTTTGAAAAGCAATGATAATAGTAATTTCATCTAGAGTCATCAATCACTACTCATCTTTTCATCACTTAACATTAGATATATATTTGATTTTTCTTTTCTATTTTTTTATAAGATATTATAATATTTAAACTAATAATGTTAGTTAAAGATATAATGGATTATTATAGCAGGATAAGACAGACAATTTTATGTTATATCATTAAGTGTTTTTATCTCACAACTTTAAGGTTTGAGGTCACAGAAATTTTAAGATTATATTTGCTATCATTTTACTTTATAATTATAACGCAAGTCTATTTCCATATTTCACATACAGTTATGCTAATTAGTGTGAAATACAAGAAACTATATGTTGTATATTATATCTACCTTGGTGAATAATAATCACTTCAACTAAATCAAAGACCTTATATCTCCTACACTCAAATTTATCATTTCTTTTTAAAATTTCAATGAAATCTAATGAAGCTTTCTTAAATATAAAAAATAAAAAATGAAAAGATCTTAATATCACAATTATTAACCTATTGTGATTGAAATATCACTTTTATCTAATTGATCTTCACTTTTATAAGCATTCACTGTTAACATCACTTTTATTATTCATTAATTACGAAAGATCGAAAGTATTGTTTTTTAATCCTATCTGACTTTGTGTACATTTATTTCTTAACATTTTTCTTTTTGTCTTAGTTCTTTTTTTTTTTTTTTTTTTTTTTTTTTTTTTTTTTTTTGTGTGTGCAGGTAATCTAGCTTTAAGTTTTGTTGAAATAAATTTTGTTGTTGTTGCTTTTTATAACATATTTAACATAAAAGTTTTTAAAAATTATATTTTTTAATAAACATTATGCAAATAAGTCATGGTGGATAAACAATTTCAAGTAGGACACTTTGAATTGAAGAGATAAAGTGCCTTGTAATTTATGCAAAAGATGGGGACGACACTTGTCGTTTCACCGTATCAAGCCCACCTTCTCCCTGGCTTCCCTACACCACGTCTTTTACTTGGAAATCTGAAATTCACTTGATTCTCAGCAGCCATAGTTGGTCAAGTGATTCTAAGCCCACAAACTTTACTATACCATTTTCCATAACTTTTTGCCCATCATTAATTTACAATTAACCACATGAGAGAGTTGGGAGAAAGTGTATAAAAATGTATGACTCTAGAATTATTGTCATTGGTCCGAACTCTAAAATATATATATTTTTTTTTAAAGAAACCGTTTGTAAGACAAAAAAAATTTGACACTTGCTAATATTACAAATTATTAATATTTAATAATTGGTTAACAACTCATATATATATATATATATATATATATATATATATATATATATATATATTTTTGGTTGTGTGTGTACTTATTATTACTCTCATCTAAAAGGAAGGAGATTCACAAGCACGTATTTTGAAAAAACGTACGAGGACAGTGACATCCATAACACCCACTCTATAATTTTTTCTTCATTTATATATATCTCACTTTCTTTGGCCATACATATACAGCAATAAAAAAGCAAGAGACACACTTCGTTGTTCAAAGCCAACACCACAAACCAACTTTCTTTTGTGTTGCAAAAAACAGAAAGGCAGATCAAAAACAGTAGAAAGTAAGCTTTTTTTGAGAGATAAAGAATCACATATAGACTGTTTTTGGAGTGAAAAAACAAGATGGCGATGGGAAAGAAAATCATGGGTGGTTCTATGATTGAGAGGTCATCGTTTGTTCCATCAACAAAAGTGTTTCTGAATCATGGTAAGAACAACAACATGTTTTGGTTAAACATTTGGAGAAAAGGAGGGCAGTAGTGCCTTTGAGGAAGGTTGTGAAGGGTCCTGTGGTGGCTGCTGTGAGTGAAGATCTGGTGAAGTCTGTGCCTGTTGTGTCTGTGCCTGCAGAGAAAGCAGAGAAGTTTAAGGTGAGAGCTGTTGTGACAGTGAAGAATAAGAACAAGCAGGACTTCAAAGATTAAAATTGTAAAGCATTTGGATTGTTTGACTGATAATATTGGGAGGAAATATTGTTCTGCAACTAGTCAGCACTGAATTGATCCAAGTAAGCCTATTTCTTATTCTGGTTGTGTCAGACAATATATATTATTGTCTAAAAAGACTAGTATATTTTTTGTCACTTAAAATTTTTTCTTCTGGGTAATTCAAATTTCAGTCTTTTGTCTCTAATTTTGAAATAAAGGATCTAATTCTCTAATGAGGTTTCAATTTCTTTCCTCTTTTGGGTTCTCAAGTTGAGACCATTTTGACAATCATACTAATTCAATCTTTCTTCTTTACTGGGTTGATGTTATTATGTGTGTTAGTACTATATTCTTTTCGATTTTAGTACTGAATTGGTTATATTTTTGTGTATTGAAGAAACTAAGGCTCCAAGGAAAAGCAGTGAGGCTGTGCTAAAGACTGGTCAAAGAAATCAAATGTCAAAGCTGAGAGGGTTAATTACACAGCTGAGTTTATGTTGAACTCTAATTTTGGTGTGCCTGGAGCAATCACAGTGAGCAACAACCATCAGATGGAGTTTTTCTTAGAGACTATTACCATTGAAGGATTTGCATTGGTCTGTCCACTTCCCTTGCAACTCATGGGTGCAATCCAGGAAAGATCATCCAGAAAAGAGGATATTCTTCTCAAATAAGGTATAAAAAATGTCTCTTTTTTTCTTTGATTGATTCTTTGAATGTCTGACAAAGCAAGTCAACTGTTTAAAACAAAAAAGGTCAAATCATACATAGCTTAAAAAAAAAAAAAAAAGTGGGATTGACCAAGCGATTTTCTTATTTGAGTGTTACCATAATAGCATCTTACTTGTTAGATATTCGAACTTAGAATTTCCACCCCAAACTACTTGAGAGTAAACCCAATGACCGCGGGAACATCACCCTTAGTGATACCATATTTAACTTTTGAATCTTTGCCAATAAGTAAAAATTATAGTGTTTAGATGTAGGTGACATGGTCCTCCAAAGTGCAACGGTATAAGAAGTTGAATATTTCTCTAATTTCTTTGGTCCAGAGTTGAATAGAGAATAGTCTCTAGCGTGCTGTTATTGAATTTTACTTACCATCAAAATATATTTTTCCCCGTTCAACCTAATAATATATATATATTTTTTAATTTAAAAGTATCGCATGGTATAGTTGATTTGGGCCCTTATTTGGTTTAAGATCTATGCCAACTATAGAGGATGAAGAAGAATTCAATTTTTTTTCTCTTTTCTATAGGGAAGTCTCAAGTGGGATTTTTTTTTTTTTGGTTTGGTGTATCAAATAAAAAATATTCAGTATGTAGCTAATGGGCCACTCCTGGAATGGGCTATGGGTCTAAAACTGAGCCTACTAACTACCAAAGAGCATTAAATTTGTTTGGTTTTTTTTTTGGGTTGGGGGGGGGGGGGGGGGGGGGGAACTAAAAAGCCCATCATAACTCATAAGCCAGATATGACGGAAGTTGAACATGTGTGACAATCAAGAACAAATACTATGAAATAATCATCCCTTTTGCTCTCTGATTTTTTTTTTTGGTAAGTTCGACTTTAACACTCTTTTGTGATTATATTATTTGAACAGCCATATCTACCAAATGAAACGCCTGGTGGGCTTAGATCATTAGAGAGAAAGAGCTTAGAGATATAAGGGGGTGATGGCAAAGGAGTCAGAAAATTATCTGACAGGGTATATGATTTTGATGTGTACAATGATTTGGGCAATCCAGACAAGGCAATTGATCTTGCTAGGCCAACACTTGGAGGTGAAAAAATTCCATATGCTAGACGGTGTCGCACTGGTCGTCTTCCTACTGACACTGGTGAGTGTTATATCTTCTTTTCTTATTGAGCAATGTTATAGACTTATTGAGGTAGCCAAGTTGTGATTGGTGTAACATTACTTCTATAGATACAAGTCATACTATGCTACCTCAACAGTTGACAACAAAGTTGTGAATTTTTGTGTGGAGCTAGACTCATAGCTTCTGTAAGTGCCTAATGTGCTACATCAAAGTTAAAGATTTCTATATTTTTTTTTGACAATACAATAGAACTGAATTGAACAGGCTTGCTGCTTACATTACATATAAACACAAAAATAAAAACTAAACATCATTTTCAAAACCAAATTATGTCAAATGAATTTTACTCTCATTTTAAATTCAAGTCAGATTGTAATTTCATTAACCTCTCTGTCTACTCTTTGTAATGGTCTAAAATACCTTTATGTTGCATTGTGCCACAGATATGCACGCAGAAAGCAGGGTGAGAAGCCATTACCAATGTATGTGCCTAGAGATGAACAATTTGAGGAGTCAAGCAAGACACAGTTTCTGCTGGGAGGCTAAAGCAGTGCTTCACAACTTAATCCCATCCTTGAAAGCCAGCATTTCGGCTAATAACCACGAGTTCAAAGGAATTTTGGACATTGACAACCTCTATAGTGAAGGTGTCCTACTTGAATTGGGTTGAAAGATGAACTCGTAAAGAAGCTCCCACTGCCAAAGGTGGTCAGCAATATCCAAGAATCCAATAGGGGAATTACCAAATATGACACCCCCAAGATACTTTCCAGTGAGTATACTATCTATAATTTTCTAGATTTGTTAATAATTTGAACCTTTTTGGATACCCAATAAAGTTGGAGTGGTTGTTCAGTTTTATACCTCCCATACCATGTCGTTTTTCCTTCAATGGCTTGTCTGTTGGAAGCCAGACTAATGAATTATGAATAGAAATATTCTGGCTCCTCTGGAGCTAGCTATTTTATATTTAAATGCAACTAGCCTACTAAGTCTTTATTACTTGTCCTTGGCACCATCAAGAAGAATCTTTTTCACTTGCAAAGTGCATTACATCATAATGGCCAAAATGTGTTTAATCAAAATCCATTATTATTATGTTCAGAAAACCATTAAAAGGTAATTCATACATTTATTTATTATGTCGTTGAAGTGACACCAATCACATTAATTGTCATGTTAGTTTTTAAACCTCTGTATTAAAATTGATAGTAACTTTAGTATTTTTCTTACATTTACTTCCATGTGCAGAGGACAAGTTTGCATGGTTGCGAGATGATGAATTTGCCCGACAAGCAATTGCAGGAATAAATCCAGTTAGTATTGAAAGGCTTACAGTGTTCCCTCCTGTGAGCAAGCTTGATCCTGAAATCTATGGTCCCCAGGAGTCTGCACTCAAAGAAGAACACATTCTGGGCTATCTCAATGGCATGACTGTACAACAGGTAACCACATAATATTGTTGTTAAGTAATGTACATGTTTTTAATCATGGTAATGTATGCAAGGTCCTAAATATACGTGACTTTATTTCTGTTCTTAAATTGCTGATATTTTTTGTTCTTTCTTGATAGGCATTGAAGGAAAATAAGCTGTTTATATTGGATCACCATGATGCTTACCTTCCATTTCTTCAACGTATTAATGCCATTGATGGCCGAAAAGCTTATGCAACTCGTACCATATTTTTCTTGACCTCTCTTGGGACTCTTACGCCCATTGCTATAGAACTTAGCCTTCCACCATCAGGACCAAGTTCTTGCTCTAAACGCGTTGTCAGACCAGCTGTTGATGCTACTACCAATTGGCTGTGGCAGCTTGCCAAGGCTCATGTGTGCTCCAATGATGTAGGGGTACACCAACTTGTTAACCATTGGTAAGTATGAGTTTTTGAGACTATAATTATACAAGACATACCAATTTGTCTAAATTTGTTTTAGAATCATCATATATAAGTTTTTGTGTGACTAAAAGTAATGCAATTGTGTGCTAATTTTGTATAGGTTGCGTACACATGCAAGCATGGAACCGTTTATACTAGCTACACATAGGCAAATGAGTGCAATGCACCCTATATTCAAGCTTTTAGACCCCCACATGAGATATACAATGGAAATCAATGCCTCGGCCCGGCAAACTCTAGTCAATGCTGATGGTGTTATTGAGTCTTGCTTCACTCCTGGTCAATATGCTATGGAGATTAGTGCTGCTGCATATAAAAGCTCTTGGCGCTTTGACATGGAAAGCCTTCCTGCTGATCTCATCCGCAGGTATTCATGAGTTACTTTATGAGAGTGGTAGGACAAAATTTAGACACAATTCCTAATGTGTTGTACCTTAAGTTTCCTAATTAAATTCAATCATACAGTATATTGGCTAATGAGCCACACAGTTGAATTTAATTGTCCTTAGGAGAAAAGATACAATATTTTATCCTACATTGGTTAATATAGCTACATGATTGAATTTAATTGAAGAAGCTACGGTACACTACTTATGGAACTATAGCTAACTTTTACCCCTATCTTACACAATATGTGCTTCTATTTATGTTTGCTTTCATTTGATGTGTATGAATATAATGGGAACTCTTGTATTCATTATATATAGGGGTATGGCAGTACCTGACCCAACACAACCACATGGTCTAAAACTCCTAATTGAAGACTACCCATATGCCACTGATGGGCTCCAAATATGGTCTGCAATCGAGAACTGGGTTCGCACCTATGTGAACCATTACTACCCAAATTCAAGCCTAATTTGCAATGACAAAGAGCTACAAGCTTGGTACTATGAGTCTGTCAATGTGGGCCATGGTGATCTAAGCCAGGAAAGCTGGTGGCCTACATTGGACAATACTGATAATCTAGTCTCAGTCCTCACAACCCTTATTTGGCTAGCTTCAGCACAACATGCTGCACTTAATTTTGGTCAGTACGCCTATGGTGGATATGTACCAAGCCGTCCGCCCCTAATGAGAAGATTGATACCTGAAGAAGATGAACCTGAGTATGCTATTTTCCTAGCTGATCCTCAAAAGTATTTCCTCTCAGCAATGCCTAATGTACTACAAGCTACAAAGTTCATGGCTATGGTTGATATACTTTCAACACACTCCCCTGATGAGGAGTACCTAGGGGAGAGACAACAACCATCTGTTTGGACCAGTGACCCTGAAATCATCGATGCATTTTACGAATTCTCTGCTGAATTGAGACGGATAGATAAGGAGATTGATAGGAAGAACATTGATACTAGCTTGAGGAATCGATGTGGGGCTGGTGTGTTACCATATGAGCTACTTGCACCTAGCTCAGGACCTGGTGTAACATGTAGAGGGATACCAAATAGTGTGTCAATATGAAGGGGATTGGGATTCACTTTAGTTGGTCACATTTATCAACTTAGGTATATAGTTTATTAGATTTTTTGAGTTGCACATGACTCTGTCTAGATACAAGAATTTGCATATAGCTTCTCATATGCACTTAATTTGTAGTCTCTGTTTAACTTATATGCAATAAAGCTCATAGCATAACTTTAGTTAAACAAATTAAGTTGATCTTAAGGATTGGAAAGTTTGTTGGTTTTTATTCTTCTAGTCCATTATTAGACATTATTTGAATGTATCTTTTGTAATTCTAAGATAATGGTCAAACTAAGAAGTCCACACCACCACCACACGACCTTGATGTGGTGGTTACTCCACAAGTATTATTGTGGAGTGGGGGGCAAGAGCTAGGGTTCAAGTCTTCAAGAGGAAATTTTACACACATATATACTTAGATTAGACTAGAGTATAATTTTTATATCGTAAAAGAAGAAGAAGGAAAAAAAAAAGCAACACCATCTAGGGCCTGGCCATAAGTTCAACTAATTGGTTGTTTGATGGTCCAATGTTAGCATTTCAACTAGGATCCACCGATGGGCCAAATTGGACTCAATTTTCAAGTTCTCTTGAGAAAAGCCCTGAGAAATGAGCATTATTTTGTAGTCCAAAATTTTCACCCCGTGGTCCAATCCAATATAGCTTAATTTGTTCAAAATGTCACCCAAACAATCTTGAAAATAATTTATTTTGATTAGGTCATAACAAAAGTAGTGTAAGTGGATGTATATAAATATAACATTGCTCTAATAACATTCGAAAGTTGTTAAAAAAAAATTGTATCCCCTGTTGTAAAGAATAAAAACAACATTGTTCAACTTTCATGTTAAACAACATTTAAAATTGATAGAAAAATTTTATTTGTAGAAATTATTGGTGGTGTAATTGTGCTTTCCTGGAATCATTGTACTCAAATATACTATTTGTGAGTTCTAGTTAACTCAACTGGTAAAATTTCTGATAGTTGAATAAGAGATTTGAGGTTCAATTCTCGTCTATACCAAAAATTGATCGATACCTGATCTGATAATAAAGAGCTATCATTATGAGCAAGCGCCATACGTTGAAACTCTTTAAGAAAAAAAATTAGAAAATTATAATATTAAAATTAATAAACCTTAAATAAAATACTATCATTGATTCATTTTTTATTATTATTATACAAATAGTGGTTGGATAAACTAAAATTGAGAATTTCATAGATAATAATTTAAAATGATTTTTTTTTTCAAATAACTTATATTTATTTTCAAATATACAAATATTATATATAAACTTAGTAAAATTTTAATACACATTTAATTATAATTATTTGTAAATGTATCCCATGCATATATATGAGAGAGTACAAGCTAATTAAATTTATATACTTGAACTTATATCATTCATTATATGATAATTATTTTTTATTATTATATCAGTTTAGCAATTGTTTTTTGGTATAAAAGTAAAGTCCCTTATTCAATTCAAATTTTTTTTTTTTATCAATGAAACAAACAGTCTGACAATCATGTGACATCTTTCACGTGAAGTGCTGCCAAATATTGTTTGGGCTCTCTGCTGCAACTTGCCAACTTCACATCTAAACGGTGTTGATTGATTGTTATTTTGGCCCATGAAAAGATTCTGTAAAAATTTTTATGTATTTCTTCTTGCTTTTTTGCGCGGGAAGTGTTCGACGAAATGATTCGCCGTCCGTTGGCCAGCCTTATTTGTCAGGTATGGGTCTCACCTTCTGCCTCAGCCTTTCATAATTTAGGCTCTGTTATTCTTCAGCAACCACATGCAAATGTTCAGCGCTCTCTTCTCTGTGTACAATTATCAGTGAAAAGCTACATGGTAAAGGTTCATCAAGAACTTTTTTCAATGTGAATAGTCTTGAGCTATTTTGAAACTAGTATAGTCCAATTTCAAGTTGAGGATTAGGTAGCTTTGATGTCAAATTTCAATGTGAATAGATGGGCTTTCCCACATGGCCTTTGTATAATATTAAGATATGCTTTAATCTATTCTCAAAAAAAGATATGCTTTAATCTATTTCTTAATGTGAAAATAGATGAGCTTGCCCCCCACCCCCAGTTGGTCTAAGCATGCATCATGCTTCAATTAAATAAATCCTTGGTGACTTGAACCTACATAAACAAAGACTGACAACATTTTCAATCCTTATTTGATTATATGGTAACGTGTGTCACATGTTAGAATTCGATAAGCTGATCTCACCACCACGATTTAAGATCTCGTCATCTTGTTTTAACTCAATTGGCTAGTCTTAACTTAATTGTCACATTTTGATATTTTTAACGCATACTTTTAGAATTCAAAAAATTTGAGCAGCAAGATATTAAAATGTTGGTTGGTACATTTAGACAAATATTGGTTGGTATAGCAAACCTAAAAGATAAATTTTATGGAAAATTCTTAATTTATATTATACTAATAATGTAAATCTTACATTATAGAGAAAACAAATTCTTAATTTATACTTTTTTATAAATGTGAACAACATTATATACTGAAAACTAAAAATATTGTAATAAAATAATTTTTAAATATATAAATAATACAATAAGACCTATTTTTAATAAAAAAATTCACGAGACCTACTGAAAATTCATAACAGCCAGAAACTCTCTTTTCCAAAAAAAAAAAAAAAGGTAAAACGCAGACTAGAACGCACCAAAAGTACAGTGGCCCAAAATTGTTCAATTGATACAAAGTGTTTGATAGTATAATAGTGGCCCAAAATTGTTCAACTGATGCCGTCAAAAGTATAATGATACGTGAACGCACCAAAGGTACAGTGGCCCAAAATTATTCAACTGATGCCGTCAAAAGTATAATGATCATTGTAGGTCATATATTCTATTCTCAGTCATTTAAAAACATGACATGTAGGGTCCAATGTTTTTTTTTTTTTTTTTTTTTTACTTTTCTATGATTTTCTGATTCCAATCAATAGAAACAAAAACAGTGACTTTCTGCCTCCAATTTGGAATAGCGCAATGAATGCAAGTCATACTAATATTATTCCAAATGATAGTTGCATCTACTTCTTTGCTATCACATGATGTAGCAAATTCAGCATAAGTTGGATTAAATCTATGGGTGCTAATTTTATATTCAAAATTAATGTCTTTATCTGAGAAATTATGGCAATGAAAGGGTTTACTCAGATTCAACAACCATTGTTGGGATATGATGCAAAAGCCATTTATAATACCACACCCAAAGTCTCAAAGCTGACCATTACTCACTTTGTTGTGAGAAGCACCACCACAATTATATATATATATATATATATATATATATATATATATATATATATATATATATATATATATATGTATGTATATTAAATTATTTCCCTTATAGTTTAAGGATAATTTTAAATTAAAAATTCTAGATTTTAAAATAAATTAAAATTATGAACTTTTTAAAGCAGTTCAATTTCTTCCCTCAGCGAGTTGTTATTAACAAAATATAAAATAAATTCATACAAATTGCAATTACTAATTATAACTCATCTAAAAACCAAAAATGATTCTATGTGAATCACATGTATATTTTTTACACCAAAAAAGTTTACATGATAACTTAAAAAATTCCTAACAAATAAACAAAGTTTAATAAAGATGAGATTAATCTATGAGTTTTTTTATTTATTTAATTTTGCAATAAAATATTACATAATGTTTTTTTTTTTTTAATGAAAACATAATGTTTATGTTAAGTGCCCAAATCCTATACATTTTTCTTTAACAATGACTCTATGAAGTTTAAGTGATAGCTCAACAATAATGACATTATTTATGGTGTTACATGTTTGTAGTTCGAACCACATAATCCCCACTCCCCAATATCTACCTACCAAAAAAAAAAATGTTAAATTACAATTTACATCCCTAATTTTGCCCAATATTCAATTCAATCATGTTACTTTTGATTTTATTCATCTCAGTTCTTTAAATTTATTCCATACTTCAATGTAGTTCTTCCATCCCCTTTTGTTCTAATGTGCCATTTAAGTATTTTAAAAATGACATAATTTTTTTGTAAATTAAATTTAGCAAAAATAAAAGACTGTGATGAGTGAATTGAAATAATTTAAAAACGTCCATGGTTTTAATTGACATTTTTTAAATGTTGAGATTTATTTTGAAACCACTTAAAAAGTGAAAGTTGCTAGGGGTCTATGTAATTTGTCCATTTTTTAAAGCATATGGGGTACACGATTTCTTTCTCTTTTTTTGGCTGAATAATACTAATTTATTAAGAGGAAAACAAGGACCTAACTCATCGGCCTTCTCCGGCTATAAAATAATGGCAGGAAGAGTGAAGATGGAGATGGCACCAAGACAATTACAAAAGGGAACCCAAGAAACTAAAGAATAGGCTAAAATGTTAAAAGAACTAATAACATCCAAAAAAGAATACATGTAAAAGATTTAGCTTTAACATGAATCATGACTTCAATATGTTAATTTGGAAATTTTGGATATAGTATTAGTTCTCACCAAAAAATTAAATAAAATTAAGAAATAAACAATTGGGGAATTTCATGATTTCTAACCATGATGAAATCTGATTTTAACATTCGTTGTTGCTGTATTTAAAATTACTCAAAGATAATCATTCGATAATGGAAATAGAGACATGCCCATTATTTCTACCTAAAATTTCAGCCAATTGATTATTGAAACTTGCAATGAAATTTCAATGTACCAAAATCAAACTTTCCTTTCTTAGTGTCCTTATCAAGAATTCAAGATTATTGATGTAGACTGTAAACTGTAGAGAGGTACACAATGTACAATAATTATAAAAGAAAACAAATTCATAAAGGCATGGTACAGAACTAGAACACTATTGTACAGTACTTGAATGACTGCACGTAAATTGACTGATTTAGTGATTTTTAAGTTAAGGTAATTATTGTTGAACACAAGTTGTTACATATAGTTTTATACCCAACTTATTTTGAACTGAATCCATGACCTAAAATCACAATTTTCAAATTCAAAATCGTAACTTCAATTCAAGACCTTTGTTCAAAAATGGGGTAGGTATAAAAACTATGTTGTAATAGGTTGTGTATTCCCAGTTATAATGTATGGGTTAGCTTTGTTAGCATGTGGCATGAATGAGAACATCAAGTGCAGGTGGGGCATCTCCCATGGGATTTTATGACGACTTGGCCCCCACAAGAAAATAATTGGACCGGGCAACATGTGTTTGGTCTCTTTCCCCCTTTACCAAGTCACCCTATTCATTTTTTTTAGCTTTGAATTTTGCTCTTTTAGCATTGGCTTCCTTTGGATGTGCACCAGTTCATCCACTCTTTCTCCCATTAAAAATCTAAAACTTATGTGTGTGTAGTTGTGTGGCATGTACCGGGTGATACTCTGAGTTTTTTTTGAATTGTGAATCAATGTGATAGTTTAGTCTCGGCCCTTCCAAAGTAAAAATCTTGGTTCCACCCCTGCACCATATCCTTTGTTAAGACTTTTGTGTCACAGAGAGAGAGAGAGAGAGAGAGAGAGAGAGAGAGAGAGAGAGAGAGAGAGAGAGAGAGAGAGAGAGAGAGAGAGAGAGAGAGAGAGAGAGAGAGATGAATGTGATATCATTGGATATTAATGGATTGAATTAGATGAGTGTGTTGAATGAACATATATTAAATCTCACATTAAATATATACTAGATTGATTTAGGCTATTTAAGAGATTATAATGAATTCCAATTATAACTTAACTATTATTTTAAGATACAACAGACACTAACATATTCTTTTGGTATGTACAAATTAGAGATGTGCATGAGTCGGGTTGAATGGTTTTTTTAGTCCAACCCAGCATGGCTAGATTAAAAAAAACTTAATCCAATTCATCACAGAAGTCCAATCCAACCTGACCTACATGGGTTTGGTCAAACCCATAGGTTAGACAATTAAAAAAAAAAAAAGTGCATTAAAACAACAATAGCTAACAGTATTACAAGTGCCCTGCCATCTTCCAAAAAATTCTAAGTATAACACCATACACAAATTATCAAACCAACACAAACATAAAACAAAATGACATTTAGATAGTAAGATATCAAATAGTTTTATCCTAACCCAATTTAGAAACAAAAATAGAATAGCAGCATTATTACAATTGTTTGCTGCCCCTACCATCTTTTGAAAGTTTTAAGTAGTAGCACCACCATACAAAAATTATATATAAGTTGAGAAAGAAGTGAAAGACTAAGAGCTGAAATAAGAAAATATGTTAGAGTTTCTGTTTTATACCAGGAAGTGGGATAAAAGAGTAATTAACAAAATATATATATATATATATAATATATATTTTAAACATATATTAAGTATAAGTAAGTTGGTGGGTTGGATGCACACCCCTAATACAAATATTATTAAATCAATATATTCTAAGTATATTGAAATGTTGATAGCATTCATTTAGTTTGTCCCTAGCCTTCAAATGAAATTGTGTGTGTGTGTGTGTTTTTTTTTTTTTTTTGCTAAAAAATATATAAAAGTTAAAAGGAAAACAAAAATGAATGAGAAAAGGAAGTAACCATTACATTAGAGGATAAAAGTCATAAAACAACTATAATAGCTGGTTATCTGAGAAATTAACACTTAATCAAAATTAAAGCAAGCTATGCTTCTTGCTCCGAGAGAATAGCAGATCTTTATTCGAATGATGGAGCAAATTCAGCGTGTAAAGCTATGTGGGCCAATATTATCATCGAAATTGTTGTTTTTATGCAATGAAAGGGATTGCTCAGTGTACTTCTAAACTTTGCTTTGCACACATGCATTTATAAATTAGGGTAAACCCTAAACTACCCTGAGATTTGAGAAAATACCAAGTACAACCACAACTTGTTAAAAATAGTCAATTTAATCCTTCAGCATAAACAGTGTTAATGTTTGTCATTAATAACGAAGTTTTCTATAAAAAAATGAAACTCAAATATGATTTTCTCTCTCTTCTTTTCTTTTTTTCCTAATCTCACCGTCTCCCCCTCTCTCAACTTTCTTTTTCTTTGCTTATCCAAATCTTAAAATTTTGAATAGTCCGTTTATGGACTAAGAGATTCATTCTTTGAAATTTCCCCCCTTTTTCTTCTTAAAATCAACAAAAAACACTAGCCAAAGTCCTAACTCCACCACAAAATTACCACAAAGCAAACATCAAACTCCTAATACCTATGTCAGCCAAACCCAAATCCAGTCCCACCATCTCCACATTGAAATAGAGAGATGAGAGAGAAAGCAAATCTATCATCGGCAAAATTTAGACAACCAAAGGCAAAGAAAATTGAGAGAGAAAGAGAGTGTCAGATGAGATTGGAAAAAAGAAGAGAGAGAGAGAGAGAGAGAGAGAGAGAGTCGGATTTAGAAAAAATAAAATTAAGAGAGAAAGAGAGAAGGTGAGATAATTAGGAAAAAGAAGAGAAGAGAGAGAGAGAGAGGGGAGAGAGAGTTTGATAACTTTGTTATTAACGGCAGATGAAAACCATTTGTGTTGAAGGATTAAATTTCTCATTTTTAACAAGTTGTTGATGTGCTTGGAATTTTGTCAAACTCAAAATAGTTTATTGTAATTTACCCTATAAATTATAACATCACACCAAAATTCTCAAAATTGGCCATTCACATTGTTGTTAGAATCACCACAACACTTTTGGCTACAAAATTAGATGATGCGGGGTACAAAATGTATATGATTTGCTTTAACATGAATCAAAAGCTGCAATCAATTCACTTCGTAGACATCAAATAAAATTGAAACAACACAATCCGTTAATTTGAAATTTTTTATGTCAATACTAATATAATATTTCTTGAATTTATTAGTAGTTTTCTCAAAGCATGATGATGTGATATTTCTTTTTCTTATATTTATGGTAGATCCTACTAATTAAATCTTACCATGAATATAAGAAGAAAAAACATCACATTATGCTTGGTAAATTCTTCTTCTTTCTTTCCTAAAAAAAATGGCAAAGAAAAAACTAAAGTTGGGAATTTCAAGATTTCTCTCCATCAACTTATTTGGCTTTATTGAAAATTTCTCAAAGCTAATAATTTGATATTTGAAATAGAAATTTGGAAACATATTGATTATTTGATACTTAAATATTGAATATTGCAACTCCCAAAAATGCAATTCAATTGAGTCTAACTTTCATGATTGTTTCTATGCTGGGGTTCTATTATGGAGCAGAGAGGTAAACAATGTCCAAGTGTACGAAAAAAAAAAAGTACAGAGAAAGCCACTGACGCGTTGTAAAAGAAAAATAATTTGTGGAAGTAGTTAAGTAGTGCTTATGAACCTTTGCACATAATCTGAGTGATGTTAGCCTTAGGCAGACTTTAAATTTGGCAATAACATTGTGCAATATTCCTAAAGCAAAGAAGCCGAACATATAGTTTCAATAATGTTTCTCAAAAAAAAAAAAAAAAAAACTTTCTATAAAATAGAAGAAGAAGAACATATAGTGCCTAGTAGGCTAGTAGTTCCTAGCTTTGGGAATTGTCTCAAAATATAAATTTTATTCTAATGAGATTTGGAAGTTGGTGACATTTGTTAATTAGTGCCTAGCCAACAAGTGGAACTATCTGTGTATTTAAGGCTAAGATGGAGACAGGACAACTAGGAGGTGTGGAAATTTGAATAACCAATCAAATAATGAGACAGACTTTTCTAGTTTTGATACCTTAAAAATATATTTCAGCGTGTCAAACCGTCAAATTTATTGGGTTCACTTTATTGGGACTTCACACTAGACTTGACTTGATTTAATTTCTTTAATTTTAACCCATTCCTAACCAAACATCCTCACAAAACCAATTATTTTCAATTGAGAGATGTTACGTTTATAATATTTTTATAATAAATCATAGATGGTTAGTTATTATTGGTTCAAATTTCAAACTAATGCTAAGATTACTTTTTTACCCTAACAATAACAACTAGTAACAATTTACCACTTAAGATTTATTGTAAAAATATTATAGACATATCATTTCTCTTTTCAAGTAGATAGTTTGGATTAAAAATACTTTTATAGATATTACTTTTTATTCCAAGTTGGAATAAAAACATATATTAAAAAATGAATGATATTTATTGTGCATTTGGATTAGGTTTTTTTTTTTCTTCTTCTTCTTGATAAGTTTATTTTCTTATTTGTTGAAGTTGACAAAAATACAATTATACCTAACAAACAAATTAAAAAGCCGCAGAAAAGTATATAAATATTTATGTACATGTGAGAGAGATGGAGATGGCAAAAATGCCCCCTCTTGCCTCAAATGTCCCCCCCACCCCCCAACATAGACACACTCACATTTTTTATATGCATTATAAATATCTTTTTTATAATTCATTTTTTTATTATATATATTTTATTACTATCCCCAAGAAGACTCTCTCTCATAACTTTCACTTTCGTAAAAGGGTGGAGCTACATGTTAGGGTGGACAAAGTTTTTGAAAATTTCTTTTCACTATATTGAAATATTTAATATTTTAATAATTAGCCCCCAAAAATGGGACTCCCACCCCCCCCCCCCTCATTTTGAGTTGGTCCAATAATGTTTTTTAAACAAATTGTCCAATTGGTCTAGTAGTTATAGCAAACGTATTGTTTCTCAAGTTCATTTTTTATTGTAAAATTTGTTTTCATATCTCTTAAAGTTTTGGATCATTCATGTCTTTGAACACATCATTAATTCAATTGAAAAAATTTTACTTACAATGGTAGACAATTTGGAAACTTATATTAAAAATGAAAATTATAAGGATTTCACTATGGAATATGATAAAAGATTAATTTAATTCTATGAATCATTTAATTTTATGGATTTTAATATGAAATATACTAATTTTTGTGTATGTGTATTGATGCATGTGTTTGTGTATATATATGGAAGTGTGTATAAACTAATAAATTAGTAATACAAATCAACCCCTCAAAACAAAAATTTTTAACTCTGTCCCTGCTTTCATCCTTTCTTTTTGTCTTATTTTTATCTCATCAGTGTATAGGACAACCTAAATAGGATGGCGAGTCATTGACTTGCCCTACTCTCGCCTCACACAAGTTTTCCTCAACATAAAGAGGATGCGAGTTACTCATAATCCTTCCTATTCCACAAGAGAGAGAGATAGAGAGAGAACACATACAAATTTCTAGATAGTATAAAGACGATGGAGACGGAACAACTAGGAGGTGAGAAAATTTGAATAACCAATCAAATAATGAGATAGATGTTTATAGTTTTGATACCTAATAACCTATTGCTAACCAAACATCCTCACAAAACCAATCATTTTTCAAACAAGTACTTTGGATTGGACGGTTTTGGTCAAGCCCAAGTTGGATTAAAAACATATATTAAAAAATGAATGATATTTATTGTGCGTTTGGATTAGTTTTTTTTTTTTTTTTTTTTTTTTTTTTCTCTTGATAAGTTTATTTTCTTATTAGTTGAAAGTTGACAAAAATACAATTGTACCTATATAACAAACAAATTAAAAAGCTGCAGATAAGTAAATAATCTAATAAAGTAATGAAATACAACAATTCCAGATTCACCTCTTTTACTACTTTTATATATTTTTTATTAAAAAATCTATGCATATATAAGATTTAGGAATTTGACTTGCATCCAGGACCCATTGTACTAGACATGGACATGACCATGTTGAAAAATTAGGTCACGTGTTACTTTTGTGTCCTATCCCATGTGCGACTTGACCAAAACTACACCCAAGATACCGAACTTCTTCCTTCTCGTTGTGAATTGTTAGAGATATATATTAGACATATTAGTCCAATGTAATAGGCCCAAGCCCAATCCTGCTTGTACTAGTAGTCTAGGGTTTAGTCGCCTATATATACTCATGTTATGGCTCATTGTAACACAGGTTATTGTACTACACTCTTATACATAATAAAGATGTAGCCCTTAAGGGATTCCTCCGTGGATGTAGGCCGACAAGGCTGAACCACGTAACCCTGGTGTTCACAGTGTTCCTATTCTATGCTTCCCCTTTCCGCATCCATTCTAGCATACACAACATGGTATATCACATCGCGTTGCTAATATTTAACATGGTATCAGAGCCAAACTTCGTTATTGGCATCAAACAAAAATCTCTAGCAAATAAAGAAGATTCTCACGTGCACATCACCGTTAGAAGTCACACATGTTTGTCTGCTGGATCTAGACTCCACAGCATCTCGCAGCCGCCATGGCTCACTGCTGTGTCCAGATCCTCAATCCCAAGCAATCCGTGTCTCTCCCTATCAGATATGTGCACATCAAGCCTTTGCCTGCCGAAACCGACCCCCACAGACGTGCTCCTCGGCCTCTCGCGAGGAAAACCCAGAAATCCGGTCAACCGAAAGCTATCCACGCGCCGCCACGCGCCGCAGTTAGCCCCAAAAAATCTACCACGCGCCGCCTTAGATTCCTCACTTCCACATCGTCTTCTTGGTCCACGCACCGCCCAGACAGCCTTGTCGTCCACCGATCTACTTGGCCTGAGAATCTGGTGGTCATACGACGTCGCATGCGCCTCCACGCGCCACCTGGGTTTCCGGCATCTCCTTCACGTGCCTTCCACGCGCCGAAACACTGCTGCTGACGTCACCTGATGACGTCATCACTCCACGTCAGCAGCCACGTAAGCCCTAGACACGTCATCAGCCACATCAGCGACACGTCATAGGATGATGTCATCGGCTCTACTGCTCGACCCGTGACCCGACCCGAAAACCCGGAACCGACCCGGACCAGTATCCGTTGACTTTGACCCTGGACTAGTTGACTTTGACTTTGACTTTTTGCGTTGACCTTTGACCAAAAGTCAAAATTTTCGACAGGGCCTATCTTGCTCAGTTTTTTGCGTAGATTCCAATTTTGAGCTCCGTTTCTTCATTTGAAGCTCCAAAATTGGTCAATTGACACATTCTTCATTGTGGTTTCTTCAAAGGCTTTATTCATGGCATCTTCAAGAGATCTTCTCATGCTTATCCAACCTCAAGCCTTCATCGAGCTTCTGCCTTGAGTTTGAGGGAGGGTGTTAGAGATATATATTAGACATATTAGCCCAATGTAATAGGCCCAAGCCCAATCCTGCTTGTACTAGTAGTCTAGGGTTTAGTCGCCTATATATACTCATGTTATGGCTCATTGTAATACAGGTTATTGTACTACACTCTTATACATAATAAAGATGTAGCCCTTAAGGGATTCCTCCGTGGATGTAGGCCGTCAAGGCTGAACCACGTAACCCTCTTGTTCACAGTGTTCCTATTCTATGCTTCCCTTTCCGCATCCACTCTAGCATACACAACATGGTATATCACATCGCATTGCTAATATTTAACATAAATGATCACTAAGTCTTTTATTGTTGTGTCGTCGTGATCATCAAGTGAACGCAAGAATCATTGTGGCCCTTGTGGGTTAAAGAATGAGCATGCTTAATAATATAGGAAATAAAATCGGCAACAACTGCATTAATTGGACTCCTCACCCACCACCAAAATCCCATATGATGCGAAAAATAATAGAAAAAAATAATAAGAAGAAGAGGAAGCATGAGAGTTATGAATGAATAAATTAAAACCAACTACCAATTTTTGTCTTTACTTCCTGAATCTTCAAATAGTGTGGGAGTTTCAAAGAAAGTACAATTACTGCCTACTGTTTTATGAAATTAGAAATTGGAATCTTTCTCATTTTTTACTTATTACTAGTTAGGGCAGCACCTGCCTTGCAT
Source organism: Quercus wislizeni (assembly GCA_023055345.1). Classification (NCBI taxonomy): domain Eukaryota; kingdom Viridiplantae; phylum Streptophyta; class Magnoliopsida; order Fagales; family Fagaceae; genus Quercus; species Quercus wislizeni. Next base: position 61,203,202 of record JALGQJ010000002.1, on the reverse strand, counting down.
GTGTTTGCTGTGGAAAAAAAGTACTGTAATAATTAAGGTCAATTCTAGATTTTATTTGTATTATAAAGTAAAGATATGAATCATTTGATTTTTAAAGTATATAGAGATTTACATTAATCAAAAGAAACATTAATTTTAAGAATTTTGATACTTATGTCGAAAAATGTTAATCTCATTCGTTTAAGAATTTTGATCAACCACAAAATTAGGGTAGTTATTTAACATATAAATATTTATTTAACTATAATAGTTTTTTAGTACCTACTTGCTAAAGACAATATATCCATTCTCTAAAAACTTCTAAGAATGATAACAAATATCATCATCTTCCAGCAATAAATAACTGAGTTTTACTAAGAAATTTAAAATAAAATAAAACAAAATAAAAGATAACAAAAGGCTTGTGTCATTGAATATCATCATTCTATCTTTTTAAGAATTTTTATCATTTAAAACTCAAAATACGTAAAGAAAATTTTTTGGATGTTAAAATTTAGCAGGAGTAATTTAGACATTACACAATAAAATATTTTAATAATCATAAGTTTTCATTAGGGTTTAACTAAGATGATAACAATATGACATATTTGCTCTTTTCCAAAATATTAAGGGAAAAATTGCATAATTTTAAAGTTTAAGGAAGAATTGTAAATTACCCCAAACATAAAGGAAAAATGTTTTTTTCCTAAGTTTTTGTTTTTGTTTTTGCATGCAAAACTATGTGTTTTTACTTAAAATAGTGTGTAAAGAAAAAAATATACAAAAAGTCAACTCAAAAAAATTGTATGTGGAATAATGAATTTTAGCTCAAAAAAGTTGATTAAACCAACAAAAAATTTCTAAAAATACAACAAAATTACGCAACATCTTCATAATACCTTTATAATTTTGTTATATTTTATTTTAACTTGTAAAGAATTAACAATTTAGTAGTTTTGAAAATATTGCGACAATATCAAGATGTCTTAACATTTTTCACACAAAAAAATGTTATGTCCATGGCCTTTTCACAACAAATTATAAGTAGTAGGTTACTACAAGTTGTTATTGGTGGGCAAAAAAGTTGTTTCATTGATAAGTTTAAATTAGAACCAATAACAATTTACCATATTTGATTTGTTATGAAAGTGTTGTGAAAATTATTATGGACAAACAAAAAATAATATAGCAAATATACTACAACTTTATGCATTCACATAAAAATAAAATAAAAAATAAAAAAAGGTCAAAAAGTCAAACAAACCATAACTACTGTAGAGAAATTACTATAACTTTTCCCATTCACTCTTTATATATATATATATATATAGAAATATACATTACTTACTGTAGGGTAACAAATTTCAGCCCAAACCCAAAAGAGATGGATTATAAGCCCAATATAATAAATTTGTAAGAGAGTGGGTGAAAGTACTGGGCTTTTAATGGGTTTTCTAACGGTTATTTGAGGTTTCAAGCTTGTCCGAGGAGGGAAAAACCCATAATCAAGGGTCATGTATATGTCCGAGGAGCAAGTTTTTAGATGAATTGGTATTTCTGAAAGTTAGTTCTTCACTATGTTACAGTAACTTTTTTTATATCTCTCCGTCAGTATTTTTCCAATCCCCCCTCTTATGGAGGGTCTCCCCCATTATATAGTCCTCCCAAATTCATTCCCACCGTCCACTTGTTTTATCATCCAACCCTCCACTCAAGTATTTGTCCTATTTGGCAGCTTTTCTATGGGCGATAGTGGTTGAAAACACTGTTCAGAGGTCTTCTCTACATTAATGCGGCCAGGAAAGCTGCGGTAGTGCATTTAATGCGGTGGTAGCAGATTTTCCCCAAGATATTTCCGTGTTCTTATCCTTTCCTTGCGCACCTGAAGTCTATCTTCGTGGCTGGAATTTCCTGGAAGGTTACCTAAGTCAAGGTGAAGTTCGCTTGACTGACATTCGTCAGGTCCGAGGAGAATGACCCTCTCGGACTAGTGCCTTTCAACATTTCTCTGTATGACCACCTACTATGGGGCGTTTTCCAACATTTTCTCCTCCTCGGACGCATTCTTATTGGTAAATGGGGCTTGAGGCCCAACATAAAAGTTCAAGTCTTTGCCCCCCACAATAACCCCCTCAAAATTTTAATTTTTCCCTCTAGCCCGAGGAGAAAAAGTATAATTTTGACTTATGAATATAATTACATTTAAAACCATTAAGACATTCAAACCTACGCACGTGGAAGGGCCATTTTCGTCATCTCATAGTTGTTTCTGACGCTTAGTAACTCGCGAAACATCATTAAGTACTTTGGGCGGCGTTATGCTCTTAGCATCTAACGGTGGGGCTCTAATCCAACGGTTCGGATTTCTCTTCAGTATTTGGGCGGGATAAAATCCCCCTCGTTTTCAGTTTCTTATATAAAGACTCCTGAACACCATTTCCTTCTTTTTTCATCGCAATTCATAATCTTCAGAGCATTCAAGCATCCAGACTCGTTACCTATCAGATCGTTCATCATATTTTCAAAAAGAGACTTCAAAGATCCTCAAGAACTACGAAGATCAGTCCGCGTTCTAGTCTACGTAAGTTTTATTTTCACAAATCCCTTTATCTCCTCGGCTCTTCATTCTCTCTTCCACAAACTCAGAATGGGTAGATTTCAACGCTTAGTGAAGACTCCAGCCTTGATAGAACTGTTCAAAGAAAAATACCACATACCCCAGGAAGTATCGATACGATACTGTTCCACTGAGGGATTGGCATTTGACCGAGAAGTGGGAGAAGTCATAATCCCAATGATTGCCTTCATAGAAAGAGGCATGACTATTCCCATGGGTAGGATGACGAGGGACTACTTACGTGCCCATAGGCTTTGCCCCCAACAATGCGCACCTAACTTCTTTAGAGTTCTAGGAGCGATTGACGCTTTGGACCGACATTTAGGATTGGGACTGACTTGGTATGACGTAGCTCATCTATACGAAAGCCACATAGAAGCTCGGGCAGGGTTTTACCTTAAGTCCCGATCCAGTGTTGTCAAGCTAATCTCATGTCTCCCCAAGTCTAACAAAGGGATGAAAGATGACTTCCTCATCGTATCAGGCCCTTGGAGTGACGGCCTTCCTTGCCCAACCAAGCTAGGAGAGCTAGGTGGAGTAACTTAGATCTAAGTTTTCTAACATTAGATTTAAGGAGTTTGTCCTCGGCCTTGTTTTGTTGTACATGAGTCTCATTTTCATTCATCATTTTTTTTTACATTGAAGTTGGAGTTTCTAACTGTTTGATTCTTTTACCTGACAAATAAAACGTATACCAATTCCAAGCTCAGTTTAATCAACGTACCAGTGTTTAACTACTTGCTGAGGTCTCAGATTTTTGTGAACGACAACAGACAGCTTCATGCCGTTCATTTGATTTTAGACTACGAACCAATTTCAAGGACTTTCTTGGACGTCAGCAACTCTATTAGAGCAAACGACTATTGTTTGGCTTGCATAGACGTCTCTCGGCCAAGTTTCCTAGCCCCACACGATCTTCCACCCGTTGATCATCCTATTCCACAAGGAATACCTTTTGTTGCCCAGTCACTTCAACAAGTACCACTTGGACAGGCTATTGTCGAGGAAGGAGCTGCCTCCTCTTCTTTTCTCGAGGAGGAAATTGACAGGTTCCAATTTAAAGAGGAAGCCATTGTTATATCAGAGGCTGAAGAAGGAGCGGACGAGTATTCGTGCGTTCAGACTCCTGCCCAGATAGTAACCTATATTAGTGACTCTTCAGATGAGGAGGAAGCAATGGTCCCTAAGACTGGTCCAAGTTTAAAGGACCTTATGAAAAACAGGAACAAGGCACCCTCACCTCAAGATAAAAATAAGTCCAAACCCCCAGTAAATCCTCCTCCTCCTCCTTCTCCTCAGCTTCCTGCTGATCTCGGGCTAAAGTCCAACCCCGATCTAAGGAGGAAGAGGCACACTTAAGTTACTGAGGAGGGAGAGATGGGCCCTTCCAAAGGAAGCAAACAGCCCAGGCAGTCACAGGACCAAAGGAACAGAAGGTCCAACTTTGTTGATAGCCGAGAGGAGCTTCTTGTGGCCCAAGTGCGTCGTCCAACCTGCACTTGGTCGCCCAACTTGGAGGTGGACGGTGTGCCGATAGCATATGATGCCTCCCTTAGGCATTATCGTAGGGGGCATGCCGGTCTAGTAGTCGAGGCTCTAGAGCAGCCTTTCCTTCTCCCAAATGACATAGAGGCCTATAAGAACTTCAACCATCCAGAACTCTTTCTCATTGTTCTTCATTCATACTTCTCCATTTCTTTACATTTTATAGTAAAGGTGAAATACCTCTTGTTTTTGTTTGTGTTTTTTTTTTTTTTTATTTCTAGGTCACACAGCAAGTTTTTGTGGCTGAGGAGTGGGTAAAGAATGCTCGCAGCAAGGCCAGGGCTGCCATGGACGCTCGATCTGAAACGGAGGTGGAGCTAGGTGCCCTGAAGGAAAACCACGCTAAGATGGCCGAGTAGCTGAAAGAAGCTGTTAGGGCGAGAGATAGTGCCGAAGCAGGCTTAAAGACGACGGAGAGACAATTTGAAGAAATTCGCAAGGACTTGCACTATTCTGAAATAAATCTGGCAACAGAGAAACAGATGGTGATAGAGCTTCGTGAAGAACTTCGCAAGGCCAGGGAGGCTGCCCAACTACTTAAGGAGGCAGCTGAGACCGAGAAGCAAGCTGCATACGCCCTGGGGGTACAGGAGACTCAAGGCAGACTCACAGAGGAGTTCTCCGCTGTAGCCAGGGATTACTGCGATATCTCTTGGGGTAAAGCCCTTGATGTCGCTGGGATTCCTGCTGATTCTAGCCTGAGGCAACCTGAGAGCATCTACTATGACCCAGATATCCGCGAGTCTCAGGTCCTAGCTCCTCTCCCCCAAAGCAACCTGCCCAGGTGTCTGAGGTGCCCATAGCAGACCAAGTCCCTCCTGCCACTGTGGAAGCTTCAATGGATTCTCGCCAAGATGCTGGCAAAGGGAAAGAAGCTGAAGCTCTCCAAGGCAAGGATAAGGGCAAGGGCAAGGGCAAGGCCTCAGATACCACTATCTCTCAGCCCGAGCAAGCTATTGAACCAGGGGCTCCCAAGGCACAAGATTAGGATTTTAGTTTTTATAGTGTATTTATTTTTTATGTTTACTGTTTTTGTATCATCTTTTTGTTAAGGAAATGTACCACACTTTTGTTATCAATGAAGATATGTCTTTTTTACTTCATAAGTCATGATAAATAGTGAAAAACTGATCTGATGCCATCTTCATTTAATTTGAATAGTATGTATTGCTATATTAGGCAAACAGAACATATTATAGATTAATTTCAACTAAAAGGTTTAGGATTTTGGTCACAACGCATAAATTGAATAAACATCTTCAAAACTAACAGGGTAACAATAAGTATAATTAACCCAAATTGGAATTTCAAGTAATACGCTTAGGTTTAAATTTAAATACTTAAAAAAACTTAGAGTGAGTGTTAACTAAACCAAATCACCTGGTTCGAAGACTTCTGTCATGATTGAATTTAAGTTTAAACACTTGAAAGAATTGAGAACGAGTGTTAACCAACCCAAATCATCTGGTCCGAGGACTCCAGTCATGATTGAATTTAAGTTTAAACACTTAATAGAACTAATAGCGAGTGTTAACTAACCCAAATCATCTAGTCCGAGGACTCCAGGCATGATTGAATTTAAGTTTAAACATTTAAAATAACTAAGAACGAGTGTTAACTAACTCAAATCATCTGGTCTGAGGACTCCAGACATGATTGAATTTAAATGTAAACACTTAATAGAACTGAGAACGAGTGTTAATTAACCCAAATCATCTGGTCCGAGGACTCTAGGTACTATTGAATTTAAATTTAAACACTTAAAAGAACAGAGAACGAGTGTTAACTAACCCAAATCATCTGGTCTAAGGACTCCAGGCATGATTGAATTTAAGTTTAAACACTTAAAAGAACTGAGAACGAGTGTTAACTAACCCAAATTATCTGGTCCGAGGACTCTAGGCATGATTGAATTTAAGTTTAAACACTTTATAGAACTAAAAGATGAACAACATAAACACTTTATATAAAGAACACATATTGATCAAATAAATACTTATTAATAGTAATACCTCTTTAGGTTATGTACATTCCAAGGTCGTGGTACTACATGTTCGTCCAGATCTTCTAAAAAATATGCTCCAATGCTAGCTTTGGAGGTGATACGATAAGATCCCTCCCAATTTGGCCCTAACTTTCCCCAAGCTGGATTCTTTGCAGCGCCCACAACTTTACGTAACATTAGGTCACCAGGAGCGAAAGGTCTTAACTTTACATTAGCATCATAACTTTGCTTTAGTTTCTGCTGATAATAAGCCAACTGGACCATCGCATTTTCTCTCTTTTCTTCAATCAAGTCCAAATTTCTTCTTAGTTGCTCATCGTTATCTTTTGGATTGAATGAACTGGTTCTTGTCGTCGGGAAACCAGTCTCTAAAGGGATGACAGCCTCAGCTCTATAAGTCATTGAAAAAGGGGTCTCTCCAGTAGACCTGCGAGGCGTGGTTCTATACGTCCAGAGTACATGTGGTAATTCCTCCACCCATTTACCTTTCGCATCATCTAATCTTTTCTTCAACCCACTTACTATGACTTTATTTACAGCTTCAGCCTGCCCATTCCCTTGGGAATAAGCAGGAGTAGAATACCTATTAGTAATCACCAGCTCGTCACAGTATTTTCTGAACATCTTACTATCGAACTGAAGACCATTGTCCGAGATGAGCACGTGAGGAACTCCAAATCGAGTAACAATGTTCATCCAGACGAATCTTTTCGCATCCACATCTCTAATATTGGCTAGAGGCTCCGCTTCAACCCACTTCGTAAAATAGTCTGTGCCGACTAGGAGCTATTTCTTGTTTCCCACTGCTTTGGAAAATGGTCCCACGATATCTAAGTCCCATTGAGCAAATGCCCAAGGGCTAGATAACGAATTATGGATTCCACCTGGTTGGTGTATGCTCGGTGCAAACCGCTGGCACTGGTCACACTTTCTAACGTATTCCAAAGCATTTTTCTGCATATTTGGCCATCAGTAACCTTAGGTAATGGCCCTATGTGCTAAGGATCTGTCTCTAGTGTGACTTCCACAGATTCCTTCAGTATAACAATATATATATATAAAAGAAAAAAAAAAGTACAAACGAAAGACTAAAAAAAAAATGTAGCTACTGTAGCTATAGTGCCACTTGGTACTGTAGCTACTGTTTAAAACTTTTAAAAAAAAAAAAATTTAAAAAGTGGCTAACCAAAATGGAACTGTAGATGAACAGTGAAAAACGTTGTATGAACAATGCAAAAATACTGTAGAAAAAAAAGCAAAATCGATGACGGGGGAAAAAAAAAAAAAAACAATGAACAGTACATATTGAACAAACCAAAAGTACTTTAACTTTTATACATTCACCCAACAAGTGTCATAACATTTTCACAAAACATTTATTTTCAGTTGTAGTTGGTCACAATTTTATATTTTATTATTTTATTTTGACTTATAAGAAATTAATACCTCAATAATTGTGAAATTTGTTGTGTCAATATAATAATATATATGCGGGTTCTTATAAATATTTAAAAGAAAAAAAAGTACAAACGGAAGATTGAAGAAAAAAAAAAAAAAAAACGCTTTAGCTACTGTAGCGACAGTGCCACTTGGACAAACCAAAAGTACTGTAACTTTTATACATTCACTTAACAAGTGTCACAATATTTTCACAAAATATTTATTTTCAGTTGTGATTTATCACAGTTTCATATTTTATTATTTTATTTTGACTTATAAGAAATTGACACTTTAATAATTATGAAAATATTGTGAAATTTATTGCATCAGTATAACAATATATATATAAAAGAAAAAAAAAGTACAAACAGAAGACAAAAAAAAAAAAAAACTTTTCTTTACCTTTTTCCCATTTCTTGGTGGATGGATTCAAATTTATGATGTTTAGGGTATATTTATTTTGGGAAAGATGTAACTAAATACTCTGATTTCTTTCTATTTTTAACCAGATGAGAGACATGTAATATTTATTTAATTTTTTAAATATCACATGTTTTATATGTAAATATAAATTAGAAGATTTACTCAAAAAATAATAAATAATAATTTAGAAGATTCATAAACCATGTTTTTTAATTTTTTTTTAATAACAAGGAATGGAACTTGTAAATTGTAATTGATGAGGTATGGATCTCGTCAGTCGAAAGAGCACAGCTGTCTCCAATTCCCTTACTTGAGGACACAACTTCTTCGTGAATGGTCACCGGTGTGGTGCCTGCCACAACGCCTCCGACGCCCAAGTTAGGAATAAAAGAATGCAATATGCTAAAGTAAAATAGTGTAAATGATTCTTTCTTACTAAATATCTTTCTTCTTAGGTTTGTTGTCTTTTCTTACCCCCCTGGTGGTTGCACGGGGAAGGTTTTATATGTTGTTTTGTGAGCTAGCCGTTGTGATTGGCATTTATTCCTTTGGGTAACGCTTTCTACCTTGTAATGGGGCTTTCATTGTGCCCTCAACGGTAAGTATAGATGGAGTTGTAACTGTCGGAGACATTATCGAAGGTATTGAATGACTATTTTATGTTCGTCTATAACGTGGGCATTACCTGAGTTCGTCACTGGAGCGAAATCGTCCTTCCTGATATGCTCGTCTTTAATTGGTCTCGTCATTCCTGTCAGAAATGATTACTGAATGTTTGCTTGCGCTTATTTTTGTGGAATAATTATTCCTAGACTTGAGGAACATATGTATTCTTGACTTAAGAGGTGGGAGTAGTTATTTATTTATTTATTTATTTTTGGAGTAGTTATTTACTTATTTTACCTTTACAATCAAATAAATAAATACGATATTCCTTTTTTATTTTGGATTGAACAGTGCAGCAAAATTGTCCGTTTATATGTTCTTTTTTACATTCTACTTCAAGGAGATGTTTGTATCATATTCATATATATATATATATATATATATATTTGTAATTCCAAGATTTTGATAACTTGAAATCAATTCTTTTTTCTTTTTCTTTTTTTTTTCTTTTTTTTTCAAAGAAGAAACTTGATATCATTTGATTTAACGTAAGTATAACCTTTTTTTTTTGGTCATAAAATTTTAAAGACTGAAGGGGACAGAATATGAAATAAGGCTTGGGAAGCCCAATAGGCCCATTGAGGAGCCCAATGGGCCCATGTCCACTAGCCCAAAGAAGGTAGAGCCCATCCTTCGTGTGGGTCCCTGACAGGACGAGGGCCCGGACTTGTCCATCACGTCTCAAGAAACTTGTTCTACAAGCATGAGAGGCTTACTCAGCAAGTTTGAGAGGCTTGTTCAGCAAGTCTGAGAGGCTTGCTCTACAAGGAAAGAGGGCAGGACCTCACCACTATAAAAAGGCCCCAACACCCTCAAAAAATGTATGTGTAACTAACTCCCCTCTAGCACTCTAGAGTTGCAAAAACGTTTTCTGACTTAACCTTCGGAGGGTTTTTGGCCGGCTCCACACCGGAGCCCCCTTTGAAGGTGTTCTTGTACTGTTCTATTTTTCAGGCAACGGTTGTTCGAGTGTAAGGATCGTGCATCTCACTGGTGAACATTTCGGCATCATCAGTTGGCGCTGTCTGTGGGAAAGGACGATCATGACAAGTTAAGCCATTGTCGCCTCCCGGACACAAGAGTTGCATGGTACTCACACGCTCGATGGCCAACTCCAACGACGTGCAAGGCGATGAGCCGCTGAGGCCCACCGCATTAGAAAGACAGGTTCAGACCCTCGCGGCCGCAGTAGAGCGCCTCACGAAACAGAATCATGACCTGGAGGAACAACTGCGACAGAAGAATGCGGGGCATAACGGTCAGGAGGAGAACCAAGGGGACAGCTCCGAAAGAAGGGGGCCTGAGAAGCAAGGGGGCAGTAATGAGCCCAGTAAAATGGAGAGGCGCGATTCGAGCATACCCTCCCTCACAAATGCAACGCCACTGCCCATCCTCGCGGAGATGCAGGCGATGAGAGAGCAGATGGAGGTCATGATGAACGCCCTCAAGGGACGCGTCTCCAGCGACCTTGACGATTTAGTGAATAGGACGGACTCGTCGTTCACCGCATCAGTCAACTCCTGTCCCCTGCCACCGAAGTTCCGGATGCCACAGGTCGAGAGCTATGACGGGGTCAAGGACCCGTTAGATCATCTGGAAACCTTCAAGACCATGATGCACCTCCAGGGAGTCCCGGACGAGGTCATGTGTAGGGCCTTCCCTACAACACTGAGGGGCGCGGCGAGAGTCTGGTTTAGCAGGTTGACGCCAAACTCGATTAGTACTTTCAAGGAGCTGAGTGCACTTTTCACCTCGCACTTCATCGGGGGGCACAGGTACAAGAGGTCGACAGCATGCCTAATGAGCATCAGGCAGCGGGAGGACGAGACGCTGCGGTTATACATAACCCGCTTCAACAAGGAAGCCTTCTCCATTGATGAGGCCGACGACAAGATTCTGGTGGCAGCCTTCACGAATGGCCTGCGGAAGGGAAAATTCCTATTCTCCCTGTACAAAAATGACCCGAAGACCATGTCTGAGGTCCTATACAGGGCCACGAAATACATGAATGCGGAGGACGCACTGTCGGCTAGGGAAGACAAACCCAGGAAGAGGGAGAAACCGGAGGATGCCGGGCAGGACCACGGAAAGAAGAAACCAAGAACGGGAGATAGACGCGAGGATAAGCGTTCTAAACCCCCAGGAGGGAGATTCACGAGATTCACCCCTCTGAACGCTCCGCTAGACCAGGTGCTGATGCAGATCAAAGATGAGGGATCTCTGACGTTCCCGGGAAAGCTAAAGAGCGATCCAGCCAAGCGATCCAGGAACAAGTATTGCCGTTTCCACCGAGATCACGGTCACGACACTGCGGATTGCTACGATCTGAAACAGCAGATAGAGGCCCTCATCAGAGATGGAAAACTGCAGAAATTCGTCAGTAGAGAAACGACGGATGTCCAAGCGCGGGAGCAAGCCCCCCGGCGGGAGAATGACCGTCAGAAACCCCCCGTTGGGGAAATAAGGATGATTATAGGGGGCACGGCAGCAACGGGATCGTCCAAGAAGACCCGGAAGACCTACCTTAGGATGGTCCAACATGTGCAGACCACGGGTTCTGTACCCAAGATGGCGCGGAGAGAAGATCCTATCATTGGGTTCTCGGAGAACGACGCGAGGCGCCTCTACCATCCGCACGACGACGCCCTCGTCGTCAGTCTAAGGGTAGGAGATTACAACGTACACCGGATGCTGGTCGACAACGGCAGCTCAGCGGACATCCTGTACTACCCAGCGTTCCAGCAGATGGGAATAAATAGAGCACGGCTAACACCAACGAATGCCCCTTTGGTCGGCTTTGGGGGAACAAGGATACTCCCATTAGGAGCAATCACGCTCTCAGTGACAGTCGGTGACTATCCGCAGCAGATCACTCAAGACGTGACCTTCTTAGTGGTCGATTGCTCATCCGCGTACAACGGTATCATAGGGCGACCGACGCTGAACTCTTGGAAAGCAGCGACCTCAACATACCACCTGATGATCAAGTTCCCCACAGAGTACGGAATTGGAGAGTTGCGGGGAGATCAGGTGGCCGCTCGGGAATGCTATGTCGCCATGCTGGAAATGGAGGATCACCAGCAGACCTTATGCATTGGCGAGCAGCGGACCGTCGCAGAGCCGGTAGAAGAGTTGGAAGAAATCACGCTCGATGAATCGAGACCCGGGCGGACGACAAGAATGGGCACCATGGCCAGCCAGACGGTAAGGCAAGACCTGGCAAACTTCCTGAAGAGGAATCAGGACATATTCGCGTGGAGCCACGAAGATATGCCAGGGATCGATCCGTCAGTAATAGTCCATAGGCTGCATGTCAACCCGGACTCCCCCCCAATCCGGCAGAAGAAGAGGGTGTTCGCGCAGGAACGGGACAAAGCAGTTGCGGAAGAAGTTAGAAAACTACTGGAGGCGGGGTTTATCCGAGAAGTGTACTACCCCGACTGGCTAGCAAATGTGGTCATGGTAAAAAAGAGCAGCGGAAAGTGGAGAATGTGCGTTGACTTCACGGATCTTAACCGGGCGTGCCCGAAGGACAGCTATCCACTCCCGAGGATAAACACACTGGTGGACTCGACGGCCAGACACGAGCTCCTGAGTTTCATGGACGCCTTCTCAGGCTACAACCAGATTAAAATGGAAGAGGAGGATCAGGAGAAGACCTCTTTTGTGACCAGTCAAGGACTTTTCTGCTACAAGGTAATGCCATTCGGACTCAAGAACGCAGGGGCTACATATCAGAGATTGATGAACAAAATGTTCGCGCACCAGCTCGGCAGGAACGTACAAGTCTATGTCGATGACATGTTAGTAAAGAGCGTGCACAAAGACAACCATCTCAGCGACCTTCAGGAGACGTTCGACACCCTTCGGTCGTACAACATGAGGCTGAACCCAAGTAAGTGTGTGTTCGGGGTTACGGCCGGGAAATTCTTGGGATTCATGGTTTCCCAAAGGGGCATAGAGGTCAACCCAGAGAAAGTACGAGCCATAATGGAGTTAGAGCCCCCGAAGATAGTGAAGGCAGTTCAGAGCTTGAACGGGAAAGTTGCGGCCCTGAACAGATTCGTCTCTAAAGCGACGGATAAATGCTTGCCTTTCTTCCGAGTGCTGAAGAAATCGTTTGAATGGACGGACGAATGTCAAAAAGCATTCGAAGATTTGAAGAAGTACCTGTCGTCACCGCCACTTCTCAGTCCGTCCGTTCCAGGAGAAGAGCTGTACCTCTACATTGCGGTCTCTCAAGCAGCGGTCAGCGCAGCCTTGGTACGGGAAGACGGATGCTCCCAACGTCCCGTCTATTTTGTAAGCAGGGCTTTCCGAGGAGCAGAAGAAAGGTATCCCCGGATGGAGAAATTGGCCCTTGCCCTAATGATCGCTACGCGGAAACTCAAGCCGTATTTCCAAGCTCATGTAATCGTGGTCCTGACGGACCAGCCTCTGAGGAGAGCAATGAGCAGCCCCGAAGCGGCAGGAAGAATGGCCTTGTGGGCAATCGAGCTGAGCGAATTCGACGTGCGCTACCATCCGCGAACTTCGATAAAGGGGCAAGCGGTGGCAGATTTCATAGCCGAGTACACCCAGCCAGAAGACGAGGGGGCAGAAGGGCCGAAACTGTGGATCATCCACACGGACGGATCATCAAATCAGCACTCAGGAGGAGCCGGCGTAGTCATGCGAACACCAGAAGGGGACAAGATCGAGTGCATGATAAGACTAGACTTCCCTACAACCAACAACGAAGCGGAGTATGAAGCCTTGATAGCCGGATTAGATCTCGCAAGGGCCGCGGGCGCCGGTAACATGGCCATACATTGTGACTCCCAGGTGATAACCAGTCAGATTAATGGCGATTTCGAGTGTAGAAACGAACGGATGAAGAAGTACCTGGAGGAGATGAAGGGTCGAATCGCAGGCCTCGAGGTCAAATTCATTCAGATTCCAAGGGAGGAAAACGAGTGTGCCGACCGTTTGGCCAAAGCAGCCTCCGCGGAGTTCATGAATGCGCCTAAACAGGTATTATCCTTCGTTCAAACTCACCCATTCATTGATGATGGAAAGAAGATACAGGCGATAGATGTTGGAGAGGGCTGGACCACGCCCTTAAAAGGATACCTACAGTCGGGCTCTCTGCCAGACGGAAAGGATGCTGCAAGGAGACTGAAGGTCCGGGCCACACGATTCGTGCTAATCAACGACACTTTGTACAATAGAGGTTTCTCTCGGCCTTACCTAAGGTGTCTAAGCCAGGGCAAAGCAGAATATGTGATGAGGGAAGTCCACGAGGGGATTTGCGGGAATCACTCTGGAGCACGGTCTCTAGTGCACAAACTTATCCGAGCCGGGTACTACTGGCCCACAATGCTCACGGACTCCCAATCATATGTAAAGGCCTGTGACAAGTGCCAGAGGTTCAGTAACCTGATCAGACGACCATCAGAAGAACTCTCACCCATCACGGCCCCATGGCCGTTCGCGCAATGGGGATTAGACATCATGGGCCCTTTCCCAACGGCTCTAAGGCAGCTAAAGTTCCTCGTAGTCGGCATCGACTACTTCACGAAGTGGGTCAAAGCAGAACCCCTCGCCACTATTACCGAGAAGAACATCCGTGCTTTCGTATGGAAAAGCATCGTATGCAGGTTCGGGATCCCGAGGGTGCTTATCTCCGACAATGGAAAACAGTTCGATAACAGCGCTTTCAAGAATTTCTGCTCAGAGCTAGGCATTCGGAATCATTACTCCTCACCAGCACACCCGCAAGCAAACGGACAGGTAGAAGTCACAAACAGGACATTACTAAAGATCATCAAGACCCGGCTCGAGGGGGCAAAGGGTATTTGGCCAGACGAGCTGCCAAGCGTCTTGTGGGCATATTGGACGACCGCAAGGACACCGACTGGGGAGACCCCGTTCCGACTTGCATACGGAGCCGATGCAGTCATACCAGCAGAAATCGGCCTCACTAGCTACCGCGTGCAGAACTACACGGAGGACAAGAACGAGGAAGCTATGCGCCTTCAGCTAGACTTGGTGGACGAGGTCCGGGCAGTGGCTGAACAAAGATTGGCGTGATACCAGAACCTCATGTCAAAGAACTACGACTCAAAGGTGAGGCACAGAGATTTCCAGATCGGCGACCTGGTACTCCGAAAGGTCATGGACGCTACTAAGGACCCTACTCAGGGAACTCTCGGACCAAATTGGGAAGGACCGTACAGAATCACATCATGGCATAGGAAGGGCACGTACCACCTTGAGACCATGGACGGAAGAAAACTCCAGCATCCATGGAACACGGAGCACCTTCGGAGATACTACCAGTAGAAGTCAAGTTTTAATCCCCCAATGTATATTTACTAGATTTCGATTATTTTGTAGCAGTCTGTCAACTACTTTCGAACCTTTTGTTTTTTGGAACCTTTGTTAGCACGAGAAGGGGCGGGTACTTTCTTCTACAAGATCGAATTTAATGAAGGAACGTTCAGGATCTTGCAGTGTAAATCTTACTACTAAACGACTGCTATCAAAAGTCCTAAAGAGTGGACGGACCCCACCATGGGTCAAAAAATTTAAAAGTCCTAAAGAGAGGACGGACCCCACCATGGGTCAAAAAATTTAAAAGTCCCAAAGAAGACGGACCCCACCATGGGTCAAAAAATTTACAAGTCCTAAAGAGAGGACGGACCCCACCATGGGTCAAAAAATTTAAAAGTCCCAAAGAGGACGGACCCCACCATGGGTTAGTTATTTACAAGTCCCCAAGAGGACGGACCCCACCATGGGTCAAAAAATTTACAAGTCCTAAAAAGAGGACGGACCCGCCACGGGTTAAAAATTTACAAGTCCCAAAGAGGACGGACCCCACCATGGGTTGGAAATTCATGCAGATCCACTAAGTAGACGGACACCAACATGAACTAGAGATGTACGCGAGTCAAAAAATGAACGGACCCAACTGGTTCGCGAATACATAAAATTCCACGACGTGAACGGATCAAATTAAGCAGGTATTTAATATCAAGACGGAGAATACATCAACATTATCAATACGGTATTAAAAGAAGCATTTAAATAAATAAGTTTAGATGTCAAATACAAATGATATAAAACAAGCCCTACATATGACGGGCAGAAATCCAATGAGTTTTCCAAAATAATTAATACAAGACAGGGAACGGCTACACGCTGGGAGCGACGGGGTCTTTGGCCTCTGAAGTCTTCACTACTTCAGCTTGAGGCTCAGGGGCGACGGAAACAAGCCTCTCCTCTGCAAAAAGGTCGGCAGTGTCATCAGAGGCGTCTGGCTGGACGGACATACCCTCTGCGACGTTGATATCGACGGCTGAAAAGTCGAACTTAGGGTATAGAGCCTTGGCCTGACGGAGGGCATCCTCAAAGCCATCAGTATACGAAGACCCAAGCTCCGTCAAGAGGGTGTCAGAGTCGCGATACTCTTGGACGGCCTTCTCCTTGGCTAGATGAAGCTCGTCCTCCTTATCCTCCAGGACGGTTTTGAGTTCCTCCACCGTCCTCTGGTGCTCGTCCCTTGCCTCTTCCGCCAGCTTGAGTTTTTTCTCCGTCACCACCTTCCAGTTCTTGAGCTCGAGCAGCTCCGCTTCCGTCAGCCTGGCCTGATCACGGACCCTCTCCAAAGCCGTCTCATTGCGAAGAGCCCGGTCCATCAGACCCTTCGTCATGAGCATAGCCTGACGATCAAATTGGACTTTGTAAAAAAAAGATGGCAACAAAAGAAATTGAAAGATGAATGGTGACGGGTACTTACTTGGACAATGTTGAAGAGGCCCATCTCCCCCATGGCCTCCGTCGAGTGGTTCCCCAAATCCTCGTAGTCCTCGCTCCCAATGATGGAGGAGATCTTCCCCAAGGCATATTTTGGGTCCTCACGGAGTAGGACGGGCGGTTTCTTCTGGCTGCCCGGGGGAGCAACCATCAGACATTTCCCCGCCCCAGGCTTGGCAGGGGTCACCGTTTTCTTTCCCTCCGCCATGAGGCCTATGACGGGCTCCGTAGAAACTTTCTGTTTCTTGGGCGCACGGTCGACCCTGGGCATCGGTCTCTTCGCCAGGGGCCTACTCGAGCCCGTCCCCATCGCCCCTACGTCCGTCTCCTTGTTCTTGGCGGCTTTGCTTTTGATGGCGGCCCTCCTCTTCGCGTCGTCCATCTCTGTAGAAACAAGAGTAGACGGGTGAAACTCAAAACGAATGAACAAAAGAAAAAAGATGTGACGGACTTACGCTGACGGGTGCGTTCCTTGTATTTTATCGCGGCGGCTGTAGGCTCCAGTCCGTCGCAATACCAGTGGACGGTATTTAGATTGACAAGCTTCGCCCAAGTCCGTTCTTCTGGTTTCGTCTTTGAAAAAATTTTCTCCAAAAAGTTGTACTCCTCTAAGTCAACTTGTGGACGCCGTTGCACTGAAAAAAAACGGAGAGAAATTTAGGACGGCTATTAAAAAGTTAAAGCAAAATTACCTACGTAACGCGACGGGCTGAACTGTACCGGACGGGTCCAAGATGCCCCATGTTTTGTCGACAGGCAGAAAATCCGTCTCCCCCGGGTGGCACATCCAACCGTCACCCTCCAGGAAGAAGTAGCGGCTCTTCCAATCTCGGTTGGAGTCCGGGGTCTCGTAAATGACTTTCAGGACGGACTTCCTAGGAACAAAACTGTACATGCCCCTCGACTTGTCTATCTCGTCCGGACGGTAGCAATGGAGGAACTCCCGTGCGGTCAACGACCTCGTGCCGTTGGACATGGCTCCGTACAAGACCTCCATTGCAATAAAAACCCTCCAGGCGTTGGGGGAAACCTGGCTAACGGATATACCTAAGAAGTGGAGGAGTTCTCGTTTTACCCTGTTCAAAGGGAATCTAAGTCCGGCCTTCAGCGCTTGTTTGTACACCCCCAAGTCATCCACTCCGTCGTAATAACACTTCTCGGATTTGTAGGGTAGACGGATGGGGATGTGATCAGGTATTTGGTAGATCGCCCTAATTGTCTTGAAGTGGACTTCCTTAATTGTTGACACAAATTTGTGCACCGTCCACTCAGGCAGCATGACGAACTCCCTAAGTCCGTCATCCCCGACTACAGTTCTATGTTCTCCACCGTCGTCAGAACCTTCCCCTGGTTCGGCCAACTCCATATCCTCATTTGTTGAGGACGGTGAAGTGGCAGACGGAGTCCTCTCGATCAATTCGTCCGGATCTTTGTAACCAGACGGGTACAGTTCCTCGTAACCCGCTCCGTCGCGGACGAATGACTGGTTACTCGACGCACTAGACATTTCCTACAACGGATTGACAAAGCCTAAGACGGACTGTCTAAAATAAAAAGGGAAGAGACGGATGCAAGAAGTCTAATGTTTCTATCATGACAAATATGAAAACTGAAGGAACATCAAGGGGAACGGATAGGATCACTTACCGAATAAAGGAGCGAACGGGTTGATCTCGTTGCTGGAAGATGTGAACGGGTAAGCTCTGACAAGTGACGGACTCGCTCTGACAATGAAGTTTCTGCGCAAAATAGAGAAATGAAAGGAGAAGTGCAAGTTTATATAGGTAGAGTGCACGGAAGACGAAGCGGCACTTCGATCCAAGACACTGACCAACCCACGAGTGACACGTGTCATCGCATTTAATGTTTCCGCGACCTGCCTGACCTCACGGACGTGACAGCGTCTTTATCGGTCGACCTCCCCCAAGGGTCCTTGACGTCCGTGAAAATCTGACCATCTCTATGACTCCGTCATCAACCACTTGGTCGTTGTCATCACCATCCTAGTTCAGAACTGCCGTTCATCTACGACACCCGTCACCCCCAATGAGTACGGGCCGTCATCCTTGTTTGTTCTGACCGTCACCCCAATTGACCGTTTGCACAACGGCGACGGATCAAATGGGGTGAAGGGGGCAGCTGAAGGGGACAGAATATGAAATAAGGCTTGGGAAGCCCAATAGGCCCATTGAGGAGCCCAATGGGCCCATGTCCACTAGCCCAAAGAAGGTAGAGCCCATCCTTCGTGTGGGTCCCTGACAGGACGAGGGCCCGGACTTGTCCATCACGTCTCAAGAAACTTGTTCTACAAGCATGAGAGGCTTACTCAGCAAGTCTGAGAGGCTTGTTCAGCAAGTCTGAGAGGCTTGCTCTACAAGGAAAGAAGGCAGGACCTCACCACTATAAAAAGGCCCCAACACCCTCAAAAAATGTATGTGTAACTAACTCCCCTCTAGCACTCTAGAGTTGCAAAAACGTTTTCTGACTTAACCTTCGGAGGGTTTTTGGCCGGCTCCACACCGGAGCCCCCTTTGAAGGTGTTCTTGTACTGTTCTATTTTTCAGGCAACGGTTGTTCGAGTGTAAGGATCGTGCATCTCACTGGTGAACATTTCAGCATCATCAAAGACCAAAACTTTTTATTACTTACTTGGCTTGATGCATTCTTCAAAGTTCAATAATAGACCCCAACTCAAGGGAGTACTGGGTGTTGGGTAGATTGATCTGAAATGTGAAGTAAATTTGAAAATCTCAGTTTCAATTCATCTTATTATTAGTTCATAAGGTTTTTACTTTTTAGAGTAGTATTTCGTAGGTAAAGAGTGATCAAAGATTAGAACATTGCTCTCTTTTATATATATAATCAAAAAAAAGTTCAATGATTAAATAATATAAGAGGTGAATACTTCATTTTATCAATATATACAAAAAAAAAGGGCATCTATAATTTTTCGTGTGCAAGAAATTTCTGAATCCGTAATTACCCTTCTCGTTTTAATATTTGTAGATTTTTTTGTTGCTGATATTTTGATAGAATATTCGTATCTAATTTCACGTTAAAAAGTGATTAATAGATTCAACAATATATGTCATTTCCAAGCAGGTCATAAGATAATTACCTTTTTCCCTAAAGAAATTATTGATACTCTAGTCTATAGCCACCAACTGCACTGACTTACTAATAAGGAGTTGGTATTACTTTTCCAAGTCCATGGAAAAATTTCCAGGAAATTGAGAACAAAGTTTGTGGAGTACAAAATAAAAACTTTTTTCAAAAGGCAAGTCAATAGTCAAGATCAACCACTTCGTAGTTCATATTTCCTCTCACCAACTAAGAAGTTGCAAGTAAATTAATAGGGCTGGCCAAATGGGTCCAACTTTCTGCGTCAACCACTCTCGTTTTGTACTATTCTAAACAAAAATAATAGTTAAATTTTTTTATTAGTGATTATAATTTATATATCATTATACTTATACACGTGTGTGTCTCTTTTTAAAATCAAAGTGAGTAGCCTACCAAAAAATAGTTATAAATTATAATGGCCAATTATTGTGATATCTCTTGATTAAAGACTTTAATAATAAATAAAAAAGATTATGATCACTCTTATTTAAGACTTTAATAAAAACAGTTGAGAGGGAATGGATATAGGAATATTAAGGACCCGTTTGGTACATGTGTTTAAAAATTAAAAATTGTTATTTAAAAATTTTTGTGGAAATACGTGTGAGTGAAAAAGTGTGTAGAAATACGTAAAATATTGTTTAAAAATTGAAAATTATTGTTTAGAAACACTCACCAAACACCCCCTAAAAATCTCAATTTTCAACTATAGAACTAGGTTGTAACTTGTGTTGATGCATGGAAACATTTAATTGTAGTAATAATGAGGTGTTTTTATTTAGGTAAACAAGGTGATAATATTGTCTTTTGTGTAGAATTATGAATGGATCACTTGGTATCAAAATTAAGAATTTATATACGATGTAAAATTAGCTTACACATTTTTTGAATCATGGAAACATGGTGGATGTGCTTTTGCAATTTGCTGAGGACCCTACTCTTGATGTTAAGCTTGAGAGACATGGAGTCAAGGCATTTACTTAGTGACCTTATCTTACATTATGAAGTCAATCTTTTACGTATAGTTTATCATTTTATGAAGTTCACCTATGGCAAAATCCTTAAGAAAAATTTATTGACTAAATATACTAAAGTCTCCCTCTTGAAAATTTGAGTCTCAATTTTTACCACTTACTTTATAAAAATTTTATACTTATGGAGTAACCACCACACTAAAAAATGTGTAGAAATACGTAAAATATTGTTTAAAAATTGAAAATTGTTGTTTAGAAACACTCACCAAACACCCCCTAAAAATCTCAATTTTCAACTATAGAACTAGGTTGTAACTTGTGTTGATGCATGGAAACATTTAATTGTAGTAATAATGAGGTGTTTTTATTTAGGTAAACAAGGTGATAATATTGTGTTTTGTGTAGAATTATGAATGGATCACTTGGTATCAAAATTAAGAATTTATATACGATGTAAAATTAGCTTACACATTTTTTGAATCATGGAAACATGGTGGATGTGCTTTTGCAATTTGCTGAGGACCCTACTCTTGATGTTAAGCTTGAGAGACATGGAGTCAAGGCATTTACTTAGTGACCTTATCTTACATTATGAAGTCAATCTTTTACGTATAGTTTATCATTTTATGAAGTTCACCTATGGCAAAATCCTTAAGAAAAATTTATTGACTAAATATACTAAAGTCTCCCTCTTGAAAATTTGAGTCTCAATTTTTACCACTTACTTTATAAAAATTTTATACTTATGGAGTAATCGCCACACTAAAAGTGCACAATAGTTATAAACTTAACCTTTGAGAGCATATAATCCTAAAACAAAATTTTTTTCCTTTCTAACTTTTTTTTTTTTTTTTTTAATGTGTATATTTTTAACCAACTAAAACAAGTAATTTCCCCAAATCACCCCTAACACGTTCTTTCATTGTGCGTTGGGCCACAAACACTTTCCACCACGCAATTTGTTTACCTAAGGGTGACGAATTTCAAGATTTTTCTAAGGAAAATATGATGATTCGTTGTTTCGTGTTAATTTATAAGATTAGTTCACACTATTGCTTGGTTATGGTTGCAAATTATTTTTTGGTAAGTGTACTGTGTACATTTATTATTTCCTAACATTGGGTACACTTCATTTTCTTATTTTTTTTTAAAAAAAAAAGTACATAAGGATGCTTTTAGACAAATAATTGAGATTTCGGAGAAACATCCACAAGGATGCTTTAGACAATTCCCCTAAAGAATATAATGATTCCAAAATGTGACATCATTCATGAAAAACGCCAACCAAACAGTGGCCTCCCACTCAATCAACCAAAAAGTAAAGACTCTGCCCTTGCTTTCTTGTCCTATAAATACCCAACACTACTTTCACATCCCTGACCACTACAACTACCACTCATATACTAAAACCACCAAAACCATTATCAATATCTCTCTCTCTCTCTCTCTCTCTCTCTCTCTCACACACACACAATTTCACTACAAATGGAAACTCCTACTTGGCCTTCACTCACTTTGGCATGGCTAGCAACCATAGCCCTCCTCCTCCTCTCCCACTATCTACGCCGCCGCAAAGTTAACTTGCCGCCAGGCCCAAAACCTTGGCCCATCATCGGAAACCTCAACCTTATAGGCTCACTTCCTCATCGATCCATCCATGAACTCAGCCTAAAATATGGGCCCATCATGCAGCTCCGCTTCGGGTCATTCCCCGTGGTCGTGGGCTCTTCCGTTGAAATGGCTAAGGCCTTTCTCAAAACCCATGATGTCACCTTTGCCTCAAGGCCCAAAATTGCTGCAGGTAAATACACAACCTATAACTATTCAGACATAACTTGGTCCCCTTACGGCCCATATTGGCGCCAAGCCCGTAGAATGTGCCTAATGGAACTTTTTAGTGCAAAACGCTTAGAGTCCTATGAGTACATACGTACGGAGGAAATGAATGCTTGCCTTAGGGACTTGTATGAGTCCTCAAATGAGGTTGTTTTATTGAAAGACAATCTCACAACCGTGAGTCTCAATGTAATCAGCCGAATGGTGCTCGGAAAGAAGTACACCGACGAGACGGTGGACTCGATTGTGAGCCCCGATGAGTTCAAGAAGATGTTGGATGAGTTGTTCTTGCTTAGTGGGGTGTTGAACATAGGGGACTCAATCCCTTGGATTGATTTCTTGGACTTGCAAGGCTATATTAAGAGAATGAAGGCTTTGAGCAAGAAGTTTGATAGGTTCTTGGAGCATGTGTTGGATGAACATATTGAAAGGATGAAAGGAGTGAAAGATTATGTTGCAAAGGACATGGTGGATGTGCTTTTGCAATTTTCTGAGGACCCTTCTCTTGATGTTAAGCTTGAGAGACATGGGATCAAGGCATTTACTCAGGTACTACCATCACACTTGACCTTATCTTTCGTTATGAAGTTAATCTTTTACGTATAGTTTATTATTTTATGAAGTTTACCTATGGTAAAATCATTAAGAAAAATTTATTGAGTAATTATATATAATACTGCAAGAGTATAATAATATTAATAATGCACTCTTTCATACAATAGTTGAATCTTGATCCCATTCATTAAATGAATGATGAGAGTAGATATTTACGTGAGAAAAAGAGAGTAGAGTCAGTAAACTATCATTATACGTACTCTTGGAATATTTTATATTCTTTAGCGATAGTCGGCATAACGCTAACCCTCTAATATAATGGAAATTTGCAGATATGCCACAGCTATAGTTGAAATATCTGTCTATGCTTTTGTTATTCAATGATTCTTGAACAGTGTTACGTCAACAACATTTTCAAAACAAGTTATAGACCGTTGGTAGTTATTAGTTTTAAATTGAATTTATTATTGAAATTATTTTTTTGTCCTAAAATAATTTGTCACTTAAAATTTTTTTATAAAAATATTATAGATATAATATTTCTCATATTTCTAACAAAATAAATAAATAAAAGCCCCTAACGGTAAAATTCCTTTCATGAACCAAAGACCATCCAACAAAAATGGGACCTATTCACTGAAAAGTATTCCCTCATCCCGTGACTTGCTTCACCAGTCACCATCTTTATCTGAGCTTCGTTTTTTATTTTTCTTTTTCTTTTTCTTTTCTTTTTTTGGGTTAAATATCAGAGCAAGTTATGAGTTATTGTACATTTTGTTTTATTTATAGTAATTAAAAATATTTTGTTGTTTAATATTCACTGATTTACCCAAAAAAATATTTTTTTGTGTCCTTTTTTAAAAAAAAAATTATTATTTAGGAGTTGGTTTGAGAGTACATAAACCAGAACCGAGGTAGTTTTAGTTTGGTTATATATTCAATTCCTTTTGGGTGCTATCATCTTCCTTCTGGGTCAATAGCAGCCACAGAATTCAAAATATGCCTTGTGTAGTTTCCACTAATTTTGGTTTACATCATTTCCTAGAAACTTCCCTTATAACTTTCTCATTAAATCCTCTAATAAGACATTATTAACTTTAATTAGTGGGATAATATATTTGATTGAAATATTGATTGATAGAGACAACTTTGGTTTTTTTTTAATTAAATCTGACTATAAGTATATGAGTAAAGAAAAAATTATTTACTTTTATAAGAGACATACTCTTTCCTCTCATAATAAATGTGAGTCCCAATGTGAGATGCATAGTGGGGCTTGCATCTTTGGTTAAATCAATATATTAGTCCAATATTAATACATACATTTAGATTCAATTATTTGTTTCTTTTGTCCTTTTAAGCAAATGACTCCAAAGGAAGGGAGAGCTAGTTGGTTGAGTTTGGTTTTTTTTTTTTTTTTTTTTTTGGCTTATTTACTTTTTTTTTTTGCTTAAGTATAATTTCAAGAATTTTTCACCAAGAATTTTTCACCAAGAAAAAAAGATTTCAAGATTTTTTTTTTTTTTTTTCAGATACAATTTTACCTTTATCCAACTTGATTTTTATAAGAAAAAGAAGATATATCAAACCAAATTTTTTTGCTTGGAATGAAATATTTTCTTTAGTTTTACAATTTTTTTTTGCTTGGAATGAAAAAAAAAATTTCGACCAGGAGCATGGACTAGACTTCTCAAAGTGGGACATAATCCATTTTTAGCTTTTACATTGACGTTACTGCCAATAAACTTTTCCTGATAAGAGATACACGTGAGAAGACTAGGTAGCTACCAAATTTGTACATATCTCTTTGACGGTATCAACTTAGTGAATCCCACTTATCAATAAATAAATAAATAACTTCGTGGATCACAAACCAAGATGTGACCACACTTAGAACTTATGTGACACAAGTAATCTCATTGATTCCCACTCAACTTACTTTTAGTGTTTATCTTTACAGTAATACATCTAATTTTTTAACTCGTCAGAAGTAATTGATTATAAGTGATGAATCTATGTAAATAGTGGTAAATAAAAAGTGTCCACAAATCACCACCGGTTACTTTAACATGTTGTAAAATTTCGTATGTCTCTAAAGTTATTCTTATATAACAGTATATATAGACAATAAATAAAGATTAGTGGTAATTTATTGACTAATAAGGAACTCATAATTTAGTGTACAATAAGTGAGTTGAGTCCAATAATCATAGATCTGAATGATGTGATGAACTTGGAATAATTTAATTTTTCTCTTATGTATTGGATTATAAAGATTTGGCTAATTGGTCTACAGGATTTAATAGCTGGTGGAACTGAGAGCTCGGCTGTGACTGTAGAATGGGCAATCTCTGAGATACTAAAGAAGCCAGAGGTTTTCAAGAAGGCAACAGAAGAGCTAGATAGGGTAATTGGAAGAGATAGATGGGTTGAAGAGAAAGACATTGTGAATTTACCATACATTGATGCAATTATTAAGGAAACAATGAGGTTGCACCCTGTGGCACCAATGTTAGTACCTCGTCTATCTCGTGAAGATTGCAACATTGCTGGCTATGACATTCTCAAAGGTACCAGAGTGCTTGTAAATGTATGGACCATTGGAAGAGATCCAACATTATGGGACAAGCCAAATGAATTTTACCCTGAAAGGTTCATTGGGAAAGCAATTGATGTCAAAGGCCATGATTATGAGCTACTGCCTTTTGGGGCTGGTAGAAGGATGTGCCCAGGTTATAGTCTTGGCCTAAAGGTGATTCAATCAAGTTTGTCTAATCTCTTGCATGGGTTTACATGGAGTTTGCCAGAGAACATGAAGATTGAAGATTTTAACATGGAGGAAATATTTGGGCTCTCAACACCTAAGAAATTCCCACTTGAAGTTGTTGTGAAGCCAAGACTTCCAAAACATGTTTACTCTCTGTGATTATGGGTTGCTTATAGGTTCCCTCTAATAAATAGCACTGAGATTCTCAGTTTGTACTAGCATTACTATGATGGTGCTACTCTTATATGCTTCTTAATGAGCCTAGTGAAACAAAGTCCGAATAACTGGTGTTGGCAGTTATCTTAACCTAGCATGGATTTGTTCACACCTTAAGGCCATGCTATTAGTTTAATCTATATCAGTATGTCTTGGTTTTCGTATCACATCAATGTAGTATATAATTATATATTTTTCTTCATTTCAATCTTTCAGAGGCATTTTAAACTGTTCTGGTGCTTCATTTCATACCAAATATTATCGGGGATGATTTATTTCATAACTGTTGACATGGTTGGTTAAAATTGGGGTACTATACTAATATCATTTTCACTTGGGTCTACAATTGACACGACTTAAAGTATGTACTAATCACAACATACTTTGAGATAGTTGTGAAAAATAATGCAACTCTATAGATATTGTTTGGTACAGTATTTGCTCCAGCTCTAATGACAGCATATCAGCAATGGAGCATGGGCTGTACATCAATAAATAGCATGACTTTGATTGTTTTTTGGTTGCAGGAAAAAGGACAAAGAATATCCATGACAAACAACATAAAGATCAATAGTATGTAATATCTTATCCTGATTACCAAAAGAAAAAAAAAATAGTACGTAAATTTCAGGTATATAATATCTACTATTGGATACAAGCAACATGTTCATTTGTCTTTGTTTATAAGAATATTTCCATGACAGACAACAAACTGGATTGCAATCAAAAGTGGGTAATATGCTAATAATAATAAATGAGTTTTACTAACGTCTTTAAGATATATATTAGTAAAATAACAATTTTAATAAACTTTTTATAAGAATGAAAAAGTGACTAACTTTTTTTTACAACTTTTTCAATTTTTCATAAAAAGTTTATTAAAATGGATGATTCATATATGCTTTTGCATTAATCGGACTCATAATAAATTTGTGATTTTCTGATATACTATATCATATAGATATAATTAAAAATTATGAGTTTCAGTTAAAAAAACTAGTAAAGTCTCTAATGTTGATAAAAAACACAATTATTAAAAACGGACATTATAAGTTGAATCTCATAATTAATTAATTAATTAATTAATTAAAGACTCTTCTACGGTTGGGGCTGTTATTTTTGTTAGTCCATAACAAGAAGTTCTAAATTGGACACTGAAGAAATTCCTCCCAAAGTTTGTAAATATTGGACAAAACGACTGGAATAGTATGTATTTAGCCCAACTTACCATATGGCCACAATAACATGTCACTGGTAAAACATGTCGTTTTGATTAACGACCATAATAAGATGTTCTTGGTAAAAGCTAAACAGATGTGTACCCAAAAAAAAAACCTGAATAGTAATTGATTTAAATAGGCCCTAATATAAAATTGTTAGCTTATCACTTCTCAAGCAATAACAATGAGAGAACGGTTTATTCACATTTCATTTTTAATAAGCCCACCACTTGAGTATTTCTGAGGATCACTTGCAAAATTAATTACGAAAATTGTAGAGATCAATCATATCTTTTTTAGGACTTAGTCTAGTATTAGTGAAAGCAAAGTTAATTACAAGTTGAATTTTTTATTTATTTATAAAGCAATTTCATTAAAATCACACTATTTTTAAACGGAAACTCAAGATAATGTAACATTGAATTGTTTGCAAAAATTCATAGACTAAATTGCCACAATCATAGAGACGGATTCAAAACTTATCATATAATTCATAGAAAAAAAAAATCATTAATGCTAATTAGGCTCTTTTTTTTTTTTTTTTTTTTTTGATATCTTTGTGTTTTTTCTCTACATACATTATGGATGTGTAATTAAGTAATTTTGTTTCTCACATGTCACTTTGTTTTGAGTATTTCACTGTTAATATTTGACGAGAAGAGGAAGCAAATAAGCCAATATGTAGCCTATTTCAACCAAGTACAACTAAATTACTAATGCATTTTGGTTGCAGTTCCTAACAAATTTGACTAACAAGATTCATTGTGATGAATGATGATATTCATGGAGACTTTTTTTTTTTTTTTTTTTTAGTTATTTGATTTAACAGAGGTGTTTGGGTTTCAGCCTTGCCTAAAATGTGAAATGGGTGCTACCCTATTCCTATTAATGTCAAGGTGGAAAATATCAAAGTATGAAGTACCATATCTTGCTTTATCATTGATTTTTCCTCGTACAGCTTTTCTGATTGGCCATAATTAAAAACATGTTAACCACATTATCCTTATTTATGCACTATTCTTTCTCCAAATCACGAGGTTTGGTAATATTGTTTGTTAAAGTAAAACAAATACACACACTAGAAAAAAAGCAATTAAAGTCACAGAGTCATAAGGTTCTTGATGAGCCTACATCAAATTGTAATTGATGATGTTATTGGACTTAAATTTCTGATATGGGAAACGGGTTCAGCCCAGGGGGTGTAAGAATTTGGTTTGGGCCAATATTCAGCACAAAGTAGAAAGAAATCATTGCTAGAAGCCAATATGTCTACAATTATTTATGTTGAAGGATAACAAGCTAGCTAAGAAAAATAGCTGTAAAGCATTAGAATTCTGAGTACATTGTGATCATACATTGTTTGGGTCCACAGTTCCAGTTGAAATGATTCTTGAATAGATGATTCATATCGTCCTTTCTCGTGTTAAAGACGTTCATATTTTCAGACGAGAAAAACATTCATTGTTGGAAATGTACCAGATGATATAGACCTAACAGCATATGGTGTAAGAATGAGACTAAAATTAATGTCAATATGTGAAAGTAGAAAATGTACAAAGACATTAAGAAAAAGATACCAGGAAATTTGAATTTAACTAAAGACATGAAGCTGGACTTCTAAGTCTTTAACTTTGTTGACGATTATGTTGCCTAAAATGTCATGTTTACACTATTAGAACGAGTTGGGGTGTCCTTTTAGATGGGTGGACATAATTCTGGACTTCATTTGAAATCACAGCTGTTTTAAGACCATTGATGTAAACCTGAGTTGCATGTATTTGGTCTCTTCCAATTGCCACCGGCTGCTTTTTTTTTTTTTTAGCATTTAGCGTATTTTGTTTATATAAGGCTTTTATAGAACTTAACTTTTTAGAAGTACAATAATTTAAACCCACTTTCAACGAAAAACAATCAGACCCAAATAAGCTAATGCTTAGCAAATTAACATGTGTTTTTTGCAATGATTATGCAATAAGCAACACTGTTCTAGGCTTCTAGCTTTTCCCAGTCATTGTAATTGGAGCTGTTTAGTGCCCAATGTTGTTTGTATGCAAACACCCAAAAATCCCATCTTGTCCATGTCGGACACAGACATGCAAGGACACTTCTAGATGGGTGTCCTCAATGTGTTAAGAAGATATATATATATATATATATATATATGGGCATCAAAAAACAAAATACTAGTAACAGTTAGTGATTAAGTAGATGATTATCACAATTAATTTATAAGAACTAGAGGGTAAAAATTTCACAATGGGAAATCTAAACAATTGATCATGAAGTGATAAGGAACAAAATTATTGTTTATTGATATAGAAACTGTTTTCTTGAGGTACAAAAGGATGAATTGAAAGTTTAAAAACTCAAAGTCCTATTCTGCTTCTCTCTTTAATTTTTTGAACACCACCCCCCCCCCCCCCTCCTGCTGCACCTCCCCTCCTTTTATAGGCACCTTTCCCTTCTTTATCTCCCCAGCTAACTTGCTTCTAACTAGATTCAGGAGATGCTTATCCCATCATTCCTTTGCTCTACCATTATTTCATCATAAAACGGGAATTTTGGGGGTGTTTTTATTGTTTAGGGTTGTTTATAAGCATTTAATGTGGAAAAGATTAGGTAGAGAACATCTCATTAATGTGAAGGTGACTAGCTCTGTGGTCCTTATCTCTTCATGGCGTCTCCTGAGGCAAGTTTGATGATGGTGACATCTTGAGCTAAAGGAGAATTGGTTACCCGTGGTTTCCTGTGTATCCTCTACAAAAAAAGACTTGCTTATTATTACAGTAGTGAACCTTAGCGGTGGTAACTATCTTAGGTCTCCACCAAACTTATTCTTGGGAGTTGTTTTTTATCTCTAAGGTTTCTTTACTCATATCTACCTTTTTGGGCTGGACCTATCTATTAAGGTTCGATCTGTTGGGCCCTTGGTTCTTGGCCCGAGCTCAAGTTCATCCCCCACAACATATATATATGTGTGTGTGTTAAATATTAATTGATCAATTAATTATCATATATGCACCATGTCATGACCTAATTTTTCAAAATTTGTTGTCTGTGTATAAGCCTCTTAGGTATGCAAATACCTTATTCAACCATGCTTGATTTTAATTCAGGAGAATGGTAAATAATGATCATGATTACCAATTCTTTCAAGCCTTTTTCTTGTTTTTTCTCCATACACTGAAGGGTTCACAGACTTAAATGGTTTTTGGTGATAAACTTTTATAATACCTTAAATGCAATTACAAACTAGCAGCCTCTGCACACGCGGCAAACAACCCTTGGAGCCAACAATTCACGATTCATCTATAGCTATGGTCAATATCTGGCCTAACAAATGCCTGTTATCCAACCTCAGGCATAAGGTTTTAGATTCAAAATTGAGTTTAAGACATTAAATGGTTCAAGTAGTTCGGTTTAGGAGGACTAGAAAGGTTTAGGTGGGTTGGTAGTAGGGGTTGAAAATGTTAGGCTATCCCAAAAGATAAAAGTCTAGCTCCATAGAATCTTCTAAACAGCCTAAGATATTGTCTAAATCCACTGAGGACTCTTAAGGTCAGTCATCTCTAGGGGTTATGGATTTTGAACTGTCCACCACATTGTTGATCATGGAGAATTGACTTGGAAATATGGAATAATCTAGGATTAGATTAGCGTATAGCAGAAGAAATGGGTTGGGAGAGTATTATACCTTTCAACAAGCCCTCCCATCAAATTCAAGGAAAGGTAGAAAATTTTGGCCATTTGAATAAATTAAACTTGGCCACGCATATGGATACAAAATCATTTATACAGTAGATGGTATTGGAATTTTTTATCTTCATGACTACGGACTTTGAAATCGGGCATTGGCTAAAATTCTTTTACGAGTCCATATTTTAGGCTAATGGGGACACTATAACTTGTAACTTTGGCAATTGGAAATATATATTAATTTTCAAATAATGACAAACAGAGATAAGAAAGATTACAACTATTTGATATTTCATCTTAAGTTATAGCTAAATCCAGAGGCCCCATAATACCCAAATGAAAAAATATCCCTGATGTACAATTAAAATGTCTTCTATACTTGAAGAGTATTTTTTTTTTTTTTTTCATTTTTCTTGTGTATAGTATGATTCTAAGTTGTTCTAACTATGCCACTAAGCCCAATTGTTCTTGTCTAGAAGTGTACAAACTAGTCCCAAGAGTTTTATACAAAGCAGTATCAGAATAGACAGCTTGAGACCTCAATGATCTAATTCTATGTCTATGCCTGTGACCTTTGCGGTGGCGGCGACAAGTCTTCTCTTTCTTTTCCTCTTCCTTTCGTTGCTCATCTTTGTTCCCATTTTTTGCCATGTCACATTCATTTCCTCCTTTTCCATTGCTAATTAGCACACAACTTTCGTTGTTTACGCTTTCATCACTTGGTACAATGTACACAAATGGTCCAATTGGAATATCCTTCAAGTCCAAGAGAGGCTCCAAGGTCTTGACCACATTCCTCATTGTTGGTCTTGACTTGGGGTGCTGGCTTAGGCATTGGTAAGCCAATAAGGCTGCTTTTCTAGTCCCTTCAGTTGAGTACTGGCCTTCAAGCCTTGGGTCCATTATTCTCTCAAGTTTATGGGGGTCCTTCAAAAGAGGTCTTGCCCATTCTACCAAATTCTGCTCTCTACTTGGCCGGTTCTTGTCCACAGATCGCCTACCCGTTATTAGCTCTAAAAGGACTACTCCGAAGCTAAACACATCGCTCATAGTCGTCAAATGACCTGAAAACAACCAAATTGTGGGTGAATGAATGTCATATATTTTGAATGCTATTAGTTTATTGCCATGTAGCCGATCTTGATTAGTTTGTTAAAGATTCATAGTCGACCCCAACATTTTGGAACTAAAGCTTGGTTATTGGTGTAGAAATTAGTTTATTACTATATAGATTGAAAAGTAACTGCAATACCTGTCATAACGTATTCAGGAGCTGCATAGCCATGTGTGCCCATGACACGAGTTGTGATATGTGTCTCATCCCCTTCTGGTCCATCAGTTGCAAGCCCAAAATCAGAGAGCTTAGCAGTGTACTCCTGAAAAATCAAATAGGACATCTTAATTTAGTGTCACTTGCTTTTAACCTTATATGATATGGAAAATAAAAATGTCTAATAAGAAGATTAAAGATATTACAGTGTCTAATAAGATGTTTGAAGCTTTGAAATCTCTATATATGACCGGCTTTTCTTCTTCGTGGAGAAAAGCCAGGCCTTTTGCAGCTCCAATTGCAATTTTTATTCTTGTTAACCAAGGCAAGGTTGCACAATAACCTGCATTAATAAAAAAACAAAGAGATTTGTATCAGGAAAAATTGAACACACATATATATAGCATGTTTGTGCTTCATATCATAAAGTGGAAAATTTGAAACAGCAAGGCATACGTACTTCTAAATAGTTTGTTATCCAAATTGCCAAGCTCCATGTATTCATATACAAGTAGCCGGTGCTCTTCCTCACAGCAGTATCCGATCAGGTTCACAAGATGGGAGTGCCTTAATTGCCCAAGATATATCACTTCAGCCTGTACAACATCAAAAACAACAAAGCCTTAGTTCTAAAATTCTGGGGACAATAATGAATTCTCAACATACTAATCAGGTCGGCCAATAAAAAGGATTCAAACATTATCATTTTCATCACTTTAAAGGTGAAAAAAAAAATCATCTTTCAAGAAAAATTCTATATACATGATTAGTGACACATTGAAATTGCAAAAAATGCTTACCAGCCATTCCCTGTGGCCTTGTTTGCCTTCCAAATCCAATACCTTGACAGCAACAGGTTGAGCTTCCAATCCAGGCCTAAGTTTGTCATCAATGAACCCCTTATACACAGGTCCAAATCCACCTTCACCAAGAAAGTTACTCCTTGAGTAGTCTTGTGTGATAACTTTGAGCTCCTTAAGAGTGAAAACATGAATATTTGATCCCACAAAAGAGTTTGATATATCACTCATCACAGAGACTGAGAAGGAAGAGTTACTCAAATCAGAAAGTGATATCCTTTGGAAAGAAGTTTGTTTTGAAGGTGGATTATTTGGCTGAGAGGGTGGGTTCCTGGACTTGAAACACCCTGGTAGAAAGTTTTTCAATGTGATCTTTTTGAGAGCCATATTTTAATTGAAGCTTTTGCTTTATCCCAAGTTGGTTAGCATTAGCTTAAACTGTCTCTCAAAAGCTTAAGATGGAAGCAATTTATTGAGAAAGATGTGGGGGTAGAAATGGGTTTTGAAATTAATTAATTAGGAAGACTCCAATAAAAGAAGTCTATAACCTAATCATAGCCGACCACTTTCTTTTTTTCTTTGTATGACTATCTATATCCATTTGTCATTCAATACATGGAACTCTTACTAGCTCTAGAAGAAGAAGAATAGTGTACTATACAAACAATATCTTATTTTCAGGTCCTTAAGTCTATTGGGTAGAGACCAAAATGACCTTGGCATGCACTTGACTTTGAAGCTTGACAGCTGCAAAACTTTTGGAATGGTTTCATACTAAACAAAGCAGGTTTAAGGATTGTTTTAGTTTTAAATCATGCGATTATTGGAACTTCCTTGAAATTTCATTTGTGGGTTGGTCTATTGGGGGACTTTGGCAAAAAAGGTACATCAAAAAAGCTGGAACCCTCTTTTTATTTTGAGCCAAAATATCCATTGCATTAATTCCCCTCCATTTATTTTATTTTATTTTGTTTCATCTCATGTTGTGTTATAAAACTTTATCCTTGTAGGTCCACTGATAACATGTTTTTGCTTTGATCCAAATAGTCTCTCTTCTTTGTGTCCTACTCCAGAGCGCAGACACGGCCACACGGGTCTATGAATTTTAAGAGCACACGCTATAAATTTGAACCTATTTTTTGACCAAAAAGAAAGTAAACAGCCTCAATAATATATATACATAAATAAAAAATTGGGTTCAAGGAATACATGTTCATATTCTCTGTTTTATTTGTTGTCTTACTTTAAACATGTGTTAGATGATATATTCATTGATATTTAATTATTTTGAAATTTCGCAAGTATGGAGAGCATAAAAAGAAAATGTAGTTCAACAATGAATTTATCAAAATTTGCATCCAATAGAAAGAATCTAGAGTAGCGTAACATTACTTAAAGTTATACCACGTGTAACTTGATTCTCAACTCATATATGTTCATGAAGAACAATAATTATAAGAACAAACATTAATACCAAATCTTTTGGAGGCCAGCTATAGATTTTCAATAGACTAGTTAGGTTAGATCCGTGCATATAAAAAGAGTAAGTGCATGTTTGGCATTATTGTTGAAAAACTCACGTATTTTGAATGTTTAGAA
Source organism: Quercus wislizeni (assembly GCA_023055345.1). Classification (NCBI taxonomy): domain Eukaryota; kingdom Viridiplantae; phylum Streptophyta; class Magnoliopsida; order Fagales; family Fagaceae; genus Quercus; species Quercus wislizeni. The sequence goes on along the minus strand of JALGQJ010000002.1, from coordinate 61,168,671 downwards.
AATCACCATGAATAGTTAATAACAACGAATAGTATTTTAAAGTTCAAGATTTCTAAAGTATCAACAATGAATTGTAGATTCATTTTTTATCTTTAAGAAAATAAAAAAATAAACCAATGAATTATAAACCCTTTCCTTTTCATAAAAGATCCAAATTATAACTTTAACCTTAAAGTTTTTTTGCTTTAAATACTCCTTAGGGCATTTGCATTGGATTAGTTTAAATAGAATTTTAGTCCAAATTATACCTAACAAACCCAAAATAAAAACACCAACATGGCGAAATTAGAATATTTAAATCCGTTTTTGCATTTTTTTTCCCTAAATTACCTCTTCAAAAAGTCACTGTATTTATTATAACTATCCATTATTATAATACACCTTACATCTTATTTTTATTTTACAATATATTATATTAAAATAATCTAAAATAATTTTTTTCCATAATTTTTTCTACACATACAGCAAAAATTGAACAAAATAAGAACTCAACCCACCTAAACACTCAATAACTCAAAACCACCCCCAACCATCATAATGCCACCACCCTAGCCACTGCAACGCCACCGATGGTTAGAAACGATACCACAACACCACCACCCAAAGGCCATGGCCGAATCAGCCACCGTATCGCCACTCATGCACAACTCACCACTTGAGAGAGAGAGAGAGAGAGAGAGAGAGAGAGAGAGAGAGAGAGAGAGAGAGAGAGAGAGAGAGAGAGAGAGAGAGAGTAAAAAAAGAGAAGAAAATATTTAGCGGAGTTACAATGCTTATATATTTGTAGACATTAATATATCATATTCTTGAGAATGGGATAGTGTTATTTGGTGGAGACCGTAGAATGTAGAGATTGAAAAAGGAAACAAGTTGCAAGAAATGATATAAAAAAAAGGATGAAGAAATAACCTTTAAATAAAAGAGTTTAGAATAGAGAATTAGATAAAGTGTGATTAGTTTGCTAAAACAGAAGAAAAAATAGGTTTTTATTCTATAAAAGAAAAGAAAATTTTGACTAAACCAAAGTGAATACTCATAAAACCTCAATTTTACATTGGTCATCAATATAACCCTTTATTTTTTCAAACTTAATTGAGACCAACTATGAATAAAATATTTGATAGTATCTTCTAAAAAAATAATAGTCTGGATTGGCCATGTTATATGATTGGCAGCCGATACATTGATGGGATGGGATTGGATGTGTAATAAGAAAGCATGAATGCATGATGATACGAACTAAGAAGACAAAAGGCTTAAAAGAGTGGGCTCAATTTCAATTTAATTTTGGCATTGAAACGTATTGATCAATGACTTGTAACGTGGCCGACTTGTCTACATATTAAATTAAAAGAGCTTTTCTTTAGTGGGAAAAAAAAAAAAAAAAATCACAATAAGTTAATTTCAAAATGATTATATCCTTACCTAACCCCCAAAGTTTTGAAACAGTGGTTTAGTTGTAATGTTGTAGTGATTGACACTTTTTCATATACAAAGTACATGGAATCTAAAAAAAAAGGGTTCTAGCAGTTTATGTCACCCAACTAATATATTCTTTCAGTTTATGGAAATAAAACCATTAATTTTTTTATTTATAAATATAATTAAATTTCAATCTATTAATTGGTTTTTGGTGTACCTCGGATCTAACCCTATATAGAATTTGAAGACAATAAATAAGCTAACTGTATGTTAGGATCCAAGTATTCCACATGGCTTATGTGTAAGTTTAACCATATTTATATAAACTCTTGGGTACTCACACAAATAATATCATTATTATAAATAAATAATGTTCATAAAATCTTTATAAAACTAATAATTCTACATAGTGGTGTTGAATAACCTATGAATTAAGATTATCCTCACCTCAGAAATCACATCCCTTGTAATAATAATAGTCTTAGTTTTTTTTTTAGAAGATATTAGTCTTAGTCTTGGTTGAGAAGATTGCATGAATTGTCTTAATCCATTAAATTTTTTTAGAAACATCCATTTATTAAAAGTTGTACAATATTGTCATCAAATTGTCATTTAAGTCTTTCTAAAAAAAAAATGTCATTTACGTGGAACTAACTTACCCTAGACATAGCGACGTATTTTGGGGTTGCAGGAGAATGAATGTAATTACCATAAATATAAATAAGTTACAATTTTTTTTTTTTTTTGGAGAAAAAATAAGTTACAAATTTATATATGTAGGACCCTTTATTCAGTTAAATCTCTCCCATTTAATTGTAACCAATCAAATCCCTTTAAAAAAGAAAAAATTTAAAAAAAAATGTTATAAAATAACTTTTGTTAGAAATTTTCGATTAAAACCAACAAATCTAACCGTATAGTAAATAACACATTTAAAAAATATTTACATTGTGGTAGAAATTGTGTACATCGTATGATTAAATTCTTTAGTCTTACTGGACCATTTGATTGGGTGGAAAAGTAAGAGGATGAAAACGGTAGTTTTCCATTATTTGGTTTTAGTGGCGGCTCTAGAATTTTTTTTTAGGAGGGTCAATAGTGTTTTGAGCTAGGATTTTGTTGTGGGGAGTAAAAAATAAAATGATTAATTTTTTTTTTTTTTTTGGTATATACAATTGTCATATTGCATACAATAATCTAACATTGTATTCTTTTTTTTCTTTTTCTTTTTATAGAGAAACACACACACACACACACACACACAGAGGGGAGTGGGAGCCAAGGTTTAATATCACACAACTCACAACATACAAAAGCCAGTAACTATTCTAAATAGTATACAGTACAACTATATTGTACAATAGTCTAAAAAAAATTATTAATTATTTAAAGATCAATAAGGAAACAACGATAGAATGCATAAATAATTATAAATAAATAACTAATCATAATATTTGTCAAATTAATAATAATTTATTATAATCATATGTAATATCAATTAAATAAAAATATATGATAAAGAAGAATAGTAACACACCTAACAGTAGGTCTAGGAGTAAATGTTAAACTAAGGAAAAAAAAAAGTAGTAACTTATATAAAATTTTGCTTTTGAAGTGTATAGATTTTTAACCGCACATGTGGTCATTCTCTTGGAATTGGAGCAAGCACTAAAAAACATTTCGGACTCAAAAAACTGTAGAACACTTATCAAACTACTTGATTAGAGGGAAAGAAAATATAGAACAGAGAAAGAGAGAATGAGAAAAGAATCATAGATGTAAATAAAGATCAATTGGTTGTTCAAGTGGTGTAATTTTTTATTGATGAAAAAGAAAAGTGCAGGAAAAACAGTTTCATTCTACCATCAACAATAAAGTAAGTTAGAATTCAAAGAGAAGGTTTATTTATTTTTAAAAAAATTAATGAGCAATTTTAGGAGTAGTGCTACTCACAAAACATTTACGCAATAAAATCCAGATGACATGTTGTTAAAGGTATGTAAAAAAATTGTGTCAATTATTTGTTTAGATAACAAGCCAATTACAACTTGTCACTTAATCTTTATTGTAAAAATATTGTGAAAATAGCATTGATAGTCTGATACAATCATATTTCACGTTTATTTCAATCGGGTTTAAACAAAATTTAGGGTCAGGGTATTCAAAAATTTATTTTAGGGGTCAAAACAAAAATTAAAAATTAAAAATTTTATATAAATTTTTTTTTTTTTTTTTTGGGGGGGTGGGCCAAACCAAGGAGTTCATTTGAACCCCTGGGCTGGCTGTGGAGCCACCCCTGTTTGGTTTGGTGCAAATTAAAGATGGAAAAGGGAGTTGTTGGAGGGAATAGTTGTTTAAATCACATTTTCTATAATTTCACTTTTTTATCCTCCCTATCAAACACATTCAAAGTAAAACCAAAACATTTTCTGTAATTCCACTTTTTATTATTTATATATTTTATATGATCTCACTTTTCCATCCTTCCAAAACGGATCCTAAACATAAAATAATAAAGTAATGGAGTAGTAAAATGTTTGATTTGTCAGTGTTTAGGATATAATTGTTCAAATATAAAGTCTATACACCAAAGTTTAAAATTGATATTTACTCCTACAAAAATAATATTCCAAAATAGATAATTGGATGAGTTTATTTTCAATATTATATTTTTCTTATTTGTATTTATAACGTCAAAGTATAATTTTACCTAAAAAAAATTGTACAATCCCCCTTTTCAATGAAAATTAGTTGTGTTATTCTACACACACAAAACAAAACAAAATGCATAATTTGGTCAGTCATGTTAAAATTTTATATTATTGACGCTAAGGATACTATTAATTTTACTGCATGAAGCTTATAAACTGATGCGTTGTTAATTATAAAAAGAAATAATTCAAATATTCATATATATATATATATATAATCGAAATTTCTGAAACTCTCACAATTTTTCACGTCAACACAATATTTAAATAAAATTATTATTTTTTAGTTCAAACTTAACAAGCACTGAAACTCTATCTCTCTAACAAGACCAAATTAAACTCAAACTTAAACTCAAATGTTGATAATTTATCTCCAAATTTGCGAGGTTAATCATGAATACTATAAAAGCAATGCAAACCCCAATATATTTTTTTTAAGCCGAGTAGAGGTATGAGCTTTTCTTATGTTATTTTCTTCTACTCTACTTTGTTAAAAAAAAAAAAAAAAAATTTATTTTATGATTTTTCATGTATTTTTTAAAAATTAATTTTCATACATAAACCATCAAACTCTCTTTAATTTTTTTTTACAAGATAAAAAAAACTTGTAATAATTGAAATTATTCTTTTGAATGTAACCTATCTTTCTTTTGTATTTCTCTATTGTTTAGTCATATTTTTTTTTTTTGTTTCAATAATTTTTAAGCAGTGAATCATCTGATTCTTTAATATTTTTTGGTTTTTCAGAAGTAATATCTGAATTTTTGAGTTATTTTTTTGCAATATCTAAAATAGTCTGACAAAATTTTTTGTAAGTCATTGCACGTTCAAGCAATGGCTACTTCATCAAATTGTAACACAAATTGAAGTCATACAAGAGTAAATTATGCAATTGTGTAGTTTCTTAATTAATTTAAAATTTTATAAAATTATTTTAGTCTACCTCACAAATAGGAAGATTCTTGTACATAGCACAAGTTAGCAACTAGTTTATTATATAGATAAAGACCATCGTTGACATTCATTACCTCATTAGTTTGTATGTTTAATGTAGAAATTTTTTTAATTTTTTTTTTTAATTTTATGCTATTAAAAAAAAAAATGCGTGGTGTTATTCCCCATGGATGTGACTAAATGTAGCTTTAAAAGGGATGGTGAGAGAATGAGAATGACTGCAATTACAATTACAGTAGTTGTAATCATGGAAGTTGAAAAGTGAAATTCTCCTCGAATAGGAATATGCAAAAAAGTATCAAGCATCATCGGGAAACTTTAGAAATTTTTTGCATTTTAAATCAATGAAATGATGAAGTCAAAACGTGATAAATGAAGTTGAAGTTTTGTGCTGTTAAAATCATTGAAAGATAGATTAACATAACTGCCGTCACTAATTGTAAAATTAAAATAACAGAACGACCGCAGTTGCAAGTACAGCATTTCCTCGCAAACAAAAATCATACCAACAAAACTTATTACACAAATTTTATTACAACTCTCTTGCCATGATTGGTGAAAAAAAAGTTATGAGTTCATGTGAAAGTTAATTGCCATGACTCTCTCGCTGTAATTGATGAAAAAAAAGTTGTAGGTTCATGTGAAAATGACAAACAATCAGTCACAGTCTGCTACATAAAATAGTAATGGCAAAATATGTGAAATAAAAAAATTGTGGTGCTAGATTTATTGACAAACAAATGTGAAAGTTAATGAGTGGAGCCCTCACAATTTAAAGTCTCTTATTCCTCACACACACACACACACACAGAAAAAAAGGAGGTCCCTCATAATTATAATTATAATTATATATATGAAGTGATTAAAACTTGTTACCCATAACAATATGGAATGTGAGTAAATGAATAGGTTATAGTTTGATTAATTAAGCCAAAATTTTCCACAATAAAAATTGGATTCTTAAGTCCTTTGTTTTTTAGTTAAAGGAAATCAAGTTTGAGAGAAGTAAGTTGTAGCACTCTTATCTAGGCATGATCATGACCATAACCGCTCTTACCCAATAGGGAATCAATGCTTAGGGGCCTAGAGATGCTCGCAATGATAGTCTTAAATGAGGATTCTTGTACTCATGTTAAGTTAGGGTTATTTACAAGTTGGATCGAGTTGGGTATGAGGCTAATCCGTCACTTGGCCCAATCTGATCAGGTGAATGAGTCATAGACCCACTGTTGACCGAATGGTCAGTCGAATCTATCATCAATTGTGCAGTCAAAATCATCGAGTAATTGAATCCGAATTTATAAATGAAGAGGAACAAAGTGAAATAGGTTAGGATTTGGGTTTAAGGTTTTATAAAAAGGTCAAAATTTCAATAGGGAATCAATGTTTTTTGTGGATTACTGAACAGTGAACGATTTTTTTTCAAAAAAAAATTATTTCCATAAAAGAGCTGTATAATACTATTTGACCTCAATTTCACCAATATCTCAGTAGCAATAGTCGATTGGAGGAAGCTGATGGATTCCTAACCTTGTTGTTTAGTGACCTAATTCAATTAATGTTTAATAGACCCGAATGCTAATCATTTATTACAGCTAGCTTCAATTTGCTGATAATTAGTCAGCAGAAAGAAATTTGTAAATTAAACAAATTAGGAAAAAAATTATGATTACTCCATTCAACCGTATAGTGGGCACGAGAGTTGGTGGGAGATTCTTTTGTGCTCAAATTTTCTTGTTTTAATGGTGTCATTTTCCATCTGAGAAAATTTGACACTGTACTTTTCGTCATGGTTCTAATCAACTTTCCCTGTTAAACCTCTCTCTATCTATGGACGTAATTAAGTTATTGTGACATATAGACGGTGAGAAAAGAGGACCACCCATTGGCGTAAGCAAGCATTTGGTGTAGATTATTGGGGTCAAAAAAGTGTTTTAAAACTCAAAAAAAAAAAAAAAAAAATTTGGTGTTTGAGCGTTTAGTATCTAAGGTCAAAAACCATTCTTCACGAAATTTGATATTAAAAGGCCTTGTTGAAATAGAGGAGTACCAACGCTGATGCCTCTAGGGCTGTAAACTCTCCAAGCCAACAACCAAAAAACAAAAAAGGCAAAAGAATTAAGCTGAATATTAAAAGTTTAGAATTTGTTTATTTGATTTTTTCTAATCCTGAGTTGAGCTTAAGTTTATTATTAAATAATGCTCACTTGGTCCCAAATTGTTTGGCTTAGTTAGAAAAATCCAATTATTTAAGAAAACATCATTAACGGCTTTATCTCTTTAAAAAAAGTTAGAAATTTCCTAAATTACTCTTAAATAAATTTATCAAAAAATTATTTTAAAACATTTTTTTTTTAATTTGAATAAGGATGACAGTGGATTTCAAATTTTAGGTTTTTAATTTTTTAAAAAAAATTAAAAATGCTCCCACAAATAAATTAAGGGCATAAAGGAAAAGTTAATAAATTAATGGTGTTTAACTTTTTAAATAGGACATAATTTTAGGACATCCCAAAATAGAATACAGATCAAACAATTTGAAACAGAGGGAGTGTTAAATGTTTAAGTTTGGTTCATTTGTCTGTCAAATAAGTTTGAGTTTTGTTTATAGGTTATTTGATTAACTTCTTATGTACTCATAATCTAAACACAACGAATAAAAATTTTATCTTGTCACAAATCATCAATATATATATATATATATATAAAAGCAGAGAATTCATGTGAGAGAACATGAAATTCTACCAAGTGGCGTATTCTATGCAAAGAAAATTGAAATATTCTCAAGATAAGAACAAATTAAATATTGTCTTTTTGTTTCATTTGGTTCAATATTTCAAGACTTTTCTAATTAAAAAATAAATATTCTTTTTATCATTTGGTTTAATGTTTCAAGACTTTTCATCTTTCACATATACACACAAAATTCTTTGCATTTTAATTCACCATTTTCACCTCTTGCACTTTTACCCCTTTATATATATAGTCATAGCCCTTCATGTCATTCCATGTCAAATACATATAGGCCAAAAATGATGTTATTTACTTTCAATCTTTCAACGATACCTACCTAGCTCTAACATTGTTACTTCATCTAATCTTAACCCGTATGAGTTGGCTACAACAAGGAAGGGGGGCTTGCATTTTTTATTGAGTGTCAACAGCAATTACTATTTTGATGTTAAGATCAAACGTTGTGGATTTGTAGGTTTTGTAAATGATTTGATTGATAGTGGGTGTTTAGAATGTGTATTTTTTTTTATAATAGAATTAAGGAAAAGTAAAAAGACACATTCTATATCAACTTTTATTTTATAATATTCCTCCAAAGTTTTTTTATTTTATTTTTTATTTCTCATCACTTCAATTGAAAAATTATAATGGTTATATTTGTTCAATTTATAATTGTTACTACTTATGATGAACTCATTACAAATAAAATTCTATAACAATTATTCTATAATACTTATACAGCATTCTCCAAAACTATCTTACATAAAACATTACAATATTATCCGTGCATCACACGGATAACTTACTAGTTTTTGTTAATAATTAATCACTAAATTATAGTTTTTGTTCATAAATATATAATTATGTTATACCTGAGCTCAGGAATAAGTAAACCTAGATTTGAGCTTGAACTTGACTTAGATTGTTTGCTAAATAGATTTTTTTTTTTTGGGTGAATTCAAAATATATATATATATATATATATATCAAAATCTTGTAAAAATCCAAATTTCCAAGTAAATAAATAAACAAGACCCTACACCAAAAGGAATCAAAAAATTCTAAAAGAGTTCTATACAAACAAGAAAGAAACTCCTACTGCGATATAAACCCAATTACTACATGCAAATTTGTTTGTAATTTTGCATGAATGTAATCTACATAATGCCGTGAATACAAAGTCATTTAAGATCTCTCAGTTCTCAAATTTTAGCTGCACATCAAAATCACGAAGTTTCTTTGGAACTTGATGGAAATTGGATCCATTTTTTGAGTCATAGAGATTCTCTCTCCATTGGTTTACGTCTATGCAAATGGTCTTGACTGTAGAAGAAGCACAGTTTCAACATTCGTGTATTTGAATATGACTCCATGCTTGTTGCTATATTGTTTGTTTCTATATAGAACTGGAATTTAATCCCTGTTCTTTTCTTCTCTTTTTAATGATTTTTAACTTTACATTAGAAATATCATGGATGTGGCGCACTCAAAACATTGACAATAAGATGTTACTCTTCAAGAAAAAAAATATAGCATAAAAAATTATAGGTTACACTTGTCTTTTTCTCTGTTATTTCATGCCACAGAAAGGCAACCATAGTGGTTGGTAAATAGGACAAACAAAATTATTAATCATAAACACATTTTGAATGTAGACAAATGAGTACCACAACGTTAAAGCTATGAAAACCACACAAGCATGATTTAATAACTTATGTTTTTTTTGCTCCTCTTTCCCCATCATATTTCTGTATGGTCAAAATGTGTCTGCGTGTAACAAGACTATGACTAAGAGCATCAAGTTGGATAATAAAGTAATGTAAATGGAAATGGAACAATGATGAGTATTTTTTTATGACTATTGCACAAAGATTTTCTTGTCTGTTTCATGGGAGTGGGCTATATTAAGCACCTGAGGAAGCCGGTCGGTACGCTTCATAGTTCACACATGACAAAATAGAATGTTACAGATACTAAAATCGTTTGGGAGAATAAACAAAAACAGTGCAGTCTAATATCTAACTTGTTTTGGTTCTATTTTATTCAACTCCATATTTGCCAAATTTCGTTATGGAAGCACTGTGGAAAGAACTCGTAATTAGGGCCTAATTGGTCCAGATTAGTTTACAAATAAAGACAAACGTAAAGATAAAAACATAAGAGAGAAAAGGATGAGAGGAGAATGAGTCTCAATTAGAAAGTTCTATGAACCTTGCAGTGACAAAGAAGAAGGTATATAATGTATTAATTTGTTGACCTTCTAGAATTGTGTTATTTATTGCCTTATCCATTCCACTCTATTTGAGTCAATGTTAATTAGTTTTAATGTTAGGAAAAAGGAAGAAGATTGTGGTAAGTTGATGGACAACGTAAAATTTAGCCGCTTTATCATGAATGGATAATATACAAATATAAGTTGAGGCATCTCCTACTAGAATAGATCTTGGATGAAGTGTGAAATGGCCGATGGTTAAGAAAGGCGTCCTGTGTAAGCAACGCACTACATCAACACACTCAAGTGTAATGAGAAATGGGTAAAGGTTCCTACACTTTGATGGATATCTTTGGATAAAAAATTTAGTCCAAAAGAACATGATCCGTAGATGCATTTGGGATATAGGGTCTTTAACAGTAAAACTAATAAAATAATAGGTGATGAAGTCAAATTTGTCAGTCGATAGGTTCGTTTAGACGGAATATGACCAAATGAATCTGTATTCTTACACAAAATCAAAAATGGTATTTCTCTCGGAAAGGTCATTGGCGTGATACCAATCAATGAGTCTCTGATGGTAAAGTCAAGAACTGAGAGAGAAAATTGTAAACGATTGAGAGTGTTATGATCTCTGTAAGTACCTTTGTTTGATGTCCAATGTAGTTTATAGTTCCTTACTTTTCTAGCTGTTGAAGGTCTTCAATGGGAGCCTTAATGGCTTTGGTAATGCCTCAGGCAATTTAATGTGATGCTTTTAATTTCCGTCTAACGATCATGTTCGCTTTATTCATCTATTTAGTAATGGAAGGCATATTAAATGCACCTTTATGACTTGTTGATCGTCCAAAGGCCTCTCTAGACGATGGGATTTTCTTGGTTCATCATTAGATACAATGATTAGGAGGAGAATGAGTCTACTTATTTCTTTCATAACTAAGCCTCCGTTTGGATTGAGCTGAAATTCAGTTTCAGCGCATTTGCGTCCAATACAGTGGGTCCTATATACTGTTCACGGATCCACAAGTACTGTTCACGGGACCCACAAGTTGTCTAATTCAGTAATTTTTTTTTCCAAAATTGGATCCTACGATACTATTCACATATTTAAAAATTATTTTGCTACAATGTTTTCAATTTTGGAGTGCCATGATCCTTCTCTCTGGAACAATCAAGGGCATTGTCTTCCTTCAGCTTTCAAAGGTAGGGGTTGTATCAATCATCGCTCAATGAGCTATTTATTGCCGCCAATAGTGTTTTGCTTGTGTTCAACGCGACACACCAAATAGAGCTATTGCACGCAGGCGAAGGAGATGCAAGTAGGAATGTAAGAAATCAAGAGAAATTGAAAATATAGTGTATATAAATCATGGTATATAGGAAAAGATAAAAGTCATAAATAAAATTCTCAAAGAAGAAGTTATTAAGGTTAGAAAGATAGGTGACTGAATTTTGTTTTAATAAAATGTGTTCTAAGAGAAGAGACAATTAACATAATTAGTATGTACGTTCCTCAACATGGGTTGGAAGAATCCATTAAGTAAATTTTTGGGAGGATAGGAATGATCTAATTTAAGAGTTACCAAATGGGAAAAATATATTTATTGGAAGAGACTTGAATCACCATGTTGGAAAAGATTGTGAGGGATGTGAAAGGACCCGTGGAGGCCATGAGTATCAAGAAAAGAATGAGTCAAGAGTTGCTATTTTAGACTTTGCAATGACATATGATTTGATATTGATGAAAACCTGGTTTATAAACGGGGATTCACACTTAATTACCTTTAAAGATAGATTTCATCCTTTACTCAAAAAGCGGATAGTAGATTTATAAACATTGCAAGGTGATGCCAAAAGAGAGTAACTACTCAACATATGTTGGTGGTGCTAAATATTTGTATTAAAATATGGAAAAGAAGAGATATCAAGGAAAGGAACTGGAGAATTAGATAGTGAGATTAGAAGGGAGAAAAATAAATTGTGTTTAAAAATAGAATGATCAAAGAAGAAAAGTGGAATCCAACGGAAGATATTGATAAGATGTGGAATGAAATAGGTAAAAAAGTGGCTAAAGAACTATTTAAAGAAACTAAAAGGCAGGCTATTCAAAAATGAGACTCGGTGGTAGAATGAAGAGATCTAAACACCAATTCAATTAGAAAGAGAGTTATAGAAACCTACCTAGATGTAGAGACAACGTTGCCTATGAAAAACTATAAAGAACAAAGGGCAATTTGAGTTGTTGGATTCAAGGTAATTTAAACTTTTTAATGGAAGTCATACATGGAATTCAGACAAACTGAATAATCCAATTGATGATAGAAACAGTAAGAATATTTGAAGAATTAGGATACTCGAGGTAAAAGTCATATTGAGGAGAATGAAAACAAGAAAATCCATGAGACTTGATACAATCCCCATTGATTTGGAAGTGCTTAGGTGATGTAAGTGTAGGATGGTTGACAACCTTTTCAATAAGATCTTAAGTGCAAACAAAATTTCTATTGAGTTTCTCTGTATTTATGGAATATGAGTGTGTGACTTGTTATAATTGATCCTATTAGATGGTCAAGAGATACTAAAGAGTGAGTGTTGTTGGTATTTGAATCAATAATACATAAGGATGGAAGATTGAAGAGAATGTGAATCATAGGATAAGATGATGGTGTATGAAATGGAGTTCTTCAGGAGTATTGTGTGATCATAAAATATCTATTAAGATATAGGGAAAGTTTTACAAGACTGCTATAAAGAAACAACATTTCGATAAAACAAGCACAGCTAAAATGAGAATGCTAAGATCTATAAATGAAAATACAAGTAAAGATAGGATATGAGATGAAGAAATTTGTTTAAAGATAAAAGTGGGCTCTTATTGATGAAAAATATCATAGAATCACTTAATATGACATGGTCATGTGGAAAGAAGAACAATTAATACACCAATTAGTAAGAATGATTTGATTCAAGTTGATTGAATAAACGAAGAGAGAGAGAGGAAGACCTAAATTAATAATGGGAAAAGTTAATGGATGCTCTAATTACATTAGTTTAGGAAGTATTGTTGATTGACAATCTTAGGAAAGTTTTAATTTCATTTTTATGGGAAATGTGAAAAGTTGTTAAAAAATAAAAATCAATTATTTTTTTCTTTTCACAGTAAAAGTTTTTAAAAATGCTTCTTAAACTAATATCCTTTTTTTTTTTTGAGAATGTCTTAAACTAATATTCTTAGGATACCTATTAACATTTTCCTTAAAAATATACATGTAGCTAACCTTGATTGGTGTATAAAGAATCTATAACTAGCCCAAAGAACTTTGATTTTTCATAAGCATTGTCTATTCATCTTCATTTGCTTAAAAAAAGCATAACAAAAAACAAAACAAAACCTTTCGTTAAAATATATATATATATATATATATATATATTTTTTATATATATTCATTTAAAAGTAAGCTTAGGACACATTTATAAATCTTTCCACCTCGTGTTTTTCATTTTATTTTTTTTGGCTACATTTTTCTTCATTCATTTGGTAATCGTTCGTTAGAAGCGATGTCTAGTTTTCTTTGATGGGAAAGATGACTTCTACTTCCAACCCTCTTATTTTGAATTCCATACTTAAAATTCTACCGCCACTTTTTTCTCAGATAAGGTCGGCTTGCTTGTTAACTTTAGCCAGGTGGGGAACATGTCAATTCAAAATAAAAAGAGGTTTTTATTTTCACTGCACTGGTTAAGGAAAATATGAACATATTGTACCTAAAGCAGTCTAAGTAATTTATCTCACCAATAAGAAGGTAGAACATAGTTTTGTACGCTCCCATAATGGCCAGAGCAGCCCACATGGTGTCATGGTTGTTAGCTTGTCAATTTTTGTGAGAAAAATGACTAATCAATTTTGTGTATTAAAGGGTTGACTATGAAGTGCCAAACTTCCTTTTCCACAGCCCACATTGGTTCAATAGCTTTTTCATTTTTGCTTTGTATGAGATTAGGTATTCAAGTACTTTCACTCCCAATCTTCTGGAACACTAGCCCACCTTGTGTGTGACATATACCATGAAACTTGTTACATTCCCAAGAATGGCCCTTATATAGGACCACCCTTTAGCGCATATGAGCCATTAGTTAAAACTTATCTATAAACTCTATGCATGTGACATATAACCCATGAAATAACTTCACATATTCCCCACCAAAGTCCCAATAATGTCACATATCTCACATTGAGTTAGACCCCTTCTAGATTACATGATAATACATATATATCATGAAAGAACTTGGCACATTCTCAAGGTCCCACGAGTTACATCCTATCATAAACTTAGCTTAAACCATTTTTCAAGTACCCCATTTCCCATTCTCATTTCATCTCCAAGAAATTTAAGAGTTCTCTTCTTAGTACGCCACTAGTAAGTCTCTTACATATTAAATATAGGACCACTGTTGGTGCATATGAGACATGAGTTTGAAGTGCATAACACGAAAGAACTAGGCACATTTCCAAAGTCCCAATAAAGCTTCTCCTATTGACTTGGTCACATGCATGAATGTAATCCTTGAATCAAATTCTACCAATTGACCTTAACGCTGTTTCTGCATTTGTATATTCTTGTTCTTGATGGTGGGGAATTTCTGAACAGATAGTGAAAGATGGTGCCTGATCAACACACATACCCTAAAGCAAACATGTGTAAAGATCTTTTGGCCAATCGGGGTAAGGATGCAACCTGAAGCAATGCAAGTTATGAGTGTCCAACCTTTTTTACTAGTCAATGTTGTTGTGTTTGGGATTTGAGGGGCATGGAGTCCTCCAATCCTTGGGTTTACTACGCTGCAACACTGTTGACCATTTCTCAACTACATGTGACAAATATCCAATGAAAGAACTTGGCCCTTCACAAGGTCCCAAGAGGTGGTACACTAGTACATTTTAACACGAATTAGATCCATCTTTAACTAGTTTAAACCATGTAAAACTAAGCTACGTACTACCTTATTCTTATTTTTATTTATTTTTTATCAAACTTTATTCTTGTTATTGATAAAAGGGTACTAATAATCATCTCCAAATTATTTATGTGTGACAAATATTCCATGAAAGTACTAAGCACATAGACCTACCCTAAAAAAAATGGTAGTTTTAACTGGAGCTTGCGTATGTGCTTAGTACTTTCATGGAATATTTGTCACACATAAATAATTTGGAGATGATTATTAGTACCCTTTTATCAATAACAAGAATAAAGTTTGATAAAAAATAAATAAATAAATAAGAATAAGGTAGTACGTGGTTTAGTTTTACATGGTTTAAGCTAGTTAAAGATTGATCTAATTTGTGTTAAAATTTAGGTCTAGTTCTATATTAGAACTTCAAATTTAAAGTGTTTTTTTTTTTTTTTTTAGTTCTTAAAAAAATGTAAAAATACTAAGTTAGTTATGCCATTGCTTTATCGATATAGTCCTTACTTAAGTTGCGAAACTGAAAATATCTATGTGCATGGTACTAACAAAGAAAAACTATTGAGAGACGACTTCTAATCGAAGCTATTATTTATATATTTAAAATGTTTGAGGTACTTTGAAAACCTATTTTTTTTATGTATAACAATCATATTTATATCTTTTTATTTACATTTGCATGGTGAATAATATTGCATATATGACTCAAAAATGACATTTATGAACAGTTTAAATTGTGACAGATTACCTAAATAAAGCCACCAGCAAGTATCAAAGATTTTCATTGAATAAATTAAATGACAGATTACCTAAAAAGAAAAATTTATGCTAGGCAGAGATTGAAGAGGTGATATCCGATATGGTTGGTCTTTCCAATTTGATTCGGTAATGACGTACCCTTTTTCATTATTGCACACACAAAAATTCTACACATGGGTAGAATTTTATTAGCACGTTGCAAAGAACGACCCTTAATAATGTAATATGAAAATCATGCCCCTATCTTTCGTAATATTTAATCAGGATTAAATAATTATATAGTTTTGACATTTAAGACATTGCAACAAAATCAATGAAAATCATGCTCTATCTATTTTTCATAAGATTTAATGATGAGGGATTAAATATAATTATGAAAGTTAAGGTGCAATTGTTGGCGTACTTGGACCGGAGTTACAAGGAGGAAGGTAGGAAATTATTTAGATGTGATCTTATTCATATGTCATACCTTCGTAGAGTTGCCTTATTATTGGATATTATTCCCTTTGTGGTTAGACACCAATAAATTCATCTTTTCTTCGTTTTTACTTGATATATTATAGTTTAATACATACTATTGGTCCTTAAATTTTGGGTCAGGTTCTATTTCAATCCTTAATTTTTGAAAATTTTATTTTTTACTTGTAGGTAAGAATTATATCGATAAAGCAATGTAATAACTAACTTAGTATGTTTACATTTTTTTAAGGAACTAAAAATGAACACCTTAGATTATAATTTCTTATAATAGAACTAGACCTAAATTTTAGGAATCAAATATATATATACACACACATGTAGAGTTTTTTCTTTGTTAGCCTATATGTAATATTATATTGCTTATTAGCTTATTTGTTAAAGTACAACTTTTCAAAACTTCGCTACTTTTTTGCTGTTTTTTTCCCCCCTGATACAATTGTACTTTTACGGACTTTCGGCAAACAAACTTTTCAAGAAGAAGCTATAATCCAAATGCACAAAAAGTCTACCATTATACATATTCATAGAAGTAGAACTAACTCATTTGCATTCCCTACCACAGGGAAGGCATACGGCTCATACCTTATTTGGCATATATAAATCTTGAGAAATAACAATGACATGCTAGTAGTGAGAGAGAGAGAGAGAGAGAGAGAGAGAGAGAATGTACAGCATCTTTCTTCAGAGGTATCAACACTGTATAGCTAAAATTTTATATGATAGTTAGCTATGATCTTCAAACAGAAAGGGGGGAGGTTGGGAAGAGAAAACTAAGTACCAAAACTTAATAATTCATAGTTACAACAATTGGGGAAGGGAAGAAAAGAGAGAGAAGAGGGGGGGGGGGGCTTTGGTTTGTTGAAACAGCAAGAGGAGCCACTTGAGCTACAAGGGCTCTTGGCGAAAACTAAGTATTAAATTTTATGAATTGAGACTAAAATGTAAGAATATTTATAGACAAAAAGAAAATGAAATCACTAATATAAATAAATAAATAAACCAAAACAACAAAATTGGTTATGAACAGAACATAGAATAGCTTGATCTCAGGCTGAGCAGCTCCAGACGGGTGTAGCCATACTTATCATAAATTATGAAATTTTTTCTTCCGGAAATTTACAACTGTGGAACAAAGAGTAAAAGACAGACTGAGCCACCTTACAAGATTAGCTATTAAAGCTTGTAGAAAATTTATTAGATTTGGCTTAACAGAGAGTATATCCGTACCTTGATGACAAAAATAGCGCGCACAAAAAGTTATATACAGCAAGAACCCTGCAACATCACCAATGTAAGTACAACGTATAACTCATTCTACTTATACACCAAGAATGTGACATGAAAATCACAGAACAGCTGCAGTTACCTTAGAGAACAAAACTGCATTGCCACAATTCAGGAGCAAAAAAAAAATATGAAGCATGGGAATACAACATTCATCTTCTCAATGACAATGCTATCTGAAAACAAGGCTTCCATTCTGCTGCATCCTTAAATTTTCAATATGCGACTGGTAGAATGATTTCAGTGCCTTGATATCATTACCCTGAAAATTTGAAGGCATAACAAAAAAATTAGAGCAGTAATGCCAAATATTCATTGGATAAATAAGAATAAGAATAAAAAACCCATAGATCAGTTGTACAACTTTAATAATATGGAGTATTCATTCCTGGGTTATTCCTATTTCTGCAAAGGGAGGTTCAGTGCATATCCTCTAGGAAGTTATAGTCTGACAAGCCATGCTGAACCCATCAACCCAAAAACCAACAGAATGGATATACCTGTACCTAATTTGGAATAGGCCCAACTCTGGCTCAAATTTCAGGTTGAAATATTGAGTTTAAGCAGGCTCTATCTTCCACCCATGACTGGACATACGCTAAGTAACCCAATGGCTATTATACTTTCAATTCATTATAGTACCATATTGTGCAACCGTATGTGTATGAAGTATGAACACATGGGTATAAAATTGTATTATATATTACAGGATTCTTCCAATATAAAGACAAATATCCTCAACCATTTAAACCAAAACTTTTTAACTTGTTACAATAACATAATAGTGGGTGCCAGCTGCCACAGTGCACAACATCCACAGTAGTTATTACCCTAAGCAGGTTCAAACTCAGTCCAACCTCCAAAAACTTTAAGCTCAGGCTGTTCACAGTTCATATGGGAAACAAACATCACAAATCAAGCCCCAAGAGCAAAGACATTCCTAGATAAAATTCTGCATATTTATATGGTGGCCTCTCGTACAATCCAGATCAAACATGGTGCCACAAATTGCATATAGCCATCAGAAAATACGTTTGATAATATATAGCAAAATGTCCAAGAGTTAACTGCGGTTCAGTTACTAGATAAATTAGGTATTTATCAATTTACTTATTCTAAATAATAATTTTTTTTTTTTAATGGGCTTAATACTACCAAAAGAAAGAACGAAAAAATTGCACACAGTTTTATTTGATGATTAGAATGTAAATATATTAAAAGAATTGGCAGGATAAAACATATCCTGGACCGCTAAATTCTTGTTACATATAAGTAATACCTGCAACCTCTGACAGTATTGCTCTGCCAAATCTTGAGAGCAATGTGCAGCTGGAAAACCTTTCGAAAGAAAATGTCTGAGAAATGCATCACCAAACTTTTCATACATGACCTTCTGAGCCAGCACAATTTCTCCAAACAAAACATACTGCCAAGTAAATTCAATACAACAATTTTTATCAGTACAAAGCACTAACAAATTATACTTAACTCCTTAAAAATTACCAATAGATTTTTCTCCTCTTTTCCTCTTTCTTTAAGTAACAATCATCAATAAAATATTCAGTCCATATTGTTTACTCAAACAATGGACATCAACCCCTGCCCTGATAAATTCTTTATGCCCCCAATGGTTTATCATTAGCTTTTGAACCTTAGAACCCAAAAGAATTAAGTAACACAGTTGGTTAGCTTTTTTTTTTTTCTTTTTTTTTTTTTTTTTGATAAGTAAGAAAGATGTATAATCAAAAAGCTAACTTATGAGGAAAAAGCTATTAACAATGATAAACTAGCAGAACTCAAAAAGTAAATGACATTATATTGTTTCACCACATTGATTTAAGGTAATACTTCCAATAAATCACAATTATCATAATGAATTTAAAAACTTAACCCACAGAAAATTTGTCCTTTCCCTCTACATTGAAGGTTCACAAGCAGTACAATGCCTCCTTGCTAGGTATTCCCGTCTCTTTTTTTCTTTTTGAAGTGTTAGTGCCACCCTCAGGGTTGTAGCAGATCAATAAAAATTTGTTTGTACACAATGCTTAGACAATAGTGTGCTCGTTTTCTATGTATACCAGAGGATTGGAAATTTTGTAGTTGGACCACCATTTCTCTAAAGTCACTTGTTTAAACTGCCAGGTAAGTGTCACTCTAGAACTCTCAAAAATCACCTCTCCACATTACCAATTACACAGGTCTTCCAGCAACATTTAGGGATAGGTCTACAAAATAACTATGGGTTCCCAAGTAAATTGACTCTGTCATTATGAGTTCTTTTCTGCAAACCAAATGTACTCAAACCCAGACGAAGAAGATGAATAAGCTATAGAAGCCAACCCTAATATCTCCTCATCTAGCCCCTTTGCTAGATTATTCACTGCAAAATTACAAATTCTACGAATCTAAACCGATTATAAAGCCAATTTCTCATTTAGGTCCCCCACAACTGTTCCAACATGAGTCCCACCTCATGAACAAATCAACCTTTGAAAATGAATATGGTTTCACTTAGTACCTCCTGTAATGATTTATAATAATTTCCATACACAATTTTTTTTTTTTTAAGTACACATTGAATATGTAGCCCTGTACATCAGTTACATATTGAACCCTCAGCTTATATTATTATCTCATGATAATATAACATGTACAAGCAGGAAATAATTCAATAAAAAACAAAAATATGAATAATAAACTTACAGTATTTGCGTCACGAAACTCAAAGGATCTGTCTAGCACGCTATACAAACAACAATTTGTTGCAAAGTGCTCAATTATAAATCCTTGGAAGCCAGGCACCTGAAAACAATTCACCATTTAGTGTGATGAAAGGTGAAAGAAAAAAAACCCTCAACATAACAAATTTAGTTGGGGAACTCAGAGATTACCTTTTCTTCGCTATAAGGACTGGCACACCAATCTTTAATTAATGTAATAAATATCTGAATGCACCCCTGATAAACAAGAAGAACAAAGCAGATTATAACTCTTGTTCTATATTAGAAGTCCTAACTTGTTGATAATCAAAGCAATAAAAACCCAAATGGTAAGAAGAGTAAATCTTGCAAGCCTCACACCTTTCTTACAAGAATATCCTTATGATTACAGGATGAGGACAATAGCAACTGCATAATTGGATCCAAGTAGGGCCTACTTTTGGGGGAAAGAAAAACAGAAGACAGTTTATGTGTTGTTATCACGTGAAGAAATGTATATAACGTTCGCTGAAGCTCCTGCAATTCGCGGATTTCCTAACAGAAAAAAGGAGTCAATACAAGAGTAATAGTAAAAGTACCGGTACAGAAGTTGAAACTTATTATGAAGAATGTATGAAGTAGATTTTCACTCTCGCAGACATTGCAAACAATGATCAAGGTGTAGATGTAGGGTAAATTTTTTAGCTAACAATAAAAATTAACCAAACAAACTACTCATTCCACTACCTAAATCTGTAAAAGAACTCATCAAACTACCTGATACTGCTTTTATACAGAAAGTTGACACATAAAATCCATATCATAAAGCTTTTATAATTGAAAAGCCAAATGTCATAATTCCTATTTTTGTTTTCATCCTTCCTTTTTAAATCCTAAGCATAAAAATGAACCTTGAGAATTTAAGCAAACATAGGAAAAAACTCAGACCAAGGACAAATAACCTTTTCACTACAAGGTACATCCATGAAATTTTGATTTCCCAACTCTTAATAACTAAAGAAATATGATCATTCATAATATTATCTATTGAAAAAAAATGGAGAAAAGTAATTTTAAAGAAAAATGTATATAAAGTAAATGAATTTGATATTGAAAATTGAGAACAAGTGATAACACCCCCATATTTTACTAAATTGAACGTGCACTTTTACTGTCTATACAATTTAATTCAAGTGGTAGCATAAAAATTCATTAAGCTACAAAATTTAGTTACAACTTTAAGCACTTAATCAATAATAATCATATCATAAGGTTTAATGTATAAGTCATGAGCAGAGGTTGCAGAAGCATGCAAAAAGAACAAGCACAAAAATAAATAAATAAAATCACTGTATTGGTCTTCCCATACCTCAGTATTGGTTCCAGGTCCTGAAGGAAATGCATCTCTTGGAATAACATTAAATATCCTACCAGCAATAGTAGGAAATACTTCTTCCAATATGTCATGAAACAACGTGTTGAACTTGCATATAATTTGATTAAGTAGTAAAAGAAAATCAACCATCTCCTTTGGCTGCAACAAAACATAATCTAGAATCAAAACCTCAATATCACCAAAGCAATTAGTAAAGTAATGCAGAACTTATGATCACCCTCAGTCTTAATTTTCACAGCTGTTACAAATGGATAAAACATCCCTTCAGAGCTTAACTACTGCTAAGGAAGAAAAAAAAAAGGCATTAAAACAATAAAACCTTAGTCGAACTATGGGTCAGCTATGGATCCTTAAAAAATAATCAAGTTCATTCACATGTATTCTTCTCTGTTATTCTATCATTTTTCAAAATCATACACTATGTCATCTTCTAATTAACATGTCACTTTTTATTACTTCTACTAGTGTTAATCTCAGTCTTCTCCTACCCTAATTTTGTTGTATCAACTTGAATCAAATTACTCTTCCTCAATGCAGCATTAATTGCTCTCCTTTGACTCTTCCTCATCTTTTCATAGATAGGAGCCACCCTATCTTTAATAAAATATCTTCATTTTGTATCATATCTTTCTATTTTTGAAAATGGTTAAAAATACACTGCCCACAGCTTGAACCCCTGCCCTCCCAGCACTTAGTAGTTCCTCGAGAGGTAACAACTCACCAAAGAAGTGTGGTGCTATCATATCTATTTTGTATCATATACTTGTATTTCCCCTAATCCATCTTAACAGTTTCATTTCAGCTACACTCTTTTTCCTTTTTCTTTTTTTATATGCATTTCAGCTACACTCCTTTTATGAACATGTTATTTCTTTTTTCTTTTTCCTTTTATAAGCATGTTATTTCATATAGCTCGGCATTTAGTAACATATAGAATGGCTAGTCTTATAAAAATCTTGTAATATTTTCCCTTTAACTTAATAGGCATTCTATGATCACACAACACTCTTAATGCACTTCTCCACTTTATCCGCACTACTCTCATTCTATGATTCACATCTTCAATCAATCTCACATTCTCACCATCCTCATGAATTATTAATCCAAAATATCGAAAGAACTCACTGTTTGGTATTTTTTTAACCATCAAGTTTTACAACTTCATCTTTATTTTTCCTATTATTGTACTTACTCCTCATTTAGTCTGTTACAAACCTATCCAGTAGATTCTGAAGTATCCCTCCAGATCAAATT
The DNA here is from genome assembly GCA_023055345.1 of Quercus wislizeni. Lineage (NCBI taxonomy): Eukaryota > Viridiplantae > Streptophyta > Magnoliopsida > Fagales > Fagaceae > Quercus > Quercus wislizeni. The sequence continues at coordinate 61,145,799 of JALGQJ010000002.1, read as the reverse complement.
TGGCGTTGACTCCACATCTTGTTTGATCCACTAAAATTATATCTTTTGCAAAAAAACATACACCATGGGGCTTCATCTTGTATCGGTCTAGCAAGTTCACCTATAACTAGTGCAAGAAGACATGAACTTAAAGTTGAACCTTGATGCAAACCTATTGTGAAAGAAAACTCACTTGTAATGCCTCCATTGGCTCTCACACTAATTACCGCTCCATAGCCATAATCAACGTATATACTTTAGAGGAACTCCTTTCTTTTATAAAGACTAACCACATAACCTCTCTAGGTATTCTATCATACACTTTCTCCGTGCCAATAAAAAACTATATGTAAGATCTTTATGTTCTTCTCTATTTCTCTATTAGATGTCTAGAAAAAGGGGGATGGGAAGTGGATATCACAATTTTGTTCACATTTATCTTTCTCCCATGTTCTAAACAAAAAAGGAAACTATTTTATTAATGCATTTATGGGGTTCAAAATTAGAAATATAAATGAATACCACTAAGGAATACCCATACAAAAAGTTAATGCTTTGCTTGTATTTAAGTTAGATATAAAACAGAATGGGAGGTTTTATCCAATCATCCAAGGACAAATGGAAATTGAAGAACTAGAAATTTACTCAAATGTCCCAAAGCAACAAAAAAATTGGGAGTAGTTTGCTCTAATTCTAACAGCAAATCAACTAACAGATGGATACCTATCCAAAAAATAAATAAATAAACTAGTATATGGATTGCCAACTCATGCTGTAGGACAGGAAGAGAAAGGTAAAAATCACATTGAACAAGCACCTTACGATGGGAATGTCAATGTGCTCCTTTGGGCACTATAGACTATACTAATTAAATTACATTATATTTCATGTCAAACCACAGCATACCAAGCTGTATACAGAAAGGAAACTTCTACTGAACCCATCACAAACCTGTGACAGGATGGGGCAGCATGAAGCAACCCTGTAGAGTGTAGCTAATTTGGTCATGCAAAATCCATGTGGTGTCTGAAGATTCCAAACTTAAATAGTAATATGCCCAACGAACGTATCTAAAATATTATTTCCAAACCCTACTCCAACAATAAAGCACCATGACTGCCAAACAGCTGAGAAGTTTGCCCCTTGTTACCATCTCATTGGCATCCCCTAGTACTGTAACCGATACTTAGGGAAAACAACCACTCTTTAATGTATTCCAAACCAATGAAGATACAAATCAAAATAATGATTGGTTCTATAATTTAGAAATAGGAAAGAGATTAAATAAACCAACCCAATCACAATTGTTTTACCTCACTTTCTGCAAGCAATTGCTCCAATGCCTTTGGGAGGTATGGGAATACAGATGCTCCTAAAGTGTCCACCATTCGGTGTATAAAGGATGTGACCTGAATGCCACACAAACTAGCATCAGGTAACAGGTGTAGTTTATAATATGTCAAAACAATATGAGGCTGTTTGGTTAAGAGAAAAAAGTGGTGTATTTTGTCTTCATTTTCAGTTTTCAGTTGGACCTACCACTAAAAAACTGGTTTGGCTTTTTTATTTGTACTCAGTTTTCATTTTTAGTATCCAAAAAAGTGAGTTTGAATACAAAAAATGAATACACCCTTTTTGCCATTATACAGTGGCATTTTTGTTATAAAAAAAACCACTCAAAGTTTGTGTTGAATTTTTAATTGAAAAGTGAAAAGCGAAAACCAAAAAAAAAAAGTAGACAAGAAAATTTGTGCCAAACATAAAATGAGTTGAAAATAGAAAATGAGTACAAGATTTGAGAAAGAGAAAATGAGTACAAAAAAAGAAAAGTGAAAATGAATACACACCCAACATGAACCAAACAGCACCTATACTTCTCTGTACCCATATTTGACTCTTACCTTAATCCGCAAAGGCTCTATCTTCGGATATACAACAAGAACTTGGAGAAGAACATCCAGTGTCTGCATTACCCAGTGGGGGGGAAAAAAAAAAGGGGAGGAAGAAGAAGTTAGCATGGAGACAACAAACAATGACATGTTTCCCTCACAATCCTTTCTACAGAAAACTCTGCTCCCATCAATTTACAAATTATACATAAAGAACAAGGTAGGCACCACATGAAAAGTTTCCAATTGGGCAACATCATACTTCAGTTTTTCATATCTCATCCAAAGAAGAAACTATTGAAAGGAATCAGATTAATGAATTCTACTTTCCACCCCTTTTTTTTGGGAAAGTTACACAACACCCAATGGGTCTTGAACCCAAAACCTCACGCTCCACCTAACACTTGCAAGGGAATAATTTTTCCTTTGATACATTTAAAAAGATTAATTTGCACTTAACCTAAAGGAGGTGAAAGAAGGGTTTAAAAATGTAGCATTTAATGTCATACTCATATCCCCCTCCCTGAAATTATTATAGAACCCCGATGCTAAATTACTAATGACTATGATTCACATAATCCTTGATAGAAAAATCAACATAAGAAAGATACCAACCTGCTTGAACATGAGACCAATTGCTGGGCGACTAGTAGTTACAAGGCGCTCACTGAAGCCCTGTATTACATACAAACATATTGAGAAAATTTTGCATTTATATTAAGCCAGAACTCCAAATACAAATCCAAACATGTGCAGAACTTAGAAAAAGAAATCTGAGTACTTCCAATGTCACTACTGTAAAGAATTCAGATCAAAAGGAATGTGGCAAGATAATACAACATAAAACTTGAAATACACAGTTTTTTTTTTTTTTTTTGGATAAGTACAAATACAGCTAAGTTGCATGAACATGTTCAAACAATTAGGTTGAGCAAATTTACAAAATCACAATTACATGATTCTAGTCACTTTTAGTAAAGATTTATATTAGTAAATCATGAAGGGTTAACTCAAAATAAAAAATAAAAATTTATGAACGGTTTTATAAATTGTACAAGGCAGAAACAGCAAAGGGATTATACAAAATTTTATAACAAGAAAAAGGTAAAACTCTACAAGGCAGAATGAAAAAGTACCCAGAAACATATTAGAAAGTCAAAATATGGAAATGCACCTTGCTGAGAGAATTAATTGCCACAATTATTTGCTGGATAATAGCAAATTTGGCAGGAGCCTCTTCTGGAGACAATAATTCTGCATTCATGAGCAATGCTTCAACCTACATTTAAGGATGACCATGTCAAACACATCTATAAATTAAGTATTGATTGGTTCAATTTTTTTTTAATAAAGAGAGATATATGGTGGGCAGGGGAGATGAGGAAGCTCAGAAGAAATGAAGGGTTCTATAATTAGAAATGCAAACACAACCTGTTGACAAAGGGGAGTGAGCAATGCAGAGAGATACTCAGATTGCTTTTCCAGTGGCACATCTTCCATTCCAATCAATAAGCCAATTGCCTGTTAAGGTCGGTGTACAATTAGAACAAAACAAAGCACCCAGAGTCTCTAGGCTAAATATTTACTTCAGATGCATGCATATACAAATAAAACCAAAAGAAGAACAATAAATATGCATGAATACCTCAAAAATGTGACTACCATCTTCACATCCCGAATGATTTTTTGACGCATAATCCATGCTTGTAAATTGAGCAACTGTATCTTGCAGACTCTGACATTTGTGAAGATAAAATCAGGAAAGATGGAAGGAGAGAGGGAGTGATGAATGGCAAAATCATCAAAAAAAAAAATCTTTGAGAGAAAACGAATGGAGGGTAGAAACCATATGTGCCAATATTTGTCTACAATATACAATAAAATTTAATACATTATACATATAAAAGAGAAAAAAGATGAGCATTCTTATACCTGCAAAATTTTCTCTATAAAAGGCACAAGATTCACTTTTAGCAATTTTACAACCCTCATGAATAGATAACTTGCCCTTCGGCTAACATTGATGTTGGGATGGTGTATTCCCCTTTCATCAAGAAAGGCAGTCAGAACAATAGGAATATATTGGGTATTCTCTTGAACATGCTTCATATATCTTGTTACTGTCTCTAGATATGCTAATGCTACTAGCCTATGAGAATGGCAAGGAAACCTTGTTGATAAAAGCATCACAACCAACTCACTCAAAAGTCCACTTCCAGATCGCATTGAATCCTCGCTTACTGACTCTCCTAGAGCATAAAAAAGAGCAAGTGCTGCTTCCACCTCTTCAACATTCCTGTCAGGTGAAGATGCAACAGAACTAACAAACACATTTCTGATAAATACCTGAGTAACATCAGGTGCCACACGACCCACATTACGAAGCAGCACAAATAAATCCTTCCTAAACTCCACCATCCTATCTTGCTCCTCTCTCCCAATTTTATCCAATATATCAAGATTATTGCGGTATGTAGGATCATAGCAAATCTGTGCACGGATCACTTCTAAAATATGACCCACGTGAACCAGCTGCTTCTCCCTTAAGGGGGAAAGGCTTTTCATTGTACCAACATAACTTGAAAGAAACTGCACTATACTAAATGATGCATCCACCTCACAGTTCTGCATTACATAGAAAACAGAGGGCAAGGCTTCATTCAGAAGCTCCATTGAAACACTCTTTGCTTCCTCAGAATTTAACCGTTTAAAGCATTCTAAAACTTCTTGTGCATACCCAGTAAGCAATGTAGCTATACTTGAAACCAACTCAGAATCACCATCCTCAGCTACCAACCCAAAAACCCGACTTATTTGAAGACTCTGCAACAAAGATAGTTTCGCTTGAGATTCCATCCTCTTAGACACCACTGCCAACAAACACCCAGCCGCAGCACCACGGAATTGTTCCAACAGCCCACCAGCCAAAACTATGTCAAACAATAGTGGGAGAAACGCATCATTAACGATCAAACCAATATCAATCCAAGATATATACCTCCTCATGGACTCTAATACACTAGTACAAAGTTCCTGATCTGAATTCCTATACAACGACACAATATCATACCATGCTCTAACTATCTGAGATATACATTGGTGCCTCATCGCATCCTTAATCCGCCCTGCAGCCTCCGACTCTCCAGGAGTCCGGGGATAGTCCAAACTAATCACTTCCTCGTCCAAAGCATTCAAAACCCGACAAAACATATCAATCACCACAGCCCCTTTGCTCAGATGAGGCATAAAATCGACAAACACAGAGGGCCAAATTAACGGGTACTCGAAATAAATCAAAGTAACCAAAACCTGAGCAAGTTTGTTCTTTATAAATGCAGGACCCTCTAACACCCTAGCAACATTCTTTTCATCAATAGCCTCCAAACACGCGAACGAAAACACGGATTTTCTAATGAAAAACTTCTCATCTAGACTCATAGACGAGTATCTAACCCGAATAACCTCATGAAGAGTCTGTAAACACCAAAATTGTACCTGGACTGAGTTTGAAAAACACAATTTCTCAATACAAACACTACAGATTAATGGCTTTTCCTTGTTTTCATCACAGTAATCCTTAGCCTGTTTCTTCAATCCTTCATCAATAGGACCACCCCATTCATCAAACAATATAAGTATAGCCTTCTCCAAATCATCCATTCTTTTCTATAACAATAAACAAAAAAAAAAGCCCTAAAAACACAAACCCCAATTGATTTTCCTTCACTTTTTGCCCAAATAAAAACAAACCCAGAAATCAAAATCACAACTTTTTTCTTTTTTTGCTTCTGGGTTTTTCACACAACGTTCCAAGGGTTTAGGATTTGGGGATTTCAGAGACTCAAAGATTCAGGGGCGGGTTTGTGAAAGCTTACCTCAATTTTTTGATCAGATCAATGTGTGTTTTTGTGTGTAAAAAAGCTAGGGTTTTTCTTTTCTTTGTTTGTCTGAGAATTTTTCTTTCTTTCTTTTTCGTCTCTCTCTGTGTATGCTTGCTTTTCTGTGTTGGAGAGCAAGACTTATTAGGGTTTGGTTGGGATTTTGGGTCTATATTTATAGTTTTAGTTTTTTTCAATTCTGAGTGTTAATTGCTAAAGTATTAAATTACTTAAATACCCTTTTTATTTTGATGAGAAATTTAAAAATATATATATATTAATATATGTACAATTTTGGAATTTAATATTTTTGTGTATGTGGTATAGGATGGGATTTTTTTTTTTTTTTTTTTTTTTTCCTTTGGTGAAAGGAAAGGTAAATCTTGCTTCTCAACCAAAAAAAAAAAAAAAAGGAAAGGTAAATCTTAGGCATGGCTGCGATTTATAATTATAATTTAATGTTTTGATTTTTAACATGTGTTTAATATTTCATTTTTTGAAAATCAACTTATATGTTAATATTATTTTTTAAAAAAATTAAACCACTTTTAATTTTTATGAACGTAAAAGTAACAACCAATAAATAGTAGTATTTCCTAAAAATGGTAAGCTGTAAGTTACAAATAAATTAGTTATGAATTGCACTGAAAAGAAGAAAAAAAATTTCTTTTTTTAAATTTTTTATCTAAATATAAAATTTGATAATTATGATAATTAATATTATAATTTAATAATTATAGATATCTAATATTCCTGAACCTATATATTTTATTAGCAACATTCTTAAATAAGTAAATCTTATTGTTGTGAGTTGGATGTCAATAAATTCTGAAATTGATCATTTAATGATTTTTTTTCTTTTTTCTTTTTTTGATGAAAGATCATTTAATGATAACTGATAAGACAAAAGTAAGTATCAAATGTAGTTGTGATTTAGACAAGATTTTCTTTGTGAGTGTTTAGCAGCTAGGTTTTTGTGTTTTTTTTTTAATTTCCTATTGCTAAGGTACAAATTAAGATAAATCTTTCTTCTTCTTTTTTCCTAAAAATAAAGTTAAACTACATGCAATGTTAAGATTTTATGCAAGTAAAATCAGGGGAAAAAAAATTATTTTGACGTGCATTAAGTAGTAATTTAACATTTAATATTCTTAAGGCACTTGATAATTAGTGAATCTTATATAGTGCTGAATTGGATTCCAATAAGTTCTGGGCACGTGTGAAGTTTTCTTTTTTGTGGAAAACGTGTGAATAATGACAGCATATGAGTAGGATTTGCACTGCAAGACCTCTATTGACCTATTTGTTGCGAGTCAACTTGAGTGAACATAAATATAGTGGAGGGTATTTTGGGAAACAAATTTTATGATGGGCTAAGAGGTCATGGTCCTAGAACTCAAGAAGAAGCTCAAATTAGCCTAGCCCACAACTATTTATTTACTGGGTTTGATGTAATAAATGCTACGGACCCAATTTATTTTCCCTTTTTGTCACTCAAACCAAAAAAGAATGTCTTATTGCAAATCTAGTATTTGTATGATGATGAGGTGGTGGTGTTTCTGTACCTTTCTTGCCTGAATTATGTGTTTGTGGAGGAGCATATTACTTGCAATGGGGTTTAATTTGTGCTAAAGGTTACATATGTTGATATGAATATGTGCACGTTTATTTCACTGATTTGAAATGGCACGATTTTAAAGTACAATTTTTTAAATTCTCATGTTTCCTTAATAGATTTTTCAAACAATTCATTTTTAAAATCCTAAAAAAAATTTCTTATATCAAGCATTATGATTTATGAATCGTTCAATGGACCACTTTTAATTGGAAATTATTTAATACTCTCCGAGCATTGCTCTCTCCCTCTCCGAAAAATAATTTTATATATATATATATATATATATATAATTATTTTAATGTTTTCAATATTTAGTCTACAAAAATAAGAGTTGCTCCCCCAAATATTTGATTTAGTCCAATGATGCTCTTAAAAAAATTAATTGGTTTAATTGTTATAAAGACATAACATTATTTTTCACAATTCTATTTTTTATTGTAAAATGTGATCTTATGTCTATTAAATATTTGATAAAGTTTTGCACCAAACATGTTTGAATCTATATTTTTTTCAACCCATCATGTGGCAATTATCAAGGAATTAACTTATTTAAAAAAAATATTGTCACTAAAACTACACATAAAATGTCTCTTTAATTGCCACATAATGGGTTAGAGCAAGATAGTTTCAAATATGTTTGGAACTTAACTTCTTTCTCCAAGTTTTAGATTATTTATGTTTTTGAAAATTTTATTAGTTCAATTGAAAGATTATTTTACTTACTTTAGTATAAAATTTGATCATTTGTATAAAAAACGAAACTTTAAAAAAAAAATTCACTATAATATTGGTAAAAATGAATTTTATTTTATGAAAGATTGCTATCAAACATAATTGTGATTGAAAATACTAAGGTTTTTTTTTTTTTGTGTGTGTGTGTGTGTGTATATATATAACTTATCAAATAAAAAATGTGTGTATATAATAAAAGAAAATTTGTATATATATGTGTGTGTGTGTGTGTGTGGGGGGGGGGGGGGGGGGGGTTGTCTTGATAAATTTATTAGTGTTGCAACTTCCCCCCCCCCCCCCCCCAAAACAAAATTTCTAGCTCCGCCCCTGGCTCCATGGTAGGTTCCCTGTATAGGGCCCACTTCTCATAGGAGAGGAGAGAGCATACTTTTCGAGTATGCAATAATAAACCACTTTTAACTTGTTGTGAAGGATAAGTTTCTTGGATTTTGTTCCACTTATAAATCTAATTGTTATTTTGACTTCAAACTAACTTTTGAGATAGCAAGATCTAGTGCAAGCTCAAAGGAGACAAGCTTTTCCATTAAAGATTGATTCTTTTTAGCGATATGAATAAGGCAAGGACCTATGTTAAAGTGGCAAATATTTTCTAGATATGAAGCATAGGCAACCCAAAAATTAAATCTACATAAGGAAAACTTTGTCAACAAGGAAAAAAAATCTAACTTGTGGCTCATGAGGTGGATAATATCATTTATAATATTGTCAAAAGTCTTTTAGTTCGATGGTATTGGTTAATTCTTTCATGAAGACAAGCCTAAGTTTAAATTTCACTCTTCCAAATTTAATCCATTATACTATCATTCTATGGGATTTTTGAGGTTTTTCATGGCCGATTAATAAAATAGTCTGGCCAAAAACTAGGACATTGTTTCTTAATATCAAAAATAAAATAAAATCCACCTCTCCACTTATTATAAAAATTAAGAAAAAAAAATTGTTTGCAATATCGGTTCATTAATTTACCAAATCAGAGCATGTAAAAATACAATTTGATACACAATCTAAAGTTAAATGTGCAACGATCACATACATAATAAGATCTTTCATCCACTTTTTCTTCCATCTAATTATTGGCTATATGTGCAAGACTCAACTAAATTGTATAGTAGAGCATGTATGACAAGAAGTGAAGGTAAAAGGTCAAGTTCCTTTTAGGGTGTGTTTGTTTAGAGGTGAAATAGAGTGAATGGAAAACTTTGGAAAGAAAATGGGAAGGAAAACTTTTTGGTGGGTGTTTGGTTGGAGGGAGGGGAGGGGAGGGAAAAAAATTGATGGGGCTCATGTGTTTTCTCCTCGGGGCCACCAAAATATTTTCTCTCCAAAATGGAGATAAAATTGAGTGAAAAGAATTTAATAAGTAAATGACGAAAATGCCCATGTGCACTTGCACATGGGCTTGTCCAATCCGTTGCTCTCTTTTTTCTCTTTTTTTTGGGTCTGGTCTAGTATATATGGTCAGTTATCTGTCAAAGAAAATTCTATTTACAACATCAACAGGCAAAGCATAAGTTGAATCTATGGCTTTCAATCCTGGATATTCAAGAAGTGAAAGTCTTGCGATAACAAAGATGAATGACTTTAGATTTGATGTATTAATGTCTTGAAAGATTAAAACTTCAATTGTTGAAGCCAGCAACCTCTGATGAAAAAGCAACATCATGTGTAAGGAAAGATGGCTTCAAATGCTAAAATTTACTTAAACACCTTTGAAGTCTTTCTCCTCAATCCATACCCAAAACCTCCCATTAGAAATAAATCTACAAAATCATATTCTCTATCATTTTTAGCCTTAGTGATTAACCATTTTTAGGCAGGTTCTATTTGTCCTAATAATATTGCAAGGGAACTAGAAAAGGTTATTTAACTCAAAGTGCAACATGAGTATCAACAACAACTTTTCACATGCAATATGCATATATCAAAAAGGAAAAATGAATAAGTTAGAAAGCAGAAATGCTGCATTTAGTTACTAGCTATTCGAAGTATGTATGGTAGACATCCACAACATCATCTGGTCTATCAGAAATTCCTTCATTTTCCGTATCTTGAGATTTTTTTCAAACCACATCACCTCAGAGAAATTTAAAATGATTCAAACTAACAATGCAGACTTAAAATAAAGGACCAACACCCCAGATTTCCCAACAGGTGTAATCATTGTCTACGAAATAGCCCATTCAGACCTGGCAGTCTAAGATATACTTAACAAGCTTTTCCTTTATTTATTCAATGAACCCGTCTATCATGATCAAGCTAGAAAGAACCCACCAAGAGTAGCAAACTTGAAGCGATCCATTAAAATTAGTGAGAAAGATTTCACAAATATTTCTTTAAGGAAAACTAAGTTTCAATTAAATTAGTTTAAAATAAAATACACCCATATCAAGGAGTTTATCAAGACAGCCATTAAGACCACCAGATTTAACTTGTTGCTCGCATAACGACCACCCAAGAAGGTCCTTGTCAATATGATGCAATGACCTTGTTAGAGAAAGTGTAGCCACACAACAAGAAACTGCAATCACAGTGGACAAAGAAAATTTTCACAAGATTTCAAGTCTAGATCTCATAGGCAAGCAAATACGAAGTAATAATTGTTTCAAAGGATTTTAAGATACATTAGATATTTGATGAATAAAGCTTTTGGGTTTAAAATATAGATAATTAAAAGGCATAATTGTTTAGCTTTTACACATACATTGATTCAGGTTGGCAAAATGACATGACTTTCAAGCAGTTTGAGTGGCTCACAAATATCTAATTCTAATGAAAAGTGAGGCACATGGTAAAATAAAGGTTAACTCTAAACAACTCAAAGTTATACTGGAAGCTCAGTTCAAATTCATTCAGGAATGCAATCACAAAGTTGAGAAATCACACATAAGCGTTTTAATCAGCTGTAATTTTCTTTTGATTACAACATAGACTACTTAATTATGATATGTGTGTGTATATATATATATATGCAAGTTGATAAATAAACCAAGATACTCAAACTTCACACAAGATTAGATTGGTATGGAGCACTTGAATCACTTATGGAATGTCTTCTACCCTGAAGAGCCTACCTTAACTTAACTCCTAAAAAGGAAAGCTAGTCAAGCTCAAATGGGGCCAACTAGAGAAGGATATCGCTCCCCAATACTCATGAGTGAGCTAAGAGATAAATGAGTGAGTTTGAGCAATGTGCTAGCCAAGATTGAAAGTCATAGATCCAGATTATGCTTTGCCTGTTAATGTTGTAAATAGAATTTTCTTTAGCAGATAACTGATTCTTTTTTAGCTTTTCTTTCTACATCACTTGCATTAATTTGATACATTTTTGTTTCTCTAATAATAGAAAGAACATTGAGGCTTTATCGCTACATGGTAAATTGATCTTCCGCATTGACTGTTTTCATTATGTTCACATCAAGATGGGTCTAAAACTATGCTTTTGCTGGTTCTATTTTTTGATGGGTGCTTTTGCTGGTTCTTTCTAGCTCTTATATCTTGAATAGAACTGGGTTATGCGTTGATTAATGTAGTAATAAATAAAATTAAATAGCTGAACCTTTAAAGTAAGGGCGAACCCAGGATTTCAAGCTAAGGGGGCCGATGATAAGCGAAAAAAAAATTCAAATACAAATTCATACAGTATTAACAAACTTTCAACCAAGACAAATACACAAAAATCATCGTTTCTTAATATATTAAGATGCAATCATCTACCAACAAAAACAAAAGAAACAAAACACTATTGTTTATTAATACATTGTCTTTGAAAATAGATCTTGATGCTTTTTCAAATCTTCAAAATCATCTTTGACTGAATCTAAACTAAATGTCAAAGCTATATCATTTTCAATATATAACATCAAAGAGTCTATCAAAAAATCACTTTCCTTTTTGTTACAAATGTTAGTTTTGACAAATTTCATAACTGAAAATGCTCGCTTTATAATTGCAGTAGAAACCGAAAGAGTAAGCACAAGTCTCACCTTTCTATAAATAAGTTTGTAATGTTCTGAGTTTCCAGTTCTCACTAAAGATTCTACTTTGCGGTGGCCCCTATGTGGTGGGTTTGCTTATTTCTCTTTTCTCTTCGTCTTTGCAATAATGCCGAGACCTGGGTTCACTGATTTCTCTTCTCTCTCTTCATCTTTAATGTGGTGTTGTGGTGGTGGGTTTGCAGTGGTTTATGCATTTTGGTTAGGATCGGTGTAAAGGATTTGGGTTTTGTTGTGGGTCAGCTTTGGAGGTTTGTGGGTTTTGTTTTGGATTGTCGGTTCTGGGTTTATTGTGGGGTGGCTGGTGGCGGATGGTCACACATTTATGGGTTAATGGGTTTTGATGATACTGATGAGGTTGTTTTACTGATGGGTTTGTGGCTTTTGTTAATGGTCGATGGTTCTGGGTTTGGGGGTTTTACTTATGCCGATGCCATTGTTTTGCTGATGGGTTTGTGATTTTTGCTGATGGTAGGTTGACGATGGAGGGTGGATTCCATTCAAGCTTTATTTTTCCTATTTGTTTATTGAGAAAGGCTGTAGGTTGTGTTCAATTTTTTTTCCTTCTAATTTGATTCAAAATTTCAAAGAAAAGGAAGACAAAAAGGTTGTAGGTTGTGTGAGAAAGGTTGTGTTCTTTAACTTTTTTTTTCCCTTCTAATTTGGTTCAGAATTTCAAAGAAAGGGAAGAGAGAGACTCGGGGTGAGGGATGAGAGAGAATAAAATATGTAACAACATTACAAGGCATATGGTGTTAGGGACTAAGATGGTCAGTTTTTAAATGTTCAAGACTTGATTGGTAATAGTCCAAACCTCAGGGTAGGTTTGTGAAATTTACCCTATTTATAATTTGATAATTTAAAAAAAATTATAAAAAAAAAGTGATAGGACACATGACAAGCGGTCAGAACCAGGCCTCCAAAGTCAAAATGCCAAACAATGTGATGCTACCGTAGTAATAGAAAATCCCGAGTACAAATCCACTATTAGAGCATCTGCATCAATAGATGCAAAAATTTTGTAAATTTGCACATCTAAAAACTACTTTTTCTATTTTACACTCTCATTTTTACAAAACACTCACATTAGTTTGTCTATTATACACATCTATTTAAATAAAATATTCAATCTGTGCGAGTTCTGTGCCCAAAGCTCCTCATCCCACACAAAAACGAACTGGGTCTCCAGTGGCTTATTGGATCCCCATTCTTCCTTCCACTCACCATAATCTCCACCGTCCGATGCATCCACGCCCTCTCTCCCTCCGATGTTCTGAATCTCCTCAAAGAATCAGAGAATCTTCGAGCTCTATTCTTGAAGGGATTCGACTTGATCGGAGCTTTTGTGATCGGAAAAGTCGGAACCAAAGGTTCGCAAAGCTATTGATGTTGCTCATAGGTTGAGGAAGCTACTCTCTAATGGAGGTGGAGATTTGGAGAATAAGCTGCTCTCTAAGTTTGTTTGGGAGACTAACTGTTTGCTTCGTTGCAAGGTTCCGATTTGGTTTCCGGTTTATTTTCATGTGAATGATTGGTGGACTGAGGTGAGATTGGTGGACTGATTGGTGGACTAAGGTGAGATCGGTGAGACTAATCAATGAGATTGATGGACTGAGGGAGAGATAAAATGAGAGAGAGGTGAAGGAGAGAGAAAAAAATCTAAAATATTAGATATAAGACCTACAATTGCCATGCATATATGCACGGTTACTATAGCAAATGTGCAAATATGCAAACTTTTAGAAGTACTGATGTGGAGCATTTTTGAGGCAAAATGTGTAAAATTTGTGTCTTTTTCTATTATGCAAGACTTTGGTGGATGCTCTTACACTGCGTGGACACTAAAATCGTGATATCAAATACCATTTTTAACTTCAAAAAAACCTTGAACTAAAAGAAGGATTTCCCAAAAAAGTAAATAAACTCCGCGAATTGTACACCATAGTTCATCATATATGTTTTCATGTGCAAACAATACAAACAATTTCAAGCATTGAACCAACAGTACTATTTTCTACTTATAGTATCAAATAAAACGTTTAGTTATAAAAATTCAAACTCTCACCCCTTCAACCAAATCAGCAACCCCAGCACCAAAAGCCCAAAAACATAGTTATAATTCATAAAAGAATCATCCAGGGTGTCATGCAAAAGCCCTGCAGCAACCACAATCGAATTAGCCCCAATCAAAGCCAGCATCACTACAGTCTCCACACAATGCTGCAAATAAGGATCTCCACTAGTACGCATCTACAACAGAAAACAATAAAAAGACTCTCAAACCCAAATCACCAAAACCCCCATACAAGCACAATAAAACCAATAAAAAGCCTTCACCCTAAAATCCTCACAGAAGATCTTGTGTCTCAACTGTGCACCCAACAATAACTCCTTCACACAAGGCTTAGAATTCCCTTGCTCCACCTCTATGTTAAAAGTCAGCTCCTCCACATTTAACTCATCCCCCACAAGCCTCCAATTTGATGTAGAAGAACCATAAGCATTCCTCACAAACCCATTAAACAAACCACTTTGGAAACTCAATGTGGGACTACTAGTATTATTAGCACAAGCACTACCACCTTCAACTGAACCAAGTTGTAATACCCCAATTTTGTTTTTATGATTATCACCGTACCTTGTCATTTTTAATATAGAGTTGAGATACTATATGTGTGTGCATAGTAAGATGGGAGTAGACAATTTTGTGATGCTACAAATAGGTGAGAAAATTAAAGTTTTAGTGCATACAGTTTAGTGCGGCAATTAAAATAATAAAATAAATAAATAAAACATGAAGATGTTTTATAGGCTTCTTGGAGACTAAAGAGATAAGCTCAAGTGGGTTTTAAACTCCAGTCCACTATCCCACCAAGCCCACATCTCCGATGCGTTAAAATATAAGGTAGAGGAAAAGATAAATTAGGGTTTTCATTAGAAGGGTTTCTTAGTAAAAGTGGATGCCAAAGAAAATTTGAGAGGGAGAGAGAGATGGCGTGACAGAAGAAGTCAAAATTGTTTAGGGGCACAAGGTTTGGCTACAAAATCAAGGTGAAAACTCCATCTTAATATTACTATACTGTTTATAAACCTTGAGATATATTTATGGTTTTGGCAACGTGGTAAGATTAAGTCATGTTAATTCGATTACAGTGGAAAGATGTTTATATATTAGTGTTATTCAAATAAAGATCTAATGGTTATACTCTTATGTTTATGGTGGTGTTGTAATTTATATTGGTTACTCGTTGAATTTGAGGACTTTGGGTTTAACAAGAGATGATATATATTAGATTAAATTGCTAGTAGTCAATACACGATTTCACTAGGTTGCCCACGGTTAGTATTTTAGAACAAAATCATAGAATTTCAAATCTTAATCATGAATATGGCATTAATGTTTGGGGTTATAAATATTAGGATAGCTTTATCGTTTTTCATTGGTTAGATATATATATATATATATATATATATATGGATGGCTTTGACGTTTTTCTTTGGGGTTATATATATTAGATCCTAGTTGCCCATTGTGTGCATATTCTAGAACAAAGTCACGTTACAAAGCCAAATTCATGTTGAGGTTTACTTTTCGTTTAGAACATATATTAAATCCTAAAGTTTTGGCCACTGCCTATGAGATTTGATAAATTCAAGGAAACATATTTTTGGGTAGAAATGTCTTGCATCAGTGTTATTATTTAGTTCAGCAAAATATAATCCTAGTGAGTCAGTTTGTATATTCCGGTAAGATTTATATTTTTGTGGAGGATATTAAGTAATTTCCATGATTGATTATAGTAACTATTTAAGAGTATTTTGAGACTATTTGGGGGGTGTTTCAGCTGGACTTTCAAAGTGATTCAAGTATTGTAAGTAATTATGCATAATATGCACAAATTTTATTCTTTAGGTTCTTAGAAGTTAAAGGTTTTCAAAAGTTATATTTTAAAGCTTACGTTTTCTAAAGTTTATCGAAAGCATTATTTTTACATCATTGAAAGAGAAACTTCAACTTTTAGACAATGTTTTAAAGAGAAACTTCGAATGTTAAATAACGTTTTGAATGTCCAAATCTCATTTAAAAGATGATTTCTAAATTAAACTATTTTCTGAAAATAATTGAGTTTCAAAGTAAGTTTTCTAAAACTGTTCTTGTTCTTTAAGTTTGTTTAAAACCAAGTGATTTCAAAGTCGTATTCTTATTTTTCAAATGGTGTTTAAGATGTTTCTTTTAGCAAATTGAGTTTTCAAACTTACTCAAGAATTGTAAAAATATTTATATGAACTCTTCAGTTCTTACTCATTCCCTAAGAGGGTCAAGCATCCTTTGATTTATGTTCAATTCGATATTGTGATATTTGCTATGCCTTCATATTTGGAATAATTGTTAATATTAAGAAAAATATTCTATTTCGTATATATTTTGTTTTGTGATATGTGACTTAAAATGAATGTTTTTAGAATTGATCAGATAAACGTGTAAATCCGCTCATAGGATTGTATTGTTTTTAGAATTGATCAAATAAACGTGTAAATCCACTCATAGGATTGTATGTGAAAATATGTGTTGATCCCTCACCAACAAGAGTTAGATGTTGGTATCTGCTTATAGGATTGTATGTGAGAATATGTGATGTGTATATGTGACACTGTACTCTGATCAATTATATGTATGTGTTTTATGATGATTTTAAGATGTGATTACATATGTATTAAGTGATTCATTATATGTTTTGGAATAATTATTTTTGATATCATTGAATGAGTTTGTGAAAAATCAAAATACTCGTGCTTTGCTTGACTCTATTCCATTGTATATTCTATATAATTACTTACTAGATGTGTGGCTCACGTCATCAATTACTGTTTTCATATTAAAGTGTAGTTGGGAATATAGAACCTTTGGATCGCTTTGTAAGGTGCAAGATAGAGCATGGAAGTTGTAGGCGACTTCAATATTACTTGAAGACTTATAGAATTTTAGGCCCCGTTTGGTTTAGAGCTAACTTAATTCTCAGTTCTCAGTTTTCAATTCTCATAACTCAAACCCAAAACTCATAACTCAATTCTCAAACCCCATTTTCACTCAAAATTTGCAAACTAATGTTTGGACTCAGTTCTCAGTTACCTATTTCTACCACTTTTCCCCAAACCCGTGGGGCCGTGGGCCCCACCACTGACACTACCCAATGTTGCGTCTGTTGCTACCCGCGTCTCGTTATTAATGAAAAACCCACTTCTTCCACTTTTTCTCAGTTCTGCTTTACTTCTCCCACTTCTTCTTCTTTACTTCTCCAGACTGAAAGAGTCACCGTGTTCTGCCTCTTGCCTTTCGCCTCCCACATCGACGCACGTCGACATCAAAGCAGGTATTTTCTCTAACGCTCTTCGCTTTGTCTCTCTGTCTCCCCTGCTCTATTTTGATCCGTTTTTTCGTCTCTTGCTTTTGTCAATTTTTGAGAGATTGCTTTTGTTTTTACACATAAACTATAGCTATTCTCGTAAGTTGAAGGATAATATCAAATCATATACCGACCACAACTTTCCAATAAAAATTTCCTCTAACAAATCTTGACGCGCAGTGACTTATAGCTGTGCTTTGCAGTGTGGTTTGTTCTGGCAAAGCACATGCCGACATGCACACACACTAGAAAGGACTGTGCTTTGTGGACTAAAGGTAAAAACTATATACCAACGAGGCAAAGCAAGGGAAAAATGGGCAGTTTTTCCTTAATTTACAACCAATTATAAAGCAAAATGGTTTTTTTTTTTTTTTTTTACTTTTTTTGATCCAGAAGCAAAATGGTTTTATTTTTGCAATTTAACACCATATTTGTTCATCAATTAAACAAATAGGTCACATAAATTTCATACCACAGCTGTAGAAAGAAAGACCCACTTCAATAAAACACAAATAATGAAAAGAAAGACCCAGGTGCAGATCAATAAAACAGAAATTATAAAAAGAAAGAAAGATCGAAGATGAGTCCATGGAGAAAAACCCACTACAACAACAACAAGGCAAATACCCGTGGGCAAAAATCAATAAAACAGAAATTATACCACAATGCCCAAATCATACAATGGTCATTGACAATAGAGAGGGAGATAGAGATATACACCGCACCTAGGAGAAGATCACAAAAATGCCTTCAAATGGTTTTTGCAACGGACAGAGAAATGACTTCAAACCCACTTCAGTTCAGACCCAAGTGAAGAGAAATGACTTCAAACCCACTTCGTGCTTCAGTTTAGATCGCTGGAGGCCGAGATTTGATGGAGTAATGAAATGTGAGAGAAAACGAAGAGAGGGAAGTGAAATGGGGGAAAATTTTGGCTAAAATATTTTGAGGGAAGTGAGAAATGGTTTTTGAGGGAGCAACAGTAATATCAAATAGCAACTTTGAACTGACTTGACAACACAGGAGAAATGGGTCCCACAGAGTCCGAAAATTTACCTTGGTGCCACTGAGTTATGTAACTCAGAAACAGAAAACAACATTTTGTTGTTTTCGGTTTTCATCACTCTCACTCAACCCAAACTAAGTTTGAGTGATGAAAACAGGGAGAGAAAATCAAGCCAAACACTCAAAATTGTGTGGGTCCCACGTAATTCTCAAACTCAGTTATGAGAACTCAGTCATATGACTCAAAACACCCCTAATCCAAACAGGGCCTTAGTTACCTTTATTTTGTAATTCATGTTTTATATAGTGGAGATTATTTCCAATTTGTGGAGTTTAGATTTTTATAAGAAGTTTTCTTTAAGAGTATTTTTTTCTTTGGAGTTTAAATTTATTTTGGATCAATTATGTTTATGGAGTTATAAAAGTTCAGCAGGTCAGTTATGCATCTAAATTCATGTTCTATGGAATTGGGTCGTGACACAAGTAACCAACCACCACACTACTACCACCACCACCACTACAACAATAAACTGGTCCTTGAAAACCTGAGACAGGGCTCAAATCCTTTTTCAAAAAGGACCCAGAAAACTTGCTTGGAGACGAATAACCATAAGAGCTACTCAAGCTCAGCTCCTTCAATTCCTTACTCTTCAACTCATCACTACAAAAGCTTTTAGAGGATCTGACTGAAGAGGATGAGGAGAAGTGGCAAGAGAGGCCTCCAATCACAGGCTTCTAACATGCGGACGGTGGAGATGAGCTCAGCTTGAAATCGAACTATAAGTGTAGTGAGGAGCACACGCTGCTTGGTCGGCTTGCGTATAGAGCAATGGTTGGAGCCGCCATGGCCTTTGTTTTTTGCTTCGGCATTTTTGCTTTTTTTTTTTTTTTTCTGTGCTGGGTCTCAGATCACACACACCAAAGCTTCTATAAGCTAATCAAAACCGAGTTTTGACGAAAACCCAACTGATTTTTGCATTCAAAGACATGAAAAATCACAAATAAATAACTGTTTTTTTACTTTTTCTTCCAAAATAACCCAAATCCAGAGACCCTTTAAATAAAAGTTGGTTCTTTTCAATTTTCTCCAGAAACCCAATTGATTTTTGCATTCGAACCCAAGTAAATCAGTGATTTTTAGCACAAAAACCATATAAATGTTCCGAAATCAAAGACCCTAATAAAAAAAAAGTTTGTTCTTTTTTTTATTAGATAAAGCCCCACACCCCCCCCCCCCCCCAAAAAAAAGAAACACAGTTGATTTTTTGCATTCAACCAAATAAATCAGTGATTATTTTTACACAAAAAAATACCCAGTAAATGTTCTAGAATCTGAAACCCAGTAAAAAAAACAACAAATTTGGGAGAGACAGAGACCAGGGAATTGAATTAGTTAGAGAAGTAAAAGGTTTTGATTTTGTTAGAACGAGAGAAACTGAGCTACAGTATGCACAAATTTATAGAAAATTTTGAACAATTGGGGGTTACAAAAGTAGAGATAACCATATTGGCCTTGGTCAAAAACTATCATGCGATGTTTGTGCAACTTGTCAGCAAAAAAAATAAAAAAATTAAAAAATAGAAGTACAGACATAAATAAATTTTTAAAATGGGGCTAAATGCAAACACAAACCGTAGGGTTTGGGTCAGTTGCACTTTGGCAAAAAAAAACATGGACGTGAATTCATCAAGACTTTAAAGGTTCAACTATTTAATTCTATTTATAACTACATTAATCAACACATAACCCATTTCCATTCAAGATACAAGAGCTAGAAAGAACCAGCAAAAGCATAGTTTCAAACCCATCTAGATGCAAACTTATTAAAACAGTCGATGCAGAAGATCAATTTACTATGTAGCGATACAGCCTCAATGTTCTTTCTATTATCAGAGAAACAAAAAGGTATCAAATTGACGCAAGTGATGTAGAAAGGAAAGCTAAAAAAGAATCAGTTATCTGCCAAAGAAAATTCTATTTACAACATCAACAGGCAAAGCGTAAGCTGGATCTATGGCTTTCAATCCTGGATATTCAAGAAGTGAAAGTCCTGCAATAACAAAGATGAATGACTTTAGATTTGATCTATTAATGTCTTGAAAGATTAAAACTTTATTGTTGAAGCCAGCAACCTCTGACGAAAAAGCAACATCTTGTGTAAGGAAAGATAGCTTCAAATACTAAAATTACTTAAACTCCTTTGAAGTCTCTTCCCCTCAATCCTTACCCAAAACCTCCCAATAGAAATAAATCTATAAAATCATATTTTCTATCATTTTTAGCCTTAGTGATCAACCATTTTTAGGCAGGTTCTATTCGTCCTAAGAATATTGCAAGGGAACAAGAAAAGGTGATTTAACTCATTAGTGCAACATGAGTATTGACAACAACTTATCACATGCAACATGCATATATCAAAAAGGAAAAATGAACAAGTTAGAAAGCAGTAATGCTGCATTTAGTTACCAGCTACGCCGAAGTATGTATGGTAGACATCCACAGCATCATCTGGTCTATCAGAAATTCCTCCATTTTCCATATCCTGAGATTTTTGTCAAACCACATCACCTCAGAGAAATTTAAAATGATTCATACTAACAGAGCAGAAATAGAATAAAGGACCAACACCCCCAATATCCCAACAGGTGTAATCATAGTCTACAAAGTAGCCCATTCAGACCTGGCAGTCTAAGATATACTTAACAAGCTTTTCCTTATTTATCCAATGAACCCTGTCTATCATGATCAAGCTAGAAAGAACCCACCAAGAGTAGCAGACCTGAAGCGATGCAACAAAGTCAGTGAGAAAGACTACAAAAATGTTTCTTTATGGAAAACTAAGTTTCAGTTAAATTATTTTAGAATAAAATACACCCACATCAGGGAGTTTTTCAGGACGGCCATTAAGACCTCCAGATTTAACTTGCCGCTCGCACAACCACCACCCAAGAAGGTCCTTGTCAATATGATGCAATGACCCCGTTAGAGAAAGTGCAGCCACACAACAGAAAACTGCAGTCACAGTGGACAGAAATTTCACAAGATTTCAAGTCTAGATCTCACATGCAGGAAAATACAAAGTCATAATTGTTTCACAGGATTTTAACAGACGTTAGATATTTGGTGAATAAAACTTTTGGGTTTAAAATGCAGACAATAAAAAGGCATAATCATTTAGCTTTTACACATACATTGATTCAGTTTGGTGAACTGACATGACTTTCAAGCAGTTTGAGTGGCTCACAAATATCTTACTCTAATGAAAAGTGAGGCACCCAGTAAAATAAAGGTTAACTCTAAGCAGCTTGAAGTTATACTAGAAGCTCAGTTGAAATTCATCCGGGAATGCAGTCACAAAGTTGAGAAATCACATATAAGCGTTTTAGTCAGCTGTAATTTTCTTTTGATTACAACACAGACTACTCAATTATGATGTGTATATATGCAAGTTGATAAACAAACCAAGCTACTCAAACTTCACACAAGATCAGCTTGGAATGGAGCACTTGAATCACTTATGAAATAACTTCTACCTTGAAGAGCGTACCTTAACTCCTAGAAAGGAAAGCTAGTCAAGCTCAAATAAGGCCAGCTAAAGAAGGATATCACTCACCAATACTCATGAGTGAGTGGAGAGATAAATGAGTGAGCTTGAGCAGTTTGCTACTCAGCACGTTTACAGCTTAACACAGCAAGAAATTGTTTTACAATGAAATGCAAGCAATGGACTTCTTAGTAAATTACGGCAACCCAACATACATTTCATAGACCATTCTGCAATACTTTTTGATAAGTAAAGAAAAATTAAATAGACCATTCTGCAATACTTATAATTTATAAGGCAGAATCTCGGCCTTATCAACCTCCACTTCAAATATATTAGGAGAAATGCATGAGTAATTTTAAATTATTGTTGAACAAACAAATGGGAAATATTTTCCCTTAGGTGTAGAGGTTTGGGTTACCAACATGCAAAATTTACAATTGATTGAAGGTAATTGAATCTGAGAAATGAGCATGAATCTTCTAAGCAAAACCTAAACACATTTTGTTTTTAATAGATACAGCAAATTTTCCACCCTGATAATAATAACCCAAAAAAAAAAAAAAAAAAAGATAAAATATTTGAAAAGATTGTCCACCCAGATAAAAACAAAACAAAGAGGATGATGGAAGTAAAATGCACACTTGGTTTATCAAAACTAATCAGCAAGTAAAACTTCTTGTAAAGATTCTGAGTTAAATAATTAACATACTTTGCCCTGCATGGGACTCCCCTCCAGGTGTGCATCCAAATCCACCATCCAAATTTTTGCAACTTACGATGTAGCTCACGGCCTTCTCCACATTGATTTTATTCAAGCGATGTAATATTGAGAGACAACATATAGCAATATAAGAGAACCTGTAAAAAAAAGAACAGGTTTGGTAAAATATGTACTACTTGCAAAGATGCTAACTCCCAAAACCATGAGATGTTAAATAACAAATCAGAAGGGAAAAGAATACCGCGTATCAACTTCACCCCATATGTCTCCTGAAAAGGATCCATCTTCATTTTGCAGCCCAGCAACATCTGACTTAAATATTAAGAACCCCAAGAATTGCTAGATAAACACTGCTTTATATTTGGTTTAAATATTTAAAGTTTGTTGATGCCTAAATCTCCTGTAAAGAGCCATCTACGTCTCTGTACCAAATTGAGTAGTTTAAAAGTACTGATTCCACCCAATATGTAATATCAATGTGATACACAAGTTGAATCTACCAGTTAACCATCTACTGGAGTGTTTCAAAAAGCAAAGCATAGCATATAATACAATTTCAAAGTCCACCAATAAGTATGCCAAAGGATACAATTAGTCACCTTATCAATGTCAAGAACATTTAGCTTGTCAAAAAGGGCCAAAACCTGTACGGCACTTAGAGTATACAGTATGTGAGGATCGTGTCCAATGTTACCGCCAAACCCCCCTGCACAACTAATTAAATCATCATGTGTTCATTACTATAATCGTCTACATTTTCCTCTCTTTCTCTCTCAAAATTTAGAATGCTTAAAATTCTAAACCATTAATTGATTGGACTTATTGAATAGCTATAAGTATAACCATCTAAAAATTCAAATATCGGAAGAATAATAAGCAAATTACTATAATCATCTTCATTTTCTCCTCTATCTCTCTCTCTCTTAATTTCTTTTGACTTTAGAAAGCTAGTAATGTTAACCATTAATTTATAGGGCTTATTGAATGGTTACAAACATGTCAAAAATCATATATAGGAAAAATCACAATCTTGGGGAGAACCATCAGACAACTAATTCTAACTCATTGATGTATTGTAACAGAATGTAACTAGACAACGTAGTTGATTCAATGAAGAAACTGAAGAATCTCTACAAACCTGACTCGTGCTGGCACTTCATGACCCATGAAACAACCTCATCCACATCTACAGTGTCAAGCTTTTCCAAAAGATCCAGAGTGGTCAATCCCCAGTATGCCCCACTCATTCTCAAATGTTCCATCACAACAGAGACAAAATCATCCTTCCTCTGAGTTGTTAAATTTAGACATAAATGATAAAAGAATCATTTCAGCAACCCAAGATACAGGTAGATCATAAGAATAAAAAAGTATATGTATGAAACACACCTTTTCAACTGTTAAAATGTATTGGATGTGTTTCTCAGCAGCAAGCCCCCCCATCTGGCAGTTAAGCACATCATCAATTCTAAGATTTTAAAACTTGAGCCACTAAAAATATAGAGATGTATACCTATCAGGATGTATACCTATCAGTTACTTATCAAAAAAAAAAATATAGAAACTCAACATTTAAAAAAAAATTATATAGAGATGATTTCTTTATCTGATCTAATAGAAAATCATTGAATCAAGTTCTTCACTCATAGTCGTTTAATTAACTCAATTTCACATCTCATTGTTACAGACAAGATTCTAAATTTTATATATAAATATATATATATATATATATATATATATAAAACAAAGTTGTTTAGGGATTAGGAACCTGAGAACTTTCAATATAGCTCTTTTAGAGAAATGGCTTTGGAGATTTGGGCAAGAAAGGGATGCTCTTTGGCGTCAAGTGATAGAGGTAAAGTACTAGCTCTTCGTTTGGTCCTTATGGTGTCAGTTTGTGAAAAAATATTAGAAGGGGGCGGCACTCTTTATCTCGATTTATTATGTATGATATTGGAAATGGATCAAAAGTGCAGTTTTGGCTAGATTGTTGGTGTGGGACTTCTTCTCTCGCAGTCCACTATCCTGAATTATATAGGATTAGCTGTAGCAAAGAGGCAAGTGTGGCAGATCTAATGAGGTACTCCAATGGAGTCCTCCATTGGGAGATTCAATTTTGTAGGGAGGAGCATAATCGTGAATTGGAAGCTTTCAAGAGCTTCATCAATTCCATTTATAGCACTCCTATAAGGGGAATCGAGGAGGATAAGAGATATTGGCTGCCTTGTAAGAGTAAGGGGTTCACGGTTAGTGCATACTACCATCTTCTTGTTGGCCATAGTGAGCAATTTTTCCCTTGGAAAAGCATTTGGAAGCGAAAGATCCCCTCTAGAGTGGCTTTTTTTGTTTAGACCGCAGCCTTAGGGAAATGTTTGACTATTGACAATCTAAGGAAAAGAAAGGTTTGCATTTTGGATTGGTGTTATATGTGCAAGTGTAATAGTGAAAGCGTTAACCATCTTTTCCTTCATTGCCCGGTTGCTTCGGAGTTATGGGATATGGTTTTTGGTTTATTTGGAGTTAGTTGGGTCATGCCTTTGTTTGTTGTTGGGCTCTTTGCTTGCTGGCAAGGTCGCTTTGGTCGCCATCACAATGGAGTTATTTGGAAGGTCGTTCCTCTTTGTTTGATGTGGTGTATTTGGAAGGAGAGGAATAGTAGATGCTTTGAAGACATTGAGCGTGCTATGCCTGATCTCAAGCTTCTTTTTTTCCGAACCCTACTTGACTAGTTCTTTGTGTGGAGAAACCATCCTTTTTCTATTTTGGATTTACTTGACTTTTGTAATATTCGTTCTTGACTTGTTCACCCCTGTATACTCCCTGTGTGCTTGGGTGTCTCTTATTTTATTATCAATGAATCCTTATTACTTATAAAAAAATATATATATAAAACAAATTTTAACTACCCACCAAGTGAAAGGAATTTACAACTGACTGGAACTAAAAAATAAATAAAAAATAAGACCAAAACCATTTTTTATTTTATATTAAAGTTACACAAACTTAGTGGGTGGTATTGAATCCATGACCTCGCCTTCCACCGTGATCTATCAAGGGGAGGGGGAGCCACTTGAGCTAGACCAAATGTAATGTTACTAATTCTCATCTCCCAACACCCAAAGCACCCACAGCAATTTAACAAGTTTTGCTTTGTCCATGTCACAGTTCCCAAAATCCCCAGTCATGCAACAGTTTGCCTAGACAATCCAGGACAGGAGACACAACCTCCCTTCTTAACACAACTGGCATCTAAATCCCATTACATGATACTTCTAAGTTCTAAGGTCATGCATGATATTTGGGGCAAAGAACTTAACCATTATACAACTCTAATTTCCACCATTTTATATCATTCTTTCGTATGACTAAATGTTAGCATTGCCCAAACAAATCATTGGAATATGAATTACAATCCATCAATGAAACACTAAAAAAAAGGGTTCTTTTTTCCATTACTCATACATACATATTCTACAATCCAATTACAGGATACCCCATATATATATATATATATATATATATATAGCTTTGACTTTAAAAGGTTGAATAAAAACTGCATAATTGAGAATGACTAAAATTGCTCAAGTACTAGACCCACTTGGAAATGATAATTGAATATGTGGACTAACACAAACCTCACCTTCAGCAGGTTCCAATGTCACAGTTCTTCCTGGATATTTGAGTGTCCCTCTGTGGTCAGTACTACCTATATAACAATAACCCACAAACCAAATATCAACAAAATGGAAGAATTTACATATACATGAGAGAGAGAGAGAGAGAGAGAGAGAGAGTAACCCAAAAAACTCTACTTTTTCTAGTTTAGCTATCCATGTTTGTTATGTACACACATCAGACTCAATACTTTATTTCTTTGTTTACATATTTATTTTCTCTCTCCTCTCAGCATATACAACCACCACCATACCATACCATACCATACCATACCATACCACAGCCAGCCACCACCACATGCACAACACAACCACCACTGCACAAAACCCAACAACCACTTCCACAAAAACCCAAAAACGTCATGCAATCAACCTATCTCAACCAGACAACCACCATTGCCTTGCATGCATCTACTGACATAAGTTAAAACTGAGTTACAAAATTTAACATCTCATCCACATTTTGGAACAAAAACATCTTACCAAATCCAATGCCCAGGATCATAACTCGCAACAAATGAGCCCCGAGGCCTTATTTTTGGCGGTGCTGCACCCCGCAAACCAACAACAGCAAGTACCACAAGCATATTTACTTTAAAAAAAAAAAAAAAACACATTTCCCTGATCAGACCATGATCCAAGACTACACTCACACTAACACGCCTTCCTCAAGGCCCAAGTGGTTGTAGGCAACATTCAGAGCTGGTACACCTAATAGCAAAATTTATTCACAGTTTGATACTCCATAACTGGTAGTAGATCCACATGCTTAGGAATAGTCAATAGGTTGTAAAGAACCATTGTTGGTTGACTGGAACAGACCCATCATGCAATATAATTTGAACCCAAAAATAAAAAATCTACTAGTTATGACAATAAATATTATAGTAACATCAACAACCACAGTCAAACAGATGTGAAATTGGGTCAAGAAAAATGATGATTTTGAGCAACAAATCGCATCAGCTACTGAAACAGATATTCTAAATCAAGATTAATGAAAAGGGCTAATTTTCCTTCGTTTTCCTAGCAAACAAACATAGATTATTAAAAATATGAGAGAGACAGAGAGTTACCTATTGTGGGTGTGGGATTGTGGATGTGGGTTTGTGGGTGGAGGACAAGATGAGTCGTTGCACAGCGGCGGCGGTGAGGCCTTGCACCACGGCACGGCACTGTGAGAGAGAGAGAGAGAGAGAGAGCGAGATAGAGAATGAGAAAGCGAGAGAGACTCCGACGAGAGAGAAAATGAGTGATTCCCAGCGTTTATGGCCTGTTTGGAAGTTTTGAGAAGGAGGAGAGTAGAGGGGAGTAGAGGGGAATGATTCCCCTCCTTATTTGGATGTTTTTAAAATTAGTAAGGGGGTAGGGAGTAATTAGCCCTTCCCCTTATTTGGATGTTTTAAAAATTAGGATGGAGATGAGAGAAAATGACTAAAATAGACAAATTTACCCCTATTTGAAAATGAACTTGCAACATTGATTTATGATTAATTTGTTAGTATATTTTTTTTTTTTGATAATTTTTTTATGTGAATTAAATAATCAACATTAGTATATGATTAAATATTTTTTCTACTTTTTTATTATATTAAAAAAAAACCATCTTTAATTGATAATAATTAAAATAGGAAAAAAAATGTTTGGTTTGTTTGTTTACTAAAAAAATCAACAAAATATTGAATTTTGACTATTTCAATAATCACAGCCATCCCACCAGGTTGAATATTACGGCAAGGGCTTACAATGACATTGAAGCATAAGAGTTTTGGTTAATAAAAAATATCATGCCTTGGCAAATTAGAAATTCCAGATAACCTTTTCTGTGCATCTCATCCCATGGGTTTGGTAGTTTGATAAAAAATTGTTGTAACCAATATTGATTCTTGGTGGATTTATCAACAAATAATATTTTAGAAAAACTTTGGAGAGTACAGAACTGAAGCAGAAATTATTTTGGGGACTTGAATACACTGGGCCCCTGGTGTTGTGTATCAACTCATTGGAAGAATCATTTACTAAAAATTAATTTCCTTGCTTCAACTTTGTTTCTAGACCACAAGAAGTTCTCCATAGAACCATGATTAATTGAATCCAAATTTACACTTGAAAGATGATCACCTTCCTTTAAAAAATTAGACTGAGAGTAACAACTACAAATCTTTTCGTCAAAAAAATTGGGAGTACCTCTCTGTCATATAGTGTGCCTGATTTCCCTTATTTATTATTTGCTGCTTGATAGCTTTACATGCCTTTATTTCTTCTTCATATAGAACCATGCAAGAGGCAAAAGAAAAGAAATCAATTTGAGCTAAAAACTCGTATATGAGCTTCGGCCTAGAATATGGACTTGATATATCTCTAATATCTCTATTGTGCCGAATTAAGTCATCTCTTACAAATCGAATATTCTTATCGCCATTTAAATAGAATGCTATGCTGTTGTGCCGAATGAAGTCATCTCTCACAAATCGAATATTAGGAAATGGTGAATTCAATCATATAACCGGTATTCTAACATTTAGTGCATGCATGTGTGGGTATATGGGTTTATGGATATAGTAGATCTTCACATATGCCATCTCTATTTAATAGGTTGTGGCGTTTGTGCTCCAGTAGGTTAGGAGTGTTTTATCAAGTTCTTCCAAAGTAATGGCTTTTGAAAAATTTTCTGGAAAGGGCTTTGTAGGCTTGAGATAAAGAAGAAATATGGAGAGGGGCATGAATATTTTCGTAGGTTAGGGACTTCTTCTTATGGAGTGGATCTTTGGAAAGGCATTAGGTAGTTGTACAGCAGGGCAGGTGGTCTTGGGAAGTTACCTTTCAAGTTTGTCTTTCTTACATTACTCAATATGTTTTTGAATGAGCACAGTCATAAGGCATAATGGGTAAGCTGGCTTAGCAGATTCATTTATGCCCTAAACTGTTTTTGCCACCCAGCAACATTGCTCAAATCCAAGAGGAATAATTTTGTTATCTTCCCCTGTAATCCCTTTTATTACAAAGTCAACCTTAAACTCTACTACAACAATCCGTTGCTTATTGGAGGACCCATAACTATGAATATTGGCTTTGACCATAGGCAGGCGAGCAGCTTAAGGTTTGGTGCATAAGTGTATTTATATAAAATGCCTCCTATCTTGAGCCAAGCCCAGTATGTTATGAAGAGCACAACTCATCTAACAAGTAGAACAGAATAGTCTTTTATTTTTGTTTTATTTTTGGCTAGTGGAACTGAATATAAGCAGCAGTAAAATAATACAAGGAAAGAAAAAAGTTTCAATGTGTAAATAGAATAGAGACAGTTGAAACATCATGTGATCACTAGGTACCTTTTGAATGTTGCTCTTCTCCATGTTTGGAGTACATGGGTTTATGCCAAACTTAGTTTTATAGATGTTTTCAGGTTGGAGAGGTGCTGAAAAAAAATTCAAACTCCTTTGAAAGCTAATCTATGGCATTTAGGTTAGTTAGGAGGGAGACAAGAAATGACACATTTCTAACTCTAGATAGCCACTCTTCCACCCTAAAAATTGACAAAAGTTAACTTCTTTTGTGATGATTAGCACTACTTGTATTGCCATAACACTTATTTTTGGGTATGCAAAAGTTGATCAACACGGTCTACTGTGAGAAAAGTTAATTGGAGAGCCAATAGAGTTTCATTTTAGTGTAAATCAAAATATTACAATCAAGCACAAAGTATTCAAATGATATAAAAATAAACAGAAACCCAAAATTATCATTCAAAAGAATTAAAAAAAAAAGGAAAAAATGGTAGTGATTGTCGTCTATCTCAATGATTAAAACATACCACTTTTTAATTTGAGGCAAATCATTAACAAACATATTAGGCAAGTCATCACAAAAAAAAAAAAAAAAAAAAAAAAAAAAAAAAAAACAAGAAATTACCCAAATCAGAAACCCCTTCACAAAAAACAAGAAATTACCCAATAAAAATAAACAAGAAACACAGATCCATAGCCAAAATATACAAATTTATGCAAGTTCACAATCTAGACTCACTCAAGCATTTTATCAAACACGTTATGAGCAATATTTTGAAACTTTAAAATTTAAGAAAAAAAAGCCCTCAAATCCGAAACCCACCCACAAATAACATGTTATTACCCCATAAAATCACAATTAATAAGAAATTACCCAATAAAATCACAATTTTAAGAACATAGTTATTTGATTCAACTTAAAAGAAACCCATGAAATAGAAATTAAAAATAGAGTTTACCTTTGTGAGAGAATGCTAGGCGTGAGAGAGAACAGTGAAGAAGTTGTGAGAGAGAGAGAGAGCCAGTGTAAGCTGAGAGAGCCGAGAGAGCTTGAGCGCCGAGAGAGCTTGAGAGAACACACAGAACACAGAGAGCTTGAGAGAACTGAGACCTTGTGGGTTACAGTGTTTTTTTTTTTTTTAACGTTAAAATGCCTTGTAATTTTTTTAATATAATAAGGGTAAATTAGGTAATTTACATATTTAATAATTTATGTGCTTTACTCTCTTTCTAAATCTCTCCAATTTGGGGAATTAAAAATGAGGAATTTGAGGTAGTTGAAACCATGGTTTTAAAAACCGAATCGGGTATCGAACCGTTTTTAAAAAAAATTTCGGTTCAACCCCAGTTTTTGACCGGTTTTTGGCCGGTTTTCCGGTTGTTGACCGGTTATTGACCGGTTTTTAGGCTTTTAACCGGACCGAACTAGCTCCGGTTTCCGGTTGAACTGGTCGGTCCGGTCCAGTTTTTAAAACAGTGGTTGAAACCCCTCAAAATCCCTCCCCCTCATTCCTTAAAAAACTTCCAAACAAAGTAAATGAATTACTCTCCTTCCTTCTACTCTACTCCCCCTTCTTTTTTTAACATCCAAACAGGCCATTAATTTTATTTTTTACTGGACGCGATTTGAAAAACGCCGCTACAGGCCTTGGAACACCTCAGCAATTTTTTTTTTTTTTTTTTTTTTGGGTTGGGCTTTTTTTTAATCTGAAACGTTACTACTTTTAAAATCCAGGACTCGTACTATTCGTTTTGATATAGATGATAATGTTGAGTATATGTATTTTGGTTTTTTTTTAAGTGTATTTTTGTCTTTTTTTTTCTTCTTTTTTTTAGTGGATCCTGTGTATTATTTACGGAACCTACAAACACACCCATAAATACGTTTATAAGCACTCCTATAAATCCTTTTAACGGCCTATTTTCTTTTGAAGAACCGTGGCTTTTATAAACACCGCTATAGTCCCTCAAAATTTTTAACTGGACTATTTTAGACCTATAGTGGCGTTTATAAACGCCACCACAGGTCCTCCTCCTTTGGTTATATTTGAACCTGGCTTGGTGTAGTTTCACATTCAAAGAAATGAAAATCTTATCCCCCTCAGTGCTTCCACAGTGGGGAAAAAAGCACTTTTTACCTCACAAATAGCGTTGCAGAAATGGATACTGTAAGGTCCCAAGTTAGAGCCACAGAAACCCTTCCCTTTAGGGTGAGTTTGGTTCGGCTTTTATAAACACCACTATAGTCTCTCAAAATTTTTAACTGGACTATTTTAGACCTATAGTGGCATTTATAAACGCCACCACAGGTCCTCCTCCTCTGGTTATATCTGAACCTGGCTTGGTGTAGTTTCACATTCAAAGAAATGAGAATCTTATCCCCCTCAGTGCTTCCGCAGTGGGGAAAAAAGCACTTTTTACCTCACAAATGGCGTTGCAGAAATGGATATTGTAAGGTCCCAAATTAAAGCCACGGAAACCCTTCCCTTTCGGGTGAGTTTGATTCGGCTTTTTGTAAAAGTGCATAATTAAAAAGTTGAGTTTTCAAAAAGTGCATAATGAAAAAATATATTTTCAAAAAGCTGAGTGTTTGGTAAAAGTTGTTAAAAAGTGCTTTTTGAAAAAGCTGAGTGTTTGGCTAGAACTTATAAAAGTAGCGTTTTGAGTTGTAAATTACCAAAAAGGAAAATATATATATAAAAACATCTCTAGCAGGTTAGACAAATTTTTGTACTGTTTGGATAATCAACAATGACATTTACCTTTTGCCTACCCACTTTTTTAATATTTATTTTTTAATTAAATTTATTATTTTTTAATCTTTATTTTTTCTTTTTCTATTCATTCTCAACAATTATATTTTTCAACAAAAAATGTTACATCCATAATATTTTTTGCAATACTTTCACAAGAATCATAACAAAATCTTATATGGAAAGTTGTTTCTAGTTCTAATATAAACTCATTACTGAAATTATATTTTTACTCACCAATATTAACTAATTACTTAAAATTTATTGTGAAAATATTGTGACATTATTTTTAAATTGTGATTTCTTCTTCTTTGCCTTTTTTTTCATCCATACGTTTCCTTCTTTCTTTTTCTTTTTTTTTCTCTTGCATTTTGTCAACCACACAGGTATACCCATATTAGTACATCCTCTCCTTCTTTTTTTTTTCCTTTACTTTCACTTGATTCCAAAAGCTCCTCACTCTTTCTTTCTCCAGCTCTCTGAGGTCTTTCTACTCTCTCTTTTTTTTTCTTCTATCGGCTTCTATTTTTTTTTTTTTTTTTTTTTCAAGAAGCTCCTCACTCTTTCTATTTTTTTCACTCTTTCTTTCTCCAACTCTCTTTTCTTCTATCAGCTTCTACCAGGGGTCATATCGGCTTCTATTTTTTTTTCCTTGTTCTTGATTAGTTGTTGTTTCTGATTTTAGATTTGTCAGATCGGCTTCTATTTTTTTTTTTGATCATTTATTATTGTTGTTCTAATTTTTTTTTTCCTGTTCTTGATCTGTTGTTGTTGTTGTTTTGATTTTAGATTTGTTGTTTAAATTATATCAGTTTCATGAGAGCAAGAATTTTTTTTGCTTTTATTGTTGTGGTTTGATTAATTTTATTGCGTGAGTGAGCTTCAGGGCAAAGGGAGAGCAGAGAGATGAGATGAGATGAGAGGCGTGAGAGCTGGCTTGCACAGAGCAGAGAGATGAGATGAATTTACTGAGGCTGTGCGTGATCTGAAGAAGACACCTTGCCCTTTATTGAAGGGCAATTTTGGTAATTGAAGCGGATATATAATAAACGCCCACACCAGCTTTTACAATTATGAACCGAAACACATTCATTTTTCAAACGCGTTTCTTCACAAATATAAGCAAAGAGTTTAAATTCAGTCAGGATGTGGCAGAAAAGCTTTAGTTTACACCATCCAATAGTTGTATGCCATATCAGCATTTTACTAAACAACCCATACAACTTACCTCACACAATAACAACCTATTTATAACATATTTCAGAAATAAAAATCAGAATCTCCTCCTTAGAAAAGATTGCACCGATCCAGCCACCCCGCCACAGTGCCACAGATGCCATCACACACCACTGGAGACACTACCATCACCACCGTTTGATCTATTTTCCCACCCTCCACATCAACAACAAATTAGATGGCGCTGCACACACCGCCTGAGAGCTAAGCTTCTTAAGGAAAAGAGGGACATCGAAGAGTTTGGACTAGAAGCAAGAAAGGAAGTTCAAGTGCAACCTCTTATGGGTTAGAAAGTACTTATGTTGTTGGCCTTAATTGTGGCTTGGAAAGTAAAATTTTAAATAAATAAATAAATAAAACCATTTTTTTAGTAAAAATTCAATGAAATTATGTTGCTGGGTTTGTCGTTTATTGTGTTTCACATTAACAAAATGATTTTTTTTAGCATAAATTTTAGTCCATTAAAAAAATGAATTTTTAAGGAAAAACGAATTTGGTCTTAATGGTGGTTATGGGTTTCAAGTCATATTGAAGATGATTATGTGTACTTGGGTTTCTTTTTCGAAGTTTCAGAATTGATATTCTCAACCAATTTTTGCTTCCCAAACCCATTTGCCTTTATCTACGTCCAGATTTTTGTTTCTTTAATTTTATTTTTCTATAGGACATCAGTTCAGATCGTGCTTCAAATATGTTGTTTTTTATGTTATTGTGCGTGGGGGAGTAAATCGGGCAATGGTGACAATAGCATCTCCAGTGTTGGTGGCGGCATTCTGAGGTGGGTTGCTGAATCGGTGTTACTTGTTCTAAGAAACAGGTTTTAATTATTGTGTTTGCACTGTATGGTAAGTTGTACTGTTTTTTCGGTAAGACAATGACGTGGCATTTAATTATTGGGTACATTAGGTGGCAAAAAACATGGCTTTTACGCCATGACCGGATCCAATTTACACCCATAAGCAAAAAGTTGCTTTTTATACTCACCAAACACTAAACTTGGGGCTGGCTTTTTTAAAAAGCCAACTTTTGGGCTCAAAACGCCCAAACAAACGGGCACTTAATCCTTTACTGCGAAAAGTTCCATCTCAATCTCATGTCCTTGAATGAACTTCTGCTGGATGAAGCTCACTATATAGTATATACTGACAACGGCTTTTTTATGCTGGGTTGATTAAATGAAATGCTCCAATAACTGAGAAGAATAAAAAGTTTGTGCAACGGGTATGACCTTTTTATTTTATTTTATATATTGATCATCTCTAACATTCTAAAATACTCCTACAACTACAATTATTGCTTCCCACTCTAGTAATCTACGCAATCCAAATGTGTATAATTTTTTACATTTTTATGCAAATATGTATCATATTGTATGCTTTTTGCAAATATATCCAATGTAAGATTTACATTAATTTGATAATAACCAATAATTATCCTATATTATTTTCTTCCTTCTTCTTTTTTTGAAGCAATAACATTGAAATTTTGAAATAGCTAGAATTTCTTGACACGTTCTACTCCATTTGGTTCTTTGTGTTTTTACAAGAAGATGAACGCTGCAATCAAGTTTCCTTTTTCTTCTACAGACATGGACACTTTCTTACCTTCGGTGTTGTAACATGACCTAAAAGACCGTGAATCTTCAGCCCATAGTGCACTAACAGAAATGGAGCCAATCGGTATCATAGAGATGGCACTGTCGCATAAAAAGAGAAAAGTCTAAGGATAATGGGCCCATTAAAAGCAATCAGGAGCTCTGCAACAAACAAGAAGCTATGAGAGCTTTAATTATATGCAAGCATGTGGCTGACTTTGTTCATTTTTCTCTTCAAGATTGTATTAAAATGTCTTCATTCCTCCTTGTGGAAATTTGGTATTGGAATATGACACTAGTGGAAGCATATTTCCATCCAGAAGGGAAAATATAAATGCACATAGATTAAACTTTATTTGGCCAATTTCATTCCTACATCCACCAATAACGTCAACCAAAATTCACTATCAACGATATGGATTATTCCTCTACATTCACCAATAACATTAATCAAAATTCACTATCAACAATATGGATTATAACCACACGACTAATTCTCATAAATCATAATTAAGAACTTTCACAATCAGATGTCTCAAAACTCTCACAAAAACAAACTCAAATCTTATTACATTCAACATAAACTCTCAATACAAACTAACAAATTCATAAATTAATGAGATGCTCACTACCCGAATACATCAAATGGTGCTCTCACTTTGTTGAGTTAAAATAGATTGACCCCAGTTAATTAATTCAATTATCCAAGTTGATTAATTAGGTCAAATTACATGCAAATCGTGGAGGCACCAACAAATCACCAAATAAACTAAATGCAGCGGAAAATAAATTAACACGGTGGGGAAAATCTCTCGCAAGACAAAAACCCCACCGAGTGAATTTAAGGTCATCATTCCCAAGAATCCACTAATCAATAATCAAGCGATTACAAGTATAAGGAATCTTGCCACTATTTTGGCATATCTCAAAATATCAACCTACAGTTGAACATTTACTTTAATACTCAATTAGACTTGATTTTATAGCAAACTTCATTGCTTTGCACAAATCTCCAATTTGTGACTAGCTCCTTTGCACAGATCCCAGTATGTGACTAACTCTATTAACTTGATTGATTGTTGTTGGTTGCAAAGTTCTTCACTTCATAAACAATGAAGATCATGAAGCACTTGGTTACAAAACCCTAAAGCGTACAAATGCAGTAGTTTCACAGAGGATATGAGTTCTACGTATCTGTTTCGTACTTAATGACTTTTAAAATAAGCCTTATATATGTTTAGGGTTGTAGAGAGAGAAACCATAATCATTCAAGTCATCATGGGCCAAAATTCAGATCTGAGAAATCTGAAATTGTAATTCTCGATAAATCGAGCTTGTGTCGAGCTTCTTCATTAATCTTCGATAGCAACTAGTGTCAAGTTTTTATGAAATAGTTTTTCTTCACTTGTTTCTTAGATCAAACTTCATGTCTTTAATGATACCACTTGATATGTTAGAACAACATACTTCTTGATACATTATACCCAACTTAAATCTACTCAATTACAAATAAAATGCATTTTGTCAAATGATTAATCAATTACATAGAAAATATGACCCTAACACACTCAAACAATAAACAAACACCGTTTGTAACTAATTTTCTAAAGAATTAATATTCTTATACGAGTCTTTTCTCTCCCCATGTAAGAGGACCCTTGGATCAAAGAGTCTTCAGTTCTAATGCTTTATTGACAATGAATACTCAATTACTTATTAAATATGAAGAGCTCCTTCCTTCCACACCAAAGAAAATCATTTCTTCTCACACCAAAAAACCTAACAAAGTCAAAATAGAAAATTTGAGGTAATTAATTTCTAACATTTGGAGCTCGATGACAAGATCAACAAGAATTCAAAACGGAAA
Source organism: Quercus wislizeni (assembly GCA_023055345.1). Classification (NCBI taxonomy): domain Eukaryota; kingdom Viridiplantae; phylum Streptophyta; class Magnoliopsida; order Fagales; family Fagaceae; genus Quercus; species Quercus wislizeni. The sequence continues at coordinate 61,108,600 of JALGQJ010000002.1, read as the reverse complement.
TTGTAATTGCAAGTAATTAGTTTTAAAATGAAAATTTTACATGCATTTACAAGATAAAGTTACATGAGGCAAAGAAGTAGAATAGAAAGTTAATAAGCATGCATCACATTAATTTAGACCAATTAGATTGGGAAGCTACAATATCAGCACTAGAGCTTGAGTACCAAGTTGTACAACTCTCATACGAAAAAGTGTCCTTTTTTTTTTTTCTGCCCCTAGATTTAGAATGATGGGACAATGCCATGTCCAGTTTCTGCCATCAACAAAAGCCACAAACCCATTAACAAAACAACCTCATCAAATTGATCCTTTAATGATAAGAGAAAAGTAAGTATCAAATGTAGTTGTGATGTATACAAGATTTTCTTAGTGATTGTTTACAGCTAGGTAGCCTAGGTTTTTGTTTTTTTGTTTTTTGTTTTTTTGTTGTTTTTATATAAAATGTCCTACAGCTAGGTACAAATTAAGATAAATCTATTTTTTATTTTCCTAAAAATAAAGTTAAACTATATAATATTAAGATTTTATGCAAAGTACAATCAAGGCAAAAAAATATTTTGACGTGCATTATGTAGTAATTTAACATTTAATATTCTTAAGGTACTTGATAAGTGAATCTTATATAGTGCTGAGTTGGATTCTAATAAGTCTAGGCACGTGTGAAGTTTTTTATTTTGTGGAAAACGTGTGAATAATGTCAGCATATGAGTAGATTTGCACCCTATGTGTGTCTAGTCAACTTGAGTGAACATGAATATAGTGGAGGGTATTCTGGGAAACAGATTTTTTGATGGGCTAAGAGCTCATGGTCCTAGAACTCAAGAAGTAGCTCAAATTAGCCTAGCCCACAACTTTTTATTATTGGGCTTGATGTAATAAATGCTACAAACCCAATTTATTTTCCTTTTTTGTCACTAGAACCAAAAAAGAATGTCTTATTGCAAATCTAGTATTTGTATGATGAGGTGGTGGTGTTCTGTACCTTTCCTGCCTGAATTATGTGTTTGTGGAGGAGGATATTACCTGCAATGGGGTTTAATTTGTACTAAAGTTTACATATGTCGACCTGTTTATTTCACCAATTTGAAATTGCACGATTTTAAAGTACAATTTTTTAAATTCTCATGTTTCCTTAATAGGATTTTCAAACACTTTTAACTTGTTGTGAAGGATAAGGGTCCGTTTGGTACATGTATTTAAAAACTAAAAATTGTTGTTTAAAAACATTTGTGGAATTACGTGTGGGTAAAAAAGTGCGTTGAAATGCGTAAAATATTGTTTAAAAACTGAAAATGGTGGTTTAAAATCACTAACCAAACACCCCCTAAGTTTCTTGGATTTTGTTTCACTTGTAAACATAATTGCTATTTTGACTTCAAACTAACTTTTGAGATAGCAAGATCTAGTGCAAGCTCAGAGGGGACAAGCTTTTCCATTGAAGATTGATTCTTTTTAGCGATATGAATAAGGCAAGGACCTATGTCAAAGTGGCAAATATTTTCTAGATATGAAGCTTATGCAACCCAAAAAAAAAAAGGGAGTAATTGATTTTGCATAAGGAAAACTCTGTCAATAAGCAAAAGAAATCCAACTTGTGGCTCACGAGGTGGATAATATCATTTATAATATTGTCAAAAGTCTTTTAATTTAATGGTATTACTTAATTCTTTCATGAAGAAAAGCCTAAGTTTAAATTTCTCTCTTCCAAATTTAATCTATTATACTATCATTTTATGAGATTTTTGAGGTTTCTCATGGTTGGTTAATAGAATAGTCTAGTCAAAAACTGATATACCGTTCCTTTATATCAAAAATAAAATAAAATCCACCCCTCCACTTATTATAAAAATTTTATAAAAAAGATTATTTGCAATATCGGTTCATTAATTCACCAAATCAGAGCATGTTAAAATACAATTTGATACACAATCTAAAGTTAAATGTGCAATGATCACGTACATGATAATATCTTTCATCCACTTTTTCTTCCATCTAATTATTGACTATATGTGCAATACTCAACTAAATTGTACAGTAGAACACGTATGACAAGAAATGAAGGTAAAAGGAAAAAGGTCATGTTCCATTTACAGTACCAATCTAATCCTATAGAAGATTTTCAAAATATCACGAAGAATGAAATCAAATTAGTGTTTACAGTGGGTCCATTCCTCATATGATTGTCTTTAACCGGCATGCTGTGAGAAACATAAGAAATCTAATAAAATTTTCACAAAAAAAATATCTCTAGAGGCACTCGAATTGTCCAACATTTAACATCTCACATGCAACATGGTGTGCAACTTTAATATTAAAATTTTATGGTACGTTTAGATTGAGGGGAAATGAGGGAGAGTATAGTAGAATAGATTTGGTTCAAAATTAACCTATTTTCAGCCAATTCTACTCTACTCTCCTTCCTTTCTCCCTTAATCCAAATAGGCCTTACTACCTAAATCTTGTCTTTTTTTTTTCTTTTTCTTTTTTCTAGGAGGGGAGAGGGGGTAATAGAGCAAATATATTTTTAAAAAACTAATAGGGCAAATATACTTTTAAAAAACAAATATATTAACTAACCTTCACCTCTCCCTATCGCTTTTCCAATTTATCGTCGTTGTTATCGGTTTTGCCATAGCCTCCCGCCACCATGTGAAGAGCTTGATCAGTTGCTCCTCTCTGGTCGACAACAAATTAAGCACAAACCTAAGTCAATTCGAACCGTGAACACCCCTATTTTTGCCACATTACATTGTGAAGAATGTGAGGTGCAAATGGTTACTGCTAAGGATTTTGACTCCATTGTTAATGAGGAGTAGAAAGTGATGACTTATTATTTTATTTTATTTTATTTTAAAAGAGTGGCATGATTTTCATGGTAGTTGAAATATTCATGTGTGATTGGTGCGATAAGTTAAGTGTTGAAGTGCCATATGAGATCCTAATGACAAATGTGAATGATTAATATAACATAATTAGATCAAAATCATTGATTTAACTTTTAGGTTAGATGGTGTCCAAAAATGTCATATCAACTACTCAATTGGAGTATTTCTAAGGTATTATCTTCCTATCAAGTGATATTAAAATCGTGACCACACTTAAGTTTTTGAGTTAAATAATGTCCTTATATTAATTACTTAATTAGAGTTTTCTTAAAGTGTTATCTCCTAAGGATGACTTGCATCAATCACAACTAAGCAGTGTATGTAGTCCTATATATAGGTGTTATCTCCTTTTTTTGTGGTAAATAAGAGAATAATATTAAGCACTACCCAAGAAAACCAGCTTTTTGAGTACGAATCCTCTCATAATACATGCCAATTTGGTCATAATACAAAAGCATAGCAATGTCCACAGGCGGACTATCATAAACAACAAAGTCTTGCTGAATAATTGGGTCTTTCCAGGTTAATGCATCCGTACAAATATTCGCTTCACGGAAACAATGCATTATCCTTACTTGAGGCACTTGATTGATGAGAGTCCTGCAATCCATAACAAGAGGAGAATGATTAAGATTATAGCTATATTCATTTGTCTCGTCCATTCCAAAACAACTTTAGCATTAATTTCTATCTCTAAAACCATAAGATTGAGAGAAATGCATAAAGATAGTCCATCCCTTAGAGCCCATAGCTCTGCTTCTACACTAGAAGAAATACCAATGTTGCAAGTAAAACCTTTAATACATCTTCCCTTAAAGTCACGGATCAAACCACCACCGCTCGCTCTTCCAGGATTCCCCAAAGCTGACCCATCTAAATTCAGTTTATACCAGCCATCACACGGCCTGGTCCACCTAACTTGAATCAAAGTTTTAATGACCCTTCTGTCTGCCTTGCTCACACAACACATATACTCCTGGGCTGCATGAATCACGCTACTGTAAAGCTTTGGGTTGGGCCGTTTCTCTTTAAATGCCAAACCATTCCTATGCATCCATAATTTCCATACTGCAAAAGGAAATAAAATATGCCAGGGAACAGAAGAAAACTTGAATGCATTTATACTCGTGTTTTTCTCTAACCAGTCCCCTAAATTGCCACTGGAAAATCCTCGGTCAGAATTAGAAATTCCAAGCTTTTCCCAAGTAAGTTTAGCAAAAGTGCAGTCCCTTAAAGCATGAAGGATGGATTCTTTCTTATTCTTACAAACCCGGCATTGAGCATCCTGAATAATGCCCCTTTCCTGAAGCACCTCTCCCACGGGAATACTAAGTAAGAAGCACTTCCAAATAAACATTTTGATTTTTGACATTGAGTCCATTTTCCAAATCCAATTCCCCTTGAAGGTAGTAGAGTGCTCACAGTCACCTCTAGCAATGCCATAAGCATTCTTTTGCTCGAACTCACCTGATGGAGATGAAGCCCACACCATCCGATCCTCTCCCTGATGGTTTAAAGGAATAGGAACAACCTTTACGAGACTAATCAGCTTGTCAAGTAGATCAAAGGAGCATCAAGTAAAATCCCACCTCCCTCCATCTCTCATATCATTCACCGTTAACAAATCTTCATTTCTTCTAAAAGGGCTTTCAATCAAACCTCTAATAGTCCCCCCGTCAACCACTTGTCATGCCAAAAATTAAGAGCACTATTAGCACCCAACTTCCATTTTATACCTTGCCTGAGGATACTATTGCCATGCTTCAACCTGGCCCAAACATTAGACCCAATCCTCCTTGGGTTGCTGTACTTTAAGTGCAGCACCTTCACACAATCTTTATCCTTTTCCATATTAAACCTCCAATTCAGCTTAGCCAACAAAGATAAATTTTTTGGCTTGGCAACTTGTAGTCCAAGTCCTCCCTCTTCCTTAGGCTTAGTTACCTTATTCCAACTAATCATGTGGACTTTCCTTTTGTCAGGAGTGGACTCCCAAATAAAGTTCCTGGTCACTCCAGCAAGAGCTTCCAAGGTCTGGTTAGGCAATAAAGTACTTTGCATCACATATGCCAGAATTGTGGTAAGTATGGAGTGGGTAAGAACAACCTTACCCGCAAAGGATAAGAGGTGTCTCTTCCAACCTGCTAGTTTAGATTGCACTCTTTCCACAACAATATCAAAATCTTTGCTGCTGGATCCGGGCTGTTTTTGCGGAAAACCAAAGTATTTACCCAACTTGGGTGTTGACCGAATACCCAACACCTTACAAAGTTCATCCCTTTTGTTGCCATCCACATTAGGGGAAAAATAAACTCTAGATTTCTCTTTGCTGATTTTTTGTCCTGAGATACCACAAAACCCCTCAAGGGCATCCAACATACTAATGCAATTCTTCATATCAACTTTAGTAAAGAGAACCAAATCATCCGCAAAAAAGAGGTGGGACATAGCCAGACCACCCCTTAACGTTTTAATAGGGTCCCAAAGCTTCGCATCACTCTTGTCTTTGATGAAAGACCCCCAACACCTCCATACACATGATGAATATGTAAAGCGATAAAGGATTGCCTTGCCTAATTCCTCTTGAAGGCGTAAAAGACTCCAAGGTACCTCCATACTGGATGTTGAAATACAACTCATGATGACTTTACATAACAAAGCAGGAATGTTAAACAAGGTAAGAGTATCTCTAGCAAAACTCCACTCAAACCTATCATAGGCTTTCTCAAGATCAATTTTTACTGTCATATACCCAATGTTACCTTTCTTTATACTCAACGTGTGCAGCAATTCTTGAACAATGATGACATTATCCACCCTTTTTCGGCCTGAAACAAAGGCTGCTTGTAGCAGGGAGATCAAACTATCCAAAAATGGCCTCAGCCTAGCAACAATTATCGTTGAAATAACTTTGTAAACAATGTTGCAAAGGCTGATGGGCCTAAAACTCCCCAAGGAATCAGCTCCTGAATGCTTGGGAATTAAGGTGATGAGAGTCTTATTTAAATAGAAAGGCACACACCCCCTCTCAAACACCTCCTTAACTACTTCCACAACTGATTTCTCTGTTATCATCCAAAATCTTTTGTAAAACCCTACATGAAGCCCATCCGATCTAGGCGCCCTAAAGGCTTTTAGGGCCCACAACCCATCTTTGATATCTTTTTTCTCAATCGGGAGTGCCAAGGCTTGCGCTTCCTCCTCCGATAATCTGACCGGCCAATTAGGAATATCTCAAACTTTCCTTTGCGAATCCTTCATGTCTGTGGTTTAGAGGTTTATGTACCACCTTCTGATATAATCGCCACCTCATTTTCTTCAGTAATACAATTCCCTACACTATCTTTGAGGCTTGTAATTCTATTCATTCTTCTCCTGTTTATAACAGAAGCATGATAAAAAGAGGTATTACGCTCTCCCAAAACCAGCCAATTGACTTAAGCCTTCATCACCTAAAACTCATCAATAAGCTCTTTGACATCCACATAATCCTTCCTCAGACTTCTCTCTAACTCAACAAGGAAATCATTAGGTCTATTAGCCAAGGCCTTTTGAACACCATTCAACCTAGCTTCAATCTTTTTCCTATAAGAAAACAAATTCTCAAACACCTCCCTATTCCATTGCTTAGTAGAGTTGGTGAAAAATTGAACTGCATTATCAAGGCTTTGGCCCCCTCTCCACGCATCACGAACGATCATATTAAAATCCGGGTGAGACAACCATCCAGGTTGAAATTTAAAAGGCCTCGATAATCCAATACCCAAAGGTTTCTCCAACTTAACCATGATAGGACAATGATTAGAATTAATTCGAGTGAGATGCTCAATGGTTGCCTCCGGATAGAGTAAACTCCAACTCGCATTGCAAAACCCACGGTCCAATCTCTCTTGAATGAGATCTGACAAATTTCAAAAATTGGTCCATGTAAACCTTGGACCCAAAAAACCCATATCCATAAGTCCACACTCATTAATACACTCTTGAAATAACCTGGCTCTATAAGCATTAATCGGTCTTCACCCTAATTTCTCCTCGCCACTCAACACTTCATTAAAGTCACCAAGCATTATCCAAGGCAGATTATAGGTAGAATTAACCACATAAATATTATATCAAAGAATACATCTTTCAGCTAGCTTAGGACTTGCATAAATAGCAAAAATAATCCATGAGAAATTAAAGCAACTCACCTTAACAAGAGCATGAATTTCTTGTTTTGTTAAGGAGAGATGTGTGACCTTAACTGCATCAGAATTCCACAGCAGCCAAATCCCTCCTGCATACCCCATTGTATCTGCTTGAATTGCACCATCAAAAAGCAACCGATCCGTAATAGTTTTAGCTCTTTCACCACCCACTCTGGTCTTAGTAACAATCATCATTGTTGGCAAATAATCCCTGACCAAGTCCGCAATATCACAACCAAAATTTGGGCTAAGAGCCCCACAGCAATTTCACATGATCCAAGACTACACTCACACTAACACGCCTTCCTCAAGGCCCAAGTGGTTGTAGGCAACATTCAGAGCTGGTACACCTAATAGCAAAATTTATTCACGATTTGATACTCCATAACTGGTAGTAGATCCACATGCTTAGGAATAGTCAATAGGTTGTAAAGAACCATTGTTGGTTGACTGGAATAGACCCATCATGCAATATAATTTGAACCCAAAAATAAAAAATCTACTAGTTATGACAATAAATATAATAGTAACATCAACAACCACAATCAAACAGATGTGAAATTGGGTCAAGAAAAATGATGATTTTGAGCAACAAATCGCATTAGCTACTGAAACAGATACTCTAAATCAAGATTAATGAAAAGGGCTAATTTTCCTTCATTTCCTAGCAAACAAACATAGATTATTAAAAATATGAGAGAGGCAGAGAGTTACCTATTGTGGGTGTGGGATTGTGGATGTGGGTTTGTTGGTGGAGGACAAGATGAGTTGTTGCACAGCAACGGCGGTGAGGCCTTGCACCACGGCACTGTGAGAGAGAGAGACAGAGAGCAAGATAGAGAGACTCCGACAAGAGAGAAAATGAGAAAAAAAGAGTGATTCCCAGCGTTTAATTTTATTTTATTTTATTTTTTACTGGACGCGGTTTGAAAAACGCCGCTACAGACCTTGTAACACCATTACTCAAAACTTTTTGAGACTATTTTGAGACCTATAGTGGCGTTTATAAACGCCACCACAGGTCCTACTCCTCTGTTTACATCTGAACCTGGCTTGGTGTAATTTCACATTCTTAACACAACTGGCATCTAAATCCTATTACATGATACTTCGAAGTTCTAAGTTCTAAATTATATTACTACGTAAAAATAAACAGCAATGTCACTTTTTTTATCTTTGGATTCCCTCTTCACACACGGTTACTTTTTATTTTATTGGATTTCCTCTTCACATGCTACTTATTTTTTAGATTTAGATTTTAGTTTCACACTTACACACATTTATAGATAAAAACAACTTTTTATTTGTTCTTATCAACTATTGCTTTATCACTAATTTTTAAATAAAAATAACAACAATTTTTTTAGATACGTGCTAATGCTATCTCACGAAATTTTAAAGTTAAAAAAAAAAAAAACCAACGTGCATATTTAGGAAGAGTTAGACATGTGAATGAGTTGGAGAGTTATATGCTTATATTTATTTGATTATTGAGATAAAATCGATCTTCATTGTGAATGAGTTATAGTATAATAGTAATTCCTAATTAGCATAAATGGGTAATCTATAATGTATATTTATCTACTATATATATAAGATAATAAAAAATAAACAACTTCACAAGATGCAATCAAGCAACTTTACAAGATGTGCAATCATGCAATAAGACACAACAAGAGCTTATGTGTTTATGATTTTATTTTGTTTAACATAAGCCAGGAGGAGATTTGGAATAAATCTCAGGCCAAATCCTCTATTGACTTTCAACATGAATCCCGAGTTAATTTCAATTGTGCTTATTTTACTTTTCTTTTCTAAATGTGATGTATGTTGTTAGACTCTTTTTTTTTTTGGTTATTTTTTGTTCTAAACTTCCAATTACCCTCTTGGAAAAATAAGGTAAATTTAGATATTATTCTCATTCTTAAGGACAACCATTCTATTCCCATTTAAATAATTTTTTTCTCTGTTAACTCTACTTATAATTTTTTAAATAATGAAAATTGCCATATATTCATTATATGATTAGTTATTCCATTCTAACCTATTAAATTTGTTCTTAATTGTGTGTAGTGTTACTATCAAAGAGTTAAAATCTCTTTTATAAGTTAAAAATTTTTAATTTTGTTTTTAAAGATAAGTAATTTAATTATGTAAGGACCAGATTTGACTTGAATCCGGAACAGGGTTGGATCCAGGCCCACGTAGCCCAAACAATAAATTTATAGAATGCAGGAGAGAAAGCTAGTCTGAATCTTGGGCCAAGATATTGGATTTTAGCGTAAAGAGGCTAGAGTTACAAGCATAGTTTATACAAAGAGTATCCTCAGACATGCCCTAGTGCTATGATTTTAGAATAATTTTCAGTCCCCTTTCCTTTTTCCTTCTTTCGTCTTATATACTATGGCTTTTTTTACCTTTTCCATCATCCACGTGTGGACTTGGCGTTGAAAGTTCTTTTTCACCATCTCTCTTGCCCTTTCTTGAATCTTCCATTCTTAGCTGGAAGGCTGCCCGTTCACTGTTCAGGTATCACCTCCACATTAATGCGGCCAGAAGGTTAGCTGGGCGGCATTTAATGCGGAGGTGACAGTACCTTTAGATATTTGTTACTGCTTACTCCTATCTTTTATTTGATATTTTTTCCCTTCATTTTGCTGTAAGGTTTGTCCGAGGTGTTACTCTAAATGACTGATAAGTTTACCAGATACCTCGGATAGAAGTCCCGAGGTGACTATAGTCCTCGGACACGGTCAAATCCACCACGAGTAGTCTTTTCCTCTCCTCGGAGGATAATCTTATCTCTTCTTTCGTTGATTGTCCTCGGATATTCTCTCACCCTCAGATTGGACATTGGGCCTGGCCCTTTCTTACACAGCTTGAACATATGAGATTAGATATTGGGCCTGGCCTCTTCCAGCGTAGTTTGAATACCGGATACAATTGGTCCCCACAAATTATATTATTGAAATAAATTTTTTAATTTACATATACTTTTCTATTAAGCCGTGCATTGCATGGGTATAACACTAGTATATATATAAAACTAAAAGCTTTGAAATTCCTACAATTTTCCATATCATCATTTTAATTTATAAAAAAATTAATTTTTTAAAGTAAATAGTGAGAAAGTCCTAATAGGAATCTCTCTCTCTCTCTCTCTCTCTCTTTGTTCTTAATCCTAAAGTTTTTATTTTTTATTTATTTTTTATTTTTACGTGAGTCTTTCTTTTTCTTTTTCTTTTTCTTTTTCTTTTTTGAAACCTAAAATGAGTCCTTAAAAAAAAAAAAAAAAATCTAACGTGAGGTCTAATTAAAAAAAATTATAATTATTTTCGTAAGTCTCTCAAAAAGTCAAAAACTTCGGTTTTATATCATATATAGATAATAATAATGATGTGGCAAGTTCTAAGGATATGAGAATGTAATTTGTAGATTTATTATCAAGATAACATAGATTAGATTGATGGTGTATAGTAGTTTTTATTGCAGTTGAGTATTATATGAAGTCATCATCATAGAATAGCCTACATTGGGATGTGTTATGTGAAACCAATGATATGAAAGAAATTTTTTTTTCCTAAGCCATTATATTAAACAAAAAATTACTTATTTTCATTTATTTTCAAGTTATACATTTTTTAAAGTTAAGTCATAATCCTTTAAGCAAAATAAGTACTTTTAATTTTTATTTAACCATTCTGTGTATCGCGCACAGGTTAGCAACTAGTAGATTTTATTCCCAAGCTAATTTTAGAAATTTCATTTCCTGCAAAGTGAATGTGTGCCATTAGATTTTATTTCCAAATGTTAATTAGGTTCAAAAAGTCATTATCAAATTCTTTTTAGCGTGTGTGAAAAGATGTAACAAGCTATAACTCAGTTGGCTTGCTAGTTTCCACTTTCCACACGTCTTGTAAACAAGCAAGAGTGCATGTTACATCGACAACAAAATCAGACGGACTACGGGATTGTTCTTTGTAGGCTGAATTGACAGTACCGACTCGTATCCCCCAATCTCATACTCTCTCAAAATATAAGTAAATTAAAAATGAGCAAAAGTCAAATAGAAAACATATTATTATTTGAAATTAGTGAATAAGACCATTCGTATAAGCTAAAAAAAAAAAAAAAAAAAATCATTTTATCTACTTTACACAAACAATTTGGCACTACACCATATATATTAATTCCATCCTACATTTTGAAATACAAAATAATCAAATAACTAATTTTATATTAATTTTTTACTACAACTAGCTAGCTCAATCTTTTCCAACAAGACTAATCAACCAATTCAATTCAGAATACCCATCTCAAAAACAAAAACAAAAACAAAAAATCAATGTGAAAAACCCTCAATCCAACCAGAAATTTTTCCCGAAACACAAGGAAAGTCCAAAAGGTGCGTTTGACAAAAATTAAATTCTTATTTGATCAATTTATTCTTGCAACGTGTGGGTTTATACAATGCCTCAATTAAGAGGACATTTTTTTTTTTTTTTTTGATAAGAATTAAGAGGACATTTTAGTATAGAGAGATTGCAATAAACATAATTGAAATGAAAAGCAAAAAGTAAATTAGATTGAAGACTAAGGCTTTGTGAATAACGACTAAGAGGCTGATTGAATCTACTTGAACTAAATTAAAGAGCACTACTTGATCAAAGCTTACTTGAAATTTTTTGAAGATCACTTAAATTGCCTACTAAAACTAATCCTACTAGAATACTACCATATCTAAATGTCTAAGAAGGCATTTTGCCTTGAAGCAGTTCTCTTGTTCTCTTTGATGTGCTTGGTTGTGTCCACTTCTTGCCAAAACCTCCTCTAGTAGGCATGGATAGAAGTTTTTTCTAGCCCATAATTACCCCACAAAACAAGGGAGGGGATGGTTATTTGTTGTAATTAACTACTCCATCTTCCATACAATGTCACAAGTGTCCTATAAATTGTCATCTTCTTAACAAGTGTTCCCATCCTTTCATTTAACGGAAAGTTGTCTTCCACTTGAAATTTTTGCCAAAACACACATGCATGCTTTGGTTACCAAACTTTCACATGTTATGGCAACCAAGTTACATCACATGTGTCATTCTCTATAACAGTGTGGCTTTATGTCAACAAATAATTATAGAGTAAATTTATAACAACCATATTTTGGTATTGAAAATATTTTTATGGTATAAACAAGGGAAGGATAGAAGAATTCAATAATTGTGTCGAGGTTGGATAGGCAATTGTGAGATTACTACCTCTTTTCATAACATTTCTCTGACAAGCAAACAAAGCACAAGAATTTTAGGTTTACAAGATTTAAGAGAACTTAAATCTAAAGTTTAAAAACCATCACCTTCAACCCACGGCAGCATGGCCAACCCATGGCCACCAAAACCAATTTAGATTGAAGAGATTATTTGTTTAGGAACAATTTATTTAGTTTTTTTGTTGAAAATTGAAAATGTTGTATATAAACGCTAAATAAAATAAACATTATTTTTTTTAATAAAAGCACTATTAAAAAAAAAAAAAACTAAAAGAGAATTAAAAATATATTGAATGTGCAACCCACAAACAGTAATATTACTGTTGGCTTGACTAAACATGCATAATATTACTGTTGGCTTGACAAATCCAACATGCGTAATATTACTGTTGGATTGAAGACTAGGGATTTGTGAATAACCACTAAGAGGTTGATTGAATCTACTTGAACTAAATTAAAGAGCACGCTTCTCAAAAAAAAAAAAAATTAAAGAGCACTACTTGATCAAAGCTTACTTGAAATTTTTTGAAGATCACTTAAATTGCCTACTAAAACTAATCCTACTAGAATACTACCATATCTAAATGCCTAAGAAGGCATTTTGCCTTGAAGAAGTTCTCTTGTTCTCTTTGATGTGCTTGGTGTGTCCACTTCTTCTTGCCAAAGCCTCCTTTAGTAGGCATGGATAGAAGTTTTTTCTAGCCCATAATTACCCCACAAAACAAGGGAGGGGATGGTTATTTGTTGTAATTAACTACTCCATCTTCCATACAATGTCACAAGTGTCCTATAAATTGTCATCTTCTTAACAAGTGTTTCCATCCTTTCATTTAACGGAAAATTGTCTTCCGCTTGAAATTTTTGCCAAAACACACATGCATGCTTTGGTTACCAAACTTTCACATGTTATGGCTACCAAGTTACATCACACTTGTCATTCTCTATAACAGTGTGGCTTTATGTCAACAAATATTATAGAGTAAATTTATAACAACCATATTTTGGTATTGAAAATATTTTTATGGCCAAGGTTGGATAGGCAATTGTGAGATTACTACCTCTTTTCATAACATTTCCCTGACAAGCAAACAAAGCACAAGAATTTTAGGTTTACAAGATTTAAGAGAACCTAAATCTAAAGTTTAAAAACCATCACCTTCAACCCACCCACGCAGGGGCGGAGCCACACTTAGCAATCATGGCCCCCCCAATATTTTTTAAAAACTTCATAATATATGGATATTTTGCAATATTTTAAAACATTAGACCTTAGAATCAATAGTTGGCCCCTCCAAAAAATAATAGTTGGCCCCTGCAAAAAAGAATTGAACAACTAATTGTTGGGTTCAAAATAATAGTTGTTAATAAAGACAAACTATCCACCTTGTAGCAAAAAAAATTACTAACTCTTTTTAGTTTTTTCCTCTCATAATTGGTAAGTTTTGGTTGTTGAGTTCTGGACTAAGTCTTTTAGTTTTTTTTTTTTTTTTGGTTAAGTTTTAAATTGTTTGTCAATACTTGATTTAGTCACAAAATATTAAATGAAAAAAACTACACTGACGATATGTAATGTTAAGAGGTGACAATATTTAAAAAGCAATTTTGTCTTGAATACACACACACATATATTTTTTATTATTCAATTTGAGACTAAGTCTTGTATTGTTATTGTTGTTGTTAAGTTTCCAATTTTTTTTCCAATGCTTGATTTAGACTAAAAATGTTGAATGAAAAAAAATAAGAAGAGGATATTTAATGTTAGGGGGATGATATTACTCCAAAAATGAGAGATTTAAAAAAAATTACAATTAAATAACAGCAATACATTTTTGTACATATTGATTGCAAAGTAGACAATTTGTTTATACTCATTAAAGTTTATAAAGATGATAATTTCTAATATATATATATATATATATATATATAGCTGTGTAAATGTATGTATATATAAATATGTAACTCGGCCCCCCCAAACCAAAATTTCTGGCTACGCCCCTGCACCCACGACAGCATGGCCAATCCATGGCCACCAAAACCAATTTAAATTGAATAGATTATTTGTTTAGGAATAATTTATTTAGTTTTTTGTTGAAAATTGAAAGTGTTGTAGATAAACGCTAAATAAAATAAACATTTTTTTTTTACTAAAAATACCATAGAAAAAAAAACTAAAAAAGAATTAAAAATATATTGAATGTGAAAACCACAAACAGTAATATTACTGTTGGCTTGACTAAACATGCGTTGGACCTGAAAATAGGAGATATGACAGTTGATAAAAAAAAAAAAAAAAAAAAAAGCCATACAAGCATATGTTGTAAAAAAAAAAGTAAATAATAATATGAGACTTGTAAACAGTATTATGAGACTCATAAATAATAGACAAAATAAAAGTAAAAAGCGAACTACAAATCAGCTCCCAAATGCAGACTAAAGAGAAAGAAGAAAAACATTAAAAGTGTGTTTGAATTAGGTGAAAAAAACAAAAGAGTGTCGTGGAGGTTGGCAGTGTTAGTGTTGGCATTGGCTCCTTCGCAGTGTTGGCTTCTCTCTTTCTCTCTCTCTCAACGTTTACTTAATGGTGTTAACACCAATTTTGATTCCAAGATTTAATTTGTTGCTTTTCAAAAGTTCAAGGATTAATTTGGCATTTTTGAAATTCTTTTAATCTAAACTGCGTACTCCTAAACTATTGAATTAAAACTTTAAAGTGAAATTTGTTCAAAAATCTATTGGGCTTATTTGGTTAAGTTTAAGCAAAAGAAACCTAACTGATCCAGAAGCTAGTCCCTTAAAAAAATAAAAAAAAGAAGAGAGAGAGAGAGAGAGAGAGAGAAAGCCAGTCCCTCTCAACAAGGGTCAGCAATCAGCGCTGTATATGAGGAAAAAAGAGAGACCCTTCCAAAAAGCTAGCACTATTCGTTTTGAACTTTTTAACCCAAATTTTACGATCTTTAAGTCTTACCGACCTGTAATTCGGCGGTTCCTCTGGCCTAACTCATTCCAAAATACCATCATCCAAGTGAGTCCAACCATTCACAAATGAAATCATATCAATGCAAAACCAAATTCCACGTTTGTTTTGCCTTTGCCGACAATTCTGCATGAAGTTCATGTCCTCGCAGAAAAAAATGGTTTTACTTTCACATGTATTGTTGCCTTGCTGTGTGAACCTTAATTATTTATTATTATTGTCTTGCTCATCAAATTTAATGAAAATATAAATTGCAATTTCTAAAGTAGCACTAAAGTTTCAAATGAAGAGAATTGTTTTCTCCAAAAATAGTTTGAACATAAACAAACAAAATTTTTATATATATGGTATTAGATATAAATTCCAAAAGTACTTTGGGTCCAAAAGTCGTTGTCCAAATAATTAAGCTTTAGCGTGCATGCAACAAGAAGTAACAAGCAACTACACATTCCAACACATGCGTAGCGTTGGCTTTCACGTTTCTGGAAGTGTCCAATACGCAAAGGAACTTGCTTTACTGATTACCTCACTCATGGACTTCGCGAGCCTTCGCATGCATAACTCATGCATATTCTTTTCTCTTTTGTCTTTTTTCTTGTTTTTAATATCATATAAAGGGGAATTTCATTTATTAAAATTGTGTTTTATCATCTTAACAAAACTAGAGAATTGATGATGTGACAAAAAGTTAAAATTCATGCTTCTTCATATCCCAAGCAAAAGAGTGGAAAAAACATTGCATGTAAAATTAAGTTGGACACAGTAAATTAAACTTGTAAAGTTTCAGGTGGTATATATCTTTCACTTGTTTAGTCAAAAGATTTGGCATATACTTTACGACACGTACACCTGTTGGGAGATACATTTCTCCACTTTCGGTTCAACAATTACCTACAATCAAGAACACAAGAGTAGACAAAGGAGAAAGAATCATATACGTTTTGGTTAATGGCTACCATTTTTCAAATCATTGTGGTGACTAATTCAAGAAATGCATATCTTGTGAACTAGGTTCCAAAACTGTGGAGAGTTCATGTCAAACTGCCCATGTATGGTACATTCAGCCTATAATTCAAGCATATTGGTATCCCACAATTAATTATGTTGAAAGACTTTTATTGGTATTACTATTTCATTGGAATTATTTATCAAAATAATAATTGAAGTTCTTTTTGGCTAGACTTGATTAGGACACATCAATATATGGGTTTTGCTTCCATCTTGCTTGGTTGCAAAATTTTTGTATAGGCATATTAAATAACTTCTTTTCTTTTTGGGAAAACTTTCGATCATCCAAAATAAGCCCCCCCTTTTTAAAAAAATAATCCTAAAAATTACCCATTTACAAAGGGTTTTGGACCACTAAATCCAACTGTTACATAGGAAATATAAGTATGCAAACATCTTACAGATCAAATTACACATTCTTATCTTGCATGGAGATTAAATTTGATAAACACGATATGAATAAATGCTCGTCCCTAAACAAAGAAAAAAATTAAACGGAATGGAGTTTCATGCTAAAGTGGTGGTAGTTTGTAAAAACCTAATATGTAATGTTTTGATAATAAATTTAGAAAAATGCTAAGAGTTATTTTCAATTCTACCATAACAGACTCATAAAAAGTAAAAAATAAATAAATTTCTCAATTACTTGTTGTATTTTTATTCAAAAATTGATATTCAACCATTTATATAATTCGTAACATTTTTAGCAGTGCTCAACAAATTTTGACGCCAGATTTTACTTTATATTTACATATATCCACGCATATCCAATGAACAACTTTTACAGTGACGTGACAAAATTTAAGGAAAACGCTTGAATTATAAATTATTTTAGAACATTTTTTACAAATTACTGATACACCAAGTGTTTATTAATAAATAAATAAATAAAATATTAGAGATAAACTCAAATAAGAACTAGTAAAATTGATCATAGTAGTTTATAAAAATGTTATAAAATAATTTATAAACTGTAGCATTAATCTCCATTAAAAAAAAAACAGTAGAGACCGTATTTGGTAGAGTAGTCAAACAATACATTTTCAGTTTTTAAACAATATTACACGTATTTTTACATATTTTTTTACTTACACATATTTTAAAAAAATACAAATAACATTATTCAAACTTCTCTATCAAGCAACCTTAGACCCTAAAAGGTGGAATTTTTCTCCTATTGACCATTCCCACATGTGGAGAGTACAGTTACTATTCATGACTTTTGGGGTTTTGACCTCTCCGTCGGCCATTGTCAAATACGAACAGCTAATCATATGCCACACAAATCAAAATAAAAGTCAGAGAGTTCATTCCCGCCGTCCGATTCATAGACAAAGTGACTCCCCTCAAGTCTCGGAGACTGACTCGGCTGAGCCTAACAAAAAGACTGAGTCGACACAGAAAAACTAACATGTGCTGAGACTGTGACACTCCTCCGACAGACTGACTGTGACCGTATCCGGACGAATGCTCACCTAATAGCCGTCATAGCTAAACACGTGTCGGCAGCTTTCTCTGACCATGTGGCAGTGGTCTCGGCTCGTGACATGCCACGTGGACACCAGAACCAAAGCATCTAACATATAAAAACAATTTTGTCTTTATTTATTTATTTTTATTTTCTTTGAGAAATGAAGGGTAGTCCTTATCAAATATGGACTGCCATGTTCTAGAGCTTCTCGAGGAAGGTGGGGAATTTAGATTTATCGCTCTCACTCCAAAGGGAAATTGTCATTCATGCCCTTTGATTTCATAGAAAATTTTGAAATTCAGTACCACTATGGGTGTGGGATCCACTTTTTCAAAAAAAAAAAAATTACAAATATATTATTAAAAAAAATATCCCCACATAGACCCACTATCACTCATTTACCATTAACAACTCACCACGTGAACAAGTTGTGGCACAAATATAACTTTAAGTTAGTAGTATGTTGTAATTATTTCTATATATATATATATATATAACTTAAAATATTAGCATCTACAATCAAAAGTTTTGTAACTTAACTGGTTCGAACCATAAATGTCTCCAATAGAAATATCAAGAGGTATTAATTGAATCACAAAATTCTTAGTGATGCATTAGTTTATAAGAGCATTAGCATTGAAAAATGCTAATGCCATATTTAAGCCCTTTTTAACATTTTATGGTTCAAAATGTGCTGCATCAAAGGATGCTAAACACAGAAATTATAAAAAATTTTACAATAGTGCTACAGTACAATTCTATCTTTAGAATTGTACTGTAGCACAATTGTAAAAAATATATATATATTTTAATCAACCCATAATTTCTCTCTCCTCCCATAATTTCTGTTATCTTCTCTCTCTTCATTCTCTCTTTCTCATCTGCTCTCTCCGCTCTCCTCATTCTCTCTTTCTCATCTGCTTTTTTTTTCTTTTGGCTATGACCGGTGCTTAAAGGAGGTGGTGGGTATGGCCGAGGTGAGTTGTGGGTCACGGAGATCGAAGTGGGTCATGGCGTGGGTCACGGAGATCGGAGATCGGAGTGGGCTGAAGTGGGTTTTTGGTTGTGACCAGTGTTTTTGGTTGTTTTTGGCGTGGGTCTGGTGTTTTTGGTTGTGATTTTTGGTTGTGGTTGTGGTTTTTGTGCTTAAAGGGGTTGTGGTTGGGTCCGGGGTTTGGGTCGTGGTTGGGTTGTGGGTCCGGTGTTTGGGTCGTGGGTGAGGGCGTGGGTGGTTGGTTGTGGTTTTTGGCGGTGACCGGTGTTTTTGGTTGTGGTTGGTCCGGCGTGGGTGGTTCGGTTTTTGGTTGTGGTTTTTGGTTGTTTTTGGCGTGGGTCTGGTGTTTTTGGTTGTGATTTTTGGTTGTAGTTGTGGTTTTTGTGCTTAAAGGGGTCGTGGTTGGGTCCGGGGTTTGGGTCGTGGTTGGGTTGTGGGTCCGGTGTTTGGGTCGTGGGTGACGGCGTGGGTGTGGTGGTTGTGGTTTTTGGCGGTGACCGGTGTTTTTGGTTGTGGTTGTGGTTTTTGGTTGTTTTTGGCTTGGGTCCGGTGTTTTTGGTTGTGGTTTTTTGAATGGGTTTGCTCTAGTGGGTTTCAAATCGGCGGTGTAATTCTGATCGGTGGCTTGGGTGGTGGGTGTGGTGGCCGTTGTTGGCTCTGGTGATGGGTCTGTGTGTGTGGTTCTGTTGAGAGTTTTTGTGTGTAGCTGTGTGTGGCTCTGTTGATGGGTATGTGTGTGTGGTTCTGTGAGATGAACCGGTGCTAAAGGTTGAGGGAGGCTGAGGAAAAAAAAAAAACGGTTGGAAAGCCTAGGAAAGTGGAACTGAAAAAAAAAAGTATTTGTTAAAAAGAAATAATAAAGAAAGATTAAAGAATAATATTTTAATAAGAATAGAGTTTTACGATGTGAGAGGTATTGTAAAATGGGATGGTATAAGTAATAAAGTGATTTTTTGGGATGGTATAATAGTATAGCATAGCATTTTTCAATGCTAGTGCTCTAAGGCCTACATAGCAAAATTTGTAATATTCTTAGTATTACTCGTTTATTTATTAGCTTTTTTAGGACCTGTTTGGTAAGAGTATTTAAATATGGTTTTTTTTTTTTTTGAAATCTTTAAAATGGTGGGTCTCACACTTGAATTGATTGTTTGGCTAATATTTTTTAAATATAGTTTTCAAAACTGTATCCTATTTTCTTGGTTTAGAACAAGAAAATATTTTTAATGACATAGTTATAAATAAATTGAAACAATGGACCCCACATATTTGTCTAAATTTTTTTATCTCTTAAATTAAAGAGCTTATTTTTATTGTAAAAAGAATTTTCACACTTCAAATTTGAAACTTATCATTAAAAAAAAAACATAATGATAAGTTTTTGATTCCTTATTATTATCTACAAAAAAAGAAAAAGAAAAAAAAAGTAATCTACAGATTCTACACGTTACTTTTTGATTTTTTTTTTTAATCTCAAAAATAAAAATAGTCTCCTAAACAATTGTTATTTTTTAGTATTTTGAAAATTGTTTTTAAAAGTGAGAGTCAAACACGTATAATATAAAAATTATTATCTGAAAACTAGTTTCAAGTTCCATTTTTTGAAAATTATTTTTATACTATTTTGAAAACAAAAACAAAAATACTTATCACATCCATCGAGTTTATAAAGTTTTTTTTTTTTTTTTTTTTTTATAAATTAATAGTAGTTTTAGTTTTCACATCTTCAAATTCAAAAGTTAATCAAATAACTCTTATTGGTTAGTTTCGATCAAACAATCCAATGACCACTGGACATTTGGTCCAAGTGGTACAATAATAGATCAAATAATAAAAAATAAAATAAAAATTAAACAATCCAAAGAGATATTGGAGAACAAATAGATCAAATAAAACTGCATAGGATGAGGTCAATATTTTGACTGCATCCCGAGATTACTCCTAAACATAAAGTGTAGAATAAAATCTTTCAAATTTTTTATTAGGGCATTAATAGTGGGGATTGCAAATTGCAAATGTAAGGAGAATTTGGCATTTCAAGTCTCAAAGTGCTCAGTATCTGGGATTGTAAAACCCAAGTATTGCAAAAATTTTTACAATACTGCTATAGTGCAATTCTAAAGGTAGAATTGCATTGTAGTAGTATTGTTAAAATATATATATATATATATATATTTTAAGTTGCTTTTCCCGGGAATTTCTCTCTCCTCTCTCTCATTATTTATGTTCTCTTCTCTCTCTTCCTTCTCTCTTTCTCATCTGCTCTCTCCTCTCTTTAGACCTAAACACCATCCTTCTCCCAACATCAACATCACACATCACAGTAGAGGAAATGTTGGAGGAAACGTTGATCTGGTTTTTTTTTTTTTTTTTTTTTTTTTTGTTTCTACTATTGTCATGCTGTGATTCTCGCCGATGATGGGTTGATCAACGATGGAGGAAACATTGATCTAGCGACAGCAGTGGTTGCGGTGTCTAGGTTTATTGATTGGGATTGATTTTTTTTTTTTCTATTGTGATTGGGGTTGATCGGCGATGTCTGGGTTTTTGTTTAGGTGGGATTTTGGTGGGTAGTGGTGGTGTGGTGGGCATGGTGGAGGTGCAGTGGTGGTGACTGGGCAGTGGATGCGCGGTGCTAGAGGTTGAGGGAGCTTGTGAGCAATGGAGGCACATGTGGAGAAGTCTGGAAGAAGGTGAGAAGTAAAGAAAAGTCTAAAAGATGTATACATGGGAGAAGAAAATTGGGAAAAAACAAAAAAAAAGAAAAAATATATTTTATTAGGTAGATATATTATTTTAATGAGTAGAATAGGAAAATAAAAGTTGGGATGTTGAGAGTGATATAAAATGGTATGGTATAAATGATAAAGTAGGTTTTAAGATGGTAAAATAGAATAGTTTAAAGAAACCTGATGCAAATACTCTTAGCATTATAGTATAACTTATCATCTAAGAGAACATAATTTCAAATGTGTAGGATCCTACCAACAAGGATGAACATAGTTTATTATAAAATTGGGTTTAATGAATGTAGACATAAACCTTTATTAGAGAGAAAAATAAGAAGTTGATTTTGAAACAATGGGCGATTGTGGGAATGCAACTTCACATATAAAAATCAAGAAATTTGTGAGATTCTCATCCTGTATCAGTGATTTGTGTATCAAGGCAAATAAATGGTACCCAGAAAAATTAAATATCAAAGCGTGGACCCCGCTTTATCTTGCTGCTTCATTTGGGACACGCAATTGGAAAATATTATTAATACTATTTATTGCATTGAGTTTCAATGCTGTGATCATTCCAATAATGGATCAAGGAATATAAAAAAGCAATCAGAAAAAAATAAAATAAAATAAAAGAATCAAATATTAAATTTTAAGAGGATAAGTACTGAATAAAGTATTGTAATAGTGAAAGAAAAGATTTATGGAGATAGCTTAGAATAAAATAATTCATCCAATAAATAATACACTCCCCTGAGTCCTTGACTCCGGAGAACTTTAGGCGCTATTTGGTAGAATATTTTAAACAACAGTTTTAAGTGATTAAATAATATTACATATATTTTTACACTTTTTTTTACCCACACTAATTTTTAAAATATATAAACAACGTTACTAAAATAACATTATCAAACACCCCTTTAGTTTTTTTGCTGTTGATATCTTCAAAAGCTTCATATCTAGCACTTGCACACTACCAAAATTTGGTGGATTTGTTTATCTTTGTTTAGAAAAATTATATAAAAAATTTGATCCTTAATAGAAATCTTAGAGATAAGCTTGATCCAATTCCTAAATATAGTGTCACAAATATGTTATAGAATTTTTTTTTTTATATAAATAAATAACAATCCTTTTTCTTTCTCAAAACCAAAATAGAAGTAAAATCCAAAAAAAGAAAAAAGAAAAAAGAAAAAAAACCAAAATGTCCAAGTTGTCAATAGCCCAAGTGAGCAAGTGGCTGGCCTAACATCTGTCGGTTCCTGCTTGGACCATTACATGGAAGAAAAGGCACAAAACATGGGGATTCTATTAATGGTCTTTAATATTTTTCCGGGTTAGAAGAGTATTAACAATGTTGTTGCTAATCAAATGTGACATTGCTTAACCATTGCAAATTCTTAGCATGATGGTTATTTAACAAGTATAAGTTATTGTATGGAAGGAAATGTAAGGGTGCGTGATGATCACTCTATAAGTATAAGTTATTGTAGGGTAAGGGGAATGGACTGGGGTTCAAATTTTCATGAAAAAACTTTACACACATATATATTTAAATTATACTAGAGTTATGCTTTTTATCTTTAAAAAAAAAAGTAACATGGCTTAATATTTGATCACCAAAGATGAAGATGGTATAGTATTAAAAATTTATTATATAAATAATACAAAATGATGTGTTCAATTATGTTAATGCTAATCACATTTATTGTTCATTATCATTAAATCTATAATAATTTGATTTTAATAAAATCGATAGTAACTTCCGCTTTTTCTCATATGTAAAATTGGAATAATTCCTTTGGCTGATATGGATCCTAGATTCCTAAGTCCTAACCAATATCCACAAACAATGATTCACTATTCTTTTTTTACATTTTGATATATATTTTTTCTTTCCACTACTAATCCCAAATTGATAATAACTTCAACAATTCTTTTCAAAATGAATCAAATCAAATCTAAAATTTGGAATAATTCCTTTTACTAACATTAACCAATATCCACATTCATTCAATTCTCTTCTTCTGTTTTGATTCTTTTTCTCCTTTTCCAACCAATCCCATAAATCTATCCAGGTTCATTTATACTGTACAGTTAAAAAAAGCTAAAGCCACCACCAACCTTAATTAACTTTTCAAATAAACTAAATATAGATTTTTATGAATCTGTCATACTCACAGACATAGTGGATGATTAAAAAAAAAAAAACCAAAAACACCAACTTGGGTCCTTTGGCACTTCAACCTTCTGTTATTTCAGGTAACCTCCAAGGCCAATATTGTAATCTCCCATATCCTTTCCCTGGCTTCTAAGCAATATCCATTTTAAGAACACAAACACAGAAAAGAGGAAAGTAATAAAACCAAAATCTCTCTCTCTCTCTCTGAACAAATACAATCCCAAGTCCTTTTTTTTGACTCTGTTCCTTTGAAAATTCTTGGGGTTAAGGTTTGTAAATTCCTCTCAATTTTAGAAATTTTTTTTGTCTTGTTTGTACTTTTGTAACCCCCATTTTTCTATAAATTTGTGCATACTGTAGCTCAGTTTCTCTCTCTTTCTAACAAAATCAAACTGATTCAATTCCCTGGTCTCTGTCTCCCAAATTTGTTGTTTTTCCTTTACTGGGTTTCAGATTCTAGGACATTTATTGGGTTTTTTTTTTTTTTGTGTGTAAAAAAAAAAAAAAATCACTGATTTATTTGGTTGAATGCAAAAAATCAACTGGGTTTCTTGGGAAAAAAAAAAAATACTGTATCTAAAAAAAAAAAAAAAGAACAAACTTTTTTAAAAGGGTCTCTGATTTTGGGACATTTATTTGGTTTTTGTGTTAAAAATCACTGATTTATTTGGGTTTGAATGCAAAAATCAATTGGGTTTCTGGAGAAAATTGAAAAGAACCAACTTTTATTCAAAGGGTCTCTAGATTTGGGTTTTTGTGGAAGAAAAAGTTCAAAATCAGTGATTTTTTCATGTCTTTGAATGCAAAAATCAATTGGGTTTTCGTCAAAACTCGGTTTTGATTAGCTTATTGAAGCTTTTGTGTGTGTGATCTTGAGACCCAACACAGGAAAAAAAAAAAAAAGCAAAAAAGCCAAAGCAAAAACGAAAGGCCATGGCGGTTCCAACCATTGCTCTATACGCAAGTCCACCAAGCAGCGTGTGCTCCACACCACACTCATCGTACGATTTCGAGCTGAACTCATCTCCACCGTCCACGTGTCAGAAGCCTGTGATTGGGGGCCTCTCTTGCCTCTTCTCATCGTCCTCTTCAGTCAGATCCTCTTCCAGCTTTTGTAGTGATGAGTTGAAGAGTGAGGATTTGAAGGAGCTGAGCTTGAGTAGCTCTTATGGCTATTCTTCTCCAAGCAAGTTTTCTGGGTCCTTTTTGAAAAAGGATTTGAGCCCTGTCTCAGTTTTTCAAGGACCAGTTTCTTGTTGTAGTAGTGGTAGTAGTAGTGTGGTGGTTGGGTCAGCTAGAGGTAGTAGTGCTTGTACTAATAATACTAGTAGTCCCACATTGAGTTTCCAAAGTGGTTTGTTTAATGGGTTTGTGAGGAACGCTTATGGTTCTTGTTTAGATTATGGTTCTTCTACATCAGGATTGGAGGTTTGTGGGGATGAGTTAAATGTGGAGGAGCTGACTTTTAACATAGAGGTGGAGCAAGGGAATGCTGAGCCTTATGTGAAGGAGTTGTTGTTGGGTGCACAGTTGAGACACAAGATCTTCTGTGAGGATTTTGTGGTTAAGGCTTTTTATGAGGCTGAGAAAGCTCATAGAGGGCAGGTAAAGATTTGCATTTTTTTATTGATTTTACTGTGTTTGTGTGGGGTTTGTGATTTGGGTTTGAGAGTCTTTTTGCTGTTTTCTGTTGTAGATGCGTGCTAGTGGAGATCCTTATTTGCAGCATTGTGTGGAGACTGCAGTGATGCTGGCTTTGATTGGAGCTAATTCGACTGTGGTTGCTGCAGGGCTTTTGCATGACACTCTGGATGATTCTTTTATGAATTATGACTATGTTTTTGGGACTTTTGGTGCTGGGGTTGCTGATTTGGTTGAAGGGGTGAGAGTTTGAATTTTTATAACTAAATGTTTTATTTGATACTATTAAGTAGAAAATAGTACTGTTGGTTCAATGCTTGAAACTGTTTGTATTGTTTGTACATGAAAACATGTATGATGAACTGTTTATAATTTACTATTTGAATAATCTAGCTGAAGAAGAAGAAATTTTTAATGGGCTAAATTGAATATCTACAAGCAATGGTTTTGTAGATTGCTTATTGTTTCTTAAATGCTGTGTTGGACCATGAGCTGGCAGAATTCTAGATGACGTATTCAATTAAAGAAGATCTAATTGTGAATCAGATAAAGAAGAAATTATTGATGCGACACTTGATTAGATTCTGATACAGCAGGGCATATAATTCTGTGTGATCAATGTTTGTTGTATGTGAAGGGAGTGTAGTTGTTTCTATCATATGTAATATGTTCACCTTTATAAATGCTGCTTTTGAATGAAATTTTTTTTCCCTTGACCATCATGGTATTGGGTGTTCTGCCTCGTAGTTGTTAGTAAAACCCCAACTTTTAAGATTGAGAATATGCTACATTGTTGTCTTGTAAAGGGTTGTGGGATTCTTGATGTGAAGTGTGGATCTCTATGGTTTTGAAGTATGGATGTTGTAGTCAATTTGCTTGTTGATTATATGTCAGTTTCTTTGGAGTAGCCACAGATATGATAGATAGATATGGTGTATCTTCATGACCCTGTCTCAGTTGCTACCCCACCTTTTCTATTTATGAAGATTCTATGTTTTTCACACTTGTTTTGGTTGTAATTCCATTTCCTACTGCCTTTTTTAGAATACATATTCCAGATTTAAGGTACCTGGCATATTGTCGCAACTTTAGGTGACTAAACTTTCGTTTATATGAATTGTTAAGTGTGTAGTATTTCTCAAAGCATCTGTGTGATAGTTTAGAAGTTTGAACTTTGATTCTCATTAACCCCCCTTTTCTCTCTCTCTCTCTCTCTCTCTCTCTCTCCCTTTCTCACCTTTTATAGTAAAAATCTTATGCAGTATAGGATTTATCATTTAGCTTTATTGAGATTCAATATCTTGACATTTAGACCTTATGAGCCTCTACTTCTTTATGGCATCTGTTTAGGTCTCCAAGCTAAGTCACTTGAGTAAGCTTGCACGTGACAACAATACAGCTAATAAAACGGTTGAGGCTGATCGCTTGCATACCATGTTCCTTGCGATGGCTGATGCAAGGGCTGTCCTCATTAAATTGGCGGATCGATTGCATAATATGATGACACTAGATGCATTGCCTCCAGCTAAGCAACAAAGGTTTGCGAAGGAGACCTTGGAGATTTTTGCTCCCTTGGCTAATCGTTTAGGAATCTCTAGTTGGAAGGATCAACTAGAAAATCTGTGTTTTAAGCATCTCCACCCAGACCAGCACGAAGAATTGTCCTCTAAGCTTGTTGAGTCGTTTGATGAGGCGATGATCACTTCTGCCACCGAAAAATTAAAGCACGCTCTTAAGGCTAAATCCGTTTCTTATCAGGACTTATCTGGGCGGCACAAGAGCTTGTATAGCATATACTCCAAAATGTTGAAGTATGCACTCTCTCTCTCTCTCTCTCAAAACATCCATGCCCACTGCTAATTAAACTTTTGAATCTGGAGAAGGTTGTCCATGTATGTTTTGTAGGACTTATCTTCAATTTTGCATCTAGAATTAATGAAAAGGTAACTTGGGCGAATGAGCTCTAGCTCAACTAGCACCTCATCCCCTTGCATGTACTAGGTGGAGGGTGAAGGTATGCGGGTTCAAGATACACCAGGTGCCTGTGTTACTTGCCAAAAAAAAAAAAAAAAACTGAGTCACCTAATTAACTATTGTTTTTGAGTCTTAACTGGAAACTTCATTAATCAATGATAATTTATGTGACCATATCGGGTATCGGGTGTGTGAAACTATAGCTTAATTTTGTTAGATATTTTTCATATGAATAAAGTGAATCTCAGGGCTTCTAAAATCACTTCTTAGTCTGAGCTGTGAAATGTATTTGAGAAAATTGTTCTTATAGTATCATTCAATTAGTTATGGTGTATTTTATTTGATTATCACATTAATTATGTGATATTGTTTTCTTGTTTGGCAGAAAGAAGCTAACTATGGATGAAATTCATGACATTCATGGGTTACGTTTGATTGTTGACAATGAGGAGGATTGCTATAAAGCATTGAGAGTTGTTCACCAGCTATGGCCTGAAGTACCTGGAAAGCTCAAGGACTACATAAGTCATCCCAAGTTTAATGGGTCTGTAGTTGCTTAAAAGTGGTTCTCAGTACTTGATTACTTCAATCTTTTCCTTTCTAACTTAGATTTCATATTTATAGGTATCGATCTCTACACACAGTAGTGATGGATGAAGGAATGGTTCCTCTTGAAGTTCAAATCCGGACAAGGGAGATGCATTTGCAGGCCGAGTTTGGATTTGCGGCTCATTGGAGATACAAGGAAGGTGATTGTAAACATCCTTCATTTGTTCTTCAGATGGTTGAGTGGGCTCGATGGGTTGTTACCTGGCAATGTGAGACAATGAATTCATCCATTGCCTATGATGATTCGATTAGGCCACCCTGCACATTCCCTTCGCATTCTGAGGATTGTCCGTATTCATATAAGCCACACTGCGGCCAGGATGGGCCTGTGTTTGTGATCATGATTGAGAATGATAAGGTTTGTGATTGAATTCATATTATTTTATTGCTCCTTTATTTGATTGCTGTTTCCCTATTATAGATGGTATGAACTAGGATGAGTGTAATAATAATCTTGTGACTAGGTGCTGCTCCAAGTCTTATTCAAGGGCCCAATTTGGTTAATTTAGTAGCTTGTAGCTCATTTGGATGAGCTTATCTCTTAAGTATAGGTTTTTAGAGCTTCACATTTTTCTAGGTACAACTGTACTTTACACAATAAACAAAATAAGCTGATGGTCCATCTAAATGTCTATTCATCATTTGTGCTACCTTGTTTAAAGTCGATCTAGTGAATGAAGAAATAAATAGAACTATGTTGTGTTCTAACTACCATTTAGCAATGGCTTTTGTCATGGATGAGGTTTTGAATTTATTCAGTGAAGAGACCTTGACATGCTTCTTGTGGGGAAATTGCAGATGTCAGTACAGGAGTTTCCTGCTAACTCGACGATAATGGATTTGTTGGAAAGATCTGGACGAGGAAGCTCAAGATGGACCCCGTATGGTTTCCCTTTGAAGGAAGAATTGAGGCCAAGGCTGAACCATCAGCCAGTGAATGACCCCATGTGCAAGTTGAAAATGGGGGATGTGTTGGAGTTAACTCCTGCCATACCTGACAAGTCTTTGACAGAGTACAGGGAAGAGATTCAGCGAATGTATGATCGCGGGCTGACTGTATCTAGCAGCGGCCCTGCTGCTAGCAGTATAGTTGGATGGAGAAGTTGACCCGTTTGATGGCCCCTTTTCCTAGTTATATATATACATTTTAGTTGCAATCAACCATTCTTGTACATATAAAATCATTATATATTTGTACAGAACATATGTATGGTTCTGTAATGAAGAAATGACAACTAACTGGATTCAACAAAGTGATGAATGATTGATATTCTAAAGTCACTTTGATTTCTCTGTATCTCATCTGTGCTATACTTGAGGTTGGCATTCTTCCTTGTACGCCTGCATGCATGTTTTAAGCACAACTGTTTGTCGTTGGTAAATTGGGCGAAAATGGCCCACTACTATTATTTAGCAAAAAAATTAGCAATTTATCATTGTTTTGGAAATATGTAAGGATCTTTCAGTTTTTTGAAACTTGAGTTTGTCGTGAAACTTGAGTTCTTTGAAATTCATGGTACTCGAGTATCATGAAAAACTTGATTTCGCCAAACTCGAGTACCCAAAAAGTGATAGATCTTTACGTATTTCCGAATCAAAGGTAGATTGCAACATAGTTTGCAAAAAGGTGTTCTTTGGCTATTTTTGCCTGGTAATTCGTTAGTCATACTCTTGATTGTGACATTGCCAATTAGATCACCACCTTCATTAATGTCTGGAAAACAAACATGAGAATAGTGAGAATAGAATTGCCAATTAGAATTGCTTGTAACAAACCATTGATATATGGTGTCATGGTTATCAAAATTGCGGTTTGGATCGTAGAATCATACGATTTTACGATCTCACATTACCAAAACGTTTAGGATTGCACTAGGGTCGTAAAAAAAGTAGGATTGTATGTAGGATCGTGTAGGATTGTAGGATAGTATGAGATCCTATCGATCCTATAAAAATCTCAGTTATTTATTTATTTATTTTATGGGATAAATTTTTGGTTTTGATGAAGTTTTAGGGTTTTTATTTTTCTATGTTGTGATGGTATGACTTTAAATATATATATATATATATATATATAATTATGTTAACCTAAGTAAATATGTTTATAAAAAAAACTTAAGTAAATATTTTTTAGTTTCTAATTCACTTGTAATCAAAATGAAGAAATGCTTCATTATTTCTAAATGAAGAATTTATATTGGTTTTGCTACCTTTTAAGCTATAATGTTGTTAAATTTGTTTGATTAATATACTAATTTGTGTTCTAATATTACTCAAATGTTTTTCTTATATATAATTTTATTAGTATGATTGTATTTGTATATTGATTGATATATTTTTTTGAGCATGTTTTATAATTGCTGCGGAGTGGTATAACTTGAATAGTTGAGTGTAAAGTTGTATCTTGATATCTTTTGTAACTCTAGTATACAAATATACAATGTTTACATAGATGATGAATTGGATGATGATGATTAGGAGTTAGGACGGTGGTTATAAGAAACCTAGAATGAGAATAATTAAATGTTTACTTCACCTTAATATTCATCTTACTTTTAGATTTCATATTTTAGTTAGCTAATTTCCATTTAATAACTTATTTTGGATTTTAAACATGGAACTTGAAAAATATTTTCACGTGTTGATAAATATTTTGGTATTTGGTTGCTAATTAAACATTTATTGAATTTTTTAGATTTATTGGTTCAAAAATTAAATATATTTATTTCGTTAGTATAGACGTAGCGATGTTTGGCATGAAATTGCATCACATGATGCAAATATTTGTTTTTTTATGGATAAAATCAGAATTTATGTGATTATTCAACACACAGTTATTATCAATGTGTTTTTTACTTTAAATTTGAAAATATGTAAGATCTTACGATTTACGATTTCACCTATCTCCCAAGATCCTACATAAAATCTCAATTTTGACAACCTTAGTTACTGTGTTAATTCAGAAACTTCCAATTCAAAAACTTCCAAGTGGATAACTAGCTTGTAACTCATTCGTTCTGTGTGGTCACTAATCATTTTGCCAAGAGACCAGCAAACATGGTCTCTAGTGCTTTATAAATGGAGAATCTTTTCATATCACTTTGAATACAATTATCAAATAGTTGTGAATTTTGAATCTCTCCACTCTTGTAATGTTTCACTTTACCGGCCACCAATGAAAAGCATGATTACTAAGTGTACTAAATTTTTTTAAAAGTATACTTTTATTTAGGTAGTATTTTACTTTTATCAACTTTCCACAAAAATCTGTTCCAAACGCACGCTCAAAAGGCAAATCTTTGAACTTTGAACATAGTTGTCGATTGCTATGCAATTTGGATCATTTTGTCATCTTAAACATAGCGTGCGTTTGGATTGGGCATTTTGCCCAATCTTGTTTCTGTGTTTTGTCTGTGGATCCCATAAGTACTATTTACAGACTCACAAAAATCATCCAAATACAGATTTCTAACAAAATTTAGGTCCTACAGTACTATTCACACATTTAAAAATTATTTTGTTATAGTATTTTTAGCAATAAGTTTTCAGTTTTCAGCAAATAAGCGGTATCCAAACACACCCCTAATGGAATTGAAGTTGGTAGCAGTGTCTGAACACTAGGTTGACAATTACTACACAATTACATTTACCATATAACCTTAAACATAATGGAATTCTAAGTGAAGGCATGCAGAATCTGCATCAAACGGAATATTCTACACCATTCCAAAACAAATCAGCATTACAGTAGATATACCATTGACATTTTCTATTTGTTAAAACCTATGGATCCATTTGCTCTTTCAATCATAAAGCTTTCACTTGGGACGTTTTGCGAGGGAGAAGGCCACTCTTTGAGGAGTATGCTGTGGCATATCTGTCTTCTTTTCTTGTGACGGATTAGGATCAACACCACCTTCTTCATCCTCATCCATTTCTTCAACTGCTTGGGAAGATTGCTTATTTGGGATTGCAAGTTGGTAGTTTGGTTTGATCAGCGTGTCCTGTTCAGGTGGGAGAGGAATCCCAGGTCCGGCTATAGACTTTGGTAATGGTGCCTTGTTCCGGTTTCGAGCCAGCTCCAGTAAGACCTGATGGATGATAAATTAGATATATCACACATATTCAGCATGAAAAAACATATGTAATTAAGGCAAAGAGAGTGGGGGGAGAGGGAGAGTGTGCGTGTGTGTACATGTAATTCCAAGTCTTGTCAAGTGAGCATAAAAATCTGAGTAAGAAAATCATGCATCAAAAGCTCATATAAATCTCAAGATATTCAAGTAAAATCCCACAGTTTTTAGCCACATAAATTGTGGCATTACTAGCAATCATTGACCTGACAAAGAAATATTATGAAAGAGAGAAACGAAAAAAAAGAACATAAAATTACACAAACAAACAAATTTAGAAAAAAATGTCACAGACCATTTGTAACTTCATTAGTTTTTATGTGATGATTAGCGACCTGCTTAGGCAAACAAAAGGCATTGCCTCTGGCTCAAAAGCCAAAACTACAGATTCTAGAAACAGCTTAAGACCTGTATATAGTAAAGGACTTTGTCTTTAGTAAAATGTTTTGAAATAAGTTCTTTTCAAATTTGTCAATTGACTAGAAAAATCCATGACAGTTGTCTCAAAGGCCAAAGTTCTAACAATTTAAATCTCAGAAGAGATTGTTGGCTTTTGAACCTTACCCAATTCAGAGATCAATTCCATTGTCCACATCAGATAAATCAATACTTCAATTAAGGGTATTATCTTATACCTTAAATCAATCTGAATTGGACTTCCATTGGAGTTCAGAAGTTAGTTAAACACCAAGAACATGGATGGTTTAGCACACCATATGCCTGATTGTAAGCTAAAGTTACCTCTCGTGGTGGTGGTTGTGAGAAGCTAGAATTGACTTTAGACTGAATTGCAAGCTTGACATCATCACAGTCTATTGCAGGCTTGCCAGCATGCTCTGAGTAGACCTGTGCATCTGTCAATACATCAACAACATATCGATACCACAGTTCTAAAAATTGGTGTATAACACGAGGTTCATAGTCCTCGACACCCATAGATTTCAGCAGTGACTTCACAATCTTTGCATCTCTTGGCAAGTCCTCATCTCCCTCTGCCATTTCCTTTACTGGTTTTACCTAAATCAGATATATTTTTTTTGAAATCAGAACCATGAAAATCATATAAAACCAACTACCAAAATGTTTACTTTTGTCAACTAGTATTGCAAATTGTGATCATAACAAAGAAAAAAGAAAGGCAGAAAGAAAAGTAAATTTTCCTCTTTAACTCAAATTCAGCATCTTAACAAAACTATTGTAGAAGAAGAAAAATCTGCTCTATTTTAGTTCATTCTTTTCCCCTGCTTCACAATTGTGTAAGTTTTCCCACCTTCTTCCATAACACAAAACACAGCCATTTTCAAAGGAAATAGAAGAATCAACCTCATAAAAGCAAGCAATTTTAATGAAAATGGATGGCGGGATTGGAACCTTTATGAAATGTATCTATTAAAACACATTCTCATAAAAGAAGTTCATGAATCAAAACCCATTCAAACTAATTGCTGCTTATACTCAAAACCTGAAAACCCTAATCCAAAACACCAATTAACATGAAATAATTTCAGATAAAACCAAACTATGGGCAAATTCAATAAAGTTATCAGATAAACCCATTCAGCCCAGTTTCTGCTAATACTCAAAACCCAGAAACCCCAAGTCCTGAAACCATATATACTCTCTAAACCAAAACACCAATTAACTTGAAAAAATTTCAGATAAAACCAAACTATGAGCAAAATCAATAAATTTATCAGATAAACCCATTCAAACCAATTTCTGCTAATACTCAAAACCCAGAAACCCCAAGTCCTGAAACCATATACCCTCTTTAACCAAAACACCAATTAACATGAAAAAATTTCAGATAAACCAAACCATGAGCAAATTCAATAACTTTATCAGACAAACCCATTCAAACCAGTTTCTGCTAATACTAAAAACCCAGAAACCCCAAGTCCTGAAACCATATACCGCCTTAACCAAAAGACCAATTAACATAAAAAAAATTTCAGATAAAACCAAACTATGAGCAAATTCAATGACTTTATCAGACAAACCCATTCAAACCAGTTTCTGCTAATACTCAAAAACCACAAACCAGTTCCAGCTTATACACAAAACCCACAAACCCCAAGTTCTGAGACCATATACCCTCTTAACCAAAACACAAATTAACATGAAAATTTTTCAGATAAAACCACGAAGTAAGGGAAAACACCAAATTTATCAGATAAACCCACATGATTTACGACAAACCCATCATCAATCATCCAAAAATTTTCACAAACATTCATCAGATATCAAAATATAGGTTGTAACAAATTTGGGTTCAACAGGAAAGAAATTCAATTTAGGAAAAAAAACAAGAAAGATGGTACCTTTTCAGTTTTGCAGGACACTTCAATCGACAGCGACGACCGAGGAAGACAGCGTCGAGGTTTGCTCTTTGTCTTGCTCTACCGTGAGAGAGAGAGAGAGAGAGAGAGAGAGAGACGTTGGAGACCTTTGGATTCACAATTCCGTAACTGGGAGGGGTCTGTGGGTACTGTAGTTTTTACATTTCAGTAAATTTGCCTAGTAAACAGCTTTGTGGTTTTTACCATTTTGTTTTGTTTTTATTTTTGTCTAAAATATTATTTTGGTTGCTTAAACTTCAAAGTTTTTTTTTTCTTGTCTATAAACTTCAACAAATTTTTTATTTTATTTTTTATTTATTATTATTATTTTCAATAGTTTAGGAATTAGGACTAAAAATAAGAATGAAAAAAAATATTTTTTTAGTAGTTTAAGAATGAATTTTTTTTTTTTTTTAAAGTTTAAAGATAGGAGGTAAAACATTTTCATTAGTTTAAGGAAAATTAAAAAAAAAAATTTGTGGAGGAAAAATAAACTTTTTAAAGTTTAAGGATGAAAAACAAATATTTGGTAAAATTCAGGGATGAAAATGATATTTTAGCATTTTTTTACTTGATCAGTTGAGCTACTTAGAAGGAAAAAAAAAAAAAAAAAAAAAAAAACAACAACAAATCAACTAGCAATGTTTTTGGATTAAAAATAATATAAGTTTGAGGTTATATATTGTGACTATTGTAAAATAAAACAACAAATAAAATTTATTCCACAAAGGAAGTGGTCTTTTGCTCTTTAACAAAGACTATTTCACTCTCTTCTAGTGAGACATTGAAAATCCCATGAATCAATATTGTGGTGGATGTAATTTGGAACCTCTAGGTTAACAATATGTCCTTTAGATTCATTAAGCCCTAAATCTAGTTTATTTTAGAAAAGTAGGTTTAAACTTGTACATGACGTGGTGTACAATTGTTTGGATTAGTTTCCAAGTATGTCTTGATGACACTTATTAGCGAGAATTTAGTTTCAAATTGGAAAAAGCTACCTTCCCATTTAAGTTATTAAATTCCCTTTAATTTTTGGCCATGTAAGAGAAATGTGGCATTTAACAAATCCAAATAGTCTTAAAAACCCATATAAACAACATAAAATCAAGTGAATGACTAAATGTTACGGATCACAAATTAAAAATTAGAAAAAATTAAAGAATTTATATGGGAGGGGATCTTCCCCTTTCAAATCCCCTACTCCCATTTTTAAAGAGAAAAAAAATTGTGGGTTAATTAAATTTTCCCCTAACTTGGGCCTCACATTTGAAATGAGATAAAATGGAATTTGGGCCATGTTTGAAAAGACTAACCCATGTAAATAATGTTGATACCGTTTTGTTTATTTAGTTGAGAAGTAAAGCTTTCCTTAAAAAAAAAGAGTTGAGAGGTAAAGAAATCAAATTTAAGTATTTTCTTCGGCCAACAGAAATCTAATTTTCTTTTGTTAGCTAAAAAATGGATATAAACCAATTTAACTCTTGATAACATCTTGGGAATACTCCTAAAGAATTTATTCTTGTAATAATCTGGTGTGTGTGGGACGAAAGGACTGCATATATCCGAAATAATAGTTAGACATTCAAAGAGGTCTGGATAATCTTGATTATAAAAAAAGAAAAATAAAGAACATACAAAAATAAAACTCTAGTTGTTTAGCCTGATCCCAACCACTTTTACAATGTAACATTATATGAAGAAGCATTGGACTATTGCACTGTTGCCAAAAAAACTTGGCTAGGACCAGGCCCCGTGTGCAACTCATCTGGATTAAAAAAATAGATCACCAACAACATCTATGTGGGTTTTAATTCCCAAGACTGGTCTTTATCTCTGTCAGTAATGAAAATAATGGATCTAGAATTCATCTAGTCAAGCTAGTCAACTGTGGCGTATGTGGTCTTATTGAAATCCATTAGTTGTAAAGGCTCCACTTTCATATGGTTACCTTGTCCTTCTGTAATTATCTAGAATATAGAACATAGCTGGATTTGGCCAAGCATTCCCATTCACGTTGTGATCCTTTCAAAATTATATAAAAAAGAAGAAAGATTTAATTATAACTAGATGAACTACCAATTTATTTGATATATAAACTTATACAATCTAAATGAAATACAATAGACATAGATAACATGTGGAGTTCTTCTCTCTATCTCCAGAAAAACTCTTGTACAGATTCTTGCCATGATAGCACAAGCAACAACATAACCAAGATACCAGCAAGCCCCCAAGATGAGCTTCCAATTCTAAGCACCCATGAAGGGTCTGGAGATGGAATTATTGAAGCTCTACCTCCTCCTTGTGTAGACATGGATGAACATGATGAGGTTGTTTTAATGGCAATTATGAGTCCTGCTAGAACCATAGGTAGAACAAAGCCAGAACTCCATTTTGTCTCATAATATCGCGTGTCATTTTTTCGCGTCACGTATAAAGGTGATAGAACAATGGCAGAAACTAGAGCCAGCACCATGGCTACTGATCTTTGAGATGAATATTGGCTTGTGTAAGTAAAGGTAGCCATTGGTTTGGCTCAAATGGTTATCAATGTTGGTTTTTCTCTTGCAGAAGAACCAACTTGATGGGCAAACTTAAGGTGGATTGGTGGGTATATAAGGGGGAAGAAGATGAAATTAGTGGAGGAATCTAGATGGAAAGCTTGTAATTGGATGACAAAAGCGATAGACAAGCCGTCCAAAAAGTGAAAAAGGATAAAGGTAAGGAAATTAAACTATGGACAAAACTTGTGGAAAGATGAAAAAGAAGGTAGAGACAGAAGATTGCGAGGCCTAAGAAGTAAGGAATATCTCTATCTTTTTTGTGTGTTCATACAACACCATAAGTAAAGTTCTAGCTGTACTCAATTTTGTGGGGAACTAGCTATTGGCCTATTGCTTGTCTACACTTGCATCAAACAAAAAAGATTAATGAAAAACAGTGCAGAAGACTAGATGACATCAACATTGTTTTTGAAAAATTAAAATCTCATTGCTTGTCTAGCACACTTTTGAGTTCAATTCATTGTCGTTACATGGAAAGTCCCTCCTGTAGTTCTTTTCAGAAAAATAGCTGTTACACAATTTTAGGGTACCAGAAGTCTGTAATATAGTGGACAATTTGTCCGTTTCGTATTGCTTTAGGAAGTAGGGTTTTAACCGTAGAGTTTTAGTTGTAGAGTTTTTGCAATAAAGAACTTTAATTGAAAAGAGCTTTAGTATTTAGAGTGTTTGTCTTTAACAAACTACAGTACTTGTAGCTCAATTGATATCTCATAGTATTTTTAATAAAAATGTCTAGGGTTTAAATCTCCTCTTGCCCTTTGTAACTTTCAAATTTATCAACAAAAAAAAAAAAAAAAAATATATATATATATATATATATATATATATATTACAGTTTTGGTTATCAATTGCTAAAGAGTTTTTAGATGTGAGAAATAATAAAAGACGACATAATAAAAATGTTCTGTATTTTCATAATTGCTCTCTTCCACCATTATGTGTCATTTTGAAAAATAAGTATAGACATTATATCAAAAAATTGTTTTTATTAAAAACTGGAATAATACCCCAAAGAGCTTTATAAAGTTGAAAATTTCAGTTTTAAGCTTAAAGCTCAACTTTAAGGACCCCTTAAAGGTTCTTTTATGCACTACCAGACACAACCTTAAATGAATTCTATCTATCCACCCATCTGGTTCGGAACATGAAGGTTTATTATGTGCCACAAATTGGCCAGACTATAAAAAATAGGCACAGGATTGGATAGGATTAACAAGGTAGAGGATGTGCAAACCCTTTTCACTTTTGTTCTTTGTTTGTTGTCAGTGGTCAAGTAAGCATGTCAATTTCATCCAATGCAAATCTCACATATTTGTGACATTGAAAACATGGCTGAAATTGAGAAATTTATGCCCAATACTTATCAGCTAGGCCGTTAGGCAATGAGCTTTATGTGAATCCAAGAATTGTACAACTTAATTTACTTCTCTCTATCCCCTATTTATAGTCTCACAGTCACAGAAGACAAAACAAAAGTCTCACTTCAATCACAGTATGGACTTTGTGCAATTGTTGCAAGCTTTCTCATCCTACTTCTCTATCTTACTATCAATTTTACAATGCAAGGTCTCAGCCTTATCAAATCTTGGAAGAGTTTTTATTTCATTTCTTGATACAATGCTATCTCTGAACTTCAGGTTATGTAGCATGTCCCCATGTACCATTTCTCTAGATGATCAAACCACCATGCATTTTTGGACCCCTAACCGTAGGCAGCTTAATAAACCCACCTTAGTCTTAATCCATGGCTATGGTGGCAATTCAAGGTGGCAATTTTTCACCCAGGTTTGGCCACTATCGCGGAGCTTCAATTTGTACGTGCCGGACTTATTATTCTTTGGCAAGTCTTATACAAATTGGACTGACCGGTCAGAAATGTTTCAAGCTAGGTGCATAAGAGAAGGATTAAAGAGATTGAGTGTCAACAATTTTAGGGTAGTAGGCATTAGTTATGGAGGGTATGTGACATATCGGATGGCTGAAATTTATCAAGATGAGGTGGAGAAGGTTGTGATTATGAGCTCTGGTGTATGTTACACTGATGACCAAAAGGAGGAGCAGTTGAAGAAGATAGGAAGGAATGTGTTTGATCTTATAATGCCAGAGAAAGCACAAGATATGAGGCTCTTCATGAACTTGTGTATATACAAGAGTAGTCCATTTAAATTGATACCAAATTTTTTCCTGACGGGGTTTGTCCAAGTAAGTTTTTCAATTATTGCTTTAGGGGTTTGAGTTTCTCTCCTTAAATAATTTCTTTTCAAGCACATATCATTATTCTAAACCCAATTTTAAATAAGATTATAATTTATTAGAAATTAAGCACCGATATTATCACCAAAGCAATTTAGACTGAAAAGCATGGGACTACATGCTCAATACA
This sequence comes from Quercus wislizeni, assembly GCA_023055345.1. Taxonomy (NCBI): domain Eukaryota; kingdom Viridiplantae; phylum Streptophyta; class Magnoliopsida; order Fagales; family Fagaceae; genus Quercus; species Quercus wislizeni. The sequence goes on along the minus strand of JALGQJ010000002.1, from coordinate 61,069,258 downwards.
TGTGATGGCTTTTAAAGGAACAAAAATTTCTCCAATTGTTCTTTGATAAGTTATTTCTGATTAGATTGGAGATCATTTCAGCATATAAAATATTTAAAAGGATCCCAATTGCAACAATAAAAAGAAGATTTAGTTCCATGAAATGCTGAATCATTCCCACCTCATTTTTATTCTGGATTGATTCTCTCTGAGATTTCTCCCATCTGATACCAGATCTTTGTATGTTAAGCAACTCCAAAATGCATATATTATTACCTCCTTTACGCATTGCACTTCCACCTCGTGAGCATATGTGCACTTTTGTATTTCTTTGTATTGTTAATTATTGTTTTGAGCAATGATTCTATAATATTCCAACTCTAAATCTCGTGCTTTGTGGCAACACATTACACGCATTATTCTCTCATGCTTGGAATATATATTACACGCAGGATCTTGATGTTAATGAAAAAAGTGACATAGAGATACTACTATTCTTACAACATAAGTTTACTAGATAGGCATTACAAAGTCGTGTGTCAACTTTGAAATACAAAACAAAATATTAATTAAGAAATTATTTATTACGTGCTTGATGCAGCACACCGGCAGTAATTGGATTCACTATCACGTTAATTTGTAAGATTTTTGTAGTAGAAGTGAACATATCTTTAGCATATTTTCCTAATGAAAAGTGATTTTTCTTGTTTCTTTGACATTATACTCTCATTGAGTCATTGTAAACCTCCCAACCACTCTAGCCAATTTTCAATACCTCAATTTGATTTTTCATTCTTGTCTCACTTGCTGATAGCCTGATACACTCCTAACACTCTACTTATGTGGTGGTTCAATAAGTCAGGTGTGGTATTTATTTTTAGATACTATCGAATTTCAATCAATAACATCAGTTTCATAATGATTGTTCTTTATTATCAGGTTAAAACTACAATTGATTGTTGAAAATTTATGCCTTAAGTGGTTCCCTCTTGTAGTTTTATAGTCTTATTTTTTCTAAGCATAATTACACTTTTGCACTAGTCAGCAAAAACCTTTTTTTTTTTGGCACAACTTATTATATAATCAAACTAAGTTAATCCAAACACAAGAAAATGGGAAAAATGTACTGGAGCTTCTTGAACTGAAAAATCCACATGATCTACGGACCCCAGTGAATCTGTCCATGTACACCTACACTTTCTTCAAGTGAGCCTGTGATTTTCTACTCTGCAACTTTTTAATTTAATGTGAGTTAATTAGTAGGAATAACTTTTATTACAATCCTAAAAACAAACTGGTATATGTATATGTTTGGTGTTTCTGTTTTGTTCTTTTCTTTCTTTTTGGGATGGGAATTAAAATCAATAAATAGAATGCATTCTGAGTTGTCAAACATATATCAATTATTCCTCATTTTTTATAGTGGTCTGTGTGTTGTTTTATCAGACGATATGTAAGAAGAATAGGAAGGAGAAATTAGAGCTGGCAGAGCACATGCTATCTCAAAAGGCAGATCCAAACCTTCCCATTCTAACTAAGGTAAACTCGGCTTTAATCTTATTTATTTACATATATAATCATTTTTTTTCCTTGGTTACTTGGTCATACTTAATGCTTTAATCACTTCCACTGATTCTGCATATGTTCTGTTTATTTCATTGTTGATCTTATGGGCCAAATGTGCATAAAAGTATCTAAGCAAAGGCATCTCATCAACTCACTATTATAGCCTCTTAAATTTAAATGTTAATGTCATACACATATTACTTGCATATCTTTTATGCTCTAGAAGCATTTTCTTTTGTCTCTATATGCTTTGAATATTTGCCATAGCTTAAATTTGTTTTCTAAACCCCAATGAATTGGCCTAATGGTTTCCAAACCTCATGTGATTCATGAGGTCCTGGATTCAAGTCTCTTAGCGAGCACTAAAAAAAAAAAAAAAAACTCTGATTATGAGGCCTCACATAGATACAGTCATAGCAAACTTACAAAATGTAGGTAACTTAGTATAAACAAAGGGAAATAAAATTTTAGCTTCTATGTAACACCGTGCATGAGTCCATGAAGCTAAGGAAGAATTGCAACTTTGTTTTCCATGTTAATGTGCTGTTATTTGGGTGAAGAAAACGCTGCTAATTTGGGGTGAGAAGGATAATATCTTCCCAGTATTCTTGGCCCATCAATTGCAAAGGTAATATTTTTTTCCCCCTTTTATCAACTTAAGAATTTAAGCCCTATTTTCAAGTTACATGGTTTATGCTTTTACAGGCACTTGGGACCAAAGTCAAGGCTGGCAATACTCAAGGACAGTGGTCATGCGGTTAATATTGATTCGCCTAATATGGTGAATGAATTGATAAAATCATTTGTTTTGGGTTGATCTAAGTTTGATGTGCCGAGTTAGAGTTTATATGTGAGAGAATTCCACTTCAAGTTTGTACTGCAACTTATATTTGAATGGTCCATATGGAGTTACCATGATTTTAACTTGTGCAAGTTTGCTATATAAAAGAAAAGGCACAGGAAGCAAATATACAAAGAAGTGGGATATTATTTATAATTTATGCAGTTTGTGAACAAGAAAAAATCAATTATATGGCTAATAATTTGCCTAGCTTGCAACTTAATGGTCCAATTAGTCCTCACTTTCATTTACACTTGATATAACGTTCTTGGACATCTTTATCGATTATAGCCAATTTTGTTGGTTTAGCTAGTCTAGACATGCTGTGATAAGTACCAGTTTAAACTTTAAATTTGAAGTATACAATAAAAGACAAGAGAAGAGTCAAGGAAGCGCTTAGTGTAAATTATCACAGCCACAGGGATCCCAAGTATAACCCTTTTGATTAGTTTTGTTCAACTTAATTATGTTTCAATGGCTCCTAACTCTCTGAGTTTGCTTACCACATACTTGAACCTATGAGATCTAAACAAAAGTGGCTCATTTTTTCAATACAAAATCCTAGTACAACATATTATATATGCAAATGGCATACCTCAGAGGGGTGTAATAGGCAATAGTGTGCTGTTAAAAAAAGAGAGAAAAATCTGCTAAGGATGTCTCATTGTTTAAACTAGAATCATTACCTTTATCTAGCTTCAAACATAGTTATTGTCACTTCATTTATAGAACAAGAAGCTCCTCCTGTGATTGAATCCAATTTTTCAGAAGGTCTTCTGAAAATGAAAGCAGGTTGTTTAGGAAAAGGAAGGGCTCTTTCACTACTCAGCATGAGATGAACTGCCAACATAGTTGGTCGATCCACTACTTCTTCTTGTACACATAACAGCCCAACTTGAATGCATCTCAAGACTTCATCGGAAACACATGACTCCTTTATTGATGAATCAACTACATCCAAAGCTCTATCTTCTCTCCATAGTTCCCAGACCTGTGTGGTTGGTCGCATTATCTATAAAAAGCTCTACTGTAAATGCAAATGGTAAAAGATTGTTGTTTTTTGTTACTTACATGCCCTATTAATGTTAGGGAAGGATGCTCTTGATAAGAATCACTATTCTTCTTGCCACTTACTATCTCCAATAAGATGACACCAAAACTAAAGACATCTGATTTTATTGAAAACTTTCCAAATACTGCATACTCTGGTGACATATAACCACTGCAGGTAAACATTATCCAAGGTAATCTTAAAGTTTTCATAATGCTTTAATTTCTTTGTATGTGTGCAGGCATGCAAGTCTAGTGTGTGTGTGTCTACATTTATAAATGTTTTATACTTACTATGTTCCGACAACTCTGGTTGTCTTGTCTTGAGTTTGACCCTCTTTGAATATACGGGCCATGCCAAAATCTGAAATCTTGGGATTCATCTCAGCATCAAGTAGGATATTGCTGGCTTTAAGATCCCTATGGATAATCTTCAATCTTGAATCTTGATGAAGATACAAAATCCCCCGAGCAATCCCAATGATGATTTCAAAGCGTTTTCTCCAATCTAAGAATGAACTTCTTGTATGATCTGCAATAAAATTTTGCTCAGGTATACTAAAAAATGTGGTGTTGAAATATGTGGTTCTAGGTACTTCAAACATATTCTTTTTTGCACATATGTAATAAAGGCACATAAAATATGAAGACCACAGATTTTTAGAAAGAATACATACCAAAAATAAAAGAGTCTAAACTTTTGTTGGGCATGTATTCATAAATAAGCATCTTTTCTTCCTCCTGAATGCAACAACCTAACAATTTAACAAGATTCCTGTGTTGAAGTTTCGCAATCAACATAACTTCATTTTTGAATTCTTCTATTCCTTGTCCAGAACTCTTGGAAAGCCTTTTTACAGCTAGTTGTTGTCCATTTGATAATTGGCCCTGAAATCATGACCCAAACTTAAGCTTACTCATGACTATTATTTTAAAGCAACAAAGCTCTATCTGCTTCTATAATAGAAAATGGACAGCATTGATCCTTGCTGTGCGCTCTGTAAGAATGATATTGAATCGAGTGCTCATATCTTTTTCCTCTGTCCTGTGGCAAGAGCAATTTGAAACTCTGCTTGCTGGGGTTTTAGAGCTGATGAAGTCAATCTCAACGACCCCAAAGACATCATCAAGCTTATCTTGGACCCCCCTAAATCCACCTGCCCTTCAAATGAACTCTGGTTTGTATCTCTGAACATGGCAGTCACTTTAGATGAGATTTGGTGGTTAAGAAATCATGTTCTATTTAATGGAGGAGAGATTGATTTCCAGACACCCTTACAGAACAAGAATCTTTGCTCCAAAGGCCTCTCCACACTCTCCTCAGCCTGTCCCAACCTGGTCCCCTTCTCCCCCCTGAATTGGATCAAAATTAATTCTGATGCAGCGCTGAACTCCTCCACAACAAATTTGGCAGCTGTAGCTCGAGATTATAGAGGTGATGTTGTTAAAGTCTGTTTGTTTGCCTATCCAAGCTGAAGCGTCTGCCATTCTCTGGGCAGTGGAGCTTGCAATCAAAGAACAGTCGAACCTCGTCTGTTTTGAAGGAGATGCCAAGGCCTGTTTTGACCCTCTATCATCCCCTGAGCTCCCCCCTGACTGGACTATTAATACCATCATCAGTGATATCCGTAATCTTGCTCGTTCCTTTTCTTGTTGCAATTTCGTTTGGGTCAGGAGAAGTTGTAATGCAGCAGCTCATGCTACTGCCAAGTTTGCTTTACTTTTTCCAGTCCTTTTTTGTATTTTAATAAGGTTAATCTTCCTGAGGTCATCGAGTCCGTTTGTAAAAATGATTACCCCGTTTGTTCTGTTTCTTGAGTTTCAATATCATTGCAGATTACCCAAAAAAAAAAAAAAAAACTTTGGTCCTACCTTACAGTAATGGAATATAAAACAGATAAAAATGCGCAAGATATCTACAATGTCTATGAATTGTAATTGTACCTTAAATACAGAGCCAAAACCACCTTGCCCAAGTTTGTTGGTAGTAGAAAAATTTTCTGTGGCAGCAACTATGCAGCTTAGATCGAAAATCAGTAAATCTGGATGTGTACCACTGTCCTTGAACTCATTCCCCTCAAAAGAGCCTTCAGCACTCGCAAAATTTAATGGTTGATTGCGCACTGTTCTCTTCACTGTCCCTAAACATAATTGAGAGAAATTGCTTAATACGACTTTGTAATTGAGCATCTATATAATATAGCTCACATCATGTGGAGGACTAATCTAAATGACACCTGATATATGGGACATTTTGTCATAGCTGAGCCGAACACATATATATGTGAACAATACAATGCACAAGTGATTTTATTTACCTTCTGTTTTTTTCTTTTTCAATAGCCAAATATAGGCTAGTAAGGATACTAGAAACATTGGCACAGCAATAGACACTAATGCTATAGCCAGCTTCCTCTTCTTGCTAAGAGAACCTTTGGATTTCCTTATATACTTAGCTGAAGGAAAAAAAGTAAAAAAAAAAAAAGAAGAAAAAAAAAAGAAAGAAATTATGAAGAAAACATGATTCAGAAATTGAAAAAGAGAGAATGAAACTTTTAAGAAAATGCAAGCAAGTGAAGAATGCTACCTAACTCAGTCGCATCCACACGAACATTTAGTTCCAACCCTACATCTGTTAACTGTAAAATGTCCATTAATTCACCATACCACGCCAAGCAGCCGGTTCCCTTCCCATCAATATTCATGGTGGTAAAAGCTGTGCAAGAACAATTCTTCAAGCATGCCTGCTCACACTCTGAGCTACTCATACTCATGCTTATCCAAGCTGCATCAAATGATGAATCAGGAATATTCAAACGCTCCAATTTAACAAACCCTTCTCCATTTTGACACATAGACAACCGCAAGTTCTTCCTCACACAACCCTCAGAACCATCTCTGAGATACCAATCCCTTGGAGACTTAGGCTCATACCCTGGCAGACACACGCACTCAAAGAAATTAATATTATCAGGATTGCATTTACTATATGAACCACATTGCCCGTACTTGTCACACCGGTATTTAGGCGTTGACCATTGTTCCTTCCACTGATGAGCACTATCATCCCATATAAGTTTCTGAAGCAATCCAGTGTTGTCCAACACTACTCTTGACATGATGGAAGGGTCATCATCAAAGTAGGTGGAAGATATTTCATCTTCGTTGTTAACAAAAAATGACTTTTCACCTGATGAGCTTCTTGCATTGGACACATAATTCCATGGCCAAGGAGGAGTTCTCCAATATGGGGTTGAACCGTTGTACAAAAACACTTGTGGAGAGCCATTAGGATTCATCTTATAGCTATAGTTTCCGGTTCCAGGGTCATCTTTTGACTTCCAAGATGTTAGGAACATGTTAATCCCTGTTTTCATAATCAAACCGAGCTTCAAGTTTGGAAGCTGAGTATTTGTAGGATAGTCAAAGCTTTGCCACACCTTTTTGTTTTTGTCCTGGACTAATACCAAGTTTCCTGAATCATGAAGCTGAGCTACCGAGGAGGTTGTCACTTGGTCTTGGCGAGAAACATTTGTAGACCAAAGTAGACGGTTATTCTTGTCATGAAGGACAAGATCACCATATTGGTTGATTGAGAGAACTCCAGAAGAATCAATAATAGGATCGTTCCTATTTGCAACCCACACAACAGTTTGTGGTGTCACTTTGACATACCAAATACCAAGATACTTGAAGCTAGAGTTGCCAGGGCTGAAGAAGCCTAAGGCAAATTTTTTGTGTTTGGAAATCAAAGATTGGCCATCCTTGATGGACTGATTTGTTGTTAAGGTGTCAAGGGAAGTGCAAAATTTGATAAAAAGAATGATTAGAATCAAAGACTTGAACATTTTTTTTTCTGCACATCCTTGTTTGTGCAAATGGTTTCTTAAATGGAACATTTTTTTATTTTTTGTTGTTGAGACCCCAAGAAAAAAAAGGTTTGACTAAGGATTGTGCATATGGACTGAGAATTCTCTAGTCGTCAATTTTTCGGCGAAGGCTTTTGATGACTATCATAACCGTTATTTAATACATTTTGAATATCATTTATTTTTAGTTTTACTTTTAGTGCAACTTGATGTACTCGCTGATCAGCTCCTATAGCTGGATGCATCAGACAGGTTGAATATTGTGGCACACAAGAGTCTAGTTCAACAGACTATCGGTCTTGGCTTTATTTGTATGGGGCCACAATGTTTTAGTAACAACGGTCATGAGCAAACAAAACCAGACTTGGGGTTTCCACAGGACCATTGAATATTGTGGCACACAAGAGCCAAGTTCAACAGACTATCGGTCTTGGCTTTATTTGTATGGGGCCACAATGTTTTATTAACAACGGTCATGAGCAAACAAAACCAGACTCGGGGTTTTCACAGGTGGTCCTGTGAAAGTTCCGTTCTTTGGACCATCATATTCTGCTTTGAGCCACATCTTAAATGATGTTGTATAGATCACAATAGACCATGTCAACAACTGTGAAAAAATTGTAAAACATATTGAGTTTGTACCATTACTCAAAAGTGTTATGGAGGCAGGGCTACCCATCCTGCCTTGAGTTAGTAATGTGTTTTTAAAATGATGATTGATACAATTGGGCCTTGCTAAGGACTGAAATAGAAGCTAGTGGTGATACACAGGGACATTAGTCATGTAGTAAACTTTTTTTCTTTTAATTTTTTTGGCCTAAGGAGTATCACGCCCTCAAGGTGTTGCATTGCAATTTGCATAGACACTCACCTTAATGAGAAGGAGTAATTATCACTTGTTTTAGACACATGCAGCGAGCTCTCTTCCAACAAATGGGTCCCATAGATCATGGGAGCCTCCTATTGTGAATGACCGTTACATATATGTGATTGAGCGCCATGTTCAATTGCTCTCAATAACTAAAATTAAGAGTTGAAAAAAGCAACTTTCAATCTCATTGAATAAAAATTAGAAGTAAATAACGAAAAGTTAAAAATTGAAGAAGTAAAAATATTTTGTGAGATAAATGAGAGCAATTGGATCAAGTACAATACCCTAGATTGTTATATATGATATATTTGTATCTCAATCCACATATATGATACATTTGTAACAAGAGATAGCATCTTGTTGAGGAGAGGCATAAGTACTATATGAACCAAATGGTTTAGTGGCTATCTTGTAAAATAACATTGATGGGCCTAATTGGTAAATGAATTGATAAAATCATTTGCTTTAGGTGGCTCTAAGTTTTTTTTTGGTTGGAGAGATTTCAACCTATGGCAGCCATTCCTAATAATAGTTTTTTATCATCCGACCAAAATACCAATTGGTTTTTGGTTGCTCTAAGTTTAATGCATGAAGTTAGGATTTATATTCCATAAACTTCCAATTCATGTATGTACTGCAACATATATTTGAA